>CM057234.1:58727942-59967942 GCA_029891385.1 Erythroxylum novogranatense
CTTTTGTTAATCTTGTTTTGGGTTAGATTAAACCTAGAGAATGTTAAATGCAGCAGAATCGAAGGATTAGGGTTTTAGGGCGAAAATGGTTAGATTTCTTGGGTTGATGTGTTTATGACTGATTTTGAGTTGCTGTTGGGTTAGAAATGTAGTATAAGACTTGATCTACAATTTAGATGTGTTGCATTTGCTAAAGAGATGGATTGAAATTGGAAAATGCAGGAAAAATGGGGTTCGGAGTCGCCTCTCCGACCCGCACGTCGTGACGTGCGCATGAGGACGCCTCAGTGTGCGGAGAAAAATGGAGACACCGCGTGCACAGGGTGCACGTCGCGGCGCACAAATGTGCACGTCGTGACATGCGTGAGGTGAGCACGTCGCGACGCACACATTTGTGCTCGCCGCGACGAGCCTGGCCTTCGCCACGGTGAGCCCCCTAGTTCTTCCGAAAGATGATTTTTGATATTTTTGGGCATATCTTTTGGTGTAGATGTCCAATTGAGGTGATTTTTGATTTGTTGTGAACTAGAGATCAAGGGCTACAAGTTGTATGAAGAAGGAAAGTTCGGAATTTGCCTCGAGGGGTTCGAAATTTTAGGAGGAGATCGAATATAGACTTTTAGTGCTTTATTTGGAATTCCAAGCTTTGAATATTTTCTGTGGCTATTGATTGAATGGAAACTTGGTTTGTTTTAGGAAACCAAGCTGACCCGATTCCATCGCTAAAGGAAGGACACCAGTGAGTCGGAGACTCAAGCGATCTTAGGTGGGTAATGCACTTATAGTTATTGTGTGACTAGGCAATTTCTTGCCTATGTACCAATATATGTTATATGTTATGTCTGTTTAAACATGAAGATTTGAATGATTTTGATTTCATATACTTTGAAAGAATCATGGGAATTAATGGCATTAAATTTTGATTATGAGCATGTTGTGCCTCGACTTCGGTCATGGCATTTTGACTAAATGCAAAGTATGAAAGCATACCATCTGAGAAACATGATTATGTGCTTTTGTTTGGGCGAGAGTGGAACCATTTCATTCGTCACGTGCACGTTGGCAAGAGCCTTCTCCCGGCTGTCCGCTTGTGGCCTATGAGATCCGAATGGACTCATTTTGTTCAGGGTGTAAACTTCGGTTTCTCCCTTTTGTTTCCATGGAACTCTCGAGCCATATGATGTGCATTGCATATTTGAACTGCTTGTTATGAAACATATTGTGACATGTTTTGTGAGTCGAATTAATTATGTTGAATGCGTAAATTTCTTGAGTAGCATGTGAGTGCTTGCATTGATGTCTATATATATATAATATATATACGTACATATGCTTGAATTTGTGCTAGTTACCTAATGGCTATAATTATATTAGCCATTGAGCTGTGTAGCTCAACCCATTACTTTCCCTCCTCAGGTACAGAACAGGACGATCGTTGATCTTATAAGGCATCGAAAACTTCAAGCTAATTAGGAGCTTTGCATTAAGTTAGTATTTTGGTTGACCCTACGAGTACATTATCATGGAGCATATTTTATGTATTGTGGATTGAAACTTTAATTTGTAATGTGTATTGTTCAAAATACGTGTTTAAATTATTAACTTGATGGCTTATGTAATCGTGATGATTAATTCATAGTTAGAATGCATGCGTAGGTGATCGATTGTATGAGAATATATGTGTATGAATCGAACTATGTATAAATGTTGGGGTCGGGTCCGATATGTTTGGTCACCCGACGCCGGCGTAACCCGAGGGGTCGCCCCCGGGAATCGTGAATCCGGGACCCGAACCCAACATTATTAATTATTGTTATTATTATTATTAATTATTATTATAAATTTTATAATAACAACAACAACAATAATAATAATTAATTATTGCTATTGCTTTTATTATTAATTATTATTATAAATTTTGTACTTATTATTATTATTATTATTGTTATTATTTTTATTATTATTATACAAAATTAATTTTCTTATTATTGATACAATTAAAAAATTACAAATACACTTCAAATAAATATGGATACAATTATAAATAATTAATGAATTACATCTTTTCAATCATATTATACTGCAGGGGCATTTTTGTCATTAACATTGTTTTTTTGTTCTGTCCACTGCAACCAATCACATTTCTGTCCTCGAGACGGAGACGAATTTTCTGTTCTATCTATCGCAACCAAACACCTCATTGTCTCCAATTTTTGTTTTGTTTCGTCTCCAAATTTTCATCTCGTTCCGTCCCTACATATTGGAGACAGTAACCAAACGCAGCCTAAGATAGATCCATATACTTGTGAGTATTGAGAGTTTTATTAGATATAAAAATTGCTTAACACTAACAATGTTAAACAAGTGCTACACGGATGTAACCCAAGAATTATTTTAGGTTTTATTTTAAATTCCATGTTATTGTTATAAAATCGAAACTAAAATGTAAGAATATTTGGGAGAGGAGAATTCTTCTTATGAAAAAATGGTGTATCATACGTCAAGTTAACCCTTCTATTTATAGTACATTTTAACCACCTAACACACATGTGATCACCTACTCCATATATGTTATTGTGTTAGGTAAAACCTAACCAATAACCCATCTACCTCATTCTTGTGTTAGGTAAAACCTAACCAATAACTATCTACCTCATTCTTGTGTTAGGTAAAACCTAACCAATAACCATCTACCTCATTCTTGTGTTAGGTAAAACCAAACCAATCCATATGTACACTAACTATGAAATGGTGCGTCTACAATTAGTGGTACACCATATGATTTCTATCTTTTATAACACTCCTCCTTGGTGTGCCACATAATTGTCTCTTCTCTGGCCTTTAAACGCATTTGGTGTTGCCTCGTTAAAAACCTTATCAGGAAAAACCCAGTGGGATAAAAACCATGATAAGGGAAAAAGAGTGCAACTGCGTAAGCTCCCCCTCATTTAACGCAATGAGCTCTTCTTCATAAATTTCTTAGATGTCGCATTCCAATCTCGTGGACATGCTTCACGAAAGGTATAGTAGGAAGTGCCTTTGTGAAAAGATCCGCACATTGTTGCTTGATTGAATATCTTGGATGTTGATTTCTTTGCTCTTGTCGAGATCTTGGGTGAATTGGAAAAATTTCGAGGGATATGTTTGGTTCTATCACTTTTGATATAACCTCCTTTATTTGAGCGATACATGCCGCATTGTCTTCAAATATGATTGTTGGTTCTTTGTTGGTCAATAAGCCACAAGTTGTTAAAATGTGGTGCGTCATTGACCTTAACCATACACATTCTCGGCTTGCTTCATGAAGTGCAATGATTTCAGCGAAGAAGTAGCAACAAGTGTTTGTTTACGTGAACGCCAAGAAATTGCGATTGCCTCCATACGTAAATACATAACCGCTTTGAGATCTAGCTTTATGCGGATCTGATAAGTAACCTGCATCTGCATAACCAACCAAAACTTGTTTTGCATTTTTAGTGTAAAATAATCCCAAATCAATTGTACCTCGAAGATAACGGAATAGATGTTTAATTCCATTCCAATGCCTTTTCGTAGGAGATGAACTAAATCTTGCTAGTAGATTAACAACAAAAGCTATATCAGGTCTAGTACAATTAGCAAGATACATGAGCTCTCTATCGCACTTAGATATGGCGTTTGAAATTAAGAACTTCTTCGTTTTTCTTCTTGGGCGAAAATGGATCATTCTCAACATTAAGCGATCTACCAACCATTGGTGTACTTAATGGAGTTGCTTTATCCATATTAAAACGCCTCAATACCTTTTCTGTATATGTCGATTGATGCACAAAGATTCCGCTTGGTCTATGTTCAATTTGCAGACCAAGACAATATTTAGTTTTTCCAAGATCTTTCATTTCAAATTCCTTCTTTAAGTACACTCATTTTTTCTTGGATTTCTTTAGCAGTACCAATGATATTCAAATCGTCAACATAGACAGCGATAATCACATATCCGGATGTTGTTTTCTTTATAAAAATGCAAGGGCAAATAGGACTATTTACATATCCTTTCTTTGATAGATACTCATTTAGACGATTGTACCACATGCGTCCAGATTGCTTTAGTCCATATAAGGATCTTTGCAATTTGATCACATACATTTCCTTTGGTTGTGATTTTAATCTCAGAGGCATTTGAATCCTTCAAGGATTTTCATGTAAATATCACTATCAAGTGATCCGTGCATGTAAGTCATAATAACATCCATAAGACGCATTTCCGGTTTACAAGAACTGTTAAGTCGATTAAATATCTAAACATAATTGTATCCATAACAGAGAGTATGTTTGTTCCTAGTCAATTCCGGGTCTTTGAGAAAAACCTTGTGCAACAAGTCGAGCTTTGTATCTCACAATCTCATTTTTTTCATTTCGTTTTCGAACAAAAACCCATTTGTAACCTACAGGCTTTACACTTTGGGGTGTAAAGAAAATAGGTCCAAACACATTACGCTTGTTAAGAGAATTTAATTCAGCTTCAATAGCATCTTTCCATTGAACCCAATCATGTCTATTTTGACATTCAATGATAGATCTTGGTTCGGGATCTTCATTTTCATTGAAGATATCACATGCTATAGCATAAGAAAATATTGCATCAATCTCTTTCATATCATTCCGGTTCCATAATTCTTTTGTATGAATATAATTAATTGCGATTTCTTGATTAATATCGGTTTGTGTCTCTTAGGGACACTATCCTCATCTTGTGTTTCTAAAGGAACACTTTTATCTATCTTGGGGTCATTAATCACATTTGCTCCTTTTCTTTTTGAGGATTTTATCTTTGGAACCGATTGGTCTACCACGCTCCATGCGTGTCGTAGATTCATGAGTGACCATATTCTCGATTGTCCTTTTGGGATTTCAATCGGCGAGGAGCATTTATAGTGGTATAAATGATTTAGTCACTCTTTTGTATCTGTGAAAGCATCCGTAATTGATTTGCAATTCTTTGCAAATGCACAATTCTTTGCACTTCTGTTTCGCATTGTTTTGTGCGTTGATCAAGATACAATAATGATGGTTCGCACCATGTAATTTCTTTCATCAGCTGTTTATTATCTCCTCCTAATGTCGGGAAAGTATTTTCATCAAAATGACAATCAACAAAACGTGCTGTAAACATATCACCCGTTTGAGGTTCAAGATATCTAATAATAGATTTACTTTCATAACCGACATATATCCCCAATCTTCTTTGAGGTCCCATTTTACTACGTTGTGGTGGTGCAATAGGCACATATACTGCACAACTAAAAATTCTCAAATGGGAAATATTTGGCTCTTGACCAAATGCAAGTTGTAGTGGGGAGTATGTATGATATGCACTTGGTCGGATGCGAATTAATGCCTCAACATGTAAAATTGCATGACCCCATACGGAAATTGGAAGCTTTGTTCTCATCATCAATGGTCTAGCAATAAGCTGAAGGCGTTTAATTAAAGATTCAGCTAAACCATTTTGAGTATGCACATGAGCAACAGGATTCTCGACCATAATCCCAGTTGACATACAATAGTCATTGAAAGTTTGGGATGTGAATTCACCAGCATTATTGAGTCTGACTTTCTTTATTGTATAGTCAGGAAATTGTGCTCGTAATTTAATAATTTGTGCAAGAAATCTTGAAAATGCCATATTACGAGTTGATAGTAGACAAACGTGAGACCATCTGCTGGAGGCATCTATCAATACCATAAAATATCGAATTGGTCCACATATATCACCTTGAATACGTTCAAGAAAAGTAGGTGATTCCAATTTTATTTTAGCTGGTGATGGTCTTATGATCAGTTTTCCAAGAGAACAAGATGTACATGGACTCTTATTTATTTGAGTAATCATTTTGTTACTCAATGGATGTCCATGTGTATTCTCAATTATTTTCAGCATCATTGTTGATCTGGATGACCTGAGCGATCATGCCAAATAGAGATTATTGAAGGATCAATGTGTTTTGCTTTAACTACCATATTAGATTCCATCACATTTATATATGTATAATGCAATCCAATAGGGAGCATTGGTAGTTTTTCAATATGTTTATCTTTCTGATTGACGGGTTGTAAGATACATATATTTTATATTTCCTCGATTCTTGATCGAGTATCATATTATGAGAATATATATCATTAAAACTCAACAAATTTCTTTTAGACTTTAGGCAAAATAAGGCATCATGTATTGAGAACTTCGTGCCATTTGGTAATGTGAAATTGGCCTTGCCAATTCCTTCAATCAAGTCTATAGGACTGATATTGTGTTCACAATTGTTTTTGTTGGTTTTAATTCTGAAAAGAACCTTTTATCTTTTAGGATAGTGTGCGTTGTGCCACTATCTAGTATGCATAAATTATCATAATTTGCCGCTCCTCTTACAGAACGATCGATATCAAAACTTCGCATAAATAATCTAATGAGAAAATTGCACAAGAATAAAGAGAAAGAGATGTTATGTTAACTTAAAAACAATACTGTAATTGAAACTAGTAACATAACAAGCAATTGAAACTGAGTGATATAATAAGCATAATAATACTTAACACAAACATAAGTACATTATTTTAATTGCTACTGCCACCAACAATGTCCTGATCCACAAAATCATCAGTAAAATCAGAAGCATTCAGATATGTAGAGTCATCTGAAGGATTATGATTCTTAATGAAATCAAAATCAAAAGTACCAAAGTCAGTTGAATCACCTAAAGGGTGTTGTTCAGTAAAATTCACTTCATTTTCTTTCCCTTTTAAGGATGCTTTGTATAACTGACATAGATGTTTAGGAACTCGACAAACTTTAGCCCAATGTCCTTTTGTACCACATCTAAGGCAAGAATCTCCTGAAGTCCTATAAGAACTTCCATGAACATCATTAATATGGTGCTTGTTATTGTAGTGGCTCGTATTTCTTTGAAGAGAGTTATATGGATAACTTCCTTGGCCACGTCCACGACCACGGCCACGAATGTAGTTACGACCATGGCCACGACCACGGCCACGACCGCGACCACGACCACGACTAGGCCCATGATGATTTTTTCTTTCATTTCGAATTGCAATATTTATACGGAAATCTTCTGCCATGATGAGGCGGGATTGATGATTTTTCATCAAAAGTTCATTATTCTTCTCGGCTACAAGGAGGCATGAAATCAGGTCAGAGTATTTTTTAAATCCACGCACTCGATATTGTTGTTGTAATGTTACATTTGCTACGTGGAAGGTAGAGTATGTTTTTTCTAACATATCTTCCTCAGTGATTGTTTGCCCACAAAATTGTAGTTGTGAGACAATTCTAAACATAGCTGAGTTATACTCATTGACCTTTTAAAATCTTGGGCGTAAGCGCTCCATTCATCACGAAGCTTCAAGTAAAACTTCCTTTTGATGGTCATATCTTTCTTGTAAATTTTTCCACAAATGACTTGGATCTTTAATTGTGAGGTATTCTCTTTTAATCCTCATCAAGATGACGACGAATGAAGATCATCGCTTTGGCTTTATCTTGTTTTGATGTTGTATTATTTTTTAATGGTATCTAAAAGATCCATTGATTCAAGATGCATTTCGACATCAATCATCCACGGCATATAACTATTGCCCGCAACATCAAGAGCGAACTCAATTTTGGCAAGATTGGACATGTTGGCAACTATTATACAATAGAGAGAAATAATTAAGGCAGTTATTCAAAGAGATATTACATTAAATAAATTACATGCCCTGTTCAAATGCTATGCCAAGAAGCAACATAGGGATCATAATACATGGTATTATTAAGAGAAAATATATCTGAACTGAATTATCTAGCTCTACACTAAGAATGAGACAAAGATATATAATGATTAGAATTATACAAAAGATAAAATAGCGGACAACATTTGAAAATTTTTGTAAGAAATTTGAGGTAAGAAATAGAGTGCATGGATGAAGTAAATTATGAAGGAGTGGTATCTATTTATAGAAAGAATTTTTTTACCGTTACCTAGCAGTTATAAAGTTACCGTTATATATATATATATATATATATATATATTACCGTTATATATATAGCCAGTTATACTTTTTTTAACATTGATGATGTATATACTATACAATAAATTACGTATATGTATTTAGAGGTGGTAATAACTTTTATTATTAAAGAAGGTAGAAAAAAATGAGTAGTCTATAATTTGTTTTAATCATATCATAAGTAGAAATAATGTAGATAAAAGAAGAACTTTATTTTAACAACATCGTAACTAGGATAAATAAGCGGAAGAACTTACGTTTATTTGATGTACGTAAACCAAGAACGTTTGTATGATGTAGGTAGGCGGAAGAACCTTACGATTGCTTGATGTAGATAAGCGAATTTAGAAGCGAGAGCTTCGTCTTGATAACTTGTTATAAAATCGAAACTCAAAGTAAGAATATTTGGGAGGAGAATTCTTCTTATGAAAAATGGTGTATCATACATCAAGTTAACCTTCTATTTATAGTACATTTTAACCACCTACACACATGTGATCACTACTCCATATATGTTATTGTGTTAGGTAAAACCTAACCAATAACCCATCTACCTCATTCTTGTGTTAGGTAAAACCTAACCAATAACTATCTACCTCATTCTTGTGTTAGGTAAAACCTAACCAATAACCATCTACCTCATTCTTGTGTTAGGTAAAACCAAACCAATCCATATGTACACTAACTATGAAATGGTGCGTCTACAATTAGTGGTACACCATATTATTTCTATCTTTTATAACAGTTATCTTATTTTTATCTTGATGATTAGAATAGGTTTATATGATTTTGATGTGTTTGAGGATACATTATTGAGTATTTTAACAATATTGTATACAATTAAGATATTAGGGTATATGTGTTAATGTTCTATAATGCTAAATTGCAAAATTTTTATGTTTGATCATCTAAAATTTGAAATTACGCACATTAATAAAGGGTTACATGGTCTTTAGATATGTTGGTGTAGACTTACATGTTTTGATACATACCTATGTACCAAATCGTGTACGTTCAGGAAAAAGATGTGATTCAATGACATACATGGTCAGCTACTTGGCCATGTAGAAGACCATATAAGTCCTCTATACGCCTAAAAAAGCCCTAACTCTTTCATTCTTTTCATTTTCTCTCTTCATCTCTCACTCTGTGGTCCATAATAAGCAAATGCTAAAATGTATGTTTTAAGAATAAAGTAACGGCCTACTTTATTCTTGAAAACATACTTGATTCTAGATTCATTTAATAGTGCCATTATTGATAGTCGACTACTATCATGATATGAAACTCATCATTTCCTTGAAGTAAACTCTTTTACTTACAAGGAGATAAATCACAATACTACAGTCTAAACTATAATCAAGCGACCAACTTGATTATTCAACTATGAATCCATTATTTTAAATTCTTATAATATACATGTTTCCCATACATCTTTATGTATATGTATATTACTTCCGAAAGAATCTCGGTATCTTATGACTAGATATATAATGCTCATAAAACCAAAATCTTTTGTTTTATTAATAATAAATATTTTCATTACAAAATTGTAACTAAAGAAGATTAAGTTACATGTAAATACACTTGCTTTCTAGGGCACTATATTTACATAACTCTAGCAATCTCCCACTTATCCTAAAACAAGTTTGACATATCCTTCATTTCCATTCCTGCGAGGTGACCGTTAAAACTCTTTGGAGATAGCGTCTTCATAAACGGATTAGCAAGGTTTTGCTCCATGGAAATCTTTACCACATTCACCTGTCTAAGTTGTATTATCTCCCTTATGAGATGATACTTTTGCGCAATGTGTTTGGTAGCTTTATGGTTCTGAGTTTCTTTAGAATTAGCCACTGCCTCACTATCATTACAATAAAGTGTAATGGCTTTTCCTACCTTTGGAACTACCTCTAAATCATTTATGAATTTGCGAACCCATACTACTTCCTTTGTTGCTTCACAAGCAGCAACATACTCAATCTTTATAGTTAAATCAACAATAGAAGATTTCTTGACACTCCTCCAGACTATGGCTCCACCTCTTAAAACATATATAGAACCAAAAGTTGATTTCCTTGAATCAACATCTGATTGGAAATCAAAATCTGTATATGCTATCAAAATAAGGTTAGTTGTAGAGTAAACAAGCATTAAGTTCTTTGTCTTATGAAGATACTTAAGTATACACTTAACTACAGTCCAATGCTTCATTTCTGGATTGGACTAAAATCTGCTTACTAGTCCTACTTTGTAACAGATATCCGATCTAGTGAAAAGCATTGCATACATTAAACTTCCAACTGTCAAAGCATATGAAATGTTTCGTATGCGTTCAACCTCCTCTTAGGTTTTAGTTGCTTGCTCCTTTGAAAGTTTGATTCCAGGTCTAGTAGGTACGAAACCCATCTTAGAATCTTGCATGGCAAACTAATTGAGAATTTTTTTAATGTAGGTTAATTGAGACAAGGCTAGCAGTTTGTTCTTACGATCCCTTATAAGTTTGATCCCTAGAATATAGTTAGCCTCTCCCAAATCCTTCATTGAAAACTTTTTATTAAGTCATCCTTTAACCGTAGATAACATTCCCACATCATTCCTAATGAGCATAATGTCATCAACATACAGGATTGGGAAAGTAACCTTGCCTTCTTGTATTCTTTTATAAACACAAGGCTCATCTAGGTGTTGTATGAATCCATAGGTTTTGATAGACTAATCAAACCTAATATTCCAAGACCTAGATGCTTGCTTAATTCCATAAATGGACCTTTGCAACTTGCATACCTTATGCTCATTACCTGGCTTAACAAAACCTTCTATTTGGGCCATATAAATGGTTGCCTCAAGATCCCCATTAAGAAATGCAGTCTTGATGTCCATTTTTCATATTTCATAATCAAAATAGGCTGTTATGGTTAAAAGAATCCTGATGTACTTAAGCATGGCAACCGGAAAAAAAGTCTCCTCATAGTCTATACCCTTTTTTTGAGTATAGCCCTAGCTACCAATCTCACTTTAAAGGTCTCTACCTTTCCATATGGTCCTCTTTTCCTTTTGTAGATCCATTTACACCCTATGAATTTAATATTTGGTGGTAGATCTACAAAGATCCAGACTTCATTAGTGTACATGGAATCTATTTTCGATTCCATCGCCTTGAACCAATTTTTTACATTAACATCATTAATAACCTGTGTAGACGTAATGGGATCCATTTCTTCTTGGTCTGAGATGACAACTAAGCCTTCTCCTAGACCTAGATACCTATCTTGCTGTCTCACAACCCTCCCACTACGTCTAGGCACAACTTAGTGTTCAAGTTACTCTTTCGATTCAATTCTTGAATCCTTTTTGACATCTTGTTCTGTCATATCCAAATCAACTCTTGGTTTGGATGAAATAGTTAACTCTTTAGTATTACTTCTCTTCTTCTTATGTGATTTCTTACAAACTCTTCACCTAGGAAGGTTGCATTTGTTGACATAAATACCTTCCTGTCCTGAGGACTGTAAAAATAGTACCCTCAAATTTCTGTAGGATATCCTACAAACAAACTTACTTCTGACTTTGGTTTCATTTTTATGGATTCAGGCTTTAGAACATGGGCTGGTAGCCCTAAGTCCTTAAGTGCCATAACTCTCTAGGTGTTTTAGGCAATGATTTTGATAGAACAAAGCTAAGAAGATATGTTGTCGTTTGTATGGCATATCTCTATAATGATTCTAGAAGGCTAGCGTAGGACATCATTGATCTTACCATTTCCAATAGAGCCCTATTTTTGCTATCATCTACACCATTCTGTTGAGGTGTTCGAGGAGTTAACAACTTAAAAATAATTCCATTGTTAACTAAATATTGCTAGAACTCTCCGGATAAGTACTCACCACCTCAATCTAATCGAAGTTGTTTTAATGGCTTGCCTAGCTGTTTCTTAGATTCAGCTTTGAATTCTTTGAACTTTTCAAAGGATTCAGTCTTTTTATGCATCAAATACAAATAGCTATATCTAGAGTAATCATCTATAAAGGTTATGAAATATTCATAACCTCCTCTAGCTTGTACGTTCATAGGCCCACATACATTAGTATGTACCAAGTCTAACATGGATTCAGATATATTTCCTTTGGAAGGAAATGAGGCCTTGTTCATTTTTCCTTCAATACAAAATTCACAGGTGGGTAATGGATCATTATCAAAGCTTGTAAGGATCCCAACCTTTACTAACCTATCAAGTCTTTTCTGATTGATATGACACATTCCTAAATGCCACAGATATTTTGAATTAATGATAGAGACTTTGGAATGTCTTGGTTTTACCAATTCTGTGGTGTTTAGTGAGCCTGTTTAATTATCGCATCACAAATAAAATCCTTATTCTCATTTATTGAAACAACATTTTCAAAACATAAGGAATAATCAGATTTTATTAGACAAAAAATAGAAATCATGTTCCTTACAATCATTGGCATGTAATAAACATCCTTTAAATATAACATATGACCACTAGGAAAGTCCAAGACTGATTCTGCTAAAACATAGGATCCATTTGCTATTTTGACCTGAAACTGGCCCTTTGGTAGTCTTTTCCTTTATTGGAATCCCTGTAAAGAATTGCAAACATAGTTAGTGGCTCCTGAATCTAATATCCAAGAATTAGATAAATCTGCTACATTTCTAGTTCCTAACAAATTTAGGAAACCTATACCTTGTTTGTTTTTTAGGGATTTAAGGTAGACTAGACAGTTTCTTTTACAGTAGTCCTTCTCATTACAGTGGAAACAGTTTCCCTTGGGCCTTTTTTTTTATTGGACCCTTCTTCTTTCGCTTGTCATTACCCTTGGGCTTAGAAGAAGTTGCTACATTAGCTTCTGGCCCACAAGCCTTGATATTCAATATCTCCTCGGTACTCTAAAGGGTATTCATCAACTCACTCAAGGTGTAATCCTTGCTAATAAGCTTATAGTCTAACTTAAACTGCTTGAAAGAAAAGTTTAAGCTATTGATGATCATAATCATCTGCGTATTCGCATCTATATCCGCCCCAAGCATCTCAACATTAGTAACAACAGAGATTACCTTAAGCATATAATCCCGCACTGGTTCACCAAGTTTTTGTCTGAGATTTTGAAAGGTTTGGATAGCTTTCACTCTTGCAGACCTGGTCCTCACACCAAACATCTCATGTAGGTGATGAACCATTGCACTAGCAGTTTTCATACAAGCAATTTGCTTTTGCAACATGCCACTGAAAGAAGCTAGAATATAACACTTAGTAGTCTTATCAGTATTCTGCCAATGCTCATGTTGTTGGACTAGCTTAGGAGTTGAATCTCCACCCAAAGGTGCAAGCTCATTTTCAGTTAATACCCATGAAATACGTTCATATTGAAGAACAATGTCAAGGTTACGTCTCTATTCATTAAAATTCTCTCTATTTTACAGTTTGTTATTTGTCAAGAGCAAAGTGAGTGGATTCATTTTGTAATTGATTATGTCTGAAAATATAAATTATTAAAACATGAGCATACTAGTCAATCATATTGGAACTTTGTATAAAATCATGATGCATGCATGCACAATGATAGATCTAACAAAACTTAAACAATTTAAAACTTTATATGACAGTTGTTTTTCTTATCTATAACAAACTAAGTGACAGTGGGTTATCTTATCCATTAAAAGAAAAACTGAGACCCTCTTACTTAAAAAACTACCAAGCATCTTCATGCCCAACTTTTTGAGAATAGTCATAATTTTGTCCATACTTTTACCAACAGAGCTACAGTGGGCAGGTTATTGATAAAATATGTTAAGTGTTTAACCATTTCATTTATTCACCAAAGGTACTTGCAAACCATTGAAGGTGTAAGTTGACTTGTATGAAGATGTAAGTCGACTTATACCAGTTCGGTACTAATAAGTCGACTTGTATACCTGTGTAAGTCGACTTATGCGTGTACAGTACCGTGAGATTGTTAGAGTAGTGCCCTAAAGGCAATCCATTTTAGCGCTTTTTGTTCATAGTCATGTACAAACTTTATGAATAAATAAAGAAAGTCATGTTTCATTTATTTGATGTTCTTTAAGAATTGATGTTGATCTTTAATCAAATTAATGAAGTCCATGATATATGACATAGCATGAAGGAAATTATGATGTGATCATAATCCTGAGATTCCTATCATGTGCAATTATGTCAAGATATCTAAATTCTCCTAGTCATAGGATTAATGAGGCCGGACATCATTAATCCGCACGACTAGCATATGTTATACTCCTTGATTGGATCAGCGGTGGATCTCATAAACCGTAAATATGGGATATTTAGAGTTGACATGTGGATGCTTACTAGCGATAGTAAGTACATTGGATGACCCGCCATGAGATTATCACATGGATGTCCTATTCTAATGTCAGTGATAATCTCATCATAGCAATGGTGCAAGTATCCTTAGACTTGAGGTACTCAAGGATATCTTGGATATTGATTACGTGCTTTGACTCCATTCCTTGTTGCCTTTCGGAGGTTACTCATAGGGTGGTGCTTGGAGTGCGACTTGAGGTATTCAAGGTAATTGAGTAGCCAATAAAGGATTCATCACTTCGTGATAGCGAAGAGATACCTGCCTCTTATCGGGATCATTACTTTAAGTCTCGGCGAGAGCATAAATATGTCATGAAGAGTGTCTTCATGGACATATAAAGTAATGAGTCTAAGGCAGAACCGATATCACTGGGCTAGACTTAGTCTAGTAAGAGTTGACACTTTGACCATACTCATAACCAAGTGGGGTATAGGATGATGAAAGGACGAATTGCACAATAATTGTCTATGGAAGGGTTCGTGATCCGGTTCATGATGAATTCATCAAACCAATTACTTTCCGTCAATTGGGGTCATGATGTGTTCTTAGACGCCGCTCATGACTTGCTCAGATTAATTGTTAATCTAAGTGGCCAACATAACCGGGAACCTAAAGGGTCACACGCATAAGAGTGTTTCAGAGAATCTGTAAAATAGTATTGGACTGAGTTCCAATTATGGAGAGCAAACGGATTAAATGGATCTGATGAGATTGGGATATGTCCCATGAGATCGCGACATCAATATTGCTAAGAAAGGTTTAGAGTCGTTTGATCGGGGACCGAGGTGGCCAGTAGGACCAATTCAGTGTGTTGGACCGCTTCAGCAATTATATATATATATATATATATTAATATATATATATATATATATATATATATATATATATATATATATATATATATATATATATATGCTTGTCACGTGGATGGAGAGGAGGAAGAAGCATTTGGAAGCTTCTTCCTCATGCTTAATCATCACTTTTGACTAAAAGACAAAATGAAAAAGTGAAAAAGGTGATGATCTTCGTGGTTTATGGGCATAAAAGAAAAGAAAGAGTTTCTTTGGTCTTAAGCTAAGGATGATCGTTGGCTTGGCATGAAAGAGGAAGAAATGGTTTAGAGAAAAGGTTTTTCTCTCTTCTTCATCATCGTGCTTCACCCTTTTCAAGCTTCTTCATCCCTTCTCTTCATCGTGACTCCAAGCTCTCCAAGGACAGAGGTAGGGTCTAGCAGCCTTTACTTTGTTCTAGCTATTCCCGGGTCAAAAGGGTTTGTCCGGTTAGGTTTTCGATCTCTGCGTGGATACCTTTAGAGATAGTCTCTATTGGTCATTCAGTTTGAATCTTCATACAGACACATAGATCCTGGCCTTCGGGAAGGTCCCGGTGACAAAAATTTTTGTTTTCCGCACCTGGTACATGTGATGTACCTCCCGGGATTTTCGTACAGTGGTATCAGAGCTACTTGTGTCGTGTATGAAGCTAAAACCCTAGCTAGGTCAGACTTCCTATTTGAATTTGACGTTGATGCATGCATGCTGTCCAAATTTCGAATTAATATAGGGATATGTTTTTCGAAATTTTTCTGCCCAGAATTGTTCCTGACATGTTATAGAATATGTCTGTGAAAGATGAGAATTTATGAATTTGATTTGATATAGTTTTGCTAATTTATTCCCTAAGGTTCTAGTTGCTGTTTTGTGACACATTCTGTGAATAGGCATGTGTATAAATTCGATAATAAATTCTAAAAAAAACTTTTTCGGATTGGCCTTCGCCAACATGTCCCTAAGATGTTTGTGAATGTCTATGTGGATGGAAAAGTGTTTTCAAGGTGATTTGCTATTTATTCACGAATTTATTCTATGCTGTTGGGAATAGCTGTGTTGATGAACACAGATTTTGAATCGGTTTTGTTGCTTAGTTTTACTGAGTTTTTCATGGCTATAAATCCTGGAAAAATTCATGAGGCATTTTCTGAACATGTAGTAACCTGTGTAATTTTCGCAGAATTTATTGAAATTGTTTCAATGATTATTTCGAGCAATGTGTAGTACTTGACAGTTTTGTGAACATTGCTGGGACTGTTTTGCTTGACATAATTGAATGTGTATTTTTCAGTTCCAATGCCTTGGACCATTTTTAATGTGATTGAAAATGAGTTATTTTGATGTAGTATGCTTTCCAAACTGAATTGCTTGAATTTGGTTTTCCAAGAATTTTCGGATGCCGAATAGGTCACATTAGCGTCTCGTTAGTGTATTTCATTATCTTGCTTGTTTTGGCCGTTTTAATTTTTTGTGACTTGTGCCGAAGTAATTTGATAACGTATGGACTAGCTAGAGATGCTTAGGGTGATAATTTGGTGTTTCCTAAATTTTTTGGATATTTATGAGTAATGACTCATTTTCAAGCTTTTCTTGTATGGTTTGATCAGATATGGCAATCATGTAACAATGAAGTGTTCATTGGTACATCAAATTAATGATATTACCTTAGGTATGTTGGTATTGTGAATTGGGACTACACGGATTGAGAAATTAGCCGATTAGATAGCAATTTCGCTTGGATAAGTCGACTTACACAATGTACAAGTCGACTTGTCCGTGCACTGTAGACGTATAAGTTGACTTGCACAATGGTACAAGTCGACTTGTTCGTGCACAGTTGCATAAGTCGACTTACACATGCATAAGTCGACTTACACAGAGGCATAAGTCGACTTATACATACACAAGTCGACTTGTGACATGCTCAAGAGGGATGATGGATGATTATAAGGAAAGATTTAATGTGATTGATGAAGTACCCTAAGTCATGCCATATAGTCATGGTGACTATAATCCTACGGCTTGGAGAAGAAGAAGATGAGACCTGAAAACCCTCAAATTATATGAAAACTAACGCCTTCCATTAATATGGTAAGAACCAGAGTTCTTATAGGGTTGGGTTGTTGGGTAAACCCAAGCTCGCTCTATACGGATATGTTCGAACCATGAAAATGTGATTTTCGGATTAATGGGTTGGTATTCACTAGAAGCGTTGGTTTGTTGAGTAAACTCAAGGTCAACGTGGACAGAGGCGAAATTGGGTAGCATACATCAGATGTATGCGCATCAAAGAGTTGATAACCCAATGTAAGTGCACACATCAACAAGTTGATAGCACTGATCGATAGTTGTGTCTAAGATATAATTGGTATATCTGATACCTCCCGAGACATAAGGTGGCTTGTTGGGTAAACCCAAGGTCATTCTTAATGTCGGTTATCGATGATGCAATTGGTATGTTCGATACCTACCGATTGACCTAAGTTGTGGCTTGTTGGGTAAACCCAAGGTCATTCTTAGCAATATCGGATATCAACCTACTAGGACATTATGTCATCTTGTTTCTTTCGATTCGTAATGAGGGTTATGGATTCTATGAAACTAGTAGGAGCTTTTTGAATATCATTCAAGTCCTTATGATTATGCATCTATTCCTATTCTAACATTCTTTCTCTCTTTCCGCTTCGGTTGGTTGAAGATGTCTTCCAGTGTGAACTTACGCTCGCTAATGGATTCCAACAAGTTAACTGGACCGAATTTTCTTGACTAGCTAAGGAATCTGAGAATTGTTCTCAGATCTGAGGAACTGGGATACATCCTAGATGTTCCACTTCTAGATGCACCTGCTGTCGATGCTTCTGATGAGGATCAGAAGGCATATCGTAATCATCTAAAGGACAGTGACATGGCTACTTGCATTATGCTTGCCTCGATGTCACCAGAGCTGCGAAGCGAAGACGAGTCCATGGATGCTCACACTATAGTATTTCATCTTAGGGAGTCGTTTGATGAGCAAGCTCGATCCGAAAGGTTCGAGACCTCAAGGCTTCTCTTCACCACAAAGATGGCTCGGGGACATCTGTTGCAAGATGCCACAAGATGAATGGCTATATTGAGAGATTGGCCGTCTTAGGTTTTGTAATGGATTATGAGTTAAGTATAGACTTAATTCTGGTTGGATTGTCCGAGAGTTATTCACAGTTCGTGTTAAACTATCGGATGAACCAAATATCCACAACCATACCTGAGTTGATCAATCTGCTCAAGACAGCTGAGTAGACTATCAAGAATGATAGTAAGCAAGTGCTAATGGTGGCTGCTTCTTTTTCTGGTTCAAAGAAGAAAAAGAACCCAAAGAAGAAGAAGGCCAAGAAACCAAAGGGAAGTGCCATCAAGAAGAAGACCAAAGAAGCTGCCCCGAAAGGAACTTGCTTCCATTGTGGTAAAGATGGCCATTGGAGGCACAATTGCAAAGTCTATCTGGAGTCACTGAAGCAGAAGAAGGCATCAGATGCCTCAACTACTTTAGGTATGTATGTCATTGAGGTTAATACTATTTCTGCTCACAACATTTGGGTATTTGATACTGGTTGTGGCTCACACATATGTAATGATATGCAGGGCCTAAGGGACGATGAGATGACTCATGAAGGAGAAGTAGACTGCGTGTTGGAAATGGAGCAAGAGTTCTTTGTATTAGCCGTAGGAACCTATGTTTTGTCTCTCCCTCTTGGGCTTGCACTCGAATTGGATGATTGTTATTTTGTACCCGTTTGACAAAGAACATATTATGCATTTCTTGTTTAAATAAATTGGTTTCCATTTGAATTTTAATAGCAATGGTTGTTCTATTAATTCTAATGGAATGCTTTATGGTATCTTGGTACATTATGCAATGGTATTTACATATTAGATATGTCTCATCCAATTATGAATGTCAATGACACCAAGCGGCATAAAAGAGATAATTTAAAGTCAACTTACTTATGGCATTGTCGGTTTGGGCCATATAAATGAGACACGATCGCTAAGCTCTATAAGAGTGGCGGTTTAGGGTCATTTGATTATGAATCATATGACACATGCGAATCTTGTTTATTAGGCAAGATGACTAAGTTACCCTTCAAGGGAAAGGGTGAACGAGCGACTGGAGTATTAGACCTAATACATTCAGATGTATGCGGTCCGATGTCCATCCATGCTAGAAGTGGTTGTCGTTACTTCATTACCTTTATCGATGATTATTCTCGATATGGGTACTTGTATCTGATGAGATACAAATCTGAAGCGTTTGAAAAGTTCAAACAATTCAAACATGAAGTAGAAAACCAGCTTGGTAAAAGTATCAAGGCATTACGATCCGATCGTGGTGGAGAATACTTAGACCAACAGTTTCTGGATTATCTCAGAGATAATGGCATTTTATCTCAGTGGACTCCTCCTTACACACCACAGCACAATGGTGTGGCTGAAAGGAGAAATCGAACCTTGTTGGACATGGTACGATCAATGATGGGTTTCACAAAGTTACCAAAATCGTTTTGGGGGTATGCGCTAGAGACAGCTGTTTACTTGTTAAACATAGTTCCCTCTAAGACAGTTGATGTTACTCCATATGAGATGTGGACTAACGAAAACCTTATCTTTCTCATTTGAAAGTTTGGGGTTGTCACCTTCGTGAAGCGGATTCATCGAGATAAGCTTGAAGCAAAGTCGACAAGTGTTTGTTTGTAGGATATCCTAAAGAGACCATGGGATATCAATTCTACCTTCTTTGAGGAACAAAAGGTGTTTGTTTCAAAGCATCTGTCTTCTTAGAGAAAGAGTTTCTTCTGCAAGAAGACGATTAGGAGCAAAGTCGAACTTGAAGAAGTTCAAGATGCTCAAATGACCGTATCAACTGCTCGAACTCGAGGCATCACTCATTCGGATGAAGTAATTCAACCTTCTACTACACACGAAGATCGTGGGTCAAGTAGGATATGCACTTGTTCCCAGAGATATGGATTTCGTAAGTGAGCAGAATGACGTATTGCTCATAGAAGATGATGAGCCTGCTACTATGAAGAGGTTACGAAAAGTTGAGTCCGAAAAATGGCTTTACGCCATGAAAGCGAAATGGATTCCATGTACCAAAACCAAGTATAGACTTTGGTTGATGCACGAAGGATAAAACCTATAGGGTGCAAATGGGTTTTCAAGAAGAAAACCGACATGGATGGTAATGTGATTACTTATAAAGCAAGGCTTGTGGCCAAAGGATTTCGTCGAGACAAGGAGTTGACTATGGCGAGACCTTGACCCGTAGCAATGCTTAAATCCATTCGGATACTCCTAGCCATTGTCGCTCATTATGATTATGAGATATGGCAAATGGATGTGAAGACAGCTTTCCTTAATGGAAATCTGGCCGAGGATGTGTACATGACACAACCAGAGGGCTTCACTTCCATCAATGGCGAAAAGGTATGCAAGCTTCAGAAATCCATTTATGGATTGAAGCAAGCATCCAGGAGTTGGAACATCCGTTTTGATGAGTCAATGAAAGAGTTTGGTTTCTCACAAAATCCGGATGAACACTGTGTGTACAAGAAGGTTAATGGGACTGCAATCGTATTCCTTGTGCTATATGTGGATGACATATTATTATTAGGAAACGATGTCTCGATGCTACAATCAGTTAAAATTTGGTTGTCCAAATAATTTGCGATGAAAGACCTTGGTGAAGCAACTTATATCCTCGGGATAAAGATTTATAGAGATAGATCCAAAAGGTTGCTTGGTCTTTCACAATCATCGTACATAGACAAGATGCTAAAGAGGTTTAGCATGGAGCAATCCAAGAGAGGGTTTCTTCCCATGTCTCATGGGATAACACTCTCGAAATCTATGTGTCCTAAGACACAAGATGAGAGGATGCGCATGGATCGATCCGTATCGTTCTGATGGGATCGATCATGTATGCTATGTTATGTACGAGGCCCGATGTATCGTATGCTCTGAGTGTCACGAGCAGATACCAATCGGATCCTGGTGAGGGTCACTGGGTGGCTGTCAAGAATATCCTCAAGTACTTGCGAAGGACTAAGGATGTTTTCTTTATATCTGGAGATGGAAATCTCCAAGTGAGCGGGCATACGGATGCCAGTTTTCAATCTGATAAGGATGATTCAAAATCCCAGTCAGGTTATGTTTTCACACTGAACGGCGGAGCAGTCAGTTGGAAGAGTTCCAAACAAGAGACGACTGCTGATTCAACGATCGAGGCGAGTACATTCTTTGCATCGAGGCGTGAAAGAAAGTGTTTGGATCAAGAAGTTCATTCTTGAACTTGGTGTGGTTCCTTCTTTGTGATGGGCCCATACGCTTGTATTGTGACAACAATGGGGCTATTGCTCGAGCAAAGGAACCAAGGTCTCACCAACGATCTAAACACGCACTCTGCAGATATCATCGATTCGAGATCATTGCGGAGGTGATGTCACGATCGAGAGAATTCCTGAGCGAAACATTGCTTGATCCGTTGCGAAGCCATTGTCACGTAAGAGTTTTGATTCTCATGTACTCGCTTATGGTATTAGATACCAAGGTGATTGGCTTTAGGTCAAGTGGGAGATTTGAAGGTGTAAGTCGACTTGTATGAAGATGTAAGTCGACTTATACCGCCGCGATACTAATAAGTCGACTTGTATACCCGTGTAAGTCGACTTATGCGCGTATCTGATCGTGAGATTGTTAGAGTAGTGCCCTAAAGGCAATCCCTTTAGCGCTTTTTGTTCATAGTCATATACGGACTTTATGAATAAATAAAGAAAGGCATGTTTCATTTATTTGATGTTCTTTAAGAATTGATGTTGATCTTTAATCAAATTAATGAAGTCCATGATATATGACATAGCATGAAGGAAATTATGATGTGATCATAATCACGAGATTCCTATCATGTGCAATTATGTCAAGATCTAAATTCTCCTAGTCATAGGATTAATGAGGCCGGACATCATTAATCCCATGACGGATAAGCATATGTTATACTCCTTGATTGGATCAAGCAGTGGATCTCAGAAACTGTAAATATGGGATATTTAGAGTTGACATGTGGATGCTTACTAGCGGTAGTAAGTACATTGGATGACCTTCCATGAGATTATCACATGGATGTCCTATTCTAATGTCAGTGATAATCTCATCATAGCAATGGTGCAAGTATCCTTAGACTTGAGGTACTCAAGGATATCTTGGATATTGATTATATGCTTTGACTCCATTCCTTGTTGCCTTTCAGAGGTTACTCATAGGGTGGTGCTTGGGTACAGTTTGAGGTATTCGAAGGTAATTGAGTAGCCAATAAAGGATTCATCACTTTTGTGATAGCAGAAGAGATACCCTGGCCTCTTGTCAGGATCATTACTTTAAGTCTCTGGCCAGAGCATAAATATGTCATGAAGAGTGTCTTCATGGACATATAAAGTAATGAGTCCTAAGACAGGAACTGATATCACTTGGGCTAGACTTAGTCTAGTAAGAGTTGACACTTTGACCATACTCATAACCAAGTGGGGTATAGGATGATGAAAGGACGAATTGCACAGTAATTGTCTATGGAAGGGTTCGTGATCTGGTTCGTGATGAATTCATCAAACCAATTACTTTCCGGTCAATTGGGGGTCATGATGTGTTGCTAGACGCCGCTCATGACTTGCTCAGATTAATTGTTAATCTAAGTGGCCAACATAACCGGGAACCTCAAGGGTCACACGCATAAGAGTGTTTCAGAGAATCCGTAAAATAGTATTGGACTGAGTTCCAATTATGGAGAGCAAACGGATTAAATGGATCCCGATGAGATTGGGATATGTCCCGATGAGATCGCGACATCAATATTGCTAAGAAAGGTTTCCGGAGGTGTTTCAGTACCGGGACCCGGTAGGCCGGTAGGACCGACCCCAGTGTAACTGGACCGCTTCAGCAATTATATATATATATATAATTAATATATATATATATATATATATATATATATATATGCTTGTCACGTGGATGGAAAGGAGGAAGAAACATTTGGAAGCTTCTTCCTCATGCTTAGTCATCACTTTTGACTAAAAGACAAAATGAAAAAGTGAAAAAGGTGATGATCTTCGTGGCTTATGGGCATAAAAAGAAAAGAAAGAGTTTCTTTGGTCTTAAGCTAAGGATGATCGTTGGCTTGGCATGAAAGAGGAAGAAATGGTTTAGAGAAAAAGTTTTTCTCTCTTCTTCATCATCGTGCTTCACCCTTTTCAAGCTTCTTCATCCCTTCTCTTCATCGTGACTCCAAGCTCTCCAAGGAAAGAGGTAGGGTCTAGCAGCCTTTACTTTGTTCTAGCTATTCCCGGGTCAAAAGGGTTTGTCCCGGTTAGGTTTTCTGATCTCTACGTGGATACCTTTAGAGATAGTCTCTATTGGCTATTCAGGTTTGAATCTTCATACAGACACATAGATCCTGGCCTTCGGGAAGGTCCCGTCGACAAAAATTTTTGTTTTCCGCACCTGGTACATGTGATGTACCTCCCGGGATTTTCCTACAACCATGTCTTGGTAGGAGGTCACATTTGCTACCCATGAGTGGACTTATCCTTAAGGAAACCCAAACCATGCAAGATCTAAGGCTCATGCCCTCCGATGGGGAGTAACACTTCACCATATGCAAATAGGCCATCACATGGAGACCGTGGACTCTCACATTAGCATCCTCTCCCATTCAATCTTTTTGGGCTTTAAGTTTTAATAAATACCATCTTTTCTATATGCAATTTATTATGCATTCTATATTGTTTCATTATATATCTCATACATAATGAATGCATGGCTAGGCCTAGGGTTGGCAATTTTTTAAATGACATGCAATCACATAATATCACATATTATTTTCATTCATTTATTTATTCATCACATGAATTAATTAAGCCACTTTTGCTTGTCTATCCTAGAACACAAAAATAATTACAAGCCTTTTAGCCCCAAAATATTCTTCTTGGACTTGGATCTTCCGCTTCGAACTCTTCGCTCACATGATCCAGCCTATTCGGTAAACAAAATGTAATGGCATTCAGAAAAACCAAATTTTTTCACTTTGAAAATAAAAATTCCAGCACTAGATTTTCATAAAACGAAATCTTTTTCATGACAAAATAATTCTAGCACTTGTTTTTATTAAAACTGAAACTTGTTCCATTAAAACAAAAAACTAGCATTATGTTTTTTAACAAAACTAAAATTTGATTCTTTGAAACAAAAATCCAGCACTTGTTTAGACATAAAAACCAAAACTTGATTCATTGAAACAAAAATCTAGCATTTGTGGTTTTCACAAAATCGAAACCATGCCAATACACAAAAGGATACACCAAAACCATTACCTCTTCATTTCTTCAATCCATGGCTGCTTCATCTTCATCATTACATCAATTTGCACATTACAAAATCAAAGGAAACAAAAAATGAAGCCAAAGAGGAAATGTGGTGATGATAGACCACCCTCTTTGTTGCAAACCAAATGAAGAAATCTTACATGGTAAATATAAATTATATGGTCAACCAAAAGAGAAAAACATACACCATATATATTTCTATCACATAAAAAATAATTTTCAACCCATGCATCACATATAGGAACTGAAATCAAGCATAATAAAAATGGCTATAATGCCAATTATTGGATCGGAAAACAAAACATGCAAGATTTGGTTAAATAATAAATTTCAAAACTTTTTTAGGAATCATAACATAGTGGAAGCAAGATAACCAAATCAACATGCCACCATACATGATACGATATATGGAAAATAATTATCATAAGAACATGATGGAGATTATATTACCGATTCCTTTGCTACAGCTTTAACTCCTCACTGTGCTATCCTATCCTCGGCAATGTATCGTCCCCTAGGTGATGCATCCTCTTCTTTTTGTAATTGTTTCCTTTTCTTGATATTGTATCCTCAACCAATCCGATCTACCACTTGTTCTTCTTGGACAACTTGGTTAACAAGATCCTTTGGTGGGAAAGGAGAAGAAAACTTTGGGGGAGATTTTTCTTAGAAGAAAGAAGCCAAAGATGAGACACTTCTCAAGGAAATTTCGACTAACACATGCAAGAAAGAAGAGAGAGTCCAAAAATATAAGAAAACCTCTCTATCACCTTATCAATTTCGGTTATGCATGAAAAGAAAGAAGAGAGGAGCATCCAATGCATCACACCTTTCATTAATCACACATAAAGAAGCCATTAAATGAGACCCTTCTTAGTTGTTTTAAGATGGCTATATGAAAAGACCAATAACCTAAAATGACATGTCAATTTCGGTTTTATTGATGAAAGAAGGAAGATCATCCATCAAATACACCTCTTTCATCTTTAATCGAATGAATGCTAAAAAGGTTACATTACATGCCATCACTAAAAGAAAACCATTAAGCCATCTAATGGTAAGATCATTACTCCATTTAATGATGATAATGCACGATAAATACCATCTTTATTTGGCAATTCAATGCTAAATGTGCAGCTGCACATTCAGCCCTAATAAAACTGAAATTGCACCTTCCTTTCTTTAAGAATTTTGTTTTAATTTAATTAATCAAATTAAACCAAAGTTTAGCCCATTTCTAAATGTTCACTTGGGCTTCTACTTAACCATTAATTAGTATAAGCCCAACATTCAATCGTGGACTTTGAAACCTCCATTTATATTTCTTACTTTGCTTGATAATCTTCCTTAAGGCCAAGTGGGCAATCTTATTAGACTTAGATAATTCAAACTCCAATAAGCCCAGAATTAATTTAATCTCATTAGAATTAATTATAGCTTATTAACTAAATGTCATTCCACTAAAGATAATTAGTTGAACTCTTGAATTACTAAATATTATGAGAACGCATATTTCAAATAATATTTCCAATTGCAAACCCTGTTATGAACCTTATTATAGCCATCCACATAATAAAGGGTAAAATAATCGTTTGCCCTTATGTTAGTTTTTCCTTCTAGATCTCTCGTTTTACTCTCTGTGGTGATTAACACACAAGATCTCATCTTGGTGTTAAGACTTGATAGAAAGCTAGTCCATCAAACTCGGCATCAGTTTAATCACCATTCTCCATAAAACATCTAAAAGTGATGATATCACTATAAACTCTTTATTTAAGTGAATGTTCCTTGATACATGTATCAATTGATAATTCCAACATGCAGACACTAGATTAATACTTTCTAAGAATCCATTCTGATCATATCAATAATTATAATGAAACACGTATGAGTTCACCATTCATTAAGAATGTGGTCCATAATAAGCAAATGCTAAAATGTATGTTTTAAGACTAAAGTAATGGCTTACTTTATTCTTGAAAACATACTTGATTCCATATTCATTTAATAGTCCTATTATCAATAGTCGACTACTATTATGATATAAAACTCATCATTCCCTTGAAATAAACTCATTTACTTACACGGAGATAAATTGCAACATTACATTCTAAAACATAATCAAGCGAACAACTTGATTATTCAACTATGAATCCATTATTTTATATTCTTATAATATACATGTTTCCTATACATCTCTATGTATATGTATAATACTTACATAAGAATCTCAGTTCCTTATAGCTAGATATATAATGCTCATAAAACCCAAACTCTTTCTTTTTATTAATAATAAATATTTTCGTTAAAAGCATGGCAAGAAGATTAAGTTACATGTAAATACACTTGCTTTCGTGGTACTATATTTACATAACTCCAACATAATTATGGTTTAATAGCTGATTATTATCATTAACTAATTGATTTCATAACTCAATTTGTTTAATTACATGTGAATTGGGTGAAAATTCAACTTCAATTTCAAAATTGTGAAATTTTGCTCACTCAGTGTTTAATTGTGATATTTTTGCTTAAAATTAGGTTAATTAGTTGTTTTCGAAGTTTATTGACATTCGGTTCATGTTAAATTACATGTTAATTGTTTTTGCATGAATTTATGCCATTGATTTTGTCGTGGCATTTTGTATAAAGAAAATTTTGAGATTTTGATCAAATGGAATTAAGCATGATGATGCTATGCCTTGTATGATGGCATTTTGAAAAAAATGGAAAGAATGATTGAATTAAACATAAGGTGTGATTATGTGCTTTGTGTGGGCTAGAGTGGAACCGTTTCATAGTCACGTGCACGTCGACGTAAAAGCCTTCTCCCGGCTACCCGCTTATAGCCCACGAGATTCGAAATGGACTCGTTTCGTTCACGATGCAAACTTCGGTTTCATCGTTTTGTTCACGGAACCCTCAAGCTAATTATGTGTGCATCTGCATCTTAATGTGTCAAACTATGATGATATTTTTGAGTGATATGTTTGAATGATGAATTACATCAAATGTGTCATTTGTGATGATAGTATGAATTATGAAATGTGAATCGTATTGTGAAGGTTGAATTGAATTGTCATTGTGATGAATATGCTTATATGAATGTTCATAAATATGTGTGACTGTGTGGCTCAACGCCAATTGTTAGCCCCAAAAATTTTTTAGGATTAATCATGATTAGATTAAATTGATTAAGTTAGATTAGCATTAATTAAGGTGTCATAAATTAATATATGATAGCATTAATGAGTTAGGTGAAGAATTTATGAAGTTAAATATGTTAGTTGGACTTAGGTGAGTTAGGTGTAATTAATGTATTAATTGGGCTTTGGGTCCAAATGAAGTGAGAAAGAAGAGAGGAATTTAATGCAATGGGCTTGAAGGAAAAGAGTTAGTGGGCTTGAGTAAGTAAGGAGGAGAAATGAAAAAGAGGAAGAAGAAAGAAGAAGGAAGTAAGTTGGGCTTAGGCTTATTGGGCTTAAGTAATTTAGAAAGGAGTATATAAGGAAGGAGATAAGTGATTTTTTGTAGGAAAAGAAGATCGAAACGAAATTTGGAGGGAGAGGAAAAAAGAGTGTCGTGAAAGGAGGGAGGAAAAGGAGAAAGAAGAGGCTTGTTAGGGTTTGGCTTTTCCATGAAAGTGAGTGAGTTTTTGAAGAAAGTCCAAGAAGAAAAAGTGTGGAGGAGAGTCTAAGTTTCACTTTGAACCAAGAAACCACTTGGTTGGTTAAGGATTTAAGGTAAGTTCTTGGTTTAAGGTTAAGTTTTTGTTTGGGTTTTGGTTAGAAAGATGAAGAATAAGATGGGTCTAGTGATTCTCTTATGAATTTCATGATTTAGATTTTAGGTATTTCAATTTCTAAACCCTATGTTGATATGGGGTTATTTTCTTGTTATGCTTGAAGGAGGACAAGAAAGAGGAGAAGAACAAGGAGAGAAACTTCCTTAGGCAAGTTTAAGCAAGGATAAAAGGTGGGTTTCATATTTATCTTTATGTATATAAGCTACAAATGTAAATAAATGCATGACATTAATGAGCTTTGATCACTTGGTTGTTGTATTAAATGTGTGTGATGGAATGATGAATGTGAGTGTATTAAATGCTTGATGATGATTGAAACTGTCATGAAGAAACTTGTTGAATGAATATAATGAAAGGCATGAATGATGTATGAAAAGATGATTTCAAAGAAACAATGAATTGGATAAGAACAGTCCAATTTCCTTGTATGATTCATGATTGCTATGTTATGTGGGTAAGGTATTGTCCTAAGAATCCACGTGCACGTTGACTATGAAGCCTTCGCCTTTTGCCCGATTGTGGCATAGGATGATCCAACATTTTGGACTCCTAAAGATTTGCCCATATAGACTCATGAAATGAGACTATATGGTTGCCAAGAATAAGGACTTACCGAGCCATTTGATGTGTTTCATATGTGATTACATGAAAATGCAAGAATGATGAATGTTTGAATTGTGAGAAATTATGTTTGAGTATTGATGAACATTGCATGATGCCTGTATTATGATTGTATTGAAAGATTGCTAAAAGTATGAATAACTAATAGGACTGCTTGATATATAAATATAAATGTGTTACCCACGAGCTTAAAGCTCACCCCTAAAAATTTTCCAGAAATGAGCGGGATCCCGGGAGCAAGCTTAAAGGCATTTACTCCAAGATTTTCTTTTGATTTTGTATTTGAAATGATTTTGTAAAACAATGCTTTAGTTGCATTTTGAGAAGATATTGTATTTTGAAACTTCATTGTAATTGGGCTTGAAATGTCCACTAAAGCATTGTATGAATATGACATGATTTGATGAAGATGGAATGAATGAATTATGAAAGCAAAATGTTCGGTTTTAATGTATTTCGAGAAATCCATGTATGTTTAAGACAATTGAATCATTGTTATAGTTTGGATATGATAGATGATTAAGAGTGTGGCTGTTGCTTGAATGGTGTTTGAAGATACCTTAGGGTTTAATCATGTTATATGAGGTTGTATGATGAGTTTTATGCGGTGGAAGTCTTAGAATTGAAAATTGGGTAGTTGCATTTTAAGGGGATGTCTCAAAATTTTCCTAAAATTTGACAATGATTACCTCAATATTAACCCTCTTTGGGTATGAATTAGATCAATAAGTCTTCATGAAGATTGTAGTAGGGTTTAGAGTTTTCCAAGGGTATATCGTTTGCTAAATTTGGAGTTCGAGTCAAAAGATATGATCCTTACTAGAAAAGAAGGAAGGAAAGCGAAGATAGAAATCGAAAGATAGAAAAGCGTATGAAAGAAAGAGGATAGAAATCAAGATAGAAAAGCGTAGGAAGGAAAGCGAAGATAGAAATCAGAAGATAGAAAAGGAAGGAAGGAAGCGGAAGATAGAAATCGAAGCTAGAAAAGAAGAAGGAAGGAAAGCGAAGATAGAAATCGAAGCTAGAAAAGGTATGAAGGAAAGCGAAGAAGATAGAAATCAAGATAGAAAAGGTAAGGAAGGAAAGCGTAAGATAGAAATCAGAAGATAGAAAAGGTAAGGAAGGAAAGCAGAAGATAGAAATCAAAGATAGAAAAGGAAGGAAGGAAAGCGTAAGATAGAAATCGAAGATAGAAAAGGTAAGGAAGGAAAGCGAAGATAGAAATCAGAAGATAGAAAAGCAGAAGGAAGGAAAGCAGAAGATAGAAATCAGAAGATAGAAAAGCAGAAAGAAGGAAAGAAGAAGATAGAAATCAGAAGATAGAAAAAGAAGAAGGAAGGAAATCAGAAGATAGAAAAGCAGAAGGAAAGAAAACTAGATGATAGAAATCAGACGATAGAAAACCAGATGATAGAAATCAGACGATAGAAAACCAGATGATAGAAATCAGACGATGGAAAAATAGGATGCTGCAGAATGTAGGAGATAGAATCAGCCTTTGTAGTCTTCATAAGAGTTGTATATCTAGATGTATACTTTCATATGGTGAAAGAACGAAAACCTTTGGAGCTATAGATTAAAAGTTATAGCAATCGCACCAAAAGAGTTGCGATTCGATTTCGGAAGTGAGCATGGTCCGTTGTTTTGGGCATATTTCCCTCATACGACCTCCAAATGAGGTCAGGCTTAAACCATTGGATTTATAAGACACATATCTTTCACTCCATAAAATCCGGTATCAATTGGAGTTAAATTGAGAAAGTTTGTTCTAAAACAAGTGAAAGGTCAGTTAAGAGGGCATGTTTCGGGTATGAACTCTCTTAGGTTTTTTTTTTGGAGTGTATCTTGAGTATATGACTCCGATTAAGGAGATTCTTGTTTCAGGGAGAACTTGAGACATAAAGCTACAAATTATATGAATAAGTCAACCCATGATTTTAGTGTATACATGGTGTGTGCTTGCCACGAAGGTGGAGTTACAATTAAGAATCCTGCAAGATTATAAGCGCAAGGTTTCAGGACAACGAAAGTTGGGCTCCGAAAACGAGTTCCGACGTCTATGGTACTATAGTAAGAGTAAGAGTGTCAAGTTTAAGGTCTCAGCAAGACAAGTGTCTCGGGGATGGGCTCCACTCGGGCTCACATCCCGGGACAGTCGGGCTCCCGGGATCGAGGTCTGACACCAATGGCTATAAATGGTTTCTTCACTGAGCTGTGAAGCTCAACCCATTTTTCCCCACTCCTCAGGTGCAGTGCGAGAAAGATTTAGCGATCCTTGCAAGGAAGTTGGACGACTTTGAGATAGATAGCCTTTGTATTAGGCTAGTTGAACCTTTGTATAGCATTCCCTTGTATTTGTTTTAAGCATTTTGATGAGAAATTCGTTTGTAAAGAAAGTTGTTCGAAAGTTACATTGTTTAGTTATGAGATTGCAAAATTTGGGAATTTCCTTTGTATTTTGAATATTTCTTTTCAATGTTGAAACTCATGATTTGGAAATGAATTGAGAACTTGAAAAGTTCCTTTTGTACATTGTGTTATGTTTTCAAGGTTTCAATTGATGGATGTGTATAATTTAATTATTGAGATTGCCTATTGTTTCTTAAGTTTAGGATAGCATGTTGGAGTTGGGAAGTTTGTGTATGAAGAGTATTTGGATGATTATGAAGTTTTTTTCCACTTGAAGAGTATTTGGGGTGATTATGAATGTATATGGGGTTAGGATGGAGTTTGGAAGCATTAGAGAGGCTTTAGAAGGAGTTTTGGAGTGTTTTCCCAGTGTGTGTCTGTTAAACGGACATCCCAGTCCGTTTAACGGACCTCCTCGGATGGTTTTGGACACTTTGGACAGTGTGTGTCTGTTAAACGGACATGGGTGTCCGTTTAACGGACATGCTCGGGTCAGCTATAGTGTTTTGTGATTTTGACTGGTTTCAAGGCCGAATCTCGCTTTGAGTCCTCTAATACGAGTTGTAGATCTCGAGGTCTTCTTTCCAATGGTCTAAGAATGAAAGCATTTGGACATCTGTAGCAAAAGTGATTGCATTCGCGCCAAGGGAGGTACAAATCGATTTAGGGTTTAAACATGGTTTATTCTTTTAGGCATAACTCCCTCATCCGACCTCCAATTGAGGTGGTTGAAGCTATGGTTTTCTAAGACATGTATCTTTCTCTCCATGAAAATTTGTATCATTTGGAGTTGAATTGAGAGAGTTTGCATTAAAGTAAGTAAGAGGTCGGTTAGGAGAGCATGTTTGGGATATGATTCCTTTTAGTTTTTTTAGCATATCTTGAGTTGTATAACTCCGTTTGAGGTGATTCTTGCTTCAAATTAAACAAAATATTTAAAGCTATGATTGATATGAAGAAGTCAAATTGAAATCCCGATTTGAAGGTTTTCAAATTCTGTTTGCAAATAGGAGAATTGAGTTTAAGCTTAGTGACTGATTTATACGAGCACATCCTTGAGCAAATTGTGAGAAATTTTTGGGATGTTATGAAAAAAAAATAGTAATGAGTTTAAATTGATAATGTCTTTTAAGGGTTCAATGAAAGAACTGTTCGAGGTCGTATCCACGCTCAAGGTTTTATGTTTCGCAAGAGAGTTGGGTTCCGAAAACGGGGCCCAATAGTTGTGATATCAGAGCAAGAGTGATAGTGTTAAGTTTAAACAGTTGGGTTTCGGAACCAACACTTAGCAAATCCAAAACTTCCACATTACGACAACCCATGCTAAGATATATTTATGGTATTCTAAGTCACACGATGAGTGATCGGGGTGATAGCTAGGGATCTTTAGGAATATGGATGTGTATTACTTATGAAATATTAGCAAGAGGACACCAATCCACCTGGGGCATGCACTTACCTAGTTCATCAGGCGTCAGAGTGAAGAAATAAAGATCGACACAATCTATTTGAAGTCGTATGTGACCAAACTTGCATGAAAAATAGGGATATTTTATTGACTACCACCGACGTGGTAGATGGGTACCATAGTAGTGCTAAACCTTGCAGTGATGCAACATATGCATATGGTCGAGACCTATGAGTGAAATATATAGATGTATTGGGGAGTTCGATAAGCCAGGAATAGGGGATGGAGATTACGCTTAGTGACTGATTTGTACGAGCACATCCTTGAGGAAATTGTGAGAAATTTTTGGGATGTTATGAAAATAAAAGTAATGAGATTAAATTGATAATGTCTTTTAAGGGTTCAATGAAAGAACTGTTCGAGGTCGTATCGACGCTCAAGGTTTCATGTTTCGCAAGAGAGTTGGGTTCCAGAAACGGGGCCCAACAGTTGTGATATCAGAGCTAGAGTGATAGTGTTAAGTTTAAGCAGTTGGGTTTCAGAACCAACATTTATGGTATCAGAGTGCCGGAATCGAGATCTTACATGGGCGCATATGTATAAGTTTCATGCAAAAGAGATTGTTAAGGATTTAAGCTGATAAAAGTGGTAGGAAGAGGAATGAGTTGTTAGAAAATAAGAACGTAAGGAAAGTTTGTTGAAACGTACTTGAATTGATGATGACAATGAGGGTTAATTGGAGTAACCTTATAGGGTGCTTTGTGCATGTCTTATGATATGATATTGGAGCGATTGTTGGGCTTCAGACATAGGGTCCAACGTCTTGTGATATAAAGCTTAGGCTTTTGGGTTCCTAGGCCTAGATTACTTTGTGATATGAATTGTTATGTCATGTGATTATTTATTTGTATTTGTGCTTTTATTGACATGCATACCATGCATACATGTAGAGAATAAGATTAGAAAGAAACGTAAGTTAAATGTTAGTGTTTGCATTGAAGGTGTAAAATATATATATATGTATATATATATATACGAGGAGTTTTGCAAGGATCTGCTGTACCTGATTCGTCATCCTTAAAGAAGGGTATGGATGAGTATAGAGTCCCATAATTTGCAATCGCATGATTCATATGTATGAATTTTTGTTAAGTGTTTGGATTATTAGAAGCAATGAGAAGCGTGATGTTTTGCTAGAATGTAAGGCAAAGAAAGATGTGGCTACTTACAAATAAGGAATTTTGTGGTCTGATATGTTCAATATGAATTTAGTATTTGTGAATATGTCAGTAATTTTGGTAATGGAATTTTTTTGTGGATTGTATTTGAATTGATGTACTTATACTTGAATTGATATGGATGTGAGAATAATTGCATGAATTGACTAAATTGGAAATAGAGACTGAAATGACAAGATTTATGGTATATAAGCAAAGTGGGATTGACAAGCCAAACTCGGAATCTATGATCTAGTGAATGGAGATTCGAATTTAGAGGGCTATGTGTCTATGATTCTAAATTGACTAGGAAGGTATGCATGGGAAAAGGAATGAAACAAAGGGCAGTGATATAGGTAGAAGTCCCCGAGGTCATGTCGACCCTTAATATGAGTCCGCATTTCATAGTGTGGATATATTGGTGAAAAAAAAAGTGATTGAGTACATATGAGATTTATTTTTGGGTGTTACATACGAGGTAATTTATGATCCCTACAGGTAGGTTATGAGATGAATCAGGGCATCGAGATAACGTATGGCATTGGTGATTATGTTGAAAAGGTAATTTCAATGGAGCATAAATTTTGAAGAGTAGGGTAACATTCAGAGGTTGTTGGGAATTAGTTATGATTGATGTATCAGTAGCATGTAATATCAATTGGTGAGATATCTTGATGATGTAAAGGTTGACAGAGACTTAAATTTGTTGAAATACCATGAGCATTTGAAATCGATCATATTGAGGTGTTGAGAATGACTAAAACAATATTGATGATGATTGATTGATAGAAATTGCATGGACAAGATGATAGTGGCAAGGAAAGTTTCTTTTGAAGAAGGATTTCATTCAATTGAGTTGAACGGATTTGAATTAAGAATGATCAATGAAAGTGTTAGAGTAGTTCCCTAAAGGCAATCGCCTTTAGCGCATTTTATACAAATTTGTGTGCAGTCTTTATAAATAAATAAAGAAAGGCATATTTCATTCATTTGCTATTCATAATTTATGAACTGATATAGATCTGTAATCAAATTAATGAAGTCCATGATATATGACATAGCATGAAGGAAATTATGATGTGATCACACTACTGAGATTCCTATCATGTGCAATTATGTCATTATCTAAATTATCCCTAGTCATAGGATTACTGAGACTGGACATCGGTAATCCGAAAAGACTAGCACATCTCATGCTCCTTGATTTGATCAAGCAGTGGATCTCAGAAACTGTAAATATGAGATATTTAGGGTTGAGATGTGGATGCTTACTAGAGGTAGTAAGTACATTGGATGACCTGCCATGAGATCATCACATGGATGTCTTATTCTAATATCAGTGATAATCTCATCATAGCAATGGTGCAAGTATCCTTAGAATTGAGGTGCTCAAGGATATCTTGGGTACTGATTCTGTGCTTTGACTCCATTCCTTGTTGCCTTACGAGAGTCGCTCATAGGGTGGTGCTTGGAGTGCAGTTTGAGGTATTCAAGGTAATTGAGTAGCCAATAGAGGATTCACCACTACGTGATAGCGAAGATGATACCCATGGCCTCTTGTCGTGGTCATTACTTAGAAATCTCTGGTGGAGTATGTATGTCGTGAAGAGTGTCTTCATGACATATAAAGTAATGAGTCCCGTGACAAGAACTGAAATCACTGGACTAGATTTGACGTAGTCGATCTAGTGAGAGTTGACACATTGCCCATACTCATAACCAAGTGGGGTATAGGATGGTGAAAGGACGAATTGCACGGTAATTATCTATGGAATGGTTCGTGATATGGTCCATGATGAATATATATTTATTCGTCAAACCAATTACTTTCCGGTCAATTGGGGGTCATGATGTGTTGCTAGATACCGCTCATGACTTGCTTAGATTAAGTGTTAATCTAAGTGGCCAACATAACCGGGAACCTAATGGGTCACACGCATAAGAGTGTCTCGGAGAACTCGTAAAATAGTTTTGGACAGAGTTCCAATATATGGAGAGCAATCGGATTAAATGGATCCTGATAAGATCGAGATATGTCTCGATGAGATCGCGACATCGATATTGCTGAAAAATGTTTCCGGAGATTTTTCCCATACCGGGACCCGATAGGACCGACCCCAGTGTGACTGGACCACTTCAGTAATATATATACATATATATATATGATTAATTAATTAAATAATTAATATATATATATATATATATATATATTAAGTACGTGGATGAAGAAGGAAGATGGAAGAACCTTCCATCATTTTGCTTAGTCATTAAGTCATTAATGACTAAAAGACAAAATACAAGTTGATGGAGAAAAGATGATGATCGTGGGATATAAAAGAAGAAATAGAAAGAGTTTCTCAAGGTCTTTTTGCTTATGATCATCGTTGGCTTTGAAGAGAAGTTGAAAAGAAAAAGTTTCTAACTCTTCTCATCATCGTGCTTCTCCATCTTCAAGCATTTTCTTCTCAAGTTTTTCCATCTTTTTCCAAGCTCTCCATAGAACAAAGGTAAGATCTAGCAGTCTTTAATTTGTTCTAGCTATTCCTGGGTCAAAGGGTTTGTCCCGGTTAGGTTCTCTGATCTCTGCGTGGATACCGTTAGAGACGGTCTCCTTTGGTCGTTAGGTTTGAGTTTGTTATATATATACACATGGATCCTGGCTTTTGGGAAGGTCCCGGAACAAAAAAAAATTTTTTCCGCACCGTGGGCATGTGATGCTCACACCGGGATTTTCCTACAGTGGTATCAGAGCCACTTGTGTCGTATATAACAACGAAACCATGACTAGGTCGGAGTTGCTATAGCTTGTGATGATGATGCATGTTGTATGTGTTGAATTTCGAATTCAGTATGAGATATAGTTTTCGAAATTTTCTTCCCCAAATATATTTACAAGATGTTTTTGCATATGTCTGTGGAAGCCCGGAATTTATTAATGTGATTTGATATGGTTTTGCTAATTTATTCCCTAATGTGCTGAGTGCTGTCTTTGTGCACATTCACTGAACAGGCATGCCTATAAATTCGCGAATAAATTGTAGAAAAATGGTTTTTTGTATTTTCTTTCACCTAAATGTCCCTAAGATGTTTATGAATGTCTATGTGGATATAAAAATGTTTTCGAGGTGATTTACTATTTATTTGAGAATTTATTGTGTGCTTCTGGGAATAGCTGTGTTAAAGAACACAGATTTTGCATTGGCTTTGTTGCTAAGGTTGAATGAGTTTTTGATGGAAATAAATCCTAAAACAATTCATGGAGCATTTTGGGAACATTTAGTAACCTATGTAATTTTCTCAGAATTTATTGAAATTGTTTCAATGGGTTTTTCAAGCAAAACATAGAACTTGGCAGTTTTGAGAAAATTGCTGGAGTTGTTTTGTTTGAACTAAGAAATTGTGTAGATTTCAGTTCCAATGCCTTGGATCATTTTTAATGTGATTAAAAATGTGTTACATTGATGTTGTATGCTTTCCTAAATGAATTTTTTGAAATTAGGTTTTGAAATAATTTTCGGATGTCAAATGTGTCTCATTAGCGTCTCCTTAGTATATTCCCTTATCTTGATTGTTTTGGCCGTCACAAATTTTGTGACATGTGCCGAAGTAGTCTTGATAAAGTGTAGACTACCTATAGATACTTAGGGTGATAATTTGATATTCTCGAATTATTTAGAAATCCAAGTGAATAACAGTGTATTCACCGATTTCAAATTCTTCATGTATAGTTTTGACTATATATGGTAAGCAACAATGAAAGTGTTTCATTGGTACATCATAATAATGTGTATTAGACTTGGTATTGGGAATTGGAACTATACGAATTGAGAAATTAGCCAATTAAGATATCAATTTCTCTTGGATAAGTCGACTTACACAATGAACAAGTCGACTTGTCCGTGCACTGTAGACGCATAAGTCGACTTACACAATGGAACAAGTCGACTTGTTCGTGCACAGTTGCCCAAGGCGACTTACACATGCATAAGTCGACTTACACAGAGGCATAAGTCGACTTATACATACACAAGTCGACTTATAACATGCAAAGAAGGGATGATGGATGATTTTAGGTATAAACTCAATGTGATTGATCATATGCCCTAAATCATTCCATATAGTCATAGTGACTATAATCCTACGGCTTGGAGAAGAAGAAGATGAGACCTAAAAACCCTCAAATCATATGAAAACTAACGCCTTCCATTAATATGGGGAGAACCAGAGTTCTTATAGAGTTGGGTTGTTGGGCAAACCCAAGTTCACTCCATACGGATATGTTCGAACCATGGAAAATGAGATTTTCGGATTAATAGGTCGGTTTTCACTAGAAGCGTTGATTTGTTGAGTAAACTCAAGGTCAACGTGGACAGAGGCGAAATTGGGTAGTGTACATCAGATGTACACGGATCAAGAGTTGATAACCCAATGTGTGTGCATACATCAAAAGTTGATAGCACTAGTCGATAGTTGCACCTAAGATGGAAATGGTATGATTGATACCTGCCGATTGAACTAAGGTGGCTTGTTGGGCAAACCCAAGGTCATTTTAGGAATGTCGGATATCTATCTATGATGCAATTGGTATAACCGATACCTACCGATTGAACTAAGGTGGCTTGTTGGGCAAACCCAAGGTCATTTTTAGGAATGTCGGATATCGACCCACTAGGACATTGTGTCATAATGTTTCTTGGATTCGTACTGAGGGTTATGGATTCTATGAAACTAGTGGGAGCCATATGCATATCATGCAAGTCCTTATGATTATGCATCTATTCTATTCTAACATTCCTTCTCTCTTTCCCTATAGGTTATTGAAGATGACTTCAAGTGTGAACTTGCGCTCGCTTATTGATTGAGCCAAATTTATACTATAAATTGGCCCTGTTTTCTTAAGTAATTATGCACTTGTTGACTCCTAATTCATGATTTTTGTGCTTAAATTGGTTCCTCATATCGATCTTTTATAATTTGCACATTGTCAGTATTTTGTTGTCATTTGATATTAATTTTTGCATAACTTTTATTGGGACAATTATACTGCAAATGTGTTGTATTTTTGTAGGAACAATTGGAGTCAACAAGAGAAAGTCAACACGTCGTGAGAAACCATCCATTCGTCGAGACGAACCAACACTCCCATTCGTCGCGACAAATTAATTTGGTATAAATTGATTCGTCGCGACGAATGACCATTTTTATTCGTCCCGACGAACTTTATTCATTAGTCGCGACGAATGTCGGATACCCCGGCCCTTAAATAGCAAAATTATCCACTGTTCCGACCCGGCCCGCTTATAGCTCCTATAAAACCTTCCATTTTAGGTTAAAAGAGGACGGCCGCATTCCTGAGGAAGCTCTCCCTCTTCTTCGTCTTCTCTGTTTTCTCTAATAGGTTTAGTTTTCTTATTTTGCAGGTGGGAGACCACCAACGATTTAACATCAAGAATCGCAACCCTTTCATTCCTCATCCTCAACCATCATTTGTATTCGCCTCTTCCACCACCATCGTTGGAGCCATGGGTAACTTTGGAGTTCCAGCGGTGATGACTTCTTCCACTGTTATGCAAGGCTAAGGTTTCCGCCTCCGAAAATGTAGCGAAGGTCGGAGTTCCATGAGCTTCAAGGGTAATCAACCACCGCTTTTAGATTTCTGTCATGTTTTGTAAAACCTCCGAGTTGGAGATTACGAGATATGATGGATTGAATCCGATTATAGTTTAATCGGATGTTAAACTTTGATTTATGGTGTGGATTAGTTTACATTGGAATGTTGTTCGAAATACATGAAGTTTCGTGTATGTTAAATGAGATTTGCATGAGTTAATTTAATCTACCTAGTTGTGTTTGATTGAATTGATTGTGTTTTATCTGGTTAACCTATTGCATAAACCATTTCATACCATACACTAAGGTTTTTAACAAGATTTAGTTAATCGAGTTGATTAATTAAATTTTGGACTTAACGAGTTGTTAAGGTTGAGCTTTCGAAACTTAGTGGATTTCAAACCCCAATATTTATTTTGAGTGATGATGACCCGAGCCACATTTTCAGGAGAACTTTAGTTAACTGCTTTCAATCTTAATCACTTCAAATTGTCTTGCCTTTCAAAAATCCCAAAAAAAATATTTATTTCATACCTTGCTTTCTTTAATTTTAAAGATCAAGCCAAAACTCCCGTTTTAACTGCTTTCTTGCATAATTCAAACATTAGGCTAGTCTTAGGATCAATTCTGCACTAGTTCCTTGAGAGTCGACCCGAGGTTGCACCCTGTGTTGCAATTCTTGGTATAAATTGATTTTGACCGGTTTCCAAGGATCAATCTTAGGATTGAACGATAAGCCGCGATCAAATTGGCGCCGTTGCTGGGGAACCAAAGTAATTGGTTTTCTACGTTAGCCAAGTGTTTGTTTTACATTGTAGTTTTGTTGTTTGCATTCATTTTGCATTTCTTAATTTTGTTTTATTCTGCTTTGCTTCAATCTTTTAGTGTTAATTACATTTGGTGAGCTTAATTACATTTTTGCTTTAAGTGTTTAATTTGATTGTTCTGCTTATCGTGCCTAATTTGAGTTATTGTGCTTTCTTTGTGATTCTTGGCTGCGACAAGTTCATCATTCGTCGCATCGAGTTCATCGCTCGTCATGACGAACGATTCGCAATTTTGTTACGCTTCACCGCAATGAGTTCCTACGAGTCACGACGAAACGATGGTGAATTAAACTCTTCGTCATCGTCGCTTTAGTGAACTAATTTAGAGAACTTCTTTTGTGCATGCCCGTAGACTTAGGTTAGTTCATTTTCAACCTGAAATCGAGCGATACTTAAGGAAGCGTAGGAAGGAAAGAAGAGAGCAAGCAACCCTTAGCACATTAGAACATCAAGTAGGAGAAATGGCTGAGCATCAAGAACTTCCCGGTCACCAACGTAGGAACGGAGATCATAGATTAAATGGTGATCAGGAAAGAGTCGATGAGAACATAGGGAACAACAGGCGTAGAACGATCAAAGAAGCTACGACCTCGGACGTCAATTATGACCCCTTCACCGCAGCCTGCCCGAACTTCGACGTGAATTTCGAAGTTAAGGGGCTATTGATCAACTCTCTCCCTAAATTTCACGGTTTGGCGGGAGAAGATCCCTACATGCATTTACAAGCGCTGACAATGATTTGTCAAAGCATGAAACCTGTAGGAGCTCCCCTAGATCATGTGCTGTGGAAGGTATTTCACTTATCCCTAGAAGGAAAGGCCCGGGAGTGGTACATGAGCCTCCCAAGGCATGTCGCGAATGCCTACCATAGTTGGGCCAACTTGAGAAAAGCTTTCCTAGAAAAGTATTTTCCAGCCTCGAGGACGTCGTCAATGAGGAAAGAAATCTATTCTGCCAAGCAAGACTATGACGAGTCCTTGTATGATTTTGGAACAGATTTGAGGATCTGTTGTCTCAGTGCCCCATCATCAAATTCACGATGAACAGACTTTTGTTCAATATTTTTATGATGGGGTGAAGAATCAGGAAAAGGGAATGTTAGATGCTGCTTCGGGAGGATCGTTGATTGATCGCACCGCACCTGAAGCGTGGGCCTTGATTAAGAGGATGGCCCTAAATCATCAGCAGTATAGTGTCAGAGATTCCAGGAGTGTCCATGAAGTGGGAGCCATGTCGGCTCAGACAAAAAGGATGGAAAGCCTAGAATCAAAGGTGGATTCCCTGGAACATCGGATAACTTCACAGTTGTCCTCGATTACGGCGGAGTTAAAGAATTTGAATGTGCAGCGCCCTTCATCTTCCACTGAACTGGCCGCACCTAGTTGCGAATCTTACGGATCGGTGATGCACATAACCAGTGTCTGTCCCGGGAGGTATGAAGAAGTCTCTGCAGTGTACCCGGGGAGACAAAATCCTAAGTGGGATCCGTACTCCAACACGTATAATGAAGGATGGAGATCTCATCCTAACTTTAGTTGGAGGAGTAATGAGGGAAGAGCAACCAACCGCTTTCAACAAGGGAGTGGAGGTGGAACATCTACAAACCAGTTCCCTGATCAACAAGTATTGACGGTGCAACCACAACCGCCAAAAGAAGACACCAACCAACTGCTGCACAGCATGATGACTCTCATGAAGGAAGAGAGGAATTCAACTGCGAATCAATTCAACGCCATAGCTAATCTGATTCAGTAGGACTCCTCGAAGAATCTCGCTAACCAAAGCCTTGGAAAAACGGATGGAACAATGGGAGACCAAGGCTGAGAACCTGAACTCATATGTCACTCAATTGTCTAACAATTTGAGTGAAAGCCAAGCGAGGAATAGCGGATCAATTCCTTCCAACACGGTCATAAATCCAAAGAGTCTGAATGCTATTGAGCTAAGGAGCGGAAGGAAAGTGCAGTTCAACATTCCTGATAAAGAAGAATGTACCGAAGAAATCGAGTTTGAAGAGGAGCCTCAAATTAAGGAAAAGCCAGATGTGAGATCCGAGAGTGAACAAGAAGAGAAGTTGAGAAAAGAACAACAATCAAGCAATCTGAAAGTAAGAGCTGAAAAGGAACAACAAAACGGAAATGAAGCAACACAAAGGGAAGTCAATCTGAAGGACCTTCCCTTCCCAAATTCCTACTTGATGAGCAAGAAGGTCAACAAACTGAAACATGAAAAGGAAATTATTGACCTATTTGGGAAGGTGGAAGTGAATGTGCCCCTTTTGGACCTGGTTAAGAGAGTGTCGGCCTATGCTAAGTATCTGAAAAACTTGTGCACCAACAAGAAGAAATTTAGGCGAGCGAAAGAGTCCAGTCACCAAATGTTTCGCATTATTCAAGCCCCAAATTCCTGTGAAGTGTCAGGACCCAGGATCGTTCACCATTCCTTGTGTCATTGGAAAGGTGACAATTGGAAGAGCACTGCTGGATTTGGGAGCGGCAATCAATGTGATGCCAAAATCGTCTATGAAGCCACAGGGTTAAGCGTAAAACCTACTTGGTATTATTACGGTTGGTCGACAGATCCTTCCGACACCCAAGGGCATCATTGAGGACATTCGGTCCAAGTGAAAGGATTAGTGTTCCCCCCGATTTTTACGTGCTAGATATGTCTCATCAAGTGGTGCAGATACTTCTAATCTTGGGCGACCCTTCCTTGGACGGTAAGTACAATGATCGGTATGAAGGAAGGAAGATCACCATGGAGGTTGGTGATCAACACGTTAGCTTCAACATGTATGAAGCTATGAAGCACCCTAACGAGGATTACTCCTTGTTTAGGGTGAACATGCTAATGTTGTCCTTACGGTTTGAGACTCGATGAGGATCCGCGAGACAAGTCCTCTAAGCTCGCTTCATGTTCGCTCTAAGTCGTAACCAGATTCCTGACTTAGTGAATCATTCTAGACGATGGGGACCTCTTCTCGCTGAGCTTCCTAAGTCGATCCCTCAATTTTACAACCTCCGAGCTCGAATTGAAACCCTTACCGCCTCATTGAAATCGCCTTCCTTGAGCCAAATAAGAAATCGCCCGTCATCATCGCAAACTCATTGTCGAACTCAAGAACGATGACTTCTAAAAGTCTTGCCGACAGAGCATAAGCGAGCAATAGGATGGTCGTTAGCGGACATACCCGGATTAGCCCCTCTCTGTGCACTCATAGGATCTTGTTAAATAAGGGATCTAAGGCGGTGAGGCAGCCCAAAAAGATTAAATCCACTTATTCTCGATGTGGTGAAAAAGGAAATCACTAAGCTCCTGAGCGCAGGGATAATTTATCCCATTTCTGATAGTGAATAGGTCAGCCCAATTCATGTAGTACCCAAAAAGAGCTGGATTACTGTGGTGAGAAATGAGAGAGATGAGCTCATTCCCACAAGAGTGCAAAATTCGTGGCGAGTTTGTATTGACTACCGAAAATTGAATGACGCAACTCGAAAGGACCATTTTTCTTTGCCATTTATCGACCAGATGCTGGAAAGATTGGCAAGGAAATCACATTACTGTTTATTAGATGGTTTCTCAGGGTATTTCCTATAGGAAAATCCCGGGAGGAACATCACATGTTCCAGCAGCGGAAAACAAAAATTTTGTTCCCGGGACCTTCCCGAAAACCCAGGATCTCGGTGTCGGTATGAAAACTCAAACCTGAATAGCCAATAGAGACTATCTCTAAAGGTATCCACGCAGAGATCAGAAAACCTAACCGGATCAAACACTTTTGACCCGGAATAGCTAAAATGAATAAAGCCTGCTAGAGCCTACCTCATCACATGGAGAAGAGAAAATTCGATGGTTGCCAAAGAAGAAGACTTGAAAACCCTTTCCAAGATGACCTAACCTTTTAAGTCTTTTGTTCTTCCTCTCTTGTTCTTGAAAACCGACGGCAACCCACTAGGCTCACCCCTTAGGTATGTATTTACTTAACTCTTAAGCTTAATAACTTACCATGAGAAGTTGCCAAGTGGAAGCTTAATATTCATTCATTCTTTAACTTAATTAAATAATGAATGTTGACTTTCAAACCTTCCTATCTTCTCCTAATTCCAACGTGGGCTAATATATATATATATAATTAATTAATTACTTAATTAATTAACATATATATAATTACTAAGAGGTCCAACAAACTGGGTGGTCTCTTCGCCCACCGGCCCCGGTCTTTAAACCGCCCTAAACCTTTCTTAGCAATATTGATGTCGCGATCTCATCGGACATATCCCAATCCCATTGGGATCCATTTAATCTAATGCTCTCCATAATTGGAACTCGTCCAATACTATTTTACTGATTCTCCAAACACTCTTATCGTGTGACCGCTTTAGGTTCCGGTTATGTTGGCCACTTAGATTAACACTTAATCTGAGCAAGTCATGAGCGCGCCTAGCAACACATCATAACCCCCAATTGACCGGAAAGTAATTGGTTTGATGAATTCATCACGAACTAGATCACGAACCAGATCACGAACCCTTCCATAGACAATTACTGTGCAATTCGTCCTTTCAACATCCTATACCCACTTGGTTATGAGTATGGCCAATATGTCAACTCTTACTAGACTAAGTCTAGCCCAAGTGAAATCAGTTCCTGTCTGAGGACTCATTATTTTATATGTCCATGAAGACACTCTTCATGACATAGTCATGCTCTGGCCAGAGACTTACGGTAATGATCCCGACGAGAGGTGGGTATCTCTTCCGCTATCACGTAGTGATGAATCCTTTATTGGCTACTCAATTACCTTGAATACCTCAAGTCGCACCCAAGCACCACCCTATGAGTAACCTCTGAAAGGCAACAAGGAATGGAGTCAAACGTAATCAAGATTCAACATATCCTTGAGTACCTCAAGTCTAAGGATACTTGCACCATTGCTATGATGAGATTATCATCGACATTTGAATAGGAAATCCATGTGATGATCTCATGGCGGGTCATCCAATGTACTTACTACCGCTAGTAAACATCCACATGTCAACTCTAAATATCCCATATTTACGCTTTACGAGATCCACCGCTGATCCAATCAAGGAGTATAACATATGCTAGTCAATCCGATTAATGATGTCCATCTCATTAATCCTATGACTAGGAAAATTTAGATATCGACATAATTGCACATGATAGGAATCTCGTGGATTATGATCACATCATAATTTCCTTCATGCTATGTCATATATCATGGATTTCATTAATTTGATTAAAGATCAATATCAATTCATAAAGAACATCAAATAAATGAAACATGCCTTTTTTATTTATTCATAAAGTCCATACATGACTATGAACAAAAAGCGCTAAAGGGATTGCCTTTAGGCACTACTCTAACAATCTCCCACTTGACCTAAAGCCAATCGCCTTGGTATCTAATACCATAAGCGAGTACATGAGAATCAAAATTCTTCTGTGACAATGGCTTCGTCAACGGAATAGCAATGTTCTGCTCTGTGGGAATCCTCTCGATCACGACATCACCTCTAGCAATGATCTCTCGAATCAGATGATATCTGCGAAGTACGTGTTTAGATCGTTGGTGAGACCTCGGTTCTTTTGCCTGAGCAATAGCCCCATTGTTCGAGCAATACAACTGTATGGGTCCATGACAGCTAGGAACCACACCAAGTTCAGTGATGAACTTCTTGATCCAAACAGCTTCCTTTGCCGCCTCTGATGCAGCAATGTACTCTGCCTCGGTCGTTGAATAAGTAGTCGTCTCTTGTTTGGAACTCTTCCAACTGACCGCTCCGCCGTTCAGCGTGAAAACATAACTGGATCGATCTGAATCATCCTTGTCGATTGAAAATCGCATCCAGATGCCCGCTCATTGAGATTTCCATCTCCATATATCAAGAAAACATCCTTAGTCCTTCGCAAGTATTGAGGATATTCTCGACACCACCCAAAGGACCCTCACTAGGATCCGATTGGTATCTGCTCGTGACACTCAGAGCATACGATACATCGGGCCTCGTACATAACATAGAATACATGATCGATCCTACTGCAGACGCATACGGGATCTGATCCATGCGCATCCTCTCATCTTGTGTCTTAGGACACATAGATTTCGAGAGTGTTATCCTATGAGACATGGGAAGAAACCCTCTCTTGGATTGCTCCATGCTAAACCTCTTTAGCATCTTGTTTATGTACGATGATTGTGAAAGACCAAGCAACCTCTTTGATCTATCTCTATAGATTCTTATCCCAAGGATATAAGTTGCTTCACCAAGGTCCTTCATGGCAAATTGTTTGGACAACCAAATCTTGACTGATTGTAGCATCGAGACATCGTTTCCTAGTAATAATATGTCATCCACATATAGCACAAGGAATACAATTGCAGTCCCATTAACCTTCTTATACACACAGTATTCATCCGGATTTTGTGAGAAACCAAACTCTTTGATTGACTCATCAAAACGGATGTTCCAACTCCTGGATGCTTGCTTCAATCCATAAATGGATTTCTGAAGCTTGCATACCTTTTCGCCATCGATGGAAGTGAAGCCCTCTGGTTGTGTCATGTACATATCCTCGGCCAGATTTCCATTAAGGAAAGTTGTCTTCACATCCATTTGCTATATCTCATAATCATAATGAGCGGCAATGGCTAGGAGTATCCTAATGGATTTAAGCATTGCTACGGGGCTGAAGGTCTCGTCATAGTCAACTCCTTGTCTTTGACGAAATCCTTTGGCCACAAGCCTTGCTTTGTAAGTAATCACATTACCATCCATGTCGGTTTTCTTCTTGAAAACCTATTTGCACCCTATAGGCTTGATTCCTTCGGGTGCATTCACCAAAGTCCATACTTGGTTTTCGTACATGGAATCCATTTCGCTTTCATGGAACAAAGCCATTTTCGACTCAACTTTTCGTAACCTCTTCATAGGTAGCAGCTCATCATCTTCTATGAGCAATACGTCATTCTGCTCACTTACGAAATCCATATCTCTCGAACGCAGTGCGTATCCTACTTGACCTCTGAACTTCGTGTGTAGTAAAAGGTTGAATGTTACTTCATCCGAATGAGTGAAAGTCTCGAGTTCAGCGGTTGATCCGTATGCTGTTGAGCATCTTGAACTTCTTCAAGTTCGACTTTGCTCCCACCGCCCTCTTGAAGAAACTCTTTCTCTAAGAAGACAGCATGCTTTGAAACAAACACCTTTTGTTCCTCAGCAAGGTAGAATTGATATCCCATGGTCTCTTTAGGATATCCTACAAACAAACACTTGTCAGACTTTGCTTCAAGCTTATCTGACTCAATCCGCTTCACGAAGGCGACAACCCCAAACTTTCAAATGAGAAAGATAAGGTTTTCTGTTAGTCCACATCTCATATGGAGTAACATCAACTGTCTTAGAGGGAACTCTGTTTAGCAAGTAAACAGCTGTCTCTAGCGCATACCCCCAAAACGATTTTGGTAACTTTGTGAAACCCATCATTGATCGTACCATGTCCAACAAGGTTCGATTTCTCCTTTCAGCCACACCATTGTGCTATGGTGTGTAAGGAGGAGTCCATTGAGATAAAATGCCATTATCTCTGAGATAATCCAGAAACTGTTGGTCTAAGTATTCTCCACCACGATCGGATCGTAATGCCTTGATACTTTTACCAAGCTGGTTTTCTACTTCATTTCTGAATTGTTTGAACTTTTCAAACGCTTCAGATTTGTATCTCATCAGATACAAGTACCCATATCGAGAATAATCATCGATAAAGGTAATGAAGTAACGACAACCACTTCTAGCATGGATGGACATCGGACCGCATACATCTGAATGTATTAAGTCTAATACTCCGATCGCTTGCTCACCCTTTCCTCGAAGGGTAACTTAGTCATCTTGCCTAATAAACAAGATTCGCATGTGTCATATGATTCATAATCAAATGACCCTAAACTGCCACTCTTATGGAGTTTAGCGATGCGTGTCTCATTTATATGGCCAAGCCGACAATGCCATAAGTAAGTTGACTTTAGATTATCTCTTTTATACCGTTTGGTGTCATTGACATTTAAAATTGGATTAGACATATCTAATATGTAAATACCATTGCACAATGTACCAGTTCCATAAAGCATTCCATTAGAATTAATAGAACAACCATTGCTACTAAAATTCATATGGAATCCAGCTCTATTTAGACAAGAAACAGATAATATATTCTTTGTCAAAACGGGTACAAAATAACAAATCATCCAATTCCAAAGACAAGCCCAAGAGGGAAAGACAAAACATAGGTTCCTACGGCTAATGCAAAGAACTCTTGCTCCATTTCCAACACGTAGGCTACTTCTCCCTTCATGAGTTGCCTCATCGTCCCCGAGGCCCCGCATATCATTACATATGTGTGAGCCACAACCAAGATCAAATACCCAAATGTTGTGATCAAGATGCTTGTATTAACTTCAATGACATACAAACTGAAGTAATCGAGGCATCGATGCCTTCTTACCTTCAATGACTCGAGATAGACTTTGCAATTGCGCCTCTAATGGCCATCTTTACCGCAATGGAAGCAAGTTCCTTTTAGGCCAGCTTCTTTGGTCTTCTTCTTGATGGCGCTTCTTTTTGGTTTCTTGGCCTTCTTCTTCTTTGGGTTCCTTTTCTTCTTTGAACTCAAGAAGAAGCGACCACCACCAAAGACTTGCTTACTATCATTCTTGATAGTTCGCTCACTGTCTTGAGCAGATTGATCACTCGGTATTGTAGTGGATATTTGGTTCATCCGATAGTTTAACACTAAGCGTGAATAACTCTCGGACAATCCAACCGAATTAAGTCTATACTTAACTCATAATCCATTACAAAACCTAAGATGGCCAATCTCTCAATATAGCCATTCATCTTCGGGCATACTACATGGCGAGATGTCCCTGAGCCATCTTTAATGGTGAAGAGAAGCCTCGAGGTCTCGAACCTTTCAGACCGAGCTTGCTCATCAAACGACCCATAAGATGAAATACTACAAATGTGAGCATCCATGGACTCGTCTTTATTCTGCAGCTCTGGTGACATCGAGGCAAGCATAATGCAAGTAGCCATGTCACTGTCCTTTAGATGCTTACGATATGCCTTCTGATCCTCATCAGAAGCATCGACAGCAGATGCATCTGGAAGTGGAACATCTAGGATGTATGCCAGTTCCTCAGATCTGAGAACAATTCTTAGATTCCTTAGCCAGTCAAGAAAATCCGGTCCAGTTAACTTGTTGGAATCCATAAGCGAGCGAAGATTCACACTTGATGACATTTTCAAACAACCTACACGGATAGAGAGGAAGAATGTTATAATAGGAATAGCTGCATAATCATAAGGACTTGAATGATATGCAAAAAGCTCCCACTAGTTTCATAGAATCCATAACCCTCATTACGAATCCAAAGAAACAAAGTGACATAATGTCCTAGTGGGTTGATATCCGATATTGCTAAGAATGACCTTGGGTCTACCCAACAAGCCACAACTTAGGTCAATCGGTAGGTATTGAACATACCAATTGCATCATCGATAACCGACATTGAGAATGACCTTGGGTTTACCCAACAAGCCACCTTATGTCTCGGGAGGTATCAGATATACCAATTACATCTTAGACACAACTATCGATCAGTGCTATCAACTTGTTGATGTATGCACTTACATTGGGTATCAACTCTTTGATGCGCATACATCCGATGTATGCTACCCAATTTAAGCCTCATCCACGTTGACCTTGAGTTTACTCAACAAACTAACGCTTCGGAAAACCAACCCATTAATCGGAAAATCATATTTTCATGGTTCAACATATCCAGATAGAGTGAGCTTGGGTTTACCCAACAACTCATCCCTATAAGAACTCTGGATCTTACCATATTAATGGAAGGCGTTAGTTTTCATATACCGAGGAGGATTTAGAAACTCTAAACTCAAGTCAAGGATTATAGTCATGAAGACTATATGGAATGATTTAGGTGTCATCAATCATATTGAATCAATCCTTAGAATCATCCATCATCCAACCTGAGCATGACACAAGTCGACTTTCATCGAATGCAAGTCGCCTTAAGCCACTGCCCACACACAAGTCGCCTTGTATGATACAAGTCGACTTATGACACCTGCCCATGTACAAGTCGCCTTGTAATGTGCTACAAGTCGACTTATACAGAGACCTTGAACAAGTCGACTTATGCCATGCACAAGTCGCCTTATCCAGGGAAAAATGCTATAATCTCTAATCGGCTATTTCCTTAATCCATGCAATTACAATTCACAATACCATCATACCTAGGGTAATATCTGTAAATTGATGTATCAATGAACACTTCATTGATCCATGAATGCCTTATATGGTCAAACCATACATGAAAAGCTTAAAATGAGTCAAAACTCATAAATATCCAAACAATTTAAGAACACCCAAATTCTCACCCTAAGCATCTCTAGCTAGTCTATACTTTCTCAAAATTACTTCGGCACAAGCCACAAAATTTATGACGGCCAAAACAAACAAGATAATGATATATACTAACGAGACACTAATGTGACCTTTTAGGCATCCAAAAATTCTTGGAAAAGCAACTTCAAGCAATTCAATTTGGCAATCATACTACATCAAGATAACACATTTTTAATCACATTAAAAATGGTTCAAGGCATTGGAACTGAAAAGAAACACACTCAATCAAGCCAAGCAAAACAGTCCCAACAATTTTCACAAAACTGTCCAGTTCTGCATTTTTCTCGAAATGATCAATGAAACAATTTCAATAAATTCTGATAAAATTACATAGGTTACTAAATGTTCAGAACATGCTACCTGAATTTTTTCAGGATTTTAAGCCATCAAAAACTCAGTAAACCAAAATAACAAAAACGATTCAAAAACTGTTTTCATCAGCACAGCAATTCCCAACAGCATAGAATAAATTCGTGAATAAATATCCAATCACCTTGAAATCCAATTTCCATGCTCATAGACATTCACCAACATCTTAGAGACATTTAGGTGAAGGAAAATCCAGAAAAAATGTTTCTAGAATTTATTCTCGATTTTATACTCATACCTGTCCACAGAGTGTTTCACAAAACAGCATCTGGAACCTTAGGGAATTAATTAGCAAAACTATATCAAATCAAATCGATAAATTCTGAAAATTCATAGACATATTCCATAACATGTTATGAACAATCCTGGGCAGAAAAATTTCGAAAACCTATCTCTATAGCAATACGAAATCTGGACAGAATGCATGCTACAACATCACAAGCAATTAAGGTTTGTGATCTAGCTTCAGTTAACACGACACCAGACACTCTGATACCACTGTAGGAAAATCCCGGGAGGAACATCACATGTTCCAGAAGCGGAAAACAAAAATTTTGTTCCCGGGACCTTCCCGAAAACCCAGGATCCCGGTGTCGGTATGAAAACTCTAACCTGAATAGCCAATAGAGACTATCTCTAAAGGTATCCACGCAGAGATCAGAAAACCTAACCGGATCAAACACTTTTGACCCGGGAATAGCTAGAAAAGAATAAAGCCTGCTAGAGCCTACCTCTGTCCTGTGGAGAGCTTGATTTACGTTGGAACTTTGCCTTGGAGAAGAGAAAATTCGATGGTTGCCAAAGAAGAAGACTTGAAAACCCTTTCCAAGATGACCTAACCTTTTTTAAGTATTTTGTTCTTCCTCTCTTGTTCTTGAAAACCGACGGCAACCCACTAGGCTCACCCCTTAGGTATGTATTTACTTAACTCTTAAGCTTAATAACTTACCATGAGAAGTTGCCAAGTGGAAGCTTAATATTCATTCATTCTTTAACTTAATTAAATAATGAATGCTGACTTTTCAAACCTTCCTATGTTCTCCTAATTCCAACGTGGGCTAATATATATATATAATTAATTAATTAATTACTTAATTAATTAACATATATAAAATTACTAAGAGGTCCAGTCAAACTGGGGTCGGTCCTACGGCCTCACAAGACCCCGATCTTTGGCCGCTCTAAACCTTTCTTAGCAATATTGATGTCGCGATCTCATCGGGACATATCCCAATCCCATTGGGATCCATTTAATCCTGATGCTCTCTATAATTGGAACTCTGTCCAATACTATTTTACGGATTCTCTGAAACACTCTTATGCTTGTGACCCTTTAGGTTCCCGATTATGTTGGCCACTTAGATTAACACTTAATCTGAGCAAGTCATGAGCGGCGTCTAGCAACACATCATGACCCCCAATTGACCGGAAATTAATTGGTTTGATGAATTCATCACGAACCAGATCACGAACCCTTACATAGACAATTACTGTGCAATTCGTCCTTTCAACATCCTATACCCACTTGGTTATGAGTATGGCCAATATGTCAACTCTTACTAGACTAAGTCTAGCCCAAGTGAAATCGGTTCTGTCGAGGACTCATTACTTTATATGTCCATAAAGACACTCTTCATGACATAGTCATGCTCGGCGAGACTTACAAGAATGATCCCGACGAAGAGGCGGGGTATCTCTTCCGCTATCACGTAGTGATGAATCCTTTATTGGCTACTCAATTACCTTCAATACCTCAAGTCGTACCCAAGCACCACCCTATGAGTAACCTCCGAAGGCAACAAGGAATGGAGTCAAAGCACGTAATCAAGATTCAACATATCCTCGAGTACCTCAAGTCTAAGGATACTTGCACCATTGCTATGATGAGATTATCAACGACATTTGAATAGGACATCCATGTGATGATCTCATGGCGGGTCATCCAATGTACTTACTACCGCTAGTAAGCATCTACATGTCAACTCTAAATATCCCATATTTACGCTTCGAGATCCACCGCTTGATCCAATCAAGGAGTATAACATATGCTAGTCCATCCGGGATTAATGATGTCCAGTCTCATTAATCCTATGACTAGGAAAATTTAGATCTTGACATAATTGCACATGATAGGAATCTCGAGATTATGATCACATCATAATTTCCTTCATGCTATGTCATATATCATGGACTTCATTAATTTGATTAAAGATCAATATCAATTCATAAAGAACATCAAATAAATGAAACATGCCTTTTTTTATTTATTCATAAAGTCTGTACATGACTATGAACAAAAAGCGCTAAAGGGGATTGCCTTTAGGGCACTACTCTAACATTTCCAAGTACCCATTGCCCCTGAGGACCAAGATAAGACCACGTTTACATGTCCTTTCGGCACCTTTGCTTATCGCAGGATGTCTTCTGCGATTTTTTGGAAGAAAGTATGGAAGTCTTTATGGATGACTTCACAGTTCACGGCGATTCCTTCGATTCCTGCCTCTTCAATCTGACTAAAGTTCTTAAGAGGTGCATCGAAAAGAACTTGATCTTTAACTTCGAAAAATGCCATTTTATGGTAAATGAAGGTATTGTGCTTGGACATTTGATTTCGAAGAAAGGAATCGAAGTTGACAAAACTAAAATCGAAGTCATATCTTCCCTGCCTTATCCTACCTGTGTCCGTGATATTAGGTCATTCCTAGGTCATGCAGGATTTTACAGGAGGTTTATTAAGGATTTTAGCAAAATCGCCCTTCCTCTTTCAAAACTCTTGCAAAAGGATGAGAAATTTGAGTTTGATGCTTCATGCCAAAAGGTTTTTGATACACTTAAAGCCAAACTCATTTCCCCTCCTGTCCTGGTTGCCCCTGTTTGGCATTTACCTTTTGAGCTTTCGTGTGATGCTTCCAATTATGTTGTGGGAGCCATGTTAGGACAACATGAGGAGAAGTTAGCTAGAGTTATTGCATACGCGTCCAGAACTTTAGATCCAGCTCAAGCCAACTACACCACAACTAAGAAAGAACTCTTTGCAGTAATCTTCGCACTAGACAAATTTCGGCAGTATTTGCTTAATTCCCACGTCATCATTTTCACCGATCACGCAGCTGTTAAGTACCTCTTGACGAACCCACAATCGAAACCTAGATTAATCCGTTGGACTTTGCTTCTTCAAGAGTTTGATATTGAGATTAAAGATCGGGCTGGTGCCGCAAACCAAGTAGTGACCATCTGAAAGCGGTATCGTGAAGATACTAAAGGAGTAGACTCTTTCGATCGACTGTGATTCTTTTTCGATTCATCACTGTGTACCGCAGCTTCTCAAGGAGCCTTGGTATGCACATATTGTCAATTACTTAATGACAAATTTGACCCTGTCAATACGTATGACGCAAGGTGCTCGAAATCAAGAGCGAAGCTCGGCATTACATTTGGGACGAACCTCATCATGGAAGATATCAGGACCAAGTAATTGACGATGTGTTCCAGATGAGGAATTTGATGATATACTCTCGACTTGCCACTCTATGGTGCATGGGGACATTTCGGTGCTAGAAGAACAACGAGGAAAATTTTGGATTCGGATTCTATTGGCCTACTCTCTTCGGGACTCCTTCCATTTTGCCAAGCTTGTGACAAGTGTCAACGTTTGGGGATTAGGGAAGCGTCATGAGATGCCATAACAACCAGTTTTGTTTTGCGAAATCTTTGATGTTTGGGGTATCGATTTCATGGGACCGTTTCCCCCATCGTTTGGGTTCGTGTACATTCTCTTAGGAGTTGATTATGTTTCGAAATGGATCGAAGCCGTGCCCACTAGACAAGATGACGCGCAGGCAGTCGCTAAATTCCTCAAATCTAATATCTTCTGTCGATTCGGAATCCCTAAAGTGATAGTGAGCGATCGCGGCACTCATTTTTGTAATCGGGTTATTACTAACTTGCTTTCCAAATTTGGGGTTACACACAAAGTTTCTACTGCCTACCATCCGCAAACCAATGGTCAAGTAGAAGTTTCGAATAGAGAGGTCAAGCACATTTTGGAAAGGATAGTTAAGCCCTCCAAGAAAGATTGGAGTCTGCATTTAGAGGAAGCACTGTGGGCATATCGCACTGCTTATAAGTCCCCGATAGGAATGTCTCCATACCGGTTGATTTATGGTAAGGCATGTCATTTACCTGTGGAGCTAGAACATAAGGCCTATTGGGCGGTTAAACAATGCAACCTAGACTTTAAGCTGTCGGGGATGGAAAGGAAACTCCAACTGCAGGAGTTAGAGGAGCTGCGACTTGAAGCATATGAGCACTCTCGGCTCTACAAGGAAAAGGCCAAGCTGATACATGATAAGATCCTTCTCCGAAAGACTTTTAAGGAAGGTGACAAGGTCCTCTTGTATAAATCCCGTTTCACATTCAAGGCCGGAAAATTCAATCATCGTTGGGAAGGACCTTATGTGGTGATTAAGGTACATAATTTTGGTATGGTAGAACTTTTGCAGGAACACACCGGCGCAAGATTTCAGGTCAATGGACATCTGCTCAAGCTCTATCATAGGACTCCCCAACCGCCGTGACTATCAGGTTTTCTCTTTCCTTCATTTACTATATAGTTGTGCTTATGTTTGATTCCTATGCGCACTTGTTGAGCATGATTATATTGTTTAAGTGTGGGGGAGAGACCCATCAAGTAGGTTTAGTTGTAGTTAAGTAGGATTTTCATTTCTATTTCAATAAATTGATTCCCTCTTGTTAGCTCCGCATTTTCCTTGTTCGATGAAGCATGAGATAGATTAATGAGATTGAGTGATACGTGGATTGATAAATTAAATGTTTGTGCAATTTGCGTAGGATCCTTAGAAATTTTGTTTTGTTTTGGGTGGTTCGTGGCAACGAACATCCCTGTTCGTCGAGACTTATCTAGGGTTTTTCTGTTTTGTTCGTTGCGGCTAACGATTGCCTCGTCGCGACGAATAAGCCCAGTTTTGCCCCTATGAACCTTTGGTCTTCCTCTTTGACCGGGGTCCTTTCGCACCCTTTCGTTTGCCTTCCGCCCTATTTCTTCTCCTTCTTCCTCCTTCTCTTTCTCCCTCACTCTCTCGTTTCTTCGCTGCCTCCGTCGACGTTGCCACATTCCCTTCGTAGTCGTCTCCTTCAAGTCTCCCTTCACTATCGACTCTAGTAAGCCTCTTTCCTTTTGTTTTTTTCTCTTTATTCGCTTTCATTTTCGTTGATTAGTGTTTAGTTAGGGTTGCGGGGAGCGCTGTTCGTCGCGTGTGTCTGCAGAATCGCCGTTAGTCGCGACTAGTTTCATAATTAGTCGCGACGAATGAAGAATCCATTTGCCGCAACGAACGCATACCTATCTCTGTCATGATTTAATGGTGAGGACCTCGACTCGTCATGCGACTTACGAGCATTATTCACGACGAGGAGGCTGATTCTGTATCATGTTCCTAGTTAAGTTTTTGTTTCTATTACTTGTATGAGCAGGGACCATGCCTCAAACTCACAATGCTAGAAGCAGAGAGAAACCCCCTCCTCTTCCTCTTGCTCCCTCTGCGGGTCCGCCTCGTGAGTCTCCTCCACCAGAAGTTGCTCCATTTTCCATGCCGCATACATGATTGCACCTCGCCTTGTTGCCTGCCCCGCCTCCGGCCTCGGTAGGCTCTCTTTGTTCTAACTCTTCTGTCATGCCTCCCGTCACCTTCTTTTTCCCTTTCATTCCAATCGCTTTTCTGCCGCTGCCCCTCCGGATCCGCCAGTCGACGACCCTCCTATTTAGTCGGTTGTCCCTACTTTCGTTTGTATTTTGTGTTTATTGTTTGTCTCTATTTTCTTTTCTTTGTTGTAATTTTTAACTAGTTCTTCGGATCCTTCCTTTTGTCCACTTACGTTTTGGGCTTAATGATATATCCCCATTTCTCTTTTGTCAATTTTTGTTTCATACTTCTATGTGTGCCTTGCTACTTTTGCCATTGTGGACAATGTCATGTTTACGTGTGGGGGAGCTAGTTCCCTTCTTATATTTTGCATTGCATGCCTATTAGAATTTGTGCATAATTTTGTGGGCCCTTTCAAATTTTACTGATAAATTTGAAACTCAATCAAACATTTTCTGCACCTGTTCTTTTGTGCCCTTGCATGCAAATCATTTACAAGTTTCAAAAACTGATACTTGAGTTTTTGAAAATACTCTCCATTCTTTGAACGATAATTGGATTTGGCAAAAATTTTAACTTTTGAAGTTTTCAAAACAAAGTGAATGGGAGCATGCTAACAAGATAGTATTGTCAGTTTTTAAGACTTGAGATTGATCATTGGGACAAAACCCTTGTTGGAAGGATATTCGAGCCAAAATTTTTCTTCTATATCTTTGTGTGTGCATCTGCTTAGTTCATACTTCTCTAGAACTTGTGTCAATTTTTACTCAAAGCTTGATGGACTAGAATTTTGTTGATATGATAGAGGCGTTCCTTCTTGTAAGTGATAAGTCGACTTGTACCATGTGTAAGTCGACTTACACATGTTCGGTATCGATAAGTCGACTTATTAAAGGACGGTACTATTCATTTGTGCCCTAAAGGCAATCCCCTTTAGCGCGTTTTATTCAAAGTCGTGTGCAGACTTTATGAATAAATAAAGAAAGGCATATTTCATTAATTTGATATTCATAAACATTGTTTATGAATTGATTGGATCTTTAATCGAATTAATGAAATCCATGATATATGACATAGCATGAAGGAAATTATGATGTGATCATACTACCGAGGTTCCTATCATGTGCAATTATGTCAAGATTCAAATTCTCCTAGTCATAGGATTAATAAGATCGACATCATTAATCCGGATAGACTAGCACATGTCATATTCATCGATTGGATCAGCGGTGGATCTCGTAAACTGTAAATATGAGATATTTAGAATTGACATGTGGATGCTTACTAAGCGGTAGTAAGTTCATTGGATGACTGCCATGAGATCATCACATGGATATCTTATCTAAGTGTCGTTGATAATCTCATCATAGCAATGGTGCAAGTATCCTTGGACTTGAGGTACTCAAGGATATCTTGAATCTTGATCCTGTATTTGACTCCATTCCTTGTTGCCTTCGGAGGTAACTCATAGGGTGGTGCTTGGGTGCGACTTGAGGTATTCAAAGATAATTGAGTAGCCAATAAAGGATTCACCACTTCGGATTAGCGTAAGAGATACCCATGGCCTCTTGTCGGATCATTACTAAGGTCGGCGGCATGTATGTCATGAAGAGTGTCTTCATTGACATATAAAGTAATGAGTCCCGTGATCGAACCGATATCACTGGGCTAGACTCGGTCTAGAGAGTTGACACTCTTACCATACTCATAACCAAGTGGGGTATAGGATGGTGAAAGGACTTAATTGCACAAGAATTGTCATGGAAGGGTTCGTGATCTGTTCGTGATGAATACATCAAACCGATTACTTTCCTGGTCAATTGGGGGTCATGATGTGTTGGTAGATACCGCTCATGACTTGCTCGGATTAAGTGTTAATCTAAGTGGCCAACATAACCGGAGCCTAAAGGGTCACACGATAAGAGTGTTTCAGAGAATCAGAAAATAGTAATTGGACAGAGTTCCAATTATGGAGAGCATTAGATTAAATGGATCCCAATGGGATTGGGATATGTCCCATGAGATCGCGACATCAATATTGCTAAGAAAGGTTTAGGAGTCGTTTCAAAGATCGGGGCCCTAGAGGTTTGTAGACCGACCCAGCTTAATCGGACCTTAGCAATTATTTATATCATTAATTAAATAAATAAATAATTAATTAATTATATAAATTAAAGCTACATGTGCGTTGGATGGAGGAAGGAAGAGATAAAACTTTGAAAAAGTCAAAGTTTACTTTAAAGAATGAATGGCCATAAGCCCTCCACATGTCACCTTCTTATGGAAGTTTTTTTAATGGTTAAAAAGACATAAAAGATGGCTTGGAGAGTGGTGTGGCCGTATGGTTTATGTGGATGAAGGCTTGAAGAAGAAGAGAAGCTTAAAAGGTTGCTTAAGGTGATTTTGAAAGAGTTTCATTTTCCTTCTTCTTCCATCAAGCATCATCGATTTCTCTACTTCTCCAAGGCACAAGGTTCCAACGTTTCCTTCAGCTCTCCAGGACAGAGGTAGGGTCTAGCAGCCTTTAATCTATTCTAGCTATTCCCGGGTCAAAGGGTTTGATCCGGTTAGATTTTCTGATCTCTGCGTGGATCACCTTTAGAGATAGTCTCTTTTGGCTATTTAGGTTGATGTCTTCATACGGATACCTGGATCCTGGGATTCGGGAAAGTCCCGGGAACAAAAATTTTTGTTTTCCGCTGCCGGTACATGTGATGTACCTCCTGGGATTTTCCTACAGTGGTATCAGAGCGTCTGGTATCCCGTATGAAGCTATAACCTAAGCGAGATCAGAAATTCTAATGGAATTTTCTGTTGATGCATGCTATCTGTTCAGATTTCAAATTTATATTGTGATATTTTTTTCGAAATTTTTCTTCCCAGAATTGTTCATAACATGTTAGAGAATATGTCTATGAATTTTGAGAATTTATCGATTTGATTTGATATTGTTTTGCTAATTAATTCCCTAAGGTTACAGATGCTGTTTTGTGAAACGATTCTGGAACAGGCATGAGTATAAAATCGAGAATAAATTCTAGAAAAATGGTTTTTCGGATTTTCCTTCACCTACATGTCTCTAAGATGTTGGTTAATGTCTGTGAGCATGGAAATTGGATTTCAAGGTGATTGGATATTTATTCACGAATTTATTCTATGCTGTTGGGAATTGCTGTGCTGATGAACACAGATTTTGAATCGGTTTTGTTATTTAGGTTGACTGAGTTTTTTAATGGCCTAAAATCCTGAAATAATTCATGTAGCATGTTCTGAACATGTAGTAACCTATGTAATGTTCTCAGAATTTATTGAAATTGTTTCATTGATCATTTCGAGCAATGTACAGAACTGGACAGTTTTGTGAAAATTGTTGGGACTGTTTTGCTTGGCTTGATTGAGTGTGCTTTTTCAGTTCCAATGCCTTGCACCATTTTTAGTGTGATTAAAAATGTGTTATCTTGATGTAGTATGATTGCCAAACTGAATTGCTTGAAGTTGCTTTTCCAAGAATTTTTGGATGCCTAATTGATCACAATAGCGTCTCGGTAGTATCTTGCATTATCTTGTTTGTTTTGACCGTCATATTTTTTATGGCATGTGCTGAAGTAAATTTGATAATGTATGTGCTAGCTAGAGATGCTTAGGTTGATAATTAGGGTGTTCCTAAATTATTTGGAAATTAATGAGTTTTGACTCATTCCAAGCTTTTCATATAGTTTGACTATTTAAGGCGTTCATGAATCAATGAAGTGTTCATTGAGGCATCAATTCACGATATTACCCTAGGTATGATGGTGTTGAGAATTGAATTGTACTGATTGAGGAATTAGCCGATTAGAGATTTTAGCAAAATTTCTGAATAAGTCGACTTGTATATGGTATAAGTCGACTTGTTCAAGACAGATAAGTCGACTTGTGGATAGAATAAGCTCCACTTGTTCAAAATCTCGATATAAGTTGACTTGTAGTACCTTGTAAGTCGACTTGTTCATGGGCAGATGACATAAGTCGACTTGTGTCATACAAGTCGACTTGTGTGTGGGCGATAGCATAAGTCGACTTGCATTTGATGAAAGTCCACTTGTGGCATGCATAGGTTGGATGATGGATGATTATAAGGATTGATTCAATGTGATTGATGAAACCTAAATCATTCCAAATAGTCCCAGCGACTATGATCCTTCACTTGGAGTCGAGAACCCAAATCCTCCTCGGTATATGAAAACTAACGCCTTCCATTAATATGGTAAGAACCAGAGTTCTTATAGGTCATTTGGGTTGTTAGGCAAACTCAAGCTCACTCTATACGGATATGTTCGAACCATGAAAATAAGATTTTCTGATTAATGGGTCGGTTTTCACTGGAAGCGTTGGTTTGTTGACCAAACTCAAGGTCAACGTGGACAGAGGCGAAGTTGGGTAGTGTACATCGGGATGTATGCGCATCAAAGAGTTGATACCCAATGAAGTGTACACATCAACAAGTTGATAGCACTGATCGATAGTTATGTCTAAGATGTAATTGGTATATCTGATACCTCCCGAGACATAAGGTGGCTTGTTGGACAAATCCAAGGTCATTCTCAATGTCGGTTATCGATGATACAATTGGTATGACCGATGCCTACCGATTGACCTAAGTTGTGGCTTGTTGGGCAAACTCAAGGTCACTCTTAGCAATATCGGATATCGACCCACTAGGACATTATGTCACTTTGTTTCTCTGGATTCGTAAAGAGGGTTATGGATTCTAAGAAACTAGTGGGAGCCATATGCATGTCATGCAAGTCCTTATGATCATGCAGGCATTTCTATTCTATCATTCCTTCTCTCTATCGCGCTAGGTTGATTGAAGAAGTTTTTCAGTGTGAATTTCGCTCTCTATTCTGGACCGATTCTCTTGATTGGCTGAGGACTCTGAAAATAGTTCTCAGATCTGAGGAACTGGGATACGTCCTAGATGTTCCACTTCCAACAGACTGTCATCGATGCTTCCGATGAGGATCGAAAGCATATTGTAAGCATCTAAAGGATGTGATATGGATACTTGCTTTATGCTTGCCTCGATGTCACTAGAGCTGCAGGAGCAAAGACGAGTCCATGGATGCTCACTCTATAGTATTTCATCTTAGGGAGCTGTTTGATGAGTAAGCTCGATGCGAAAGGTTCGAGACCTCAAGGCTTCTCTTCACCACAAAGATGGCTCGAGGGATATCTGTCATGCGAGATGCCCTAAAGATGAATGGCTATATTGAGAGATTGGCGTCTTAGGATTTGTAATGGATTATGAGTTAAGTAGAGACTTAATTCTAGTTGGATTGTCTGATGGTTATTCACAGTTTGTGATAAACCTATCGGATAAACCAAATATCCACAACAATTCTGAATGATCAATCTGCTCAAGACAAATGAAAGGAGCTATCAAGAAGGATAGCAAGCAAGTGCTAATGGTGGATGCTTCTTCTTCTAGTTCAAAGAAGAAAAAGGCCAAGAAACCAAAGGGAAGTGCCATCAAAGAAAAACCAAAGATTCTTCCCAAAAGGATTTTGTTTTCATTGTGGCAAGTCTAGCCACTAGAGGCGAAACTGTAAAATCTATCTGGAATCCTTGAAGCAGAAGAAGGCATCAGATGCCTCTACTTCTTCAAATATGTTTGTCATTGAGGTTAATACTATTCCTGATCCAAACATATCGGTATTTGATACCGGATGTGGCTCATACATATGAAATGATATGCAGGGCCTCAGGGACAGTAGAAAGCTCATTCAAGGAGAACTAGACCTTCGTGTAGGTAATGCAGCAAGAGTTGCTACATTAGCTATAGACACTTATGTCTTGTTACTCCCTACTGGGCTTGTATTCAAATTGGATAATTGACATTTTGTACCCGTTTTAAACAAAGAACATATTGTATGTTTTATGTTTAAATAGAGCTGATTTCCATTGGACTTTTAGTAGCAATGGTTGTTCTATTAGTTCGAATGGAAGGCTCTATGCTACTGGTACATTATGCAATTGAATTGACATATTAGATATGTCATATCCAATTAAGAATGTCAATGACGCGAAAAGACATAATCGAGATAATTTAAAATCAACTTACTTATGGCATTGTCGGCTTGGCCATATAAATGAGACATGCATCGCTAAGCTCCATAAGAGTGGATGTTTAGGGTCATTTGATTATGAATCATATGACACATGCGAATCTTGTTTATTAGGCAAGATGATTAAGTTATCCTTTAAAGGAAAGGGTGAATGAGTGAATGGAATATTAGACCTAATACATTCGGATGTATGTGGTCCGATGTCCATCCATGCCAGAAGTGGTTGTTTTTACTTCATTACTTTTATCGGTGATTATTCACGATATGGGTACATGTATCTGATGAGATACAAATCTGAAGCGTTTGAAAAGTTCAAACAATTCAGAAATGAAGTAGAAAACTAACTTGGTAAAAGTATGAATACATTACGATCTGATCGTGGTGGAAAATGCTTAGACCAATGGTTTTGATTATCTCGTAGATAATGGGATTTTATCTCAAGATACTCCACCTTACACGCCGCAAAGACAATGGTGTGGTTGAAAGGAGAAATCGAACCTTGTTAGACTTGTGCGATTGATGATAGGTTTTGCATGCTTTGGGAATATCGCCGAGACAAATTGCTTACTTGCTAAACAGAGTTCCTTTAAAAGCGGTTGTGGTTACTCCATATGGAGATATGGACTAGCTGAAAGCCCTATCTTTCTCATCTGAAAGTTTGGGATTGTCACGCTTATGTGAAGCGGACACGGTCAGTTAGCTTGATGCAATATCGATAAGTGTTTGTTAAATGTGGAATATCAATTCTACCTTGCTTAGGAATAAAAGTTGTTTGTTTCAAGCATCTGTTTTCTTAAAGAAAGAGTTTCTTTACAAGAGGACGGTGGGAGCAAAGTTGAACTTGAGGAAGTTCAAGATTCTCGAACAAACATAGATCAATTGCTGAACTCAAATCAACTCATATAGATGAGGTAACAGTTCAACCTTCTACTACACTAATTTCATAGGTTAAGTAGGATACGACTTGTTCCAGAGATATGAATTTCTTGTAAGTGAGCAGAATGACCTATTGCTCATATGAGATGATGCGCCTACTACCTATGAACAGGTTCTAAAAAGTTCAGAGTCTTGAACATGGCTTTGTGCCATGAAATCAAATGGATTCCATGTATGAAAACCAAGTATGGACTTTGGTTGTTACACCGAAGGATAAAACCCACGGTGCAAAAAGGAGTTTTCGAAGAAAACCAACATGGATGGTAATTTGATTACCTATAAAGCAATGCTTCGGTTAAAGGATTTCGCCACGCATAAAGAGTTGACTATGACAAAACCTTCACCCGTAGCAATGCTTAAATCCATTAGGATACTCTAGCCATTGCCACTCATTATGATTATGAGATATGGCAAATGGATGTGAAGACGACTTTCTGAGAGGAAATCTACCCGAGGATATGTATGACACAACCTGAGGGCTTCACTTCCATCGATGGCGAAAAGGTATGCAAGCTTCAGAAATCCATGTTTGGATTGAAGCAAGCATCCAGGAGTTGGATTATCCGTTTTGATGAGTCACTCAAAGAGTTTGATTTCTCACAAAATCCGGATGATCATTGTGTGTATAAGAAGGTTAATGGGACTGCAATCGTATTCCTTGTGTAGTATGTAGATGACATACTGTTACTAGGAAACGATGTCTCTATGTTGCAATCAGTTAAATTTTGGTTGTCCAATCAATTTGCGATGAAAGACCTTAGTGAAGCAACTTATATCCTAGGGATATAGATTTATAGAGATAAATCAAAAGGTTGCTTGGTCTTTCACAATCATCGTACATAGATGAGATGCTAAAGAGGTTTAGCATGGAACAATGCTATGTCACGAGGCCCGATGTATCGTATGCTCTAAGTGGTGCGAAAGGATACCAATCGGATCTGGTGAGGGTCATCTTTGGGTGGCGATCGAAGAATATCCTCAAGTACTTGCGAAGCACTAAGGATGTTTTCTTGATCTATGGAGATGGAAATCTCAAGTGGCGGGCATTCATTGCTAGTATTTAACTGATAAGGATAATTCGAATCACAATCGGGTTATATACATTCACACCGAATAGCGTGGCGGTCAATTGGAAAAGTTCCAAACAAGAGAGGACGACGATTCATCAACCGAGGCAGAGTACATTGCCGTGAGATGCGCAAAGGAAGCGGTTTGGATCAAGAAGTTCATTCTTGAACTTGATCTGGTCCCTACCGTGATGGGCCCATAGGATTGTATTGTGATACAATGGGGCTAGTGCGAGCAAAGGAACCAAGGTCTTATCGACGATCCGAACTCGTGCTTGCCGATTCGGGAGATCATTAGTCGAGATGATATCCCGATAGAGAGAATTCCACGAGCAAAGTGTTCTTTGTTCGTTGACAAAGCCATTGTCACGGAGAATTATGATTCTCATGGACTCGCTTATGGTATTAGATACTAAGGCGATTGGCTTTAGGTCAGTGGCGATTTGTAAGTGATAAGTCGACTTGTACCATGTGTAAGTCGACTTACACATGTTCGATCGATAAGTCGACTTATTCAAGGATTCGATGATCGTTTCATTTGTGCCCTAAAGGCAATCCCCTTTAGCGCGTTTTATTCAAAGTCGTGTGCAGACTTTATGAATAAATAAAGAAAGGCATATTTCATTAATTTGATATTCATAAACATTGTTTATGAATTGATTGGATCTTTAATCAATTAATGAAGTCCATGATATATGACATAGCATGAAGGAAATTATGATGTGATCATACTACTGAGGTTCCTATCATGTGCAATTATGTCAAGATCTAAATTCTCCTAGTCATAGGATTAATGAGACCGGACATCATTAATCCGGATAGACTAGCACATGTCATATTCCTTGATTGGATCAAGGTGGATCTCGAAGCCGTAAATATGAGATATTTAGAATTGACACGTGGATGCTTACTAGCGGTAGTAAGTTCATTGGATGACTGCCATGAGATCATCACATGGATATCTTATCTAAGTGTCGTTGATAATCTCATCATAGCAATGGTGCAAGTATCCTTAGACTTGAGGTACTCGAGGATATCTTGAATCTTGATCCCGCATTTTGACTCCATTCCTTGTTGCCTTCGGAGGTAACTCATATGGTGGTGCTTGGGTGCAACTTGAGGTATTCAAGATAATTGAGTAGCCAATAAAGGATTCACCACTTGGATTAGCGTAAAAGATACCGATGGCCTCTTGTCGGGATCATTACTAAGGTTAGCCAAGCATGTATGTCATGAAGAGTGTCTTCATTGACATATAAAGTAATGAGTCCCGGACGAGAACTGATATCACTGGGCTAGACTCGATCTAGTGAGAGTTGACACTCTTACCATACTCATAACCAAGTGGGGTATAGGATGGTGAAAGGACGAATTGCACAAGAATTGTCATGGAAGGGTTCGTGATCCGTTCGTGATGAATACATCAAACCGATTACTTTCCGTCAATTAGGGTCATGATGTGTTGCTAGATACCGCCATGACTTGCTTTCAGATTAAGTGTTAATCTAAGTGGCCAACATAACCGGAGCCTAAAGGGTCACACGCATAAGAGTGTTTCGAGAATCAGAAAATAGTAATTGGACGGAGTTCCAATTATGGAGAGTATTAGATTAAATGGATCCCAATGGGATTGGGATATGTCTCGATGAGATCGCGACATCAATATTGCTAAGAAAGGTTTAGAGTCAGTTTGAAAGATCGGGACCCGATAAAGCCGTAGGACCAATTCCCGCTTGATCGACCTTAGCAATTATTTATATCATTAATTAATTAAATAAATAATTAATTAATTATATAAATTAAAGCTACATGTCGTTGGATGGAGGAAGGAAGAGATAAAACTTTGAAAAGTCAAAGTTTACTTTAAAGAATGAATGGCCATAAGCCCTCCACATGTCACCTTCTTATGGAAGTTTTTTAATGGTTAAAAGACATAAAGATGGCTTGGAGAGTGGTGTGGCCGTATGGTTTATGTGGATGAAGGCTTGAAGAAGAAGAGGAAGCTTAAAAGGTTGCTTAAGGTGATTTTGAAAGAGTTTCATTTTCCTTCTTCTTCCATCAAGCATCATCGATTTCTTTACTTCTCAAGGCACAAGGTTCCAACGCTTCCTTCACTCTCCAGATGACGGTAGGGTCTAGCAGACCTTTAATCTGTTCTAGCTATTCCCGTCAAAGGGTTTGATCCGGTTAGATTTTCTCGATCTCTGCGTGGATCACCTTTAGAGATAGTCTCTTTTGGCTATTTAGGTTGATGTCTTCATACGGATACTAAGATCCACGGGTTTCGGAAAGTCCCGGAACAAAATTTTGTTTTCACTGCGGTACATGTGATGTACCTCCCGGGATTTTCCTACACTTCTTTCAACCCTTTCCCCAAACACCAACCTTTAAACACTTTTTCCCTTTGTTAGCCCCTTGAGCCTTTATTCTTTGAGCATTTGCATACATAGTAAGATGATGTCAGTAGTCTGTGTTTTGTTATTATGTAAAAAAAAAAAGGGAAAATTTGGAAAATGAAAAAGTGTTAGTCTTGTGTATCCCAAAAAGGGATAATAATGTGTTGTATCCCAAAAAGGGATTAGCATCTCAAAATGAGATAGCCAAAATGTGAAAAAAAGTGTATATTCAATTTATTTCAGTGTTTAGTTTTAGTTTGGCTGTTGACATCAATTCCTCATTTAGTGTGCATGCTCATATATTTTTTCTTTCACTTCATCCATTCATCTAGCCCTCCGCTCATTACAACCCTCAAAGACCTCTTGATCTTCAAAATGATAGTCCTTGTAGGGAGAAATAAAATTGATACAAGCTATGGTAGGAGATGCATTAAGCGATGGAGAAAATATCCTTAAACACAAGTGAGTTGAGCGTAAACACCACATCCCGAGTGATCCTCTTTTGTTCAATCTCATGTGCTTAAATTCTTTTAGTGTCTGTTTTATTAGCACTCTTTCAATTTGCTGCGTGTGAATTCTGATGAAGTGGATTGCGTCATTTCTGTTATTATTTGAGCATGGGCGGAATTTTCTTTCACTCTTGTACCTTTTTAACTCTTGTAAACTTTGTCCAGGAGTACAAAGGTCTAAGTGTGGGGGAATTTGATTGAGCCAAATTTATACTATAAATTGGCCCTGTTTTCTTAAGTAATTATGCACTTGTTGACTCCTAATTCATGATTTTTGTGCTTAAATTGGTTCCTCATATCGATCTTTTATAATTTGCACATTGTCAGTATTTTGTTGTCATTTGATATTAATTTCTGCATAACTTTTATTGGGACAATTATACTGCAAATGTGTTGTATTTTTGTAGGAACAATTGGAGTCAACAAGAGAAAGTCAACACGTCGTGAGAAACCATCCATTCGTCGGGACGAACCAACACTCCCATTCGTCGCAACAAATTAATTTGTTATAAATTGATTCGTCGCGACGAGTGATCATTTTTATTCGTCGCGACGAACTTTATTCATTAGTCGCGACGAATGTCGGATACCCCGGGCCTTAAATAGCAAATTATCCACTGTTCCGACCCGGCCCGCTTACAGCTCCTATAAAACCTTCTATTTTAGGTTAAAAGAGGACGGCCGCATTCCCGAGGAAGCTCTCCATCTTCTTCGTCTTCTCTGTTTTCTCTAATAGGTTTAGTTTTCTTATTTTGCAGGTGGGAGACCACCAACGATTTAACATCAAGAACATGAACCCTTTCATTCCTCATCCTCAACCATCATTTGTATTCATCTCTTCCACCACCGTCGTTGGAGCCATGGGTAACTTTGGAGTTCCAGCAGGATGGCTTCTTCCACGGTTATGCAAGGCTAAGGTTTCCGCCTCCGAAAATGTAGCGAAGGTCGGAGTTCCATGAGCTTCAAGGGTAATCAACCACTGCTTTAGATTTCGTCATGTTTTGTAAAACCTTTGAGTTGAGATTACGAGATATGATGGATTGAATCCGTTATAGTTTAATCGGATGTTAAAATTTGATTTATGGTGTGGATTAGTTTCGTTGGAATGTTGTTCAAATACATGAAGTTTCGTGTATGTTAAATGAGATTTGTATGAGTTAATTTAATCTACCTAGTTGTGTTTGATTGAATTGATTGTGTTTTATCCGTTAACCTATTGCATAAACCATTTCATACCATACACTAAGGTTTTAACAAGATTTAGTTAATCGAGTTGATTAATTAAATTTTGGACTTAACGAGTTGTTAAGGTTGAGCTTTGAAACTTAGTGGATTTCAAACCCCAATATTTATTTTGAGTGATGATGACCCAGCCACATTTTCGTGAGAACTTTAGTTAATCGCTTTCAATCTTAATTACTTCAAATTGTCTTGCCTTTCAAAAATCGCAAAAAAAATATTTATTTCATACCTTGCTTTCTTTAATTTTAAAGATCAAGCCAAAACTCCTGCTTTAATCGCTTTCTTGCATAATTCAAACATTAGGCTAGTTTTAGGATCAATTTCAGACCGTTCCTTGAGAGTCGAATTCGAGGTTGCTACTGTGTTGCAATTCTTGGTATAAATTGATTTTGACCGGTTTCCAAGGATCAATCTTAGGATTGAACGATAAGCCGCGATCACTTATGGAATCCAACAAGTTAAGTGGACCAAATTTTCTAGATTGGCTGAGAAATCTGAGAATTGTTCTCGTGTCCGAGGAACCGGATATATCCTAGATGTTCCACTTCGATCCACTATGCTAATGCTTCGATGAGGATCGAAAGCATATCGAAGTATCTTAAAGATGGTGACATGGCTACCGCATTATGCTTGCCTCGATGTCACCGAGCTGCGAAGCGCATGAGTCTATGGATGCTCATACCATAGTGTTTCATCTTAGGGAGCTGTTTGATGAGCAAGCTCGGTCTGAAAGGTTCGAGACCTCGAGACTACTCTTCACTACTAAGATGATCAGGTTCATCTGCAGCAAGATGCACCAAGATGAATGGGTATATTGAGAGATTGGCCGTCTTAGGTTTTGTCATGGATTATGAATTAAGCATTGACTTAATTCTGGTTGGATTGTCTGATAGTTATTCACATTTTGTGTTAAACTATCGGATGAACCAAGTATCCACAACAATTCCTGAGTTGATCAATTTGCTCAAGATAATGAGCAAGCTATCAAGAAGGATAGCAAGCAAGTCTCGATGAGGACTCTTCTTCCGGTTCAAAGAAAAGAAATGTAAGAAGAAAAGGTCTAAGAAACCAAAAGGAAGTATAGCCAAGAAGAAACCAAAGAGATTGCACTAAAGGAACTTGCTTCCATCAGGGCAAGACCGTCACCTGAAATCAGAAAGTCTATCTCGAGGAACTGAAGGTAAGAAGGCATTAGATGCCTCGACTTCTTCGTGTATGTTTGTCATCGAGGTTAATACTGCTTCTCGATCATAACATATGGGTATTAGATACGGTTGTGGCTCACATATGCAATGATATGTAGGGCCTCGTGGACGATGAGATGACTCGTGAAGGGAGAGGTGAACTGCGTGTGGGAAATGGAGCAAGAGTTCTTTGCATTAGCCGTAGGCACTTACTTTTGTCACTCCCAGTGGGCTTGTAATTAAATTGGATGATTGTTATTTTGTACCTGTATTAACAAAGAACATATTGTCTGTTTCTTGTTTAAATAGAGCTGGTTTCTATTTGACTTTTAGTAACAATGGTTGTTCTATTAGACATAAAAGAGATAATTTAAAATCAACTTACTTATGGCATTGTCGCCTTGGCCATATAAATGAGAGACGCATAGCTAAGCTCCATAAGAGTGGTAGTTTAGGGTCATTTGATTATGAATCATATGACACATGCGAATCTTGTTTATTAGGCAAGATGACTAAGTTACCCTTTAAGGGAAACGGTGAACGAGCGACTGGAGTATTAGACCTAATACATTCAGATGTATGTGGTCCGATGTCCATCCATGCTAGAAGTGGTTCTCTTTACTTCATTACCTTTATCGATGATTATTCTCGATATGGGTACTTGTATCTGATGAGATACAAATCTGAAGCATTTGAAAAGTTCAAACAATTCAGAAATGAAGTAGAAAACCAACTTGGCAAAAGTATCAAGACATTACGATCAGATCGTGGTGATGAATACTTAGACTAAGAGTTTTTGGATTATCTCGTAGATAATGGGATTTTATCTCAATGGACTCCTCCTTACACACCACAAAGATAATGGTGTGGCAGAAGGAGAAATCGAACCTTGTTAGACATGGTACGATCAATGATGGGCTTTGCAAAGTTACCAAAATCCTTTTGGGGTATGCAATCGAGACAAATTGTTTACTTGCTATACAGAGTTCCATCAAAGACATTGATGTTACTCCATATGAGATGTGGACTAACAAAAGACCCTATCTTACTCATTTGAAAGTTTGGGGCTGTCCCGCTTATGTGAAGCGGACACAATCGATAAACTTGATGCAAAGTCCGATAAGTGTTTGTTCGTAGGATATCCTAAAGAAACAATGGGATATCGCCCTACTCTTCTCAAGAACAAAAGGTGTTTGTTTCAAGCATGCTGTCTTTTTAGAGAAAGAGTTTCTTTTACAAGAAGACAAGGAGCAAAATTGATCTTGAAGAAGTTCAAGATGTGCGAACAGACGCAGATCAATCGTCAACTGAAATCAGAATCTCATACAGATGAAGTAACAGTTCAACCTTCTACAACACACGGTTCAGAGGTCACGAGGATACGATCTGCTCTAGAGATATGGATTTCGTGAATGAACAGAATGACGTATTGCTCATAGAAGATGATGAGCCTACCACCTATGAAGAGGTTCTAAAGAGTTCAGAGTCTCAGAAATGGTTTCATGCCATGCAGGCCGAAATGGATTCCATGTATGAAAACCAAGTATGGACTTTGGTTGAGCCACCCGAAGGAATCAAACCATAGGGTGCAAATGGGTTTTCAAAAGGAAAATCGACATGGATGGTAATGTAATTACCTATAAAGCAAGGCTTGTGGCTAAAGGTTTTCGTCAAAGAAAAGGGGTTGACTACGACGAGACCTTCAGCCCAGTAGCAATGCTTAAATTCATTAGAATACTCCTAGCCATTGCCACTCATTATGATTATGAGATATGGAAAATGGATGTGAAGACAGCTTTCCTAAATGGAAATCTAATGAGGATGTATATGACACAACCTGAGGGCTTCACCTCCTATGATGGCGAAAAGGTATGCAAGCTTCAGAAATCCATCTATGGATTGAAGCAAGCATCCAGGAGTTGGAATATCCGTTTTGATGAGGTAATCAAAGATTTTGGTTTCTCACAAAATCCGGATGAATTCTGTGTGTATAAAAAGGTCAATGGGACTGCAATCGTATTCCTTGTGCTATATGTGGATGACATATTATTACTAGGAAACGATGTCTCTATGCTAAAATCAGTCAAGATTTGGTTGTCCAAACAATTTTCCATGAAAGACCTTGGTGAAGCAACTTATATCCTTGGGATAAGGATCTATAGAGATAGATCAAAAAGGTTGCTTGGTCTTTCACAATCAACGTACATAGACAAGATGCTAAAGAGGTTTAGCATGGAGCAATCCAAGAGAGGGTACCTTCCCGTGACTCATGGGATAACACTCTCGAAATCTATGTGTCTTAAAACACAAGATGTGAGGATGCGCATGAATATGATCCCGTATGCATCATTGGTAGGATCTATCATGTATGTTATGCTATGTACGAGACCCGATGTATCATATGCTCTAAGTGTTACGAGCAGATACCAATCGGATCCTAGTGAGGATCACTGGGTGGCTGTCAAGAATATCCTTAAGTACTTACAAAGAACTAAGGATGTTTTCTTGATATATGGGGATGGAGATCTTCAAGTGAGCGGGTATACAGATGCCAGTTTTCAATCTGATAAGGATGATTCCAAATCCCAATCAGGTTATGTATACACATCGAACGGCGAAGCGATCGATTGGAAGAGTTCCAAACAAGAGACGATCGCCGATTCAACAACCGAGGCAGAGTACATTGCCGCTTGTATAAAGAAAGGAAGCAGTTTGGATCAAGAAGTTGATTACTGAACTTGGTGTGGTTCCTAGCAGTGATGGGCCCATACAGTTGTATTGTGACAACAATGGGGCTATTGCGCAGGCGAAGGAACCAAGGTCTCATCAACGATCCAAACACGTACTCCGCATATATCATTTGATAAGGGAGATCATAGGACGTGGTGATGTCCAGATCGAGAGAGTTCCCACCGAGCATAATATTGCTGATTCGTTGACGAAGTCATTGTCATAAAAGAGTTTTGATTCTCATGTACTCGCCTATGGTATTAGATATCAAGGCGATTGACTTTAGGTCAAGTGGGAGATTGTTAGAGTAGTGCCCTAAAGGCAATCACCTTTAGCGCATTTTGTACAAATTTGTGTACAGTCTTGATAAATAAATAAAGAAAGGCATATTTCATTAATTTGCTGTTCATAATTTATGAACTGATATAGATCTGTAATCAAATTAATGAAGTCCATGATATATGACATAGCATGAAGGAAATTATGATGTGATCACACTACTGAGATTCCTATCATGTGCAATTATGTCATTATCTAAATTATCCCTAGTCATAGGATTACTGAGACTGGACATCGGTAATCCGGAAAGGCTAGCACATCTTATGCTCCTTGATTTGATCAAGCAGTGGATCTCAGAAACTGTAAATATGAGATATTTAGGGTTGAGATGTGGATGCTTACTAGAGGTAGTAAGTACATTGGATGACCTTCTATGAGATAATCTCATCATGGATGTCCTATTCTAATGTCAGTGATAATCTCATCATAGCAATGGTGCAAGTATCCTTAGACTTGAGGTGCTCAAGGATATCTTGGGTACTGATTCTGTGCTTTGACTCCATTCCTTGTTGCCTTCTGAGAGGTCGCCATAGGGTGGTGCTTGGAGTACAGTTTGAGGTATTCAAGGTAATTGAGTAGCCAATAGAGGATTCACCACTACGTGATAGCGAAGATGATACCCATGGCCTCTTGTCGGGGTCATTACTTGGAAATCTCTGGCGGAGTATGTATGTCGTGAAGAGTGTCTTCATGACATATAAAGTAATGAGTCCCGTGACAAGAACCGAAATCACTGGACTAGATTTGACGTAGTCAGTCTAGTGAGAGTTGCCCATACTCATAACCAAGTGAGGTATAGGATGGTGAAAGGATGAATTGCACTAAATTGTCTATGGAAGGGTTCGTGATGTGGTCCATGATGAATATATATTCATTCGTCAAACCAATTACTTTCCGTCAATTGGGGTCATGATGTGTTGCTAGATATCGCTTATGACTTGCTTAGATTAAGTGTTAATCTAAGTGGCCAACATAACCGGGAACCTAATGGGTCACACGCATAAGAGTGTCTCGGAGAACTTGTAAAATAGTTTTGGACAGAGTTCCAATATATGGAGAGCAATCGGATTAAATGGATCCCTATGAGATCGAGATATGTCCCGATGAGATCGCGACATCGATATTGCTGAAAAACATTTCGGGATTTTCCCATACCGGGACCCTAGACCGACCAGTGTGGATGGACCACTTCAAGATATATATACATATATATATATGATTAATTAATTAAATAATTAATATATATATATATATATGTGTGTTAAGTACGTGGATGAAGAAGGAAGATGGAAGAACCTTCCATCATTTTGCTTAGTCGTTAAGTCATTAATGACTAAAAGACAAAATACAAGTTGATGGAGAAAAGATGATGATCGTGGGATATAAAAAAAGAAATAGAAAGAGTTTCTTAAGGTCTTTTTGCTTATGATCATCGTTGGCTTTGAAGAGAAGTTGAAAAGAAAAAGTTTCTAACTCTTCTCATCATCGTGGTTCTCTGATTGGACCAAATTTATACTATAAATTGGCCCTGTTTTTTTAAGTAATTATGCACTTGTTGGCTCCTAATTCATGATTTTTGTGCTTAAATTGGTTCCTCATATCGATCTTTTATAATTTGCATATTGTCAGTAGTTTGTTGTGATTTGATATTAATTTCTGTATAACTTTTATTGGGACAATTATACTGCAAATGTGTTGTATTTTTGTAGGAACAATTGGAGTCAACAAGAGAAAGTCAACACCAACACGTCGTGAGAAGCCATCCATTCGTCGGGACGAACCAACACTCCCATTCGTCGCGATAAATTAATTTGGTATAAATTAATTAGTCGCGACGAGTGACCATTTTGTATTCGTCATGACGAACATCTTTCATTCGTCATGACGAATGTCTGATACCGACCCTTAAATGGCAAATTTTCGACTTTGTTCCGACCCGCCCTTTCAGCTCCTATAAAACCTTCCGCTTTAGGTTAAATTGAGAGGCCGTAATCCCGAGGTAACACTCTTCTTCGCCTTCTCCGCAGATTTAATAGGTTTTGTTTTCTTTTTTCTGATTCGCTACCACCGCATTTACGCCCACTTTAGTTTCTTTGTCCCATCTTCCATCGCCGTCACCACATTCATCTGTTAAATCGTTGGAGTCATGAACCGAGTAGATTTTCCAGCCGTAATGGAGTCTGCCGGTGTCATGCGTGGCTAAGGCGTCGAATCTCCTGAAGATGTAGCAACGGTCTGAGTTCCGTGAGCTTAACTGGGGTAATCGATCTTAGTTTTAGATTTCTGTCGTATTTTTGTAACAACTCCGAGTTGGAGATTGCATTGTATGACCGAATGAATCTTGTTATAGTTTAGTAAGATGTTAAACTTTGATTTATGTTATGGATTGGTTTGTGTTGAATATTGTGCCTGAATACATGAAGTCTCATGTATATCAGTCAGAATTTACATTAATTAACCTAATCTGCCTAGTTGTGTTTGGTTAAGTTGGTTATGTTATTATCTGATTGATTTATTGCATGAATCATTTCATACCATACACTAAGGTTTTTAACAAGGTTTAATTAATCGAGTTGATTAATTAAATTTTGGACTTAACGAGTTGTTAAGGTTGAGCTTTCGAAATTTAGTGGATTTCAAACCCCGACATTATTTTGAACGATGATGACCCGAGCTACATTTTTAGGAGAGTTTTTATTAATTGTTTTTAGTCCCTTTTAATTTCAATTGCCTTATCTTTTCAAAATCCCAAAATATTTACCTTTCTTTGGTTTAGTTTAATTTTAGTTAATCAAATCAAAACCCCTTTTATTGCTTTAATTGCATGCATCATTCAAACATTAGACTAGTCTAGGATCGCTTAGTACATCGGTTCCTTGAGAGTCGACCGAGGTTGCATCCTCGATTGCAATCCTTGGTATAAATTTTATTTGACGGTTTCGAGGATCAATTTTAATATTGAACGATAAGTAAGCGACCAAATTGGCGTCGTTGGGGAACCAAAGTAATTGGTTTTCTAGGTTAGCCAAGTGTTTGTTTTGCATTTTAGTTTAGTTATTTGCATTCTTTTACATTTCATAATTTTGTTTTATTCATTTGCTTCAATCTTTTTAGTGTTAATTCTGCTTTTGCTTTAAGTGTTTAGTGTTATTGTTCCCGCTTATTGTGCCTAATTTCGAAGTTATTGTGCTTTCTTTGTGATTCTTGGTCATGCGACAAGTTCATCATTCGTCATAACGAGTTCATCGCTCGTCGCAACGAGTTCATCGCTCGTCATGACGAATATTCGCAATTTTGTCCTGTTACGCAGCGAAGTTCCTACGAGTCATGACGACAAAGAGTGAATTAAACCCTTTCATCACCGCCGTTTTAGTGAGCGTTATTAGGTGAACTTCTCTTGTGCATGCCCGTAGACTTAGGTTAGTTCATTTTCAACCTGAAATTGAGCGACACCTTAGACGACTTAGGAAGAACAAGAGAGAGCAAGAAAGACTTAGCACACTAGAACGATTAGAAACGATATGGCTGAACAACAAGATTTTCCGGCTACCAACCAAGGAACGGAGATCATGGATTAAATGGTGACCGGAGAGAGTTGATGACAACAATGCGAACATCGACGAGAACCATCCGCGGCTACAACCTCGGATGTAAACTACGATCCTTTCACTGCTGCCTGCCCTAACTTCGACGTAAATTTCGAAGTTAAAGGTTTATTGATTAACTCCCTACCCAAATTTCACGGTTTGGCGGGTGAGGACCCCTACATGCATCTTCGAGCCCTCACAATGATCTCACAAAGTATGAAGCTCGTAGGAGCACATCTCGACCAGTCTTTGTGGAAGGTATTCCACTTGTCGTTAGAAGGAAAGGCCCGGGAGTGGTACATGAGCCTCCCAAGGCATGTCGCGAATGCCTATCATAGTTGGGCCAACTTGCGGAAAGCTTTCCTGGAAAAATATTTTCCAGCCTCGAGGACTTCGTCAATGCGAAAAGAGATTTATTCCGCCAAGGTGATTACGATTTATCCTTATATGACTTTTGGAACAGATTCCAAGATCTGTTATCTCGGTGCCCCCATCATCAGATCCCTGATGAACAATTGGTTCAATATTTTTACGATGGGGTGAAGAATCAAGAGAAAGGAATGTTGGATGCTGCGTCGGGAGGTTCGTTGATTGACCTCACCGCACCAGAAGCTTGGGCCCTGATTAAGAGAATGGCCCTGAATCATCAACAGTATAGTGTCCGTGATTCCAGGAACGTGAATGAAGTGGGAGCCATGTCGGCTCAAACTAAGAGGATGGAGAGCCTGGAATCGAAGGTAGATTCCTTTGAACATCGGATAACTTCCCAGTTATCCTCGATCACGGCTGAACTTAAGAATTTGAATGTGCATCGCCCATCACCTTCCACTGAACTGGTCGCACCCAGTTGTGATAGTTGTGGGTCAGTGATGCACATTTCAAGTGTTTGTCCTGGCAGATATGAAGAAGTCTCCGAATGTATCAAGGTAGACAGATCGAAATGGGACCCGTATTCCAACACGATAATGAGGGATGGAGATCCCACCCAAATTTTAGTTGGAGGAATAACGCGAAAGAACACCAAACCGATTTCAAGAAGGGAGTGGAGCTGGTTAATCTACAAACCGGTTCAGGATCAACAAGCGTTGACGGTGCAACAACCACCGCCACCAAAGGAGGACACCAACCAATCACTGCATAGTATGATGACGTTGATGAAAGAGGAACGAACTCGACAAGAACTCAATTCAACGCCATAGCAAACCTCATCCAACAGACTCGCTAAGAATGCTGCCCGTTTTAGCGCTTGGAAAAACGCATGGATCAATGGGAGACCAAAGCGAGAACTTGAACTCATATGTCACTCAATTGTCTAATAATTTGAGTGACAACCAAGCTAGAGTAAGCGGAACCATTCCTCCAACACGGTAATAAACCCAAGAGTTTAAATGCAATTGAGTTGAGGAGTGAAAGAAAGTGCATTTGACATTCCAAGAAGAAGAATGCACCGAGGAAATTGAGGTTGAAGATGCGCCTCAAGTGAGAGAGAGCAAGCTGTGTGATCGAGAGTGATCGCGAAGAAGAGCTTCGAGAGAAAGGAAGCAAGCCTCAAAGAACAAGGAACTACTTTAGAGTTCCAACAATCAAGCAAAGGATGGAGAGTCAAGCAAGCAAGGTAAAGGTGAAGAGGTAAATATTCATGAACTTCCGCTTCCTAATTCAGTATATGATGAGTAAGCGCTAAAAGAGAAACAACATGAGAAGGATATCATTGATCTGTTTGGGAAAGTGGAAGTGAATGTCCCTTTATTTGACTTGGTTAAGCGAGTTCGACCACGCTAAATATTTGAAGGATCTGTACAAATAAGAAAAGTTTAGGCCGAATGAGAGGGTGCAAGCAAGCTCAAATGTGTCACCTTTGTTTAAGCCGCAGATACCAAAGAAATGTCGGGATCCCGGATCTTTACCATCCCTTGCACCTTAGGGAAAGTGACCATAGGTAGAGCTTTGCTAGATCTAGGGGCAACGATAAATGTGATGCCTGAGTCAGTATATAAGGCCTTGGGAGTGAAGAGTATTAAGCCCACATCTGTTATTCTCCAGTTAGCTGATAGGTCATTTAGGCATCCCGTGGGAATTATTGAAGACATTCTGGTCCAGGTTAAAGACTTAGTGTTTCCTGCGGATTTTTACGTGTTAGACATGACCTCTGAAGTGGTACATGACACTTCTCTAATCCTTGGACGACCCTTCCTGCGGACTGCGAGCACAATGATTAACATGAAGGAAGGAAAGATCACTATGGAGGTTGGTGATCAACACGTTAGCTTCAACATGTATGAAGCTATGAAGCACCCTAACGAGGATTACTCCTTGCTTGGGGTGAATATGCTTGATGTTGTGATTGATGATGCTTGTTCTGAATTTGCAAAAACTCTAACCCCGACCACTAATGATTTCTTTGGAGGCAGTTTCTATTTTGATGATAGTGCAGGTGCTTATTTGGATACGGGAATGGACATGGAGCTGCCCAGGACCCAAGCTGTTGACATGGAGCTTGGATATCAACCCCACGTCCATCCCGAGCTATAAGATCCACCGTGAGCACCAGGTGTTTCTTTTCCTGCATTTTTAATATATTTGTGCACATTATTTGATTTGACTTAAAATGTTGTGTTGCATGAATGTGTTGATTAAGTGTGGGGGAGAAACCCATCCAGTAGGAATAGCTGTAGTAGGTAGGATTTCCCTTTCCGTTTGAATAATTTGATTCCCCTTTGTTAGCTCTATGTTCTTCCTAGTTTAATGAAGCATGATTAGATTGAAGAGATTGGGTGAATTGTGCATTGATTAATTGACTGATTGTGTAAACTGAGTAGGATCCCTAATGTAATCTGTTCTGGGTAGTCTGCCGCAGCGAGAATCGTTGTTCGCTGCGGCTAATCTAGGGTTTTTCTTCTTGTTCGCCGCGGCTAGCGACTACTTTGTTGCGGCGAATAAGGACATCTCTACCCCTCTGGACCGTTGGACATCTCTTTTGTCCGAGGCCCTTTTTGGTCTTTTCCCCTCTCGCGTCTTTTCGTCTCCCGCGTCTTCTTCTTCTTTCTCCTTTCCTCCTCATTTCGCTGCCGCCTTGCCTCTCGCCGCCTCCTCTCTTTGCCATCTGCTATTTGAAGCTCCCAATCTCCTCCAATCTTCTTCCAACCGTGTTTTCACCCTTCTGTAAGTGTTCCTATTCCTTCCTCTTGTCCATTTTCGTTGATTAATCGTAGATTTGAGGCAAACAAGACACGCCGCTTCACGCGATCGTCATAGAATCGCCATTCGCCGCGCTACATTCATATCTCGCCGTGGCAAACTTAGGGTTTCACAGATGCCCAGTTCGCTGCAGCGATTACCCTGTTGGCTGCAGCGAATGGAAGAGGACTTTTCTCGCTGCAGCGAACGTTCCTGTTTGTCGCAATAATGGTCAAGACTTTGATTACAGATAATTTTCTTAGTTTAATGCCTATTCTAACGTTTGTTTGTGCGAAATTATGCCTAGAATGAAACAAGCCACCGACCGGAGCAGCAGCCTATCCTCTTTTCCTCCGATCACACCCTTTCCTCTTCCTCGCAACCTTCCGTTTCCCTCTCACCTAGCAGATCCCGATTATGTTCGATTAGCCACGCGAGTTGCGAGCAGACCATACTCACGAAAAAGCCATTCCCTCTTACTCCGGCCATTAACCCTTTTGTGGGTCAACTCTTTCAACTAGAGTTGACCGCCTCGCCACCCTCGGCCACCGGCAACCTTACCTTTATGCGCCAAGACTACACCCATGCTTACTCTCACACCTACGGAATTAATTTCCGGTGTTTCTATCCCAAATGCTTTCACATCCGCCATTATCCGAGAGCACTACCACCTCCTGTTGTCCCTCGTTGTTACTATTCGAAATGATCACGCATACCCACAGGATGGCGTCATTCGTACTCTCGCCTCGAGGGTACTCGGTGGCTTCAACCCCGGGGCTCAGCGCTATATCCGACGTTCGACCTCCTCCCACAAGCCCGTCCATGGTTACATTTTATATGTAACAACATTTTACCTACTTCCACCTCACCAACATTCCAAAGGAGCAGGCTCAGACATATATCTGCTTATGACCGCCACCTGTGGACCTAGCTTCCGCCATATCCTCCGCCCTCCAAGATGTGTCCTCGCCACCAACCCCAAACTCAAACTCCTTTTTCCCCATCTTATTTACGATCATTTCGCCTATCGAGTCCCGGAACATCATACCGATCTCACCTTTTCGCCTGCTTCCCCTTTTATCTACGTCCGTCTCGGTAAGCCTCCTGCCCAGCCTACCCCCACGACTCCTTCCTCTCCCTCACCTCCTCCTCGCCCTGTATCCCCTCGAGCACCTTCTCCCACCCCTCCCGTCCTTCCTCCTATTTCCTCTCCGCCTCCTATCCCTACCCCAGTGTCTTCCCTACCTTCTGTTCCCCCTGCTCCTTCTGAGGTGGCTCTGCTGTGCCAGGACGTCTTTCGGCTTGAGGCCCGGCTCACTTCTTTCGAGGCCCAGATGACCGCCGACCACGAGTTCAATCGCTCGATGCTGACCATGATTGCGACTCACCTCGGGCTGCCTATTCCACCTCTTGCTCCCAGCTCTTCTGCCGCTGCCCCTCCAGATCCGCCCGCTGATGATCCTGCAGAATAGTTTAGGCTGTTTCTTTTCGTTTCTTTTGTCGTTGTTCTTTTCCCTGTATTTTCTTTTCTTCGTTGTAATTTTTAGTTAGTTCTTTGGCTCCTATTACTTTTTGTACATTTCTTTTTGAGCTTAATGATATATCCCCGTTCTCTTTGTGTTCTAGTTGCTTCCTGCTCTTCTGTGTGCCCTGCTACTTTTGTCATTGTGGACAATGCCATGTTTAAGTGTGGGGGAACTGTTCCCTTTTATATTCTGCATTGCATACCTATTAGAATTTATGCATACTTTTGTGGGCCCGTTGCTTTTACTGATAAATTTGGACTCAATCAAAACATTTTCTGGACTTGTTCTTTTGTGCCCTTGCATGCAAAACCCTTATAAGTTTCAAACTGATACTTGAGTTTTTGAAAATGCTCTCCATTCTTGAACGATAATTGGTTTTGGCAAAATTTTAACTTTGAAGTTTTCAAAACAAAGTAAATGGGAGCATGCTAACAAGGTAGCATTTTAAGTTTTAAGACTTGAGATTGATCATTGAGACAAAACCTTGTTGGAAGGATATTCGAGCCAAATTTTTCTTTTATATTTTTGTGTGCATCTGCTAGTCCATTCTTCTCTAGAACTTGTGTCAATTTTACTCAAAGCTTGATGGACTAGATTTTGTGGATATGATAGGCGTTCTTTCTTTCACTCTTTCCCCAAACACCAACCCTTAAACACTTTTTCCTCTTGCTAGCCCCTTGAGCCTTTTGCTATGAGCATTTGCATACATATTAAGATGATGTCGGTAGTCTGTGTTTGGTTAAAAAAAAAAGTGTTGAAAAATGAAAAGTGTTAGTCTTGTGTATCCCGAAAAGGGATCATAATGTGTTGCATCCCAAAAAGGGATTAGCATCTCAAAATGAGATAGTCACAATGTAAAAAAAAAAAATGTGTGTATTCAATTTATTTTAGTGTAGTGTTTTAGTTTTGCTGTTGACATCAATTCCTCATTTAGTGCGCATGTTCATATATTTTTCTTTCACTTCATCCATTCATCTAGCCTTCCGCTCATTACAACCCTTAAAGACCTCTTGATCTTCAAATTGATAGTCCTTGTAGTGGAGAAATAAAATTGATACAAGCCTATGGTAGGAGATGTATTAAGTAGATTGAGAGAAAAATATCCCTACTATACAAGTGAGTTGAGCGTAAACACCATATCCTGAGTGATTCTCCGTTGTTCAATCTCTTACGCTTAAATTCTTTCAATGTTTGTTTTATTAGCACTCTTTCAATTTGCTGCGTTAGAATTCTGATAAAGTGGATTGAGTCAATTTTGGTTGTTGTTTGAGTATGGGCAGAATCTTCTTTTACTCTTGTACCTTTTTGACTCTTATAAGCTTTGTTCAGGAGTACAAAGGTTTAAGTGTGGGGGAATTTGATTGGACCAAATTTATACTATAAATTGGCCCTGTTTTCTTAAGTAATTATGCACTTGTTGGCTCCTAATTCATGATTTTTGTGCTTAAATTGGTTCCTCATATCGATCTTTTATAATTTGCATATTGTCAGTAGTTTGTTGTGATTTGATATTAATTTCTGTATAACTTTTATTGGGACAATTATACTGCAAATGTGTTGTATTTTTGTAGGAACAATTGGAGTCAACAAGAGAAAGTCAACACCAACACGTCGTGAGAAGCCATCCATTCGTCGGGACGAACCAACACTCCCATTCGTCGCGACAAATTAATTTGGTATAAATTAATTAGTCGCGACGAGTGACCATTTTGTATTCGTCGCGACGAACATCTTTCATTCGTCGCGACGAATGTCGGATACCCGGCCCTTAAATGGCAAATTTTTGCACTGTTCCGACCCGGCCCGCTTTCAGCTCCTATAAAACCTTCCGTGTTAGGTTAAATTGAGAGGTCGCAATCCCGAGGTAACACTCTTCTTTGTCTTCTCCGCAGATTTAATAGGTTTTGTTTTCTTTTGCAGATTCGCACTACCACCAGACGACGTCCAGCTTTAGTTTCTTTGTCCCATCTTCCACTGCTCGTCACCACATTCATCTGTTCGTCGTTGGAGTCATGAACCGAGTAGATTTTCCAGCCGTAATGGAGTCTGCCGGTGTCATGCGTGGCTAAGGCGTCGGATCTCCTGAAGATGTAGCAACGGTCTGAGTTCCATGAGCTTAACTGGGGTAATCGATCTTAGTTTTAGATTTCTGTCGTATTTTTGTAACAACTCCGAGTTGGAGATTGCATTGTATGACCGAATGAATCTTGCTATAGTTTAGTAAGATGTTAAACTTTGATTTATGTTATGGATTGGTTTGTGTTGAATATTGTGCCTGAATACATGAAGTCTCGTGTATATCAGTCAGAATTTACATTAATTAACCTAATCTGCCTAGTTGTGTTTGGTTAAGTTGGTTATGTTATTATCTGATTGATTTATTGCATGAATCATTTCATACCATACACTAAGGTTTTTAACAAGGTTTAATTAATCGAGTTGATTAATTAAATTTTGGACTTAACGAGTTGTTAAGGTTGAGCTTTCGAAATTTAGTGGATTTCAAACCCCGACATTATTTTGAACGATGATGACCCGAGCTACATTTTCAGGAGAGTTTTTATTAATTGTTTTTAGTCCCTTTTAATTTCAATTGCCTTATCTTTTCAAAATCCCAAAAATATTTACCTTTGCTTTGGTTTAGTTTAATTTTTAGTTAATCAAATAAAAACCCCCTTTTTATTGCTTTAATTGCATGCATCATTCAAACATTAGACTAGTCTAGGATCAGTTAGTACACTGGTTCCTTGAGAGTCGACCCGAGGTTGCATCCTGTATTGCAATCCTTGGTATAAATTTTATTTGACCGGTTTCCGAGGATCAATTTTAATATTGAACGATAAGCCGACGATCATTCTCCATCTTCAAGCATTTTCTTCTCAAGTTTTTCCATCTTTTTCCAAGCTCTCCATAGAACAAAGGTAAGATCTAGCAGTCTTTAATTTGTTCTAGCTATTCCCGGGTCAAAGGGTTTGTCTCGGTTAGGTTCTCTGATCTCTGCGTGGATACCGTTAGAGACGGTCTCCTTTGGTTGTTAGGTTTGAGTTTGTTATATATATACACATGGATCCTGGCTTTCGGGAAGGTCCCGGAACAAAAATTTTTGTTTTCCGCACAGTGGGCATGTGATGCTCACACCGGGATTTTCCTACAGAAAGAGCATATCATAAATGAATATGAAATAAATTATTGGAGGTATATCCCTAGTGGAGACTCAAGCATAAGAGATAGAGTATGCACAGGGGATATGAATTAGACTGTGATGAGTGTATTAATACCAATGCAAGAAGTTAAGTTGCAAATAGTTGAAATACGTAGAGAACTTAGTATGAATGAGCAGATAGTAGAATAAATTAATGTGAAATATGGGGAAATTTAAGAATGGAGAAAATTATTTGAGAAAGGTAAGTCAATTGGAAGATTGAAAATGACGTGAGATCATAGCACCTTATTGGGGAATTTGTTAGTTAAGGAATTTGGAGAACTAATCATGGGCCTATGGAGTTTTGGAAATATTTATTCGAGTTATCAAACGCTTCGAAAATACTATGGTATTGGAGATTAAAGTGACCCAAGCAAAATTTGATGATCTATAAAATGTATTCGAAAAGTTGAGAAGAGTAGTTTGAAATACTTGAGGAAAAATGTGTAAATCGTACGAGCAATGAAAGTAAAGAGAAATTTGAGGAATTATAACACTGATATTGATTTTATGAACTAGCTTAGGAGACCTTATGGTACACAATGATGCAATATAAGAGATTAGGATGAAATCCAATACCACATGATAAAGTGATTTCGTATATATAGAGACACTTAAACTCTGTGAGATGATCAATTGATGTATGAATTGGAAACTGCTACGATGGTGATCATTTTGAAAGTGGAGACATTATTTGTATAGAACACAGGTGGGATGTATATAATTATAGAGATCATTAAAGTTTGAGTAATTATTGATTTGAGAGAATTGAATATTAGAATAAGACAATAGATGGAAGTACTAAAAGATTTTGATGATACAAATGAGTTTCCCAGTAACGTTAGTGTTGTGTTTGATGCATTAAGTAGAAATCTTGATAGCAGTGAAACATAAATTCCGATATTGAGGATACAAAATTTAGTAAAATGAAGAGCATAGAATATGGAGTTAAATTTTGAGGCAAAGAAAAGTGCCAATTGTCATGGAATTGAGGATCCGTTTCACACAAAATGATTTATAAAGCCCGAATTGAGGATTCAGAAACTGAGAACGATAGGGAGGAATTGAAAATGGATCTGCATTCCGAGTTCGAATTGGAAAACGATGCTTTGTAATCGAAATGAGAAGTATGTATACCTGATAGAGATGATTGAGCAAGGAAATCTTTAGAGAAAGCGCAAAAGATTGTGATTGTGAGTTATTATCAGTCTTGACTATTGTAGAGATGCTTAAAGCCTATAGTTTTGGAGTTTATAAAGATATAGGATCAATGTACAGTTTGACTGACTTTAAGCATAACAAACATTATCGCGTTGATGTTATTAGAATATTGTATGGAGCATTATATGAAAAATTAAATCTTTAGTTGGAAGAATAGGGCCAAAGAGGGTTGAAGGCCAAAATCGATTGGAGATGTTATTAATAAGGGAATTGACCTGTATTGGGAATTATATGAGTATGCTAAGAAATATAGATATGTTTTGATATTGATACTATTGCTGCAAGAAGTGGAAAATTGTGAATAATTTGAAGTATACTAAAAATGAATTACTAAATGAATGATTGGAAGATAAAGTGAGTCTTTTAACTATGACCATTTGAGAGAAATACAAGTAAGTTACTTGGGAGAATGAGGAAAACATATGATAGCATTATCTCCATTTGTTGGATTTCTCAGGTAAGAATTTCGAGGGCGAAATTCTTTTAAGAGGGACAGAATTGTTAGACCCCGAACCTTTCTATGAGCAAGGACTTTTAACCGAGGAATTATTGGCAAGTAGTTATGTGTAAATAAGAGAGGAAATTATGAGATTGAAATGAAATGGAAAGAGATTGATTGAATCAAAAGTTATAGGATTTGGTTAAGGGTTATGAGTTGGATAATGTTCTGAACATGGTTTAGTATTTTATGAAATTCGGGAGCTGTAGAGATCCGATTGAGTTGATTCTTGAGGAAAAATAAAATTGAGACATGGGGCTACAAATCATGTGAAGGGATCGAATTCCAATTTAGTTCCTAAGATTTTCAATTTCTGGATTGAAGTTAGGTCAATGTTCAGTCACGGATCAGTAAGAGCTGAACGCGTATTTTAGCCATAACACTTTCGTTTCTAATCCGATTTGAGCGTTTTTGGTGTCATATTAAAGATGAGACATAGAAGAACACTTTTCAAGAAAAAAGTTTTACCAAATTATGTCATTTACCTGCCCAAAATTGAGAAGCAAGATGGTAGTTTTTAAGGGCTAAATGGAGGGCAATTTAGGAAGTTCACTTAAGGAGTTAAAGTTGTAGCCTTAAAAGGAGGGGCATGTTGGTCATTTACCATTCATTAAAGCAAGAAAAGAGGGGATGTCGTACGGGTGAAGGAAAAAGGCACGAAAATAAGGAGAAAAGAAAGAGAGAGAATGATAGAGAGAAGAGAGAAGGAGAAAAATCGTGAAAGGAGAAGAGGAGGAGAAGAAAAATCGAAGAAGTTAGGCAAAATGGAGAGATTTTCGTGGAAAGGAAGAAGATTCAAGCTTTTCAAGGTTAGTTTTCATCTTTCCATCTTGATTTGTTGAAGAAATGGGTTGTAGTTTTGTAATGGAAAAGTTCTAGAGAGAGAAAGGAGTGTTGTGAGGAAGAAGATGATGGTTTCTTAGGGGTTTTGGGTTTTTAAGCTAGGGTTGGAGTTTTCTAACCTAGATTGATCATGGATGGATTAGATTAGAATATGGTTAGGGTTCATTATGATTATGGAATTGGGGATTTTGCTGATTAAATTGAAATTCATGAAATGTTGGTTGTGTTTAGGAAATCAAGAGGCCATTCAAGAACAAGAGGAAGGAAGTTATTGATTATTGGAATTTGCAAGTATAAGGTAGGTAAATTATTTATAGTTGTTGTGTGAGAGGAGCAAAATGCATGATGTGTGAATTGTGTGCTAAATGACTTGATGGAATTATTGTTATGCTGGTATTTCATTATAAGGTATACCATTTTGATCAAACAATTGAATTGTGCTTATGTTATGTTATGCATTGATGGATTCTTGACTTTTGACATGATTGTTATGCCATTGATTTTTTCGTGGCATTTTGTATAAAGAAAATTTTGAGATTTTGATCAAATGGAATTGAGCATGATGATGCTATGCCTTGTATGATGGCATTTTGATAAAAATGGAAAGAATGATTGAATTGAACATAAGGTGTGATTATGTGCTTTGTGTGGGCGAGAGTGGAACCGTTTCGTAGTCACGTGCACGTCGACATAAAAGCCTTCTCCCAGCTGCCCGCTTGTAGCCCATGAGATCCGAAATGGACTCGTTTCGTTCACAATGCAAACTTCGATTTCATCGTTTTGTTCACGGAACCCTCGAGCCAATTATGTGTGCATCTGCATCTTAATGTGTCAAACTATGATGATATTTTTGAGTGATATGCTTGAATGATGAATTACATCAAATGTGTCATTTGTGATGATAGTATGAATTATGAAATGTGAATCATATTATGAAGGTTGAATTGAATTGTCATTGCGATGAATATGCTTATATGAATGTTCATAAATATGTGTGACTGTGTGGCTCAACGCCAATGGCTATAAATGGTTTAGCCACTGAGCTGTGAAGCTCAACCCATTTTTCCCCACTCCTCAGGTGCAGTGCGAGAAAGATTTAGCGATCCTTGCAAGGAAGTTGGACGACTTTGAGATAGATAGCCTTTGTATTAGGCTATTAGAACCTTTGTATAGCATTCCCTTGTATTTTTTTTAAGCATTTTGATGAGAAATTCGTTTGTAAAGAAAGTTGTTCGAAAGTTACACTGTTTAGTTATGAGATTGCAAAATTTGGGAATTTCCTTTGTATTTTGAATATTTCTTTTCAATGTTGAAACTCATGATTTGGAAATGAATTGAGAACTTGAAAAGTTCCTTTTGTACATTGTGTTATGTTTTCAAGTTTTGAATTGATGGATGTGTATAATTTAATTTTTGAGATTGCCTATTGTTGCTTAAGTTTAGGATAGCATGTTGGAGTTGGGAAGTTTGTGTATGAAGAGTATTTGGATGATTATGAAGTTGTTTTCCACTTGAAGAGTATTTGGGGTGATTATGAATGTATATGGGGTTAGGATGGAGTTTGGAAGCATTGGAGAGGTTTTAGAAGGAGTTTTGGAGTGTTTGCCCCGTGTGTGTCCGTTAAACGGACATCCCGGTCCGTTTAACGGACCTCCTCGGATGGTTTTGGACACTTTAGACAGTGTGTGTCCGTTAAATGAACATGGGTGTTCGTTTAACGGACATGCTCGGGTCAGCTATAGTGTTTTGTGATTTTGACTAGTTTCGAGGCCCTATCTTGCTTTGAGGCCTCTAATACGTGTTGTAGATCTCGAGTTCTTCTTTCCAATGGTCTAAGAACGAAAGCATTTGGACATCTGTAGTAAAAGTGATTACATTCGCGCCAAGGGAGGTACAAATCGATTTAGGGTTTAAACATGGTTTATTCTTTTGGGCATAACTCCCTCATCCGACCTCCAATTGAGGTGGTTCTTGAAGCTATGGTTTTCTAAGACATGTATCTTTCTCTGCATAAAAATTTGTATCATTTGGAGTTGAATTGAGAGAGTTTGCATTAAAGTAAGTAAGAGTTCGGTTAGGAGAGCATGTTTGGGATATGATTCCTTTTAGTTTTTTTAGCATATCTTGAGTTGTATAACTCCGTTTGAGGTGATTCTTGCTTCAAATTAAACAAAATATTTAGAGATATGATTGATATGAAGAAGTCATATTGAAATCCCGATTTGAAGGCTTTCAAATTCTGTTTGTAAATAGGAGAATTGAGTTTAAGCTTAGTGACTGATTTGTACGAGCACTTCCTTGAGCAAATTGTGAGAAATTTTTAGGATGTTATGAAAAAAAAATAGTAATGAGTTTAAATTGATAATTTCTTTTAAGGGTTCAATGAAAGAACTGTTCAAGGTTGTTTCCACGCTCAAGGTTTCATGTTTCGCAAGAGAGTTGGGTTCTGGATACGGGGCCTAAGAGTTGTGATATCAGAGTAAGAGTGATAGTGTGAAGTTTAAGCAGTTGGGTTTCAGAACCAACACTTAGCAAATCCAAAGCTTCCACATTACGACAACCCATGCTCAGATATATTTATGGTATTCTAAGTCACACGATGAGTGATCGGGGTGATAGCTAGGGATCTTTGGGAATATGGATGTGTATTACTTATGAAATATTAGCAAGAGGACACCAATCCACTTGGGGCATGGACTTACCTAGTTCATCAGGTGTCAGAGTGAAGAAATAAAGATCGACACAATTTATATGAAGTCGTATGTGACCAAACTTGCATGAAAAATAGGGATATTTTATTGACTACCACCGATGTGGTAGATGGGTACCATAGTAGTGCTAAACCTTGCAGTGATGCAACATATGCATATGGTCGAGACCTATGAGTGACATATATAGATGTATTGGGGAGTTCGATAAGCCGGGAATAGGGGATGGAGATTAAGCTTTGTGACTAATTTGTACGAGCACATCCTTGAGCAAATTGTGAGAAATTTTTGGGATGTTATGAAAAAAAATAGTAATGAGTTTAAATTGATAATGTCTTTTAAGGGTTCAATGAAAGAACTGTTCGAGGTTGTATCCACGCTCAAGGTTTCATGTTTCGCAAGAGAATTGGGTTCCATAAATGGGGCCCAACAGTTGTAATATCAGAGCAAGAGTGATAGTGTTAAGTTTAAGCAGTTGGGTGTCGGAACCAACATTTATGGTATCAGAGCTCCGGAATCGAGATCTTACATGGGCGCATATGTATAAGTTTCATGCAAAAGAGATTGTTAAGGATTTAAGTTGATAAAAGTGGTAGGAAGAGGAATGAGTTGTTAGAAAATAAGAACTTAAGGAAAGTTTGTTGAAACGTACTTGAATTGATGATGACAATGAGGCTTAATTGGAGTAACCTTATAGGGTGCTTTGTGCACGCCTTATGATTTGATATTGGAGCGATTGTTGGGCTTCAGACACAGGGTCTAACGTCTTGTGATATAAAGCTTAGGCTTTTGGGTTCCTAGGCCTAGATTACTTTGTGATACGAATTGTTATGCCATGTGATTATTTATTTGTATTTGTGCTTTTATTGACTGCATACGATGCATACATGTGGAAAATAAGATTAGAAAGAAATGTAAGTTAAATGTTAGTGTTTGCATTGAAGGTGTAAAATATATATATATATATACGAGGAGTTTTGCAAGGATCTGCTGCACCTGATTCGTCATCCTTAAAGAAGGGTATGGATGAGTATAGAGTCCCATAATTTGCAATCGCATGATTCATATGTATGAATTTTTGTTAAGTGTTTGGATTATTAGAAGCAATGAGAAGCATGATGTTTTGCTAGAATGTAAGGCAAAGAAAGATGTGGCTACTTAGAAATAAGGAATTTTGTGGTCTGATATGTTCAACATGAATTTAGTATTTGTGAATATGTTCTGTAATTTTGGTAATGGAATTTTGTTGTGGATTGTATTTGAATTGATGTACTTATACTTGAATTGATATGGATGTGAGAATAATTGCATGAATTGACTAAATTGGAAATAGAGATTGAAATGACAAGATTTATGGTATATAAGCAAAGTGGGATTGACAAGCCGAACTCGGAATCTATGATTTAGTGAATGGAGATTCGAATTTAAAGGGCTACGTGTCTATGATTCTAAATTGACTAGGAAGGTATGCATGGGAAAAGGAATGAAACAAAGGGCAGTGATATAGGTAGAAGTCCCCGAGGTCATGTCGACCCTTAATATGAGTCCGCATTTAATAGTGTGGATATATTGGTGAAACAAAAAGTGATTGAGTACATATGAGATTTCTTTTTGGGTGTTACATACGAGGTAATCTATGATCCCTACAGGTAGGTTATGAGATGAATCAGGGCATCGAGATAACGTATGGCATTGGTGATTATGTTGAAAAGGTAATTTCAATGGAGCAGAAATTTTGAAGAGTAGGGTAACATTCAGAGGTTGTTGGGAATTAGTTATGATTGATGTATCAGTAGCATGTAATATCAATTGGTGAGATATTTTGATCATGTAAAGGTTGACAAAGACTGAAATTTGTTGAAATACCATGAGCGTTTGAAATCGATCATATTGAGGTGTTGAGAATGACTAAAACAATATTGATGATGATTGATTGATAGAAATTGCATGGACAAGATGATAGTGGCAAGGAAAGTTTCTTTTGAAGAAGGATTTCATTGAATTGAGTTGAACGGATTTGAATTAAGATTGATCAATGAAAGAGCATATCATAAATGAATATGAAATAAATTATTGGAGGTATATCCCTAGTGGAGACTCAAGCATAAGAGATAGAGTATGCACAGGAGATATGAATTAGACTGTGATGAGTGTATTAGTACCAATGCAAGAAGTTAAGTTGCAAAGAGTTGAAATACGTAGAGAACTTGGTATGAATGAACAGATAGTAGAATAAGTTAATGTGAAATATGGGGAAATTTAAGAATGGAGAAAATTATTTGAGAAAGGTAAGTCAATTGGAAGATTGAAAATGACGTGAGATCATAGCACCTTATTGAGGAATTTGTTAGTTAAGGAATTTGGAGAACTAATCATGGGCCTATGGAGTTTTGGAAATATTTATTCGAGTTATCAAACGCTTCGAAAATACTATGGTATTGGAGATTAAAGTGACCCAAGCAAAATTTGATGATCTATAAAATGTATTCAAAAAGTTGAGAAGAGTAGTTTGAAATACTTGAGGAAAAATGTGTAAATCGTACGAGCAATGAAAGTAAAGAGAAATTTGAGGAATTATAACACTGATATTGATTTTATGAACTAGCTTAGGAGACCTTATGGTACACAATGATGCAATATAAGAGATTAGGATGAAATCCAATACCACATGATAAAGTGATTTCGTATATATGGAGACACTTAAACTCTATGAGATGATCAATTGATGTATGAATTGGAAACTGCTACAATGGTGATCATTTTGAAAGTGGAGACATTATTTGTACAGAACACAGGTGGGATGTATATAATTATACAGATCATTAAAGTTTGAGTAATTATTGATTTGAGAGAATTGAATATTAGACTAAGACAATATATGGAAGTACTAAAAGATTTTGATGATACAAATGAGTTTCCCAGTAACGTTAGTTTTGTGTTTGATGCATTAAGTAGAAATCTTGATAGCAGTGAAACATAAATTCCGGTATTGAGGATACAAAATTTAGTAAAATATAGAGCATAGAATATGGAGTTAAATTTTAAGGCAAAGAAAAGTGCCAATTGTCATGGAATTAAGGATCCGTTTCACACAAAATGATTTATAAAGCCCGAATTGAGGATTCAGAAACTGAGAACGATAGGGAGGAATTGAAAATGGATTTGCATTCCGAGTTCGAATTGGAAAACGATGCTTTGTAATCAAAATGAGAAGTATGTATACCTGATAGAGATGATTGAACAAGGAAATCTTTAGAGAAAGCACAAACGATTGTGATTGTGAGTTGTTAACAGTCTTGACTGTTGTAGAGATGCTTAAAGCCTATAGTTTTGGAGTTTATAAAAATATAGGATCAATGTACAGTTTGACTGACTTTAAGCATAACAAACATTATCGCGTTGATGTTATTAGAATATTGTATGGAGCATTATATGAAAAATTAAATCTTTAGTTGGAAGAATAGGGCCAAAGAGGGTCGAAGGCCAAAATCGATTGGAGATGTTATTAATAAAGGAATTGACCTATATTGGGAATTATATGAGTATACTAAGAAATATAGATATGTTTTGATATTGATACTATTGCTGCAAGAAGTGGAAAATTGTGAATAATTTGAAGTATACTAAAAATGAATGACTAAATGAATGATTGGAAGATAAAGTGAGTCTTTTAACTATGACCATTTGAGAGAAATACAAGTAAGTTACTTGGGAGAATGAGGAAAACATATGATAGCATTATCTCCATTTGTTGGATTTCTCAGGTAAGAATTTCGAGGGCGAAATTCTTTTAAAAGGGACATAATTGTTAGACCCCGAACCTTTCTATGAGCAAGGACTTTTAACCGAGGAATTATTGGCAAGTAGTTATGTGTAAATAAGAGAGGAAATTATGAGATTGAAATGAAATGGAAAGAGATTGATTGAATCAAAAGTTATAGGATTTGGTTAAGGGTTATGAGTTAGATAATTTTCTGAACATGGTTCAGTATTTTGTGAAATTTGGGAGCTGTAGAGATCCGATTGAGTTGATTCTTGAGGAAAAATAAAATTGAGACATGGGGCTACAAATCATGTGAAGGGATCGAATTCCAATTTAGTTCCTAATATTTTCAATTTCTGGATTGAAGTTGGGTCAATGTTCAGTCACGGATTACTAAGAGCTGAACGCATATTTTGGCCACAACACTTTTTTTTTCTAATCTGATTTGAGCGTTTTTGGTGTCATATTAAAGATAAGACATAGAAGAACACTTTTAAAGAAGAAAGTTTTACCAAATTATGTCATTTACCTGCCCAAAATTGAGAAGTAAGATGGCAGTTTTTAAGGGTTAAATGGAGGGCAATTTTGGAAGTTCACTTAAGGAGTTAAAGTTGTAGGCTTAAAAGGAAGGGCATGTTGGTCATTTACCATTCATTAAAGCAAGAAAAGAGGGGATGTCGTATGGGTGAAGGAAAAAGGCACGAAAATAAGGAGAAAAGAAAGAGAGAGAATGATAGAGAGAAGAGAGAAGGAGAAAATTCGTGAAAGGAGAAGAGGAGGAGAAGAAAAATCGAAGAAGCTAAGCAAAATGGAGAGATTTTTGTGGAAAGGAAGAAGATTCAAGCTTTTCAAGGTTATTTTTCATCTTTCCATCTTGATTTGTTGAAGATCAAATAGGGAGTTCGATAAGCCAGGAATAGGGGATGGAGATAAAGTGGAGCAATATACCCAGAGCAACCACTACAACCATAACCACTGCCACCCAACAAGAGGTGCAATATCAACGAAGGATATTCCAAAAGTTCCTAAGGTTAGGATGCCATATCCAGACCAACTCAAGATAGAATTGTTGGAAAAATGGGTAGCTCAATTTCTGGGTACTCAAAAGACTCTTCGACAATGGCAGTTGGAGCTTCTGGAGTAGATAGGACAGCAACTAAAAAGGCCTGAGACTATAGTTGGATGGATGGGAGAGCTGATGTTGTTAATGGCGAATCATTAGGGAATTGATTTCCAACCTGCAACATTTGGAGAGAGTACTTCTTTAGCAGCTCCTCCATCTGATCAAAATCATCAATATAAGGACCCTCATTTGTTAAACCATCTAAGATAACATCATGAGGGAGATACTTGACTTTTGTATCTTCTTTCTTATTTTTCTTTATTAATTTTGTATATGCCATAATTTCTTTCCATTGTTATTGTGTTTTATCTAAATTTATAGTTAATTATATTTTTATTATTTGTATTATTCATCTTTTTATCCCTTTTACTTTATATCTTGTAAGGATGTTAGTCTAATATTGGATGGATAATTCCAAAATCAGAATCTAAAATTCATATTACTTAGGAAAGTACCAAATCAACTTTCTCACTTATTTTATATACTTATATTATGTACATTCAAGACAATGTACAATTTTGAGTGTGGGAAGGGATTAATGATAATGATTTTCTTAATCTTATTATAATCTTTGTTATTAAATTTATGAATTGATATCTTGATAATTGAAATATGTCCCTAAATACTTGAAATCATTAGTGAATATTAATTTGAATTAGTATGCAAAAGATGATAATTAAAATAAAATTGCTTTTATAAGTCATATTTTTAATATTCATTGAGATAGTAATGTTGAATGAAAATTGCATACCATTTAGACACATATAACCATCTTTTTCATGAGATCTTAAGCCTAAGAGCAAAACTAAAAAAATTAAGCTCTTTTAATTCCTTCGTGTGTGTTATCATGCATAGTGGGATAATTCTAGAACTTGCTTTTATTATACATAATGAGATATATTTTCTTAAATTAGAAGCATTGAAATGATAAAGGCACTTAGATTCAACAATTTGTTTTAGCTTATTTCTTTGATAATTACCTTACCCTATTTTATCCTTTAGGAATAACCAACTTGAGTCTTGGCCTTTTTCATTGATTATAACCCAAATTATTAACTAACATTCTATTTTCTTTGAATCATTTTTATTGTTTTGAACCCTAAAGGTTATTACATTACTTGCTTATTTGAAACTTGAAAATTTGATTTCTTTAAGCTGTGATATGTGATGAATGCTCACAATTATTATGATTGATTTAAAAAATAAAAAAGAGCAAACAAAAGAAAAAAGAAAAATATAGTACCAATAGATTCACAATAAATAAACTTGTGTATATTGTGAATAAGTTTCTTATAATGTCTCTTTAGTAAATTTTCTTCAGATTAACCATTTTATTATTCCAATTATACATTACTTATTCCAATTATACATTACTTAATCCCAATTAGAACCTATAAAGACCTTTTGATTTTGTTTCTATTTTACGTCAAGTGGTGGAGATGTGATAATATTGCAAGCCTATGGTAAGAATTTTACTACCAAACGATTTGAAATTTAAACATTTGAGTGAATTGAGTGAAATCTTGGTGAGGGTGTAAAGGTTTATGCTTTTGATTTCAATGTGATTATTGATGTAATTATTATTAATATTGACTTATGAAGTTAGTTTTAAGGATAACTTGATTTTAATTGTATGTTAATCGATTAATATGAAATGATCATTTAGAGTATGATTGAGCAGGTTAAGATTAATAAAGGATAAATGTTATAACATTGATAATCTAGATTATGATTTGCTTAAGGAAAATCAAAATTTTAAGTGTAGGATATTTGATAGATGTTAATTTGATTATACACCCATAATTGATGTATTTTGTTTGATAGTTTGTAGTATTATTTTATATTTGGTATCTAATTCTCTCCATGTGCATTTATAGGTTATAATTGCTTCCACAGACTAAAAGGAGATTCAAATGAAAACATGGCATAAAACAAAGGTTTGAAGCAAATTAGAGATTCATGATCGTGTATAAGCCTATGTAGAATAGCAAATTATAGAGGTTTTCTAATTACATGGTCTTTTACATGCCTACGTATCAGACTATGCATGTCTTAGAAATCCTAAATTTTATTATAAAAGGACATGAGTAGAGGCAAACAAAGGAGAGTCGAATTTAGTAGTAGACTTGGGATATGAAAAATCTAAAGAGGTGAAGTTTTGGATCTAGAGATGAGGAAAACACAAAGTTAACATGAAATAAGATCCAATAAAACGTTACAATTCAAACTTACAATAAGATTCAATATAATAGAAAGGGAGATTTAGAATTATAAACTCTTTATTTTCTATTAGTTTTTCTGCATGTTTATATTTGATTTCATTTAACCAAACGGTTTTTTAATGTATAGGTATAATGAACCTAGTTTATGATACAATATGTCTTAATCTTTTATTCAATACAATTATTTTGATTGATTTATTGTGATTCAAGTATGTGTTTTATACTTGTTCTAATATATTTGAAATATTAATGCATGATTGGATTTCATATAATTGAGATTGAGATTGAGAAATCTTTTTATGAATAGATTTTGCCATAATTGAAATAAATTGATTGCAAACCTACATATAGGTCGATATAAATCCTTTGGATTAGGGTCAAACTTATAGTGGAATTCATAAATCGATAATGTAATCCTAGAGGTTTCAACTAGAAAGATTTCTATTAATTAACCAATGGATTAGATGTTAGTAGTCTTAAGAGAGTTATCAACTTAAGTTAGGAATTTACACGGTTCAATAATCAATGAAATAATTGCATGATAAAAGGTTAATTATTTAATGATTTTTAAGGGGATTCATGATCTAGACAATAATCTTTGATATTGATTTTCCTAAGTAATTTCCTTTGTCTTCTGAGTTCATTATTGTTTCCAATTTTAGTTTATTTGTTTAAGTTTTAGTTTTTAATTAAAAACCAAAAAAAATTATAGGATGGATAATAGGAAAAGGGTAATTACTAACACACTATCTTCGTAGGATCTATCTTCGTAGGATCGACCTGTACTTACCTGTGCTAGCTATAACTACGCTATGCACTTGTAGTTAATTCAATATTGATATAACATAAAAATTATCAATCAAGCTCTAAAGGAGATTGAATCTCAATATGATGGAAGTGGTTAAATTGGAGGTGTTGTACTAAATTTCTGGATAATCTATCATGTCTCAGATAATGAATGGATTAGCCTCATATAAGTAGTTCTAAAAAGAGAGGTATGACTATTATAAAAATGAGAATGATAATTAATACCTACTATAATAATCATAGAGGATAAGCATAGATTATGGAAATTGAATAAAGAAACATAAAAAGATCATTTCCTCCCTTTGTTAATTAAATTCTTGAATAATTCGCAAATCATTTCTATTTTTATTAAATGGATGGTTATTCAATTTTCTTCGAAATCCCTATCCATCTAGTGACTATGAAAAGATCATGTTTACATACCCTTATAAAACTTTTTTCTTGTAGGAGAATGACTACTATTGTTTTTAATGTTGCTATTAGTTTTCAATGTTACGTAATAACTATTTTCCTAATTATATTGAAAATACTGTGGAATTGTTTATGGATGATTTCTTTATTTATGGCACTACTTTTGATGAATGTCTAACCAATTTATCTAAAATGTTGTAATGATGTGAAGAAGTCAATCAATATTAAGCTATGAAAATTTTCACTTCATGGTAAAGGAAGGCAATTGTTTTAAAACATTTAATGTCTAAATGAGAAATTAAAGTTGACGAAGAAAAGGTTAAAATAATAGAGAAAATGCTACCACCATTAACGTTAAGGGTGTGAGGAGTTTTTTAATCCATGTTGGATTTTATTGATATTTTATCAAAGATTTCTTAAATTATGCTAAAACTTTAACTAAACTGCTATTAAGGATGTCCTATGAAGAAAGAAGCTACATATATCCTTTTTGATCTTCCTATAGATCCAAAATGAGGATTAAATGGGTTGAGATTATAACCTGAAATAAGCATTTATTAGGAGGTGATCCAACACTTTATAGCTTTGATCTTTTTAAACTTTAAAATTTTTTGTTATTTGGGCTACTTGTTGTTAATTTTATTATTATTTATAACATTTTTATTAAATTTTATTAAATTTTGGCTGAAATCTCATACTAAGTATTTAAAGTTAGTATTTTTATTTTTGTAGGTTTTTAGGCCAACATGGTCTCTAATATGCCACTGTGTCTAGCCCCATATTGGACCTCCTAGAGAATTATAATGTGTCACTTTTTAATATGGCATTATGTAAGGATCGTGTTGCAAGACACACCTATAAGTTTCTCTTAGGGAAGACTTATGCTCGCCTATTGAAGAAGACCAAAAAGTTATAGAAGATGCCACTTTAAACAAGGTCTCATACACTATAGGATTTTCATCTTGCGTTGAGAACACGACCTAAGGAAAGCATACATTGTTAGACTACTTTATGTCCCATGTAACTTATAGTTTGAGTCCCATGAAAAGCACCCAAGATAATGGTTATTGGGTATTAAATAATGGGTCTCAAATGGGTCAAAGACCCTTTTCCTTTCTCTTCTAATTATCAAATGACATGTCAGTTGGTGATACTATATAAATTGAAAATACTTATTGAATAAGGCATTTTGAACCATTGAAAAATTCGCTAAAGAAAGAAGACGAGAGGAAATAAAATTCTTTCAAGGAAATCAACATCTTACGAAAAACAATCATAGATACAGGTACGCACAAAATTATTCGATCCAAGAAAAGTCTTACAATTGGTATCAGAGCACGGTATTGCATGATTTGTATTCTACTGTGTATCATTTATGTATGATTGTGTTTTGTTACTTTTCGGTTTCTGTTTGATGATTTTTTTATGTCCATAACATTGTCACTATTTCACCGAAATATAATAGTCATGTATAGTTCTTAAAACTAAAGGTTGAATAATAATGTAATGTTCTAGAACTATTATTGTTGAGAAAGAACCGATAAAAAGGTTTGCTTCATGTTTATGAAAATATTGATTGCATTTTTGGACTATGGGTTTGTTATATGTTTGGTCTTAATGGTGGAAAGCAATAGGAAATGAACAAGCAGACCCTTTCCCTCAAATATGCAATGGTTTTTTAACGATGTTAACACAGAACAAAAAAACGATTACTTTCGATGATATGTAATGCTTATGGGTTCTGTGTTTGTTTATGGAAATATATGGATTGATGAAAAAGAAAGGAAATAAAACTCACAGGGTAGAGTGAGAAACTCTATGAGTTTGAGTCATGTATCATCCACCAAAGAAGATAACAGTGGATGATGTTAACGATGACTTAAGGCAAGAGAGGAGAAGAATCCATGTAAAGAAACGTTAGAATAGCGTTTAAACAAAAAACAAAAACAAGAACTGAAACGAAACCATCATCGAAGGAAGACGATGGTGTAGCGTCTGGTGTGTCCAAAGCTAGCACGTGCAATGCACGCTCCAGACACTGCATACATGTGCCAGACACTACTCCTTACTTGTGATGCTGGCACGTGCCAGACAGGCTTCCATGCCCAAAACTGAGCTTTTGGATTGATTTTGGGCCTTTGGGCCATTAAGGGACAACATTTTGGGTTAGTAAATAATTATGGACTTTAACCCCAAAGAAAAAAATAATTTTAAGATGGAACATAAAGTATTTTTAATTCATAATTGATTTATACATTATATAATTTTGGAAATTAGTGCCATATTATATATTTGTTTGGTACTTTGAATATTTTATATTATATAATAGTTGGGATTAAACTTTCCTATTATATGTTGAATGTAATACATGGCATTATGGAAATTTAGAATAGTTTGTTTGTCACCAAAGTGACCAAACTAGTTAAATTAAATTTTTTCATGTATGATAATTGTCCAATTAAATGTTTATTGCATGGAAAGCTTGTTAGTCACCAAAGTGGCCTAGCTTGAAAATTTTAATCATTTAATTGTGATTTATTTCAATTGTTCAATATGATATGATGATAAAATGACATAAAGGTTGAACTGAACAATTGATATTATTAATTATAACGCTAGGAGGTCACCCAAAGGTGGACCATTGCTTATAATTAATGACATTAAAGGGACTTGATCAACATATTTAGTTAATATGATTGTAAATCCAAAGATAACATGCATATTGACGATAATATGTTTGATTGTTCATTATAGTATTATATATGAATCATTATAGGTTACTTCTATGTATTTAAATTTCACCCAAAGGAGAATTTAAATGCATAATCAAAGTTTATTAGTTAGTTTGAATCCATTTAGGTTTACTCAAAGCATTAATGCGTGGACTATATGTTATATGTGCAGCATCTACTAGTTTGTTCGCCTTAGACAATGGCTTGATTAAGTTCAATAGTCTGAACTATGGGGATTGTTTCGAACAAATCCAGTTCCAATTGGGTGTAATGGATTTGGACTTGGCCATAGTCTTAGATGCAAGGCCTACAGCCATAACTGAGGCTAGTTCTGAAGCTAACAAGTCTTATTATGAGGCTTAGGAACGGTCTAACAAGCTGAGCTTGAATTTGATACAAATGAAGATTTAAAAAAATGTAAAGTCGTCAATGCCCAAGACAGATAATGAAAAGGACTTCATGTTAAAGCTTAAAGAATACTCCCAATCAGATATAGCTGACAAGTCTATAGTAGGGACTTTAATGAGTGAGCTAACGACTAAGAAGTTTGAGTGGTCACAGCCCATTCATGATCATATAACTCATATGTCAAACCTAGATGCAAAGTTGAAATCTATGGGTATGGATGTGAGTGAGTCCTTTCTGGTACAGTTTATAATCAATTCACTTCCTCTAGAGTTTGGCCAGATCCAAGCGAATTATAACATTATTAAAGAAAAATGGAACCTTCAAGAAATTAAGGCTATGTTAGTTTAGGAGGAAGGGAGATTAAAGAAAATAAAGGAACACTCCGTTCATCTCACGTTTCATCAAGATGCTAGTAGCAACAAGAATAAACCATGACAGAAAGGCAAAAATAAGGACAAAACTCTCAATAAAGTTAATAAGGGTCGAATCAAGAAAGATATGAGATACCACTTCTGTAAGAAGCCTGGTCACTTTCAGAAAGATTGTCCTAAAAGAAAGGCTTGGTTCGAAAATAAAGGTACATACTATGTCTCAGTATGTTTTGAATCAAATCTTATTGATGTACCTAAAAATACCTGGTGATTAGATTCTGGTGCAACTACTCATGTGTCACATGTTAAACAGGGATTCCTTTCAATCCATACCATAAACGAAACTAAAAAGTTCTTATATATGGGGAATAGAATGAAGGCACGGATAAAGGTCATTGGGACGTACAAATTGATCTTGGACACTGGGTGTTACCTAGATCTAGAAAAGTGTCTTTATGTTCCTAAATGTGTTAGGAATTTAGTTTCTGTTGCAAAATTGGATGATGTAGGATTACGATTTAAGATTGAAAACAGTGTTTTTTCATTGTATAAACATAAGAACTATTATGGTTTTGGTATATTAATTGATTGTTTATATCGTTTCAATCTTAATGTTAATTTTACTGAATCTTTGTTTCATGTTGACCATATTATAGGAAATAAACATAGTGCACATAATGAATGTTCTGCTTTTTTATGGCATAAAAGATTAGGTCATATATCCAAAGAAAAGGTACAGAGGTTAGTGAAAAATGAAATCTTACCTCCATTGGATTTTTTTGACTAGGATATATGTGGAGATTGCATTAAAGGCAAGCAAACCAAATATATATCAAAGCATCCAGCCATAAAAAGTAACGCATTACTTGAATTAATACACACTGACATCTGCGGTCCTTTCGATGTTCCTTCTTAGGGAGGCGAAAAATATTTCATTACTTTTATTGATGGCTTCTCACGATATGGATATATTTATCTGCTACATGAGAAGTCTCAATTTGTGGACATCTTTGAGGTGTTTATTAATGAGATAGAAAAGTAAAGATAGTGAGGTTTGAAAGGGGTGGTGAATATTATGAAAAATTTGATGAAATTAGACAATGTCCAGGTCCTTTTGCAAAGTTTCTTTCCAGTCGAGGCATATGTGAACAATACACAATGCTTGGTACACCATAACAAAATGATGTAGCTGAAAGGCAGAATCGTACTCTTATGGAAATGATTAGGAGCATGTTAAGTAATAGTACTATACCTTTATCATTGTGGATACATGCATTAAAGACTGCTGCATATCTGCTAAATAGGATTCCTAGTAAGGCAATACCTAAGACACCTTATGAACTATGGATAGGAAGGAAACCCAATTTTCGACACCTTCACATTTGGGGTTGTTCGGTAGAAGTAAGGCTGTATAATCCATATGAAAAGAAGCTTGATGCGAGAACCGTTAGTGGTTATTTCATTAGCTATCCCAAAAAGTCAAAGGGGTATAGATTTTATTGTCCTAATCATAGTATGAGAATAGTGGAGTCTGGTAATGCTCGGTTCATTGAGAATGGTCAAATCAGTGGGAGTGGAGAACCACGACAAGTGGATATTCACAAGAATCAAGTAGAATCTACTCCAAGTCGAGTAGACACTACCACATCAAACATGATTCCACTGGTTGTTATTCCTCTTGTTGCATCATGGATACGAAACATACCGGAATAATAAATTAATGTTCCAATTCCACAAATTGAACATATTAATGACGAACCAGCTAATGAAGATCAAGTTACAAATGATCAAGTAATGTCATAAGATGTAGCATTACAAAGGTCTGTAAGGCAAAGAAGACCAACTATTTCAAGTGACTATGAAATTTACTCTCTTGAACATGAATGTGACTTTAGCATTGATAAAGTTCCAGGCTCATTCAAGAAAGCCATAGAATGTACCAATTCTGGAAAATGGTTCAATGCTATGAAAGAAGAGTTGAAATCAATGGATGATAACAATATCTAGGAATTAGTTAAGTTTCCAGAAGGTGTGAAACAAGTGGGTTGTAAATGGGTCTTTAAAACCAAACGTGACTCACAAGGCAACATTGAAAGGTATAAAGCTAGACTTGTTGCCAAAGGTTACACTCAAAAGGATGGTATTGACTATAACGAGACCTTCTCTCCAGTTTCAAAGAAGGACTCTTTAATAATTGTTATGGCACTGGTGGCTCATTATGATTTAGAGCTTCACCAAATGGACATAAAGATCGCCTTTCTAAATGGTGACTTAGAAGAAGAAGTATATACGGATCAATCGACAGGTTTCGTGACCACAAGAAAGGAACGATTAGTGTATAAATTAAAGAAGTCAATATATGGACTAAAGCAAGCTTCGCGACAATGGTATCTTAAGTTTAATGATATCATTACATCTTATAGTTTTGTAGAAAACACTGTTGATCGGTGTATCTATATAAAGGTTAGTGGGAGCAAGTTCATTATATTAGTCCTATATGTTGACGATATCCTTCTTGCTACTAATAATATGGTTTTGTTACATGATGTAAAGAATTTTCTTTCTAATAATTTCGAAATGAAAGATATGGGTGAGGCATCCTATGTGATAGAAATAGAAATATTTTGGGATAGATCATAACGATTGTTAGGATTGTCTCAGAAAGGTTATATCGAGAAAGTATTAGAAATATTTCAAATGGAAAAATGCTCTGCAAGGATAATTCCAATTCAGAAAGGGGATAAATTTAGTCTAATCCAATGTCCATGAAACAATTTGGAACGTAAGGACATGGAGTCTATTCCTTATGCGTCAGTAGTTGGAAGCTTAATGTATGCTCAATCATGCACTAGGCTAGATATCAGTTTTGCTGTTGCAATGCTAGGACAATATCAAAGTAATCCTGGACTGGACCACTGGAAAGCTGCAAAGAAAGTCCTTAGATACTTACAAGGCACAAAGGACTATATGCTCACATATAGAAAATTAATCCATCTCGAAGTGATAGGTTACTCAGATTCAGACTATGCTAGTTATGTAAACTAACAAAAATCTACATTTGGTTACATGTTTCTATTAGCTGGAGGAGCAGTTTCATGGAAAAGTGGAAAGTAGTCCATCACTGCTACTTCTACGATAGAGGCTGAATTTGTTGCGTGCTTTGAAGCCACGGTTCATAGATTGTGATTGCGTAACTTTATCTTAGGTCTTGGTCTTGTCGACAGTATTACCAGACTATTAAGAATTTATTGTGATAACTTCGCAGTCGTATTCTTCTCTAAGAACGAAAAATATTCAAAGGGTGTGAAATATATGGATTTGAAGTATTTGTCCATGAAAGAAGAAGTGCAAAAACATAAAGTGTCAATTGAGCATATTGGTACCGATCTCATGATAGTGGATTTGTTAACGAAAGGCTTACCTCCCAAAACATTTATTGATCATGTTGAACGGATGGGCCTTATAGATAAGTCCTTGTTAGTATAGTATTCAAACATGTATATATACATATCATTGTCTTGCTCGAATTGTTATGACACTTGTGAATTCGATTACAGTCATATGTTTTTTCTCACTTACTGGTTATCCATATTATGTTGTATACAATAATTATTATTTGTGAGATAATAATAAAGTTTGTTAAGATGAGTTGATTTTGTAACAAACGGAAGGAATCAAGTTATATAACTTGTGACCGCCATGATCCCATCATCTTAATTCAGTTAAGGATGACTTGATCGATTCTATGTATTGTGTCCACTTAATTTTATTATTGGATCACCAAGTTATAATATGGGTCAAGTGGGAGATTGTTAGACTATTTTATGTCCCATGTAACTTATAGTTTGAGTCCCATAAAAAACACCCAAGATAATGGTTATTGGGTATTAAATAATAGGTCTCAAATGGGTCAAAGACCCTTTTCCTCTCTCTTTTAATTACCAAATGACATATCGGTTGGTGATACTATATAAGTTGAAAAAACTTATTGAATAAAATTCTTTCAAGGAAATCAACATCTTACAAAAAACAATCATGGATACAAGTACGCAAAAAATTATTTGATCCAAGAAAAGTTTTACATACATTACCCCGTATTGTACCCTATATATAGGAGTCAAAATAAACAAAATGTGCCATCTTTAGAAATGGCACTTATATAGACCCATATTTTAAACAGTATGATCCTATATTTACATACACTTACCCATTTTGTTTTAGTATCATTTTTGTCAAAGTTATTTTCTATTTGAGATTCCAAAATGGATCAGTTTGGTTAAGGACAAGCAATTGCTTAAATGTGAAGGAGTTTGATGTATGCTAAACATACATTATTTTTAGCAATATTTTTATGTTATAGTGCTTGTATTTTGGATGGTTTTTAAAGGATTTGATGGATAATTTAGTAAGCGTTGTCATTTTAGGTCTTATTTTTACTTACACAAGGAAAAGAAGTAAAAATGGAAAAGAATTGGAACGAATTAGAGCAAATTTGGAAGATTTGGAGGACCCTAGAACATGGCACCTACACATAACTATGTTGAGGGTCATATTCAAAAGAGGGTCATTTTTTTTCTCCTATACAATCTACACATCATTATATTTCCCTTAAGATGAAGAACAAGGCACCTTATATAATCCCATGTAGGTCCTATGTTAGCATTATCAATTTCCATAGAATTTCGTCGAGAATATGACCAGTTACATAAACTTATGTTCAAGATTGTGTAGCTTATTAAAAATTAGGTTTTGAAGTTTTAAAGAAAAAGAGAGGTAGAAAAAAAGAGTTCTTTTGTTAAGAAATACTTTAAAGCTATTATGCATTGTTTTCTTATTAAAACTACATCATTTTTTAGGATAAAGCAAGATTTCAATAGGAATTCTTTGAGTATTCAAGATTCAAAATATTAATTTCTTTATATTAATTTCTTTATTATTTTGTGTTGATATTCTTTATATGATTATGAAGTACTTATGGTGTAGATTTAGGTAGGATGAACCTAAGATGTAATATATTTTATTGATCTTTGGTTTAATGAATTTATAATTTTCTTGTGATTTATGGATGTTTTATATTAATTGAATCGAAGGAAAAAAGTGGAAAATTCGATATTTAATTCATCTATCAAGATTAAAGAGATGATATGCATATTTAGGTCACAATGTGAATAAAAGGATTAAGTGTGAAAAAAAATGACATAAGATCTTCTTAGGTTGGGATAAAACCTATCAAGAGAGTTTATAGAACAAAGTAAAGCATTATGAGTTATCTAGATTCTAAAGAGATTTTGATTGATTAACCTCTAATTTTATATCTCTAGAGAAAGAATATGATATAAGTTAGGAACTCTTTCTATTCCGAAACTAAAGTAATTCATTAAGTTATGTTGGAATCGAATACAAGAAATTCATAAGGGATTTCTCACCTAATTCTAGTTAATTAATTGATTGATATATTCTTGACCATTTCTCTATTTAGTTTCTTGATTTGTTATTTGTTTTATATTCTCATTCAATTGTGGCACTTTCCATAGGCATATATAGGGAATTATTTGGTTATTCAACACCATTTTTGTTACATTTTATTATTATTATAAGATCTTATATTCACATAAATTCTTTCTTTGATAAGTATTATAGAAATTGTATTTGTCATATAGGCATAATGATGGGTATTTATGGCATATATAATAGAAAAATGTAGCTTTATATTTATTATATTATAATTTTACTTTGGGGCTTTTAAGTATGGTTTTGTAAAGTTAGATGCATGAATCTTTCTTTTTAAAAAAATTCAATGTGTCAAGTACGAAGACTCCCAACTTTGTATTTTTACAAATAGACTGTTTCCATAACTTGAACGTGTGATCTTGTGATCATAAAGGAACAAATTTATTAGTTGATCTAAGGCTTACTTTTAGACCCCATTTTTGGAGTCCAACTATCTGTCTGATACCAAAGATGTTAGGCCTGGGTCTCGTTCCCTATCCTGAGGCAACCGCTCAAGGTTGTCGAGTAAGGATCACACGAGGGGAGGGTCGAAAAGATTTAAATTCGAAAGATTGGTAGTGTGATTGGCAGGTTCGCCGCGGTGAACGCCTCGCAAGGGAAGTTTGCCGCGACCAACCTTTGATTTCACCGCGGTGAAGTCTTCTTACAAAACCCAGAAACCCAACACCAACACTAGAATTTTCCTCTTATCAACCACATACACTCATTCACACAATCCAATCACAACAAACCATATCAATATTAACTAAATAAGGAAATTAATAATGACAAAAAAAAACACCAGAGATCTTCATCGAAACCCCATTTCATTTCTTAATTCAAAAGAGTTGAACAGCTTTAGTTACATATCAAAAGTCATACCATTCCTTCAACACAACCATTTTAACAAAGAAATTAACTATGAACATTTACAAACAAAACTTTTTCAATTCATCATTTCATTACTGAAGCAAAAGAATTTGAAAAACTTTATTTATATAAAAAAAACCACACTGCTGGCTTATTACAAAATACAAAATTCACATGATACAATTGAATGCTTATGCTTAATATGATTCTAAATACCTAAAAGTTTCTAATCTAACTTAATTACAAAAGTCTCTATTCTTGGTGTTTTCCAAACTTTGCAAGGATTAATACTGATATGCTTTTTCTGCACCTACAGAGTGGAAGGGAATGGGGTGAGCTACGAAGCTCAGTGGCTTATACGTTTATAGCCATTGGCAACGAGCCACACAATCAAACATGCATATACTTCATATATTCATATATGTCTATATCTCATTGGGCTAGCAATTCAATCATTCACAACTCATAGTTCAACATATCATCATATAGAACATGTCAAGTGTAATTAATCATCAAAATATAACACTTAATCTTGCATCATAACTTAACAAATCAAAATGCAAATGCACAAACAAATGGCTCGAGAGTACCGTGAAACGAAACGGATAAACCGAAATTTATACCTTGAACAAAACGAGTCTGATTTCTCAGGATTTCATGGCCTCAAGCGGGCAGCCGGGAGAAGGCTATATGTCAATGTGCACGTGACTAACAAAACGTTCCTCTCTTGCCCAAACACAATCAAATTTATGCTCAATTCATTTCCATACATTTTTCATATTCTCATGCTTCTTATGCTTTCTCATCTTTTCGTTCATACAAAAAGCCATTCATCTTTCATGGCATGACATGATAATGAATCATCATACATTTTTCAACAATTACATTCATTCAATTTAGGCAATTTAGCACATATTCACACATAAGACAATTAGCTCATTTTACACAACAACTATAAACATATTACCTACCTAATTTCGCTTGATAATCCAAGTTCAATGTTGTCTTTCCTCTTGCTCTTAGAGAGGGCTTGCTTGGTTCCCTATAACAAGCCAAGTTCTCATTCAAATAACATTAAAAGGAAATTCATAAGGCTTCAATAATAAAAAATGTTAAAATTGACTATAACCCTTTCAAAATCTAGACTTTTAGGTCAACTTTTCCATGATCACTATGATCAGTCAATGAAGGAATTTGCTAACACTTTCTACTAGAAAAACACTTCCCATTGTCTTAAGTTTTCAATGACACTGAAATCATTCAATTTGGTTTAGTAATCTGAATGTTATACTCCAAACATTTTTGCACTGTTCTTATACTGAAACAATTTTCTATGCTCAATTTCCTTCCAAATATTGAAATCCTTATAGACTGAATTTAAACTTGATTTATCATAAAACTTGTATCCCTATGTCTCTAGTTTACTTCAAATCAAAAATTACTCCATTTGGATAACTACACAAAAAGTTATGCTAAAAATACCGAAGCATATTCGGTGTTGGAAAGTTCGCCGCGGCGAACCCTTGAATTGGCCGCAGCGAACTTCACCCTTCAAGTTGACCGCGGTGAACTAAGGAATGTTGGCCACAACGAACTTTGACAGACGCATACACAGAACATGTTTCATTCTCCATATTTTACTTCTCACCTTTCACAAATAACCCATCTTAAATATAAACCATCCCTTCTACTTCAACTTCATTTTCACTTCTAACTATTATTAAACATGCTTCATTCATCAAATAAAAAAAGAAGATGATTATACTTACTTGTTTATCCAAAGCTTCTTCAATCACTATGAAACCCTAGCTTAGAAATCCCTAAAAATCAAAATGATTCTTTAGCTCTTCCTTTCTTCCAACACATACCTCAACACAAATCCATTGCTCTAATCCCTTTGTTTTTCTATCCAAATAAGAAGAAAGATGAGAGAACTTACCTAGAACAAGTTGATTTCTCTTCTTCTTCTTCTTCCTCTTTTCTCCCTTTTTTTCTTCTTTCTGTCCTCTCTTCCACGTCATTTTCATTTCTTCTCTTCTTAAGAGTAAGACTACTCTTCCTTCTTCCCATTTATACTCTTTATGGATGTGAAATGTCCACTTTGCCCTTCCTTTAAACCTTATAACCTTATATGCTTAAGTGACTTGCCAAGAATGCCCTTTATGCATTCTTACTACTTTAATTCAAATAACCTATGAAATCAATCCTACTAACATAAACATGATAATTAACTCCCAAAATTATTCCATCAAAACCTCATAATCCATTTAAATCATGCTTAACTAGAGAGAAAAAATTCGAGGGTCAACACTTACCCTTGTAAAGCTTTCTAAATTGATATAAAGTATATTCTTTGAGCTATTTCCTTTGAATTTTATGAGTTTAATAAGTTGTAATCCATAAACTAATATTGAGGCTTGAGACATTGAGACTTGTTATTGAGTGCAAGTTCACCACAATTATAGTCTAGCAAGATCAAGCTTGGTATGTGACATGGGATAACAATTTCATTTGTCTACTCTTTTAGTTTTACTCCTTTTAGTTATGATTAGTAAAATTAATTACACATAAGATAAAAGTATTTAAGTCCTCATTTATCATCACTATATAAATCTAATATTTTTCATGTTAGAAAAGAGATTGTCACTTCGAGTCCCATTTTTAGGCTTTAGCTTATTCACCTAATATCATTTCTAGATAGAAATTTTATCTTTGCTCTAATCTTCTTTTGGACTTTTAATGAACAACGACTCCAACTTAGTTTTATATAATAATAAATTTATGATTTTTAAAACTAAAAGGCTAAAGATATTATTTGTACCTCAATATTTCGTAGAGGTCTAAGTAAGCCCGTATCATTATTTTTATTAAGATTTTACACCTTAATATCAGTAAAGATTATTTATGACACTTTGAACAGGTTGCAAACAATGGTAACAAAGACAATAGTAAAGGTTTGCTTAAAATTTTGTGAGATGTTAAGGTAAAAAGTACATATTTAACTAATGTTTAAATAAATCATTTTTAAAACCACGCAAGTATACGGTGGGTCCAACTATTTTAAAAACATTAAAGTACAATATGATACCATAAATGATGACAGAGACTTACTTAGAAATTTTATGAAATTTTAAAGTTTAATTCAAACCTCTGACCTAACCAAACCCCCAAACATGTTAGCCCATATATATCTATGTTAAAGGAAAAGACATGAATTTAAATTTAAAGTCCCAAAATATAATAATAAAAATAATTAAAATTACTAATAATTGAAAACCAAGAATTTTGAGAGTAAAATTGAAATTAAAATTTTATTTTAAAAGCAAGAATCTTAAAATTTTAAGGATGTCATTTCATTTAAAAGAAATATTTAAAAGAAAAACTCATAGTTTATTAGAATCATATATGATGACATAAATAAAATGATGTAAATTTTAAGAAATATAAGTTAATTGAATTAAATGTATCTTAAAATTTGGCATACCTTAATGATTGACACTAAATGTAGGCTTTAAGTTAACTGGTGCACTCATTTTTAAAAGGTAATTGCTATTATTAAGGATTGGTTTAACCTTGAGAAAGAATGAGTCCAAACTAACCATTATGAAGTGGATTATTCCTCTTACCTTTTTGAGGTTTTAATTATAACAAGAAGGAATGAATGTTGACAAATAGAACCAATTTGTTTGGGACCATCTTAGTCTCCATCCGATAGGGTTTACAAGCATAGACTTCTAGTGCGAATAGACAAAATTATTAAAATAAATAATTACACATATATGTATATGGAGGCAAACAATTATATATATATATATATATATATATATATATATATATATATATATATCTAATAATTCTTTTATCTATATTTGAAATTCCTTTTGATCATCTTCACTATATCTCATAGGTTTTACTCATATCACTTTATTTTTTTCTATCATTTCTAGTTTAGCATACAGTTGATTTTTATCCCAAAACTTTAAAGGATTCTTAGTATCTATGAGTATCAAGTTGCTTTAATTTTAGCTGGTATTATAATAAAGGCTCAGTTTTTGGAAAGATCGGTTTGGTTGTATAACCTAGACCACCATGCTGGGCTATGCGAGGGATAAAGGTAATAGGGAATGATTTAGCATAGGCATTTTTAAGTCGTTTGACTGTTATCAAATGATGACAGGGAGTTTTAAACAATGTCTTATTAGCTATTGTATCAAAAGTGATTTTATGGAATAATTGTAGAAAATTATTTCCTAATAATATATCAGTACCAGTATTATGAAAATAAAATGGTGGGCATTTTATTAAGAATGATCCTAATAAAATTATCGATTATTCAATTCCTCTATTTATTTCTATAATATAATTTGAAATATCTCTTCCTTTTATTATAGGTAAATCTTTATGATATTCTTTTGGAAGACAATCTGTTTTACATAAGCATGCTCCTGAGCCACTATCAATAAAGGCAGCAAAGTATTCTACTTTATGGTCCCTATAGGTTATTCCTATAGGAATATATATGCTATGAGGACTTGTCATTTTGGAATATATATAAGTTTTCCATTATAAGTTATCTTTATTCCATAAGAAGTAATCTGGTAAGGTTTAACATTTTCAAGAAAAGTTATTCTAACATTATCTCTAATGTATCATTAAATCCATCATTTTCTATTAATAATCTTATTGGTATTATATCTTGTCCAAATTGTATTAAAGTTTCTATAGCTTCATCTATTGTATGTAGTTCACCATTGAAATTAGTTTATTGGTGAAGTTCATCTAATTTATATTTTGTAATCTGCATAAACTTTAGAACTAATATAATTTCCATTAGCTCCTATATCTATGAGTATGTTTACTGGCATAAATTCTGTACCATTATAATATTCTCCTTTTATCTTATAATTTTTGAAATTATCATTTTCAATGTGATTAGCTTATTATTACATCTATCAAGACTTAATTGTCTAAATATAGGATGACTATGTACAACTTTATTTGCAAATGATAATCGAGGTGATATATTATTTGTTATCATTAAAGGTTTATCTTGTAAATCTAAGTCTAATGTTCTTAACTCTATTTCCTCTATTTTTGGTAGACTTGGCATCTGTATCTGACAGACTTCATTAAGCAAATAAGGAAAATCTATTGTATCTTTAACCATAAAACATTCTGAATGATGTGTAGTTGATATAGCATATGAAATAACATAAGTTATCGAATAAGGTCTATTATTTTGTCTAAAGAAATCTTTTCTTTGAAAGCCTTGTATTAAGCTTAATGTTTTATCAAAATCTTTATTTTTTATATGATACGATATCAGAGGATATTTATTAAATTTTAATTTTTCATACTGTAAATTTCCTTTAAGAAGTCCTAAATAGGCTTCTTCTTTATTTATTATTCTATTATCCATAATAGCTAATTCTATAGGGATATCTAATCCTTCTTTGAATGTTGATTTTATTATTATCTGTATAGCTCCAATATGTATCCATCTAAGTGTATTTCTTATTTCGATTTAATCTTTTGTAATTTTTCTTGAATATTTTTTTATCTAAAGAGGTATCTAAAAGTTAGTGAGACTTCTAAAGCTCTTTCTGGTATATTTAATCCATAGAACAAATTATGATTTCTAGATTTTATTCCTAATCTTTGTAAAGTACTAACTCTAAATCTGAATAATTTGATAATGAAAATTTTCTTTTGAATCTGTTTTAATTTCTTCTTATCTATTAAAATTTCTTGTTTATATTTTCCTAATTGTTCTACTTGAATATCTATTGTTGATTTACTATCGAGTTGACTCTTATTATTGATTTCCATTTATTCGTATTTTCTTCTTCGATGTATATTCATATCGTGATAATAAAAATACTTTCATCTAAACTTATATTAAAATTATCAATTCTTATGAATTCTCTTGTTCTTATCATTTCCTCAATATCTTCATCTATTTCAATTTTCTTTTATTTTCTCATTTCTTTTAGGGCAATTATTAACATAATGACCTATTTCTTTCTGATAATAACATCTACATTCTTTAGGACTTGTTTTCTTTCTTCTATAGGTTGGTTTATAAGTTTTCTTCTATCCTTTTCTTTTATAATATCTTACCTTAAGTTTCTTAAAATAAGGTTTTCTATATTTATATTTTTCTTCTTTTATACTTTCATTTTATCCTTCCATAATAGTAAGAGCTATCACATCCTATCATTGTTGGCATCTTGGGTTTATCACAACATAAAGAAATTCTTTTCTTTAATCCTTTACTGGCTTTAGCCCTAATAGCATCAGCACACCAATTACTTAATTTATCTCTAACATGTTCAATTCTTTTCCTAACGTATCTATATTTTCTAGATTATATGTCTCTATTAATTTTGATCCCCAAGGGTCTAGAATCTTAGCAAAGAATAAGGGTAAATAATTACTTGTATAAGAAACTTGATTATAAATATGATAATAATAATCTTGAAAAACACAAATATATTTTTCTATCTCATATATATCACATAACTGTAATCTCATCGAGCAGTAGTATATCGAGTTATTGTATTAGGGTTTTAATATTTTTTCCTTCACCATGAAATTCTAATCTACATGTTTGAACTACTTTTGTTATAAAATTTTCTGGGTCAACATATATCAATTGCTTAGTTTCTTCATTTAAATTTTGCCAAAATCTTTATGCACTATTTGACAATGTTTTTTCCATAAATCCTTTAGTAGTTTCAAAATCTATTTTATTTACTACAAAAGCTATCCTTAAAGCAGTTTCCCATTTATCTATTGCTTCTTCAATGTTAGTAATACAATCTAAATCTAAATAAATTCCAAAAGGATTTATAGTATCAGCTTTCATTTTTTCATATGGTATATATTTATCTGAATTGGTTCTAGTATACATTAATCCTGCATAACCTGTTACTGGCCTATTGAAACTCTGTCCTTGTCTTTGACATATATAAGGGTCTTTACTTGAACTTGGTATATCGGTTATGTTAGGATTTTCAGTTTTTATTGCAGATGGTTTAATATTAACAAAAGTATCATGAAGATCTAAATTCCCTATTTGTGTTCCTAAAGTATCTATTTTAGGTGAAATATATTAGTCATTATCTGAGCTATTTGTTGACATCCTTTAATTTTGCTAAATGACTAGTGAAAGGGCTTTTATTTATCTCAGTTTCTCTTTGTTCTTTAGTTATTATCTATTTTTCTTTATCTTTTCATTTATCTTATGGTTTATTATGGATTCTAAATCTAATAGAATCATTCACAATCTTGTACTATCTTTTCTCTATAATATATTATAGTCCTTTGGATTTCAATTATCTCTTTATCTATTTTAAAGAATTTTCTTTCTCCTTTAATATCCTAAATTCTTTATCCATTAATAGTTTTATGAATCCGATTCTTCTTTATCAAATATTTTATTTATGTATAAAATAATATAATATAAGCAAAATAAAACTTAATTCAAGACTAATAATATAACAACATAAACATATTAACTTAAAATAAAGCAAACAAACCTAATAAACTTATTTTATCTCTGGGCTCTAATACCATCTACGGTGGTGTATGGTGTACGGTCTATCTACGGTGGATTTATGGAGGTGGTGGTGCAATTTCTTTTCCATTTTCATCATATTGCCATGTCCAATATGTATCTTGTCGTGTGAAATCTAAGACAGTCATCAGTTCATATCGAGAGTTTCTGATATATTCCAACATCTGTATTTATTTTAATATGAAATACATGATTGATCTGTAATCAGGTCTTCTTACTCTTATATCTTTATTGTTTTCTAATTCTGCAGCATACTGTAATCTTAATTCATTTATTAACCTATTTATGCTGTCCTTAGTAGATAAATCTAATTAGACCAAATGTTCTCCATAGGCTTCGACGTCCATGGGTGGATGGAAGAGATTTCCTATATTCATTCTATGCATACAGAATTAATATAGAGTAAAAAGTCCATCACGCTTCCTTACCTAGTTTCTTTTTGACCAAAATATCCCGGGTATTCCACGGAGCTTTTACCAGGCGTTTCAACCCCAACCTTAATATGTGAATCAAGGTAACTCTCCTGTAGTTCCTTTAGCAATACCTAGCACAGCCTTATTTCATTTCTTACCTCAAGGTGTAAGAAATTAACTAAGGAAGTATGTAGGGTATTACTCTATATTAATTTCTGGAAGGCATAAAACAGATATAGGAAGAGAAGTGTTTTATTTATGTAGCATGGGGGAGTACAGAAGATGTTTGTAAGTGAAGTAGTTTGGGAAAGGATGCCCCCGATGTCTTCTACTTCTTACATATTTATAGTCTAAGAGCTAAAAGTACTATGCTTAGATATTTTACATTATGGGACACGTCTTAAGGACGCGTCCATAATACAACAAAACTACTTTATTCGTCATATGTAAAAACAAAAAATAGAGCATATCTTCACTGGATCTAGATTCTGATATCTTTAGTCATCATCTTTCTCCTTATGTGCTGGCATTTGGATAGTTCTTTTAGAGCATGCTGGGCACATATCTTTCAGATGTTTTCGAAACTGACAATTTTTTTGTTGAGCCTGGTAACTAAATTTTATCACTCCTGTCTCAAGCAACTTCGTCTTTATTAATAGAAAATTATGAGCCACTACTGGTATGGTTTTGGCTGGTGATATCATGACTAAGGAAGGAATCTTTTGTCTGCCATATGTCTGAAATCCTTTTTTGAAGCTAGCTTCTAGTCCTTTAAGGACTATCCGGATTCCAATTGCTCTTCGATAATGAATATCTTTTTCTTCAAATTTAACATAATCTTTAGTTTTTCCCAATTTATAGATATTGAAAATGTATCTACCTTTCCCAATTGTATTAGATGATAAGCTGGACAACTTCCATCATTATCGAAATCTAGTCCTGCTGACAGAATTTTAACACTAGAATATCTTTGGGAGTTATAGTTGGATTATTGAGATAACAATCCCTTACTCCATCCTTTATCCATTGTGGTAGAAAACTTATCTCTAGAAAATTTGGTAATGATAAATATATTGAGTTCAAAGCTCCAAAATCATACCAATATCTTACCTCTTGTGGATCTGATTCTTGCAAATAATTGATTCTTGGGTATATCCCTGAGAAGTCAATATATCGGGTTTCACTATTTGATAGGGAGAACAAATCTTTCATCATCTTTTTTTGTTGTTCCACTTCTGGAGGAATCATTGATATTTCTTTCCTTATCTGTGAGGTTGTAGGTAAAATTATTGAAGGACTAATAGTAGGATTTTTGTGAGGGCGTAAATCGATATTCATCTTGTCTAATCAAAGTTGTTTTAGGTTATCTGGTTTTGGGTTTGTAGAGCTTGTAGAATGAGCAATATATTATACTATCTTAAGGATTAAATTTTCATATTTTTCTATGTTCATCTGGATGAGATTGCTACCTCTCTTTATCAAACTTGAAACTTCTTTTGTCAATCCTAGGGGATTAGCAATATCGAGAAAGTCTGAGACATTATCTTTAATATATCGTATCTCCGTATCCATTTTACGTATTTCCTCAAGGATCTTGAGATGATGGTCGTGCATCTCTAGTGAGAAAATCTGCTAGAATATTTTTGTCAAATTTAATAATTTCAATATTAAATGTATAATCAAAAAGTAATGTTTTCCACCTAATTAATCTTTTGTACGCAGGTCTACTTGGTAAATTATTTTTTATGAATGTTTTAACCTGGGTATTATCAGTTCTTAATAAAAATCTTTTGGGGAGTAAAACGTAATAAAATGTTTTACAACTCTTTGCAACTACTAATAATTCTTTTTCATTTATATTATATCTGGTTTTAGTATCTGTAAAGGTTCCAGAACAATATCTACATAAGCTTTCTCCTATTTTTTCATTATTATTATAATCTATTTTCTTTAAGATTCCACTCTAATAGTTTTCCGAAGCATCGGTTTCTAGTATTAAATTATCTTCTTCACTTGGTAAATATAATTTTGGTAAACTTCTACATAATCCTTTTATGAGTTTTACTTTAGTTTCTAACTCTGAAGTAAAACTAAATATCTTATCTTTCTTGAGTAAATCTTGAAAAGGTTTTTGTAATTGAGCTAAGTTGTGAATAAAATCTGAAGCATATGTTAAAATTCCTAAAAAGCTTTGTACATGCTTTTTATCAAGCAGTTTATTTGGAAATTTAGAAATCTTTTCTAATATATGATTCTGCAGCTCTATTCCTTGACCATCTACTTGCATAACTAAAAACTTTACTTTATTTTGTAATAGTTTTGGTTTCTTTTTTGATAATCCTAATCCCTGTTTTATACAAATATTAGAAAATTTATCTAATTGCTTTAGATGACTATGCATATCTTCTAAAGCTATCAAAATATCATCAATATAAACAAATATATAAGCATAATCCTTAAAAATATTATCCATTTTCCTCTGAAATATTTGGGGTGCATTTTTTAATCCAAAAGGCATTACTAACCATTCATAATGTCCTTGTGGAGCAGAAAATGCGGTGTATTGTATACAATTAGGATCCATTTTTATTTGCCAAAATCCACTTTTATAATCAAAATTTGAAAATATCTATTTATTTTTGGTTTTGTTAATTAAACTTTCTTTATATGGAAGGAGCATGTCCTCTTACAATGAATGCAGGTGAACTGTGAGATGACTGGCTTGGTTGAATGAATCTAAAATCTAATAATTCTTTTATCTGTATTTGAAATTTCTTTTGATCATCTTCACTATATCTCATAGGTTTTACTTGTATCACTTTATTTTTGTCTATCATTTCTAGTTTAACATACAATTGATTTTTATCCCAAAACTTTAAAGGATTCTTAATATAACATTGTTCTAATTTTGTTGCAATTCTATCTATTGTAGTATCAAGTTGCTTTAATTTTAGTTGGTATTGCAATATAGGCTTACTTTTTGGAAAGATCGGTTTGGTTGTATAACCTAGACCACCACGCTGGGATGTGCAAGGGATAAAGGTAATAGGGAATGATTTAGCATAGGCATTTTTAAGTCATTTGACTATTATCAAATGATGACAGGGAGTTTTAAACAATATCTTATTAGCTATTGTATTAAAAGTGATTTTATGGAATAATTGTAGAAAATTATTTCCTAATAATATATCGATACCGAGATTATGAAAATAAAATGGTGGACATTTTATTAAGAATGATCCTAATAAAATTATTGGTTGTTCAATTCCTCTATTTATTTCTATAATATTATTCAAATATCTCTTCCTTTTATTATAGGTAAATCTTTATGATATTCTTTTGGAAAACAATCTATTTTACATAAGCATGCTCTGAGCCACTATCAATAAAGGCAAAGAAAGTATTCGCTTTATAGTCCTTATAGGTTATTCTATAGGAATATATATGCTATGAGGACTTGTCATTTTGGAATATATATAAGTTTTCCATTATAAGTTATCTTTATTCCATAAGAAGTAATCTGTAAGGTTTAACATTTTCAAGAAAAGTTATTCCTAACATTATCTCTAATGTATCATTAAATCCATCATTTTCTATTAACAATCTTATTGGTATTATATCTTGTCCAAATCGTATTAAAGTTTCTATAGCTTCATCTATTGTATGTAGTTCACCATTGAAATTAGTATATTGGTGAAGTTCATCTAATTTATATTTTGTAATCCTGTAGAAAGTTTATAACTAATATAATTTCCATTAGCTCCTGTATCTATGAGTATGTTTCTTGGCATAAATTCTGTACCATTATAATATTCTCCTTTTATCTTATAATTTCTGAAATTATCATTTTAAATGTAATTAGCTTATTATTATATCTATCAAGACTTAATTGTCTAATTATAGGATGACTATGTACACTGTATTTGTAAATGATAATCAAGGTGATATATTATTTGTATCATTAAAGCTTTATCTTGGAAATATAAGTCTAATGTTCTTAACTCTATTTCCTCTATTTTTGGTGGACTTGGCATCATGATCCATGACTTCATTAAACAAATAAGGAAAATCTATTGTATCTTTAACCATAAAACATTCGAATGATGTGTATTTGATATAGCATATGAAATAACATAAGTTATCAAATAAGGTATATTATTTTTCTAAAGAAATCTTTTCTTTGAAAGTCTTGTATTAAGCTTAATGTTTAATCAAAATCTTTATCTTTTATATCATACGATATCCGAGGATATACATTAAATTTTAATTTTCATCTTGTAAATTTCCTTTAAAATTCCTAAACAGCTTCTTCTCTATTTATTATTCTATTATCCATAATAGCTAATTCTATAGGGTATCTAAACCTTCTTTGAATGTTGATTTTATTATTATCTGATAGCTCCAATATGTATCCATCCAAGTGTATTTCTTATTTCGATTTAATCTTTTGTAATTTTCTTGAATATCTTTTTGGCTAAAAGAGGTATTATTACTTTATTAGAAGTTAGTGAGACTTCTAAAGCTCGTTCTTGTATATTTAATCGATAGAACAAATTATGATTTCTAGATTTTATTCCTAATCTTGGTAAAGTACTAACTCTAAATCCTGAATAATTTGATAATGAAAATTTTCATTTTGAATATGTTTTCATTTTTCTTATATATTAAACTTTCTTGTTTATATTCTCCTTATTATTCTACTTGACTATCTATTGTTGATTTACTATCAAGTTGACTTGTATTATTGATTTCCATTTATTCTGTATTTTCTTCTTCGATGTAAATTCTATATCTGTGATAATAAAATACTTTCATCTAAACTTATATTAAAATTATCAATTCTTATGAATTCTCCTATTCTTATAATTTCCTCAATATCTTCATCTATTTCAATTTTCTTTTATTTTTCTCATTTTTTAGGGCAATTATTAGCATAATGACCTATTTCTTTACATTAATAACATTTACATTCTTTAGGACTTGTTTTCCTTCTTTTATAGGTTGGTTTATAAGTTTTCTTATATCCTTTTCTTTTATAATATCTCACCTTATGTTTCTTAAAATAAGGTTTTCTATATTTATATTGTTTCTTTTTTTATACTTTCGTTTTATCTTTCCATAATAGTAAGAGCTATCACATCCTATCATTATTGGCATCTTAGATTTATCACAACATAAAGAAATTCTTTTCTTTAATCCTTTACTGGCTTTAGCCATAATAGCATCAACACTCCAATTATTTAATTTATCTCTAACATGTTCAATTCTTTTCCTAACGTATCTATCTATCTATCTATCTATCTATCTATCTATCTATCTATGTATATAATTTTGTTCCACTTGTGTTAAAGGGACTAAAAGAAACTTTTATAGAACTTATAATTCTTTTAAACTATCCTAGTTACACCATAAAATAGGAAAGACGATAAAAATGAAAGCTATAATTTATAGAAGAATAAATAATTAACCTTCTTGTTTATAGTTTTACATCCATTTATTATAAAGAAAATTATAAAACCAAAAGAAAAACCTAAAACCTAAATGGGTTAGACCTTTTATTATGTAATGGAGTTGTCCTAGTAGCCCTAAAACCTTTTGTGCGTCCTTAATAAAAACAAAACTAAAAATTGAGTGTTTGTTTGGTTTCAATTCTATTTTCTATTGTAGTTTTTAACTTTTGTTTTTTATTTTAGTTTTATTTTCTTTCAAATAAAAATAAAATTTGTTCAGTTGTTAATATCAATGTACTTATATTTTTATTATTGATGATAATTACATATTATATAAAACATAAAGATAAATTTTTAATTAATTAAAAAATTATATAATATTTATTAATAAATTCTCAAAAAATTATTTTATTTTATAAACAAAATCTACAAATTAAATTTATTTTAAATATATTTATTGTTAATCAAATTGTATTTGAAATATATATTTTGTAGATATTTAAAATTTAATTTTATTTATTAATAATTATTTAATTAATTTAATTATAATAAATTATTAAATTATTAAATTAAATTAAATTTTTCATAATTTTATTGATGATTAATTTAAATTAATTAAATATATAATATTAAATTAAATTATTCATAATTCATATTAGTAATTAATATATCAAATAATTAAATAATATATATTTAGTTGATAATAAACTAGGTTATGAAAAGAAAACAAAAACAAAAAATTTACCAAAAAAACAAAACCTACTTTTGTGATTTTCATAAATTTTGAAAACTGAAAGAAACCAAAATCAAAATAGAAACTAAAAACTAAAACTAAAACTAAAAACTAAAACAATAAGTTTTTTACTAAATTTGAAAATGAAAATAAAAATCAAAAGCAGAAACAGAAACAAACAACCCTGAATTTTAGTTTAATGGAGTTGTCACTCTATCTTATTAAAGAAGGATAGAGAAAAACATAAGGACAATAAAACATTATTCCTAACTAGAAAGTGTAAGTTAATAGCCAAATTACAAAATAAGGTGCTAGATACTTTATTTTACCGACCTAAGTAGTTACCTAAACTTGAAAAAGTTTTCAAATTTAGTAATTTAGGGAAGAAAAAATTGGGATGTAATGTACATAAAACATATTAAAAACAAAATTGTTATTGAATACCTAAGAATTTTAATTTTACATATGGCTTAAAATAAAATAATAGAAATCTTTATAATTATGTCATAGGGCTTTAACATGAAAATTTGATCTTTGATTAACTTTTAAAAATAAAAGTTAAAAAGATTTCTAATGACATTTGAGTATGAAAAATGAAAAGGATTTAACCTTTAAAGAGATAAATTTATTAACAAAAAGAAATAATCTAATTTTAGGAAAATGTGGCTTTTATTTGTAAAACTTAAACTAATTATGAAAGGATACAAAACTTTAAATCTAAATTGAGGAAGTTATGAAAAGACCCATCCCAGAGTTCCCCTTTTGGATAAGAGGAGCCCTCCTGATGACCCTAGGATAGCCCTCCAATTGATATCTAACGCAACCGAAGGGTTCCTATAAAGCCAAGTCGTTCAACTATTAAAATTTTTTATATTTTAAAAGTTAAAAGCGTGAAAATAGTGGGATTTTTTAAAAATTATTTTATTAAAACATTTGGCAACACAATGACAACATTTTGACATTTGTAAAATTTTCAAAAGCCCTGTACTATATTCACACCAATTTCTTAACTACAAAATTTGAACTACAAAAATTGGACTTCAAGTCCACTCATAAGCAACCCCAAACAAATAATTCTCAACAATCAGTATAATAAGCTTTAAAAAGCTAAAACATATTCATGCATTTTATTTAAAAGCCTGTATCAATATCTATTATTTACACAAATGTACATATCAAAATGACATAAGCACAACAGCACCCGACAATACAACTAATCCTTCGATGGAGTCCCAATTATTACAACACCTGTACACATACCTAGGATGGTTGGTTTAAAAACATAAAAATAAGGGTGAGCTAAAAGAGCTCCGTGAGTGTAATTAGTTTACTAAAAAAATTGAACTTTTTATAACAATATAACTACAATATTCTCATACAATCATAAAGCTTATGGCAACGTATTTTCCATAACAATTTATTTGTACATCATCAAATCTGTAATAACATAACATTTCATAAAACACAATTTCAATTTTTTAAAATACTATTTCAAATGTTTATTGAAATTAAAATCATAATATAAAAGTTTCCATTTTCCTTTTCCTTTTTTCTTAAACAATAAGCAGTGATGATAATAAGTTTTCTAAAAACTTTTATACTAAAAATGAGTCATCCATTAGAATTGGTACTACATGGTACCTCTCAAATCACTTTTTAAAAATATATTGGAATCATTATTATTATATGACTTTTCTTACTCAACATAGCCCACCACTAGTTTCTTTACCATACGGTACACTCGGCCTAAAGTTATGAAACTAGTTCTACATCGCTTACTCACAACTGATTAACCACTGTGTATGGAGCTGATTCTACATCACTTACCTGTAACAGGTTAACCATTATATAAAGGTAGTTATGGAACTAGTTCAGCATCGCTTATCTGTAAAAAGTCACAAAAACTGGTTCTACATTGCTTACCCATGACTAGTTAACTACTATTTATCGAGCTTGTTCTATATTGCTTACCCGTAACAAGTTAACTTCTATAAATATACCTGTATAATAACATGTATAAAGCCTAGCAGTGTACCATAGGAAAAAGCAACTATTACATTTATGACTCATCTTATTTTCTAAATCAAGTGTGGGGGGATTTATAATTGAATTATTTCAATGCAACTCCTAATCATATAAAATTTAACTTTCAAATTAAAACTCATATATTGCCAAATCATACACTTATGCTAGCAATATTCACTTGTAAAACATCATTTGCATAAAATTCAGCATAAATATTCATTTCATGACCAAATGAAAACCCCTTACATAAAATCAATTTGAAGTACACTCACATGTTATCAATTATAAAACAATTAAAATACACTCACAACTTTCTAGTTTCCTTTTCACCACTTTGAAACCCTCCAATTGGCTTCGTTTTTGAATTCAAAAACCTAATACCAATACATTCAACTCCTTAATACATTTCCAATTAAATATACTATAAACCATGTCAACTTTATTAGTTTACACATATACTCCATATACTAATTTTTCTCCAAATAATAACATAACACTTTATTTAATAATTTGAATACCCCAAATACACTTAATAACCATCGTTAATCACATTCACATGGTTATTACTTCATAACCATATTTGTATACTAAAATGCCTTTAAAGCTAAACTTAACATATTATACATTAAACTCTTCCAATTCAATTCCATTTGATTTCTAACACTTAAAAACCAATCTAAATTTTCTTCCATAACATTCTAATACTCCCATTTAAGCCACAAAATTCCATTAACAAATTTTACAAAATCATACACCCTAAACCAAATTTCAATCATAACCAATTCCAAACCAATTCTTTTTCATTTCTTTTACTTCATTGGCATCAAAATCATGCTATAAATATCGTAAAACATCAAAATAGGAGTTTAGATCATATCACTTTAACAACCCTAACCATGGAAAAAGACTCATCCAATTGTTTCCATGGTTTTTCTTTCATTCTTTCATCATTAAACCAACTTCCCAATGCCATTCATTAATCTTAAATCATTAAATGATAAAATAAAACACTTTAGGTAATAGATCTCACATTTAAACAAGTTTGACCAAGGTTCTAGGCAATAGATCCACGTGATTTTCTTTTCCCAATTGCTTCCAATGCAATAAAGCCTTGATATCCTATTAAAAGGGTGCAATTTTCACCATCAAAACCAAATATAAACTATAACCCAACAAATCAAAATTTTCAACAAGATTAGTAAGCTTACTAACCCATTTTTTCTTCTTCACCTAAATGGCTATGGAACTTTATTGGATGCTTGATTGGAGGTAGAAGAGAATGAAAAACGGTTTGGATCACTTTTCCGTCGCCATAGCTAAACCTCTCTTCTCCTTTCTCTTTTCTTTTCTTTTTTCTTTCTCTTCCTTCCTTTCTCTCATCCACGGATGATGTTTCCACTCTTGCTTCTCTCTTGTTTTCTTTTAGCTTTTTGGGCTCTTTAATGTCACTCTCAATGCACTCTCCCAAAATGAAGCAAAATGTCTCAAGTTTTGCTTTTTATACTCATTTAACGGATTACACATGTCACCTGCATATTTGTCATCACTAATGACTCATCACACATGTCATTTTCTCATTGCTCATCTCTAATGACTCATCAATCCACTAATATCATGTAAAAATACCAAATTGCCCTTAATGAGTACAAAAGGAACAAATTGCCTTTTAATGCTTTTAATTCACCAACTAACCGAATTAAATCCCAAAAATATTCTACAACCATCTTATCATCAAATTGACTATGAAATACTCTAATTAGGGTTAATACTTGTTGCTTGGATGATTTAGAAATTTTGAATGGGTTTAAAATCCTCAATATCCATTATTTTCTAAAAAGGACATTTTAATCTTAAACTTTTAGAACTCTCAAAATTCATCTGATTAGGCTTACTCTCGATCTATTTTAGTATCATTAGACTATAATACCCATTTTGATTATTTTTCAGATTTTCAAGGTCAAGTCCCCAAAATCACTATTCAAGTAAAAATATTATTCACCCAAATTTACTATTCATCCAAAAATACTATTCACCGAAATCATCCAGATTTCATTCAAAAATATCATTTAAATCCTCAAAGCATGTTTTAGGGCTTCTAAGAGCTTGTTCAGACTAATTCCGTAACTTTTTGGAGTTTTCGGGAAGTTTTTAAGAAATTTCCAGTTGAGTCCATAACCATCTTTGGTATATCTGTGATCTCCATTATAACCTCAATAATACTTCTAAATGCTTAAATTACTCTTGTATACTATAAATAGAGCATACTCTATAAAATACATGTGCAACATAGTACACAGGACAATAATCAAACTAGGATATTACAAATTATCTAGCAATTAAAAGAAAGGAGAAACAAGCATAAATTAAATGGTGAATGGGATATAAAAACATTAAGCTGAAGAGAATGGACCTGATTATTTATTAAGAAAAAGGGGATATCCAAAAAATGTTAAATAGACCTAACGGTTGCAAGATAAAGATAAAGATAAAGATATAAAATTTCATAAATATAATGAGCTTTTAGGATCAAACTTAAGAGGATTAATAAAAAAAAAGGAAAACTTTCCTAATGGGCCTTTATGGCTTAAACTGAAAAAGAGATCAACAAAAATAAGATGAAGATATTCGTAATGATCTTAAGCCTAAATTAAAAAGAATTAACAAAAATAAAAGAAAAACATTCCTAAAGGGTTTAGAAGCTCATATTAAATTTTTGGTTAAGAAAATTGGGATTTTTGTTGGTAATAGCCTTTACTTAATCTTTATTTTACCAAATTAGGTTGAGTTCTCTTATACTTCACTTAAGTCCTTATACGGTCTAATACATATGTAAAAAGAAAAAACAAAACAAAATTTGAATCTTTTATAAGGTTGATTTTAGGATTTTAGGGTACTGTTATCTCTAACTAATCTTATTACCCAAACAATTTCAAAACCATCATTTGGATTATGGTATTCTTGATCTAAGGTTCAAAATTCTAGCATGTATTATGATACAAACCTAGTAGGGTTAGACCATAGAAAGTTAAATCAAATATATAAAGATAATTGAAATGTTGATTACAAGGATTGAACAGCAAAATCATTAACCAATTGAATGCTATAGATAAATAATTCTTTAATAATCTTGAATTTTCACGAAGAATAAGTAAAATAAGCTCTAAATGCTTATAATAAAAAAATGACCAAAAATCTTCCTAAAACTAAATAGAAATGCTTCTTAAATACAAGGCTAAATTTAAGATTTAAATGGAAGATATGTATTGGGATACAATCATGTTTATTACAAAAATTTTGGTACTAATGGACACAATTTGGATATGCCCACATTGGATTTTGTGGCTTTACAACTTGTTTCTCAAAAGTTACATAGATTTGCATACAGACATATGCCAAGTCACATTCTTCACTATAATTTTAACTCCTACAGGCATATAGGGGCATAAGTTTAGACATGGTCATGTGTGACCCCATATTCAACCAGTATAAGTATTTTCCCTTCAAATTTTTCTAACTCTAGTTCTTTTAATTTACCCAAACCTATATGCAGCAGGTCCCTTTTTCATTTTATAAACTTTTATTGTAGGTGTTGGATAGCATCCAGTAGGCCTCCTTTAATTAGAAATTTGAGGGTATTATCTCCTTTTTAATTTTTCAAGTTAATGGAATTGTCTTACCTATACGTCTTTCACCTCATTATATATAATAGTCATAATATCAAACAATTGGCACATAGTCTATATAATGTACACGTTGTCTCTCCTTTGGTATTAAAACACCTTTAGAAGATATATTTAAATTTTACAAGAGAAGTTAGTAAAGAAACTTTTTGGATATTAAATTAATTGCATTTACAATAGGAGTATAATGAAACATCATATAGTTACATTGGATAATCAATTAGCCATATGTACTTAGTTATATTGGTTGAGTTTGTTTCCATCATTCACAAATGAAGGCAATTAGAACAGAAGTCCCCAAATTACAATGGATATACTAGGTTTGTCTCTATAGCTTTTCTCATATACTTTCTAACATGTATACTCTCAAAGATGACAAATCGCTTGTATTTTACTCTTTATTTATAATTTTTCTTAATGCCAATCTCATGCTCTTTTGCCTTTTAGCTCTTTGCTTCCTTCATAAGTTATTTAAAGAACTAAATAAATTCAAACAATAATTCCATCTTATAAATTCTAAAATCCCAGAAACTATTAATTAAGAAAGGAAGACAACTTAAGAGTTATGCAAGAAATAAAGAAATTAAATAAAACAAGAAAAGCTAGCAGTGATATAATATAACTAGACTTTCATTAATTAAGATTTGATTAATATTGTGATAAAATCTTACCTATACTCTTTTCTTATTAAGAAAACTCTTTTCCCCTTTTATATCACTGCCATAGGAATAATCTAGTATAAATGACAAGAATAAAGGAATTCAATAAAGATGAAACCCTGACATAAGAAAAAGAAATAGAAAAATTTAAATAAAATAACTTAATTTGATTTTTATGCTTTGGAAATAAGAATAGTATTCACTTGAAATAATTGTGGAGTCATAACGAGAACAAAACTTTTATTAGAAAAATATAATAAAGTTTAAATAACACATAAATGAAAGGATAACGACACCTTATTTAGAGCATAGCTATAATACCAACTAATGTAAACCCACTTAAGATTGAAACTCTAAAGAACTCAAAACAAGTTCGAACTAAACTTAAAAAACTAATTCAAGTATGTCAAAAGAATCGACTGTTAATTATAAAGAACCAAGAACTAAATTCATTAAATTAATTGAAGGCTATAAAGAAAGTATTCTATAATAAATTTATTTATAAAATTAAGGAAAAGAAACATTAATGGCTCTTAATATACAAAGATGTCAAAACTACCTTAAAATGATTTTAAAAAACTCCTTAAATATGAAAACAAAATGAAGATTTAGGCAAAAACACAAATTGGGATACAATCGCATTATAAACCATATTTGTTATAAAAATGTTAACATCATTAGACATGGTTTGGGATACAATCATATTTAGGAGGGTGTGTTTTCATAACTTGTTTCCCCAAGACTTAAATAAGTTGGCATATGACTGTGTGTTAAACCGTGTTCTTCATTGAAACTTTAACTCTGACATTCAAATAGGGGAATAGGGTGGAACTCGCCCACTTGTGAGCTCGTGTTTAGATAAAAACGAGTATTTTGCTTCCAAATTTTCTCTAAATTTAATTTTTATAATTGACCTAATCCTATATGCAATGGATCATTGATTTTAGCTAGTTGTTTTTGCATCACATTCTAGATATCTAAGCCCAAACAAAAATTTTTACAAATATTCACTCTTTATTTTATATAAACATATAAAAATAGGCTTCTAAGCTTGTTAATAAACCTTCTCCAATGATATGAACTTAGTATTTTTTTTAGGTTGTTTTCAGTCTTGAAATGCAAAATGAGCCCCTTTAGCCCACTTACCATAAAAAAAGAAAAGTAAAAATGCTTATAGATTTAGATTGATTTATAAAAAAAATCAAATAAATAAAATCCTAGGGTAAAAAGGCCAACTACATTTCTTTTATCTAAAATTTGGCACAGTAATTAGGAAAACCCTAAAGGCCTCATTCTATATAAAGACCTAAATGGAGTCAAAAGGTTAAAAAAAATTATGCACAAATAAGATTGTAAAAAGATTAAACAACAAACAAAGATTAATTTTCATAATCAATCTTATGAACCCTAAAAAATTTTTAGAGCAACAAAATGAAGGATTTAATCATTGAACTCTAATTTTCATGGAAATTAAATAATTATAAAGGCTTTCCTTTCACCTCTTTCATTCTTTAGCCCTTTTTTAACTATCCTAATTCAATAAACATAATCAACATCTCCCTAATCTATGATAGAATAATAAGACTAAATTGAAAGCTTAAATGATGAATATACAGTAACAAAATCCTAAATTTCTAAAGCTAAAACAATGGCATATAAATTAATAGAAGATTATCCAAATATACATGAAAGAGAAAAATGGAGACCAAAACTATTGATAGAAAAGGAATTCACTAAAAAAATAGTTCATGGAATTTTCAACTTCTTATACCTTCTAAAGACCTTAGTAATTCAACTCATAATATTAATATTGAAGAAGGTTAGGTGGATGACTAAAGAAAGAAAAACTGAAGAAAAAAGTAGGATAGAAAGTCATCACATGTTTAAACCTTACCCTCAACACTTGCAAAAAGCAAAATTGAGGCTTTCATATAATCTAAAGCCTTATGATAGATGAATTTTAATAAGTGATCTCAAGATCAAAGGAAAGGAAATATTAGTAAGATGAAGAAATTTATAAAAAATTATAAAGAGAAGAAAGAAAACATTAAAATAAAGAAGAAGAAAGCAAGGGAAGAATATAGTTCACATAACCCAAACAATTTCTAGGTATTGAGGTCTTTTTCTTGTTTTATGCAAATTTAACCACTGAAAATTGAAGACCAGCCTTTAGATTGCATGAATAGGTAAAGAGAAGTAAAAGAGTGTTGGCAGCTTAAAGAAAATATGAATTCAAATCATAAGTGAAAGCATCCCAAAAATAAATGTCTAGTAAATGTTTAGCTAGAGAATTTGTGGATGATGAAGGACTAGAACATAAGAGGAACAAGTTGAATTCATGGAAGTCTTGTTGGACCCCGAAATTTGAGTGGAGATTAGAAATATAAAAATGAAAGTAAATGAATGTTTTGGTATATAAATTGTGTTATAGATGTTATTTGTGCCTTAATGAGATATGGGTTTATGTAAAGATGATGAGTCGAGGAACCTTAAGTATGAACTATGGTTATATATGCGAGATATTATGCAAAACCAAGAGAGGATTTTGGTGAATGGCATGATACTATTAAATGTGAGAAATCATATGCATTGAGGTTGAGTGTAGAATTAAAATGTGTATGTTGATTCGAAGGAAATTCGGGAATAATTGAAATAGAATTGGCCAAAGTTGCCTTCTTTGAAGTTGTAGCTTGTTCTTCTATCTTTCCAACGATACTAAGTGTGCAAGTTTTCAAGATTGGAGTTAAGAGTTATGATTGATATAAGTTATGATGTTGCATAAGATTTTTGTTTGTGATAGCTTTGAAGCATGTTTGAAACTTGAGGTTTTGATGAACCATTTAAGTTGAGATTTGAGAAGTTCATGAATTCAATTTGTTACTTGAATTGTTATGAAATGTTTAGGCTTTTGAATAAGTGAATTTGTGAAGATTATAAGTGTATATAGTGTTAGGATGATTGTTGGAAGCATTGGAAAAAGGTTGAAGAGTTTTGAGAAGTTCATGTCCGTTAAACGGACATGGAAGTCCGTTCAACAGACTTTCTCGAGTCAAAAGGACCCCTTCCTTTGCTTATGTCCGTTAGACGGACATGGATGTCCGTTTAACAGACTTTCTCGGATGATTTGGTGCTCCTAAGGCCGTGAATGTCCGTTAAACGGACATGCAAGTCCGTTAAACGGACATTCACGGTTCAGCTTGTGAAAATGGAGAAATTTAATACTTTTAGAGGCCGAATCTGAATTTGTAGTCTTCATAAGAGTTGTAGCTCTTGAAGTCTATTTTCAAATGGTTATATAATGAAATCAATCCTATTTCTATATTGAAAGTTATGGCGATCGCGCCAAGAGAGGTTCAAATCGATTTCGGGTTTAAGCATGGTTTATTCTTTTGGGCATAACTCACTCATCCAACCTCCGATTGAGTTGATTCTTAGACCAATAGATTCCTAAGATATGTAACTTTCTATCCATACAAATTTGTATCAATTGGAGTTGAATTGAAAGAGTTTGATTGAATCTTATGATAATCGGAATGATTTGTTTCCTTCTGATCTTGCTATTTTTCCTTCCTCATCCGACCTTGTCAGATCTTCTACTAATATCTTTTCCATCCGAAATCCGAATGACTTGATTCTCAAAGCGTTAGATTCCTAAGTCAATGAATTTCATTTTATGTGAAATTTGTGAATTTTAGAGATTTAATTGAGGAAGATTGTTTGAATCAAAGTGAGTTAGACAATTTTCTGAACATGGTTCAGTACTTTCAGAAATTCAGGATCAGTGGTGATCCGATTGAAGTGATTCTTAAGGCAAAATAAAATTAAGATATGGAGCTACAAATCATAAGAAAAAATTAAATTTCAATTTAGCCTTACGGATGTCAATTTTTGGAAGGAAGTGAATTGCTAGAAAGTGTGTTAGTAGAATGATATGTCCGACAGGTTTGGACTATAACTTTTGGTGTAGTGCTCCAAATTGAATGAAATTGGAGGCATTATGAAATTACGACAATGAGGAACAATCCTTTAGGAGGAATTTTTGACAAATTCCTTCAAATTGATAGTGAAAAACATATCCGAAAGTAACTATGACTTAAAGTAAAGTTCAGGGGCAGTTTTGGAAGTTAACTTAAGGAGTAAAGTTTATAGGCTTATAAGGAGGGGCAATTGGGTCTTTGACGACCCATTTTAATGACATGGCATATATAAGAGGGGATTGTCGTTGGAAGAGAAAGAGACCCACGAAATTAGAGAGAAGAACAAGAGAAAGGAAAGAAAGAAGAGAGAAATGAGGAGATTTCGGTGGAGGAAGAAGATGAAGGGCTAGGGTTTTGAATTTTGGAGGTTTTATGCATGGGTTTTTCGTTGATTTATGAAGGCAAAGGGTGGAAAATGAAGAAAGCTTCCTTCCAAGCTAAGAGAAAATCGAAATACAAAAGAATGAGTTAAGAGTCAATCTTTAATCTTTGATCTTTTAGTGAGATTTTGGTTTAGTTGGCACAAGATTGGTATGGGTTTGTGGATTCCCAAGTAAATTTTGGAAATTTCATGTTCTAATTGAATCAATTGTGGATGTTTATGATTTAGGGTTTTTGTCTTAAATGAAGAAAATTAAGGAGAGGCTAAGGAGACTTGAGGATTGGGACAAGTTTCTAGCAAGGTTATGAGGTGGGTAATGTGTTTATTTTTCAAATTATGAGCTAATTATAAGTGTTGGTTTTATAAGCTATTGTTTTACAAATGATTGAACCAATTGCTTTTGAAATGATTTATAAATTGTTAAAGTCATTATTTCCAAATGATTTACGAAAACTTCTACAATTGTTTCGGATAATTTTCCATAAATGACTTGAATTGTTTATTCAATGGATTTTTGAGTAAATTGATAAAGATGAAATACTCATTGAGTTCATTGTGTTAAATTGATTGATAAGTTGAGTATGTGAATTAGTGTGATATGATGTTTGAATGTTTTTGAAAGGTTATAAAGTGTGCGTTCCTTGTTTGGGAAAATTGAGAAATTGTTATATGAGCTCTTGTTTGTAACTTGTGTGATTTTGTGATTGATCGATATTGCATTGAATTTGAGATGACATGAAAAGTTCAATTTCGAAATGTACCTTCAGGCAATTCATTTTTCATGCATGAATATGTGTTATATGGGTTTGGTTAGGTCCCCCAAATAGTATCAGTGCACTGGTCTCATGTGTTTAAAGGCTTCTCCCGCCTGCCGTCTGTTAGAGTAGCGCCCTAAAGGCAATTGCCTTTAGCGAGTTTTGTACAAAGTTGTGTACATACTTTATGAATAAATAAAGAAAGGCATATTTCATTAATTTGATGTTCATTATTTATGAATGGATATTGATCTATAAGAAAATTAATGAAGTCCATGATATATGACATAGCATGTAGGAAATTATAATGTGATCATACTACTGATATTCCTATCATGTGCAATTATGTCAGTATCTAAATTATCCCTAGTTATAGGATTACTAAAACTGGACATCGTTAATCCGGAGAGACTAGCACATCTCAAGCTCCTTGATTTGATCAAGCAGTGGATCTCAGAAACTGTAAATATGAGATGTTTAGGGTTGAGATGTGAATGCTTACTAGAGGTAGTAAGTACATTGAATGACCTGCTATGAGATCATCACATGGATGTCCTATTCTAATGTCCGTGATAATCTCATCATAGCAATGGTGCAAATATCATTAAACTTGAGGTACTCAAGGATATCTTAGATACTGATTCTGTGCTTTGACTCCATTCCTTGTTGCCTTACAGAGGTCGCTCATAGGATGGTGATTGGGTACAGCTTGAGGTATTCGAAGGTAATTGAGTAGCCAATAAAGGATTCATCACTTTTGTGATAGTAGAAGATGATACCCATGGCCTCTTGTCAGGGTCATTACTTGGAAATCTCTGGCCGGAGTTCATATGTCATGAAGAGTGTCTTCAGTGACATATAAAGTAATGAGTCCCAGGACAAGAACTAATATCACTTAGACTAGATTTGACTTAGTCAGTCTAGTAAGAGTTGACACTTTGCCCATACTCATAACCAAGTGGGGTATAGCATGGTGAAAGGACGAATTGCACAGTAATTGTCTATGGAAAGGTTCGTGATATGGTTCGCGATGAACATAGGTTTATTCGTCAAATCAATTACTTTCCGGTCAATTGGGGGTCATGATGTGTTGCTAGATACCGCTCATGACTTGCTTGGATTAAGTGTTAATCTAAGTGGCCAACATAACTGGGAACCTAATGGGTCACACGCATAAGAGTGATTCGGAGAATTTGTAAAATAGTTTTGGATAGAGATCTAATATATGGAGAGCAATAGGATTAAATAGATCCGATGAGATCGAGATATGTCCGATGAGATCGCGACATCGATATTCTCAAACAGTCTTGGTGTTTTTTCATACGGACCCGTAGACCGACCCAGTGTGAGGATGGACCACTTCAGCATTTATATATATATATATCTTATTAATTAATTAAGTAATTAATTTATATATATATATATATGGCTATACGTGGTAGGAAGATGAGAAGCCTTATCTTTATTTTATATATATATATATATATATATAAAGGCTAACGTGGAAAGCTCTTCCCCTTTAGCATTTAATGTCTTTAATTATGTTAAAGACAAAAGGGCTTAAAGAGGTTTTGAAAGGTGATGTTCGTTGGTTTTAAGAAAGGTTCTTAAAATAAAAAGCTTTCCTCTCTCTTCTTCATCTTCTCCAAGCTTCTTCAAGCTTCTTCTCCTAGAGCTCTCCAAGAATAAGGTAAGATCTAGCAGTCTTCACTTTATTCTAGCTATTCCCGGGTCAAAGGGTTTGTACCGGTTAGTTTTTCCGACCTCTGCGTGGATACCGTTAGAGACGGTCTCCTTTGGTCGTTATGGTTTGACTTTGTTATATAGACACATAGATCCTGGCTTTCGGGAATGTCGCGGAACAAAAAGTTTTTTTTTCTGCACCGTGTATATGTGATGTACACACCGGGATTTTCCTACACCTGCTAGTGGCCATGGAGCTCCTCACGGACTCCCCATGTGTTTCACGGCTACACATGACCGCTTTGCGGAATTGTGTAGTACGTCCTATTTTTGGGACTGACCCAAACCGTTTGATGTGATTGTGTGTTTTGCTTTGTGTCGAATGTGGTGCATTTATATGTGATGCATTTTATGGGTTTAGACTTTATTCATGAATTGTTCAATGGTTTGGAACTTCGACGAATGAGAAATTTGGAATTTTCAACTATGAGAGTTTTGGAAACTGTTTGTAAATGTTTATAAAATATTTGAAATTGAGAAGTTTTTGAGCAATAAACCTTCAATGTTTTCCTATTGTGATAGTTCGATCAACTGAAAGTAAGGTTTGAAAATGTTTTTGCTTATCATTTGAGTTATAAACGTGTTACCCACAAGCTTCTGAGCTCACCCCCCCTTTCATCCCCATCTCTAGGTATTCGAGCAGGAGATCGGATGAAAGACGTCAAGACATCAGTTAGATTTGTGTATGTTTTTGTACTTTGTGTATTTTGATGTATGATTATTGGAAATGGTATATGGCTAGGAATGCCATTAGAGTATTGTAAGTATTTAGTTCGTGATGTATTTTGGATTATGATATTGTATAAGAATTTGAATTATGGAATTGGAAAATGTGTATGGCTATGGATTGTGCAAAATGGTTTGTATATAAACTGAATTAAGTTGTGAATGTGTTTTGGATATTTATGGATATGGATGAAGGTACATGATGATAGGATATAATTTGTGATGATTTACAAGTATAAATATGATTGGTTTTGGGTTGATGGAAGTATTAATTCGTATATGAGTATAAATGGAAATTATATATGAGTTTGAATGTGATGAATACGAATTGGATATAAAAAATGGCTTGAAGTGGTTTAGAGATAGGATTGCGTTTTTGCTGAGATCCCGGACGGAGGGTCCGGTGGATTTTGATGTATGTGTGATTGTTTCAAAATTATAGAAGTGAGTTTTACACCGTGCAGGTTTGGGTTTTGTTCATGTGCAACCGTTATGCTGCCCATTTTTCGATAAGAATATTGGTTATATGGTTAAGATAAAACAAGAATGTGATTGTGATCAAAAGTTGATTTTTGAGAGATGTAGGACTTGTATGAGTTTCCCAAAAGTGGGAATTGTTTGTTTTGATTTGAATAAGATCTTTAAAAGATGAGAACGAAAAAAGAAAAGAGAAGAAAAAATTTACACCAAAGTTGATCCGTTTGGATAGGAATAGTCGGGGTTTCCAACACTATGATTAAGATATTTGTGTCGGATGTCGGTTTTGGTTTTATTTGCTTCGATTCGATCCGTATTTGTTTCGTATTTCTGTTATTTGATAATTTGATTTCGACCGTTTATTCGATTTCATTTCCGATTCATGTGTTTGCTTCGCTTTGATTTGCTATATGATCCGATTCATTGTTTTTTGTTCCATTTCGGATTCGATTTACGAGTGATCCTGTTAAGTTTTAAGCAGTTGGGTCACGATCTCAACAGATATGGTATCAGAGCAAGAGTGATAGCAATTAGTATAAGGAGTTGGGTTACGGTCTCAACAGATGTGGTATCAGAGCAAGGGTGAAAGTGTTAAGTTTTAAACAGTTGGGTTTCGGTCCCAACAGATGTGGTATCAGAGCAAGGGTGAAAGTGTTAAGTTTTAAACAGTTAGGTTTCGGTTCCAACAGATGTGGTATCAGAGCCCAGTATTATGATCTTACTTGGGCATATTTGTATAAGTGACTTGCATGAAAAGTTGATAAGAGTTTGTAAGGCTAAGCTTGATTTTGTGAAAATGTGATATTGATGTGAATAAAGTTGCATGAATTATGATACTGGAAATTAAGATTTGAAATTCATGATGAAATTAGATGATGTGACTTCGAATATATGTGAGATGCAAATATGAATCTTTAAAGCTGAGTTTGATGATAGGAATACATGTATAAAAGTTAAAAGAGATTGAGATTGAATGGTTTTGGTCCATATCAAGGTTATCAATATTTGGACCATTGATTTGAGTGCGTATGTTAAGAAATAGTGTTTGTTATGATATTAGCATTTGACACAAGAAGTGAACAAGTGTGAGTAAGTTGAGAATATGTGTGATGAAGGTTTTGTTAAGAAAGTGGATGACTAGGATCATTTGGAAGACATGAGTTAAGAGAATGTATTACTTGGCGTTGGCTTAAGTATGAATTTCGAGGATAAAATTCTTTTAAGAGGGGGAGAAATGTTGGACCCCGAACTTTGAGTGGAGATTAGAAATATAAAAATGAAAGTAAATGAATGTTTTGGTATATAAATTGTGTTATAGATGTTATTTGTGCCTTAATGAGATATGGGTTTATGTAAAGATGATGAGTCGAGGAACCTTAAGTATGAACTATGGTTATATATGCGAGATATTATGCAAAAGCAAGAGAGGATTTTGTTGAATGACATGATACTATTAAATGTGAGAAATCATATGCATTGAGGTTGAGTGTAGAATTAAAATGTGTATGCTGATTCGAAGAAAATTCGGGAATAATTGAAATAGAATTGGCCAAAGTTGCCTTCTTCGAAGTTGTTGCTTGTTCTTCTATCTTTCCAACGATACTAAGTGTACAAGTTTTCGAGATTGGAGTTAAGAGTTATGATTTATACAAGTTATGATTTTGCATAAGATTTGTGTTTATGATAGCTTTAAAGCATGTTTGAAACTTGTGGTTATGATAAACCATTTAAGTTGAGATTTGAGAAGTTCATGAATTGAATTTGTTACTTGAATTGTTATGAAATGTTTAGGCTTTTGAATAAGTGAATTTGTGAAGATTATAAGTGTATATAGTGTTAGGATGATTGTTGGAAGCATTGGAAAAAGGTTGAAGAGTTTTGAGAAGTTCATGTCCGTTGAACGGACATGGAAGTCTGTTTAACGTACTTTCTTAGGTCAAAAGGACCCCTTCCTTTGCTTATGTCCATTAGAGAGATATGGATGTCCGTTTAACAGACTTTCTCGGATGATTTGGTGCTCCTAAAATGGAGAAATTTGATACTTTTAGAGGCCGAATCTGACTTTGTGGTCTTCATAAGAGTTGTAGCTCTTGAAGTCTACTTTCAAAAAGTCCAAGAGCGAAATCAATCTGATTTCTAGATTGATAGTTATGGTGATCGTTCCAAGAGAGGTTCAAATCGATTTTGGGTTTAAGCATGGTTTATTCTTTTAAGCATAACTCACTTATTCGACCTCCGATTGAATTGATTCTTGGACCAATAGATTTCTAAGATATGTACCTTTCTCTCCATACAAATTTGTATCAATTGGAGTTGAATTGAAAGAGTTTGATTGAATCTTATGATAATTGGAATGATTTGTTTCCTTCTGATCTTGCTATTTTTCCTTCCTCATCTGACCTTGTCAGATCTTCTACTAATATCTTTTCCATCCGACATCCGAATGACTTGGTTCTCAAAACGTTGGATTCCTAAGTCAATGAATTTCATTTTATGTGAAATTTGTGAATTTTAGAGATTTAATTGAGGAAGATTGTTTGAATCAAAGTGAGTTAGACAATTTTCTGAACATGGTTCAGTACTTTCAGAAATTCAGGATCAGTGGTGATCCGATTGAAGTGATTCTTAAGGCAAAATAAAATTAAGATATGGAGCTACAAATCATAAGAAGAAATTAAATTTCAATTTAGCCTTACGGATGTCAATTTTTGGAAGGAAGTGAATTGCTAGAAAGTGTGTTAGTAGAATGATATGTCCGACAGGTTTGGACTATAACTTTTGGTGTAGTGCTCCAAATTGAATGAAATTGGAGGCATTATGAAATTACGACAATGAGGAACAATCCTTTGGGAGGAATTTTTGACAAATTCCTTCAAATTGATAGTGCAAAACATATCCGAAAGTAACTATGACTTAAAGTAAAGTTCAGGGGCAGTTTTGGAAGTTAACTTAAGGAGTAAAGTTTATAGGCTTATAAGGAGGGGCAATTGGGTCTTTGACGACCCATTTTAATGACATGGCATATATAAGAGGGGATTTTCGTTGGAAGAGAAAGAGACCCACGAAATTAGAGAGAAGAACAAGAGAAAGGAAAGAAAGAAGAGAGAAAGGAGGAGATTTCGGTGGAGGAAGAAGCTGAAGGGCTAGGGTTTCGAATTTTGGAGGTTTTATGCAAGGGTTTTTCGTTGATTTATGAAGGAAAAGGGTGGAAAATGAAGAAAGCTTCCTTCCAAGCTAAGAGAAAATCGAAATACAAAAGAATGAGGTAAGAGTCAATCTTTAATCTTTGATCTTTTAGTGAGATTTTGGTTTAGTTGGCACAAGATTGGTATGGGTTTGTGGATTCCCAAGTAAATTTTGGAAATTTCATGTTCTAATTGAATCAATTGTGGATGTTTATGATTTAGGGTTTTTGTCTTAAATGAAGAAAATTAAGGAGAGGCTAAGGAGACTTGAGGATTGGGACAAGTTTCTAGCAAGGTTATGAGGTGGGTAATGTGTTTATTTTTCAAATTATGAGCTAATTATAAGTGTTGGTTTTATAAGCTATTGTTTTACAAATGATTGAACCAATTGCTTTTGAAATGATTTATAAATTGTTAAAGTCATTATTTCCAAATGATTTACTGAAAACTTCTACAATTGTTTGGATAATTTTCCATAAATGACTTGAATTGTTTATTCAATGGATTTTGAGTAAATTGATAAAGATGAAATACTCATTGAGTTCATTGTGTTAAATTGATTGATAAGTTGAGTATGTGAATTAGTGTGATATGATGTTTGAATGTTTTGAAAGGTTATAAAGTGTGCGTTCCTTGTTTGGGAAAATTGAGAAATTTTATATGAGCTCTTGTTTGTAACTTGTGTGATTTTGTGATTGATCGATATTGCATTGAATTTGAGATGACATGAAAAGTTCAATTTCGAAATGTACCTTCAGCAATTCATTTTCATGCATGAATATGTGTTATATGGGTTTGGTTAGGTCCCCAAATAGTATCAAGCAATTGGTCTCATGTGTTTAAAGGCTTCTCCCTACCGCCGTCTGTTAGAGTAAATACATACAAAAGGCAATTGCCTTTAGCGAGTTTTGTACAAAGTTGTGTACATACTTTATGAATAAATAAAGAAAGGCATATTTCATTAATTTGATGTTCATTATTTATGAATGGATATTGATCTATAAGAAAATTAATGAAGTCCATGATATATGACATAGCATGAAGGAAATTATAATGTGATCATACTACTGATATTCCTATCATATGCAATTATGTCAGTATCTAAATTATCCCTAGTTATAGGATTACTAAAACTGGACATCGTTAATCCGGAGAGACTAGCACATCTCAAGCTCCTTGATTTGATCAAGCAGTGGATCTCAGAAACTGTAAATATGAGATGTTTAGGGTTGAGATGTGAATGCTTACTAGAGGTAGTAAGTACATTGAATGACCTGCTATGAGATCATCACATGGATGTCCTATTCTAATGTTCGTGATAATCTCATCATAGCAATGGTGCAAATATCATTAAACTTGAGGTACTCAAGGATATCTTAGATACTGATTCTGTGCTTTGACTCCATTCCTTGTTGCCTTACAGAGGTCGCTCATAGGATGGTGATTGGGTACAGCTTGAGGTATTCGAAGGTAATTGAGTAGCCAATAAAAGATTCATCACTTTTGTGATTGTAGAAGATGATACCCATGGCCTCTTGTCAGGGTCATTACTTGGAAATCTCTGGCCGGAGTTCATATGTCATGAAGAGTGTCTTCAGTGACATATAAAGTAATGAGTCCCAGGACAAGAACTAATATCACTTGGACTAGATTTGACTTAGTCAGTCTAGTAAGAGTTGACACTTTGCCCATACTCATAACCAAGTGGGGTATAGCATGGTGAAAGGACGAATTGCACAGTAATTGTCTATGGAAAGGTTCGTGATATGGTTCGCGATGAACATAGGTTTATTCGTCAAATCAATTACTTTCCGGTCAATTGGGGGTCATGATGTGTTGCTAGATACCGCTCATGACTTGCTTGGATTAAGTGTTAATCTAAGTGGCCAACATAACTGGGAACCTAATGGGTCACACGCATAAGAGTGATTCGGAGAATTTGTAAAATAGTTTTGGATAGAGATCTAATATATGGAGAGCAATAGGATTAAATAGATCCCGATGAGATCGAGATATGTCCCGATGAGATCGCGACATCGATATTGCTGAAACAGGTCTTCGGTGTTTTTTTCATATTGGGACCCGGTAGGACCGACCCCAGTGTGACTGGACCACTTCAGCATTTATATATATATATATATCTTATTAATTAATTCAGTAATTAATTTATATATATATATATATGGCTATACGTGGTAGGAAGATGAGAAGCCTTATCTTTATTTATATATATATATATATATATAAAGGCTAACGTGGAAAGCTCTTCCCCTTTAGCATTTAATGTCTTTAATTATGTTAAAGACAAAAGGGCTTAAAGAGGTTTTGAAAGGTGATGTTCATTGGTTTTAAGAAAGGTTCTTAAAATAAAAAGCTTTCCTCTCTCTTCTTCATCTTCTCCAAGCTTCTTCAAGCTTCTTCTCCTAGAGCTCTCGAGAATAAGGTAAGATCTAGCGATCTTCACTTTATTCTAGCTATTCCCGGGTCAAAGGGTTTGTCCCGGTTAGTTTTTCCGACCTCTGCGTGGATACCGTTAGAGACGGTCTCCTTTGGTCGTTATGGTTTGACTTTGTTATATAGACACATAGATCCTGGCTTTCGGGAATGTCGCGGAACAAAAAGTTTTTTTTTCTGCACCGTGTATATGTGATGTACACACCGGGATTTTCCTACACCTACTAGTGGCCATGGAGCTCCTCACGGACTCCCCATGTGTTTCACGTGTTGGATCCCGATTTTTGAGTAAAAATAAGAAATATTCAAAAGTGGATGAGTTTATTTAAATGAAGTTAAATAGCAAGAAGTAAAAAGAGAAAGTGTGAAAATATGAGAAATTGTAAAATAGTTGACTTTTTGACCTTTGAGGGTTGACTTTTGATATAGGCAAAATTTGAGAAAATGATCTACACGAACCTCGTAGATTATGTCGAGATCTTTTTGTGGACATAAAGTTTGCTATTTTTTGATGTCGGGATTGAGAGTTATGATTTTCCAAAGATATGCTTTGTTTTGAAAATGCTATTAAGTATAAAGTTGTATGTTCTATGCTTCGAGGCCTCTCGTCGTATGGATTTCGTTTGAATTAGAATAAGTGATCTTCATGAAAGTTTTAGATGATATTTTTATCTTTCCATTGATATAAAGTTTGCAATTTTTTGATATCGGGGCTAGGAGTTATGAGCGATTAAAGATTGAAAGTCGTTAGGAAAAGCTATTTTGGACAGAATCTTTGATTGAGGTTATGACCTCTTTAAGACCTAATTTGATTTTAGGTTCTGCAGGAAGTTGTAGAGCTTCCTTTGATCTTTTTATTGACACCAAATTCGTCAAATTCCGAGTTCGGGATTAAGAGATATGATGTTTGAAAAATTCAGTTATAAGTGGGTATTTAAGGTCTTGTAAATTTTGCTTGAACTCCGACCCTTTTGCAATCTTTTGTTATAAATCCTTCGTCCGACATCCGATTGATTTGATTCTCGAAGCGTTGGATTCCTAAGACAATTGCGCTCATTTTTATGAAGAATTATGATTTTTAGGAGATTAAATGGAAAGAGATTGATTGAACCAAAGTAAGAGATGGGTTATAGGTTATAAGTTGGATAATTTTCTGAACATGGTTCAGTATTTTCAATTTTCGGAGTTATACAACTCCGATTGAGTTGATTCTTAAGGGAAAATAAAGTTAAGACATAGGGCTACAACTATTATGAAGGGATCGAAATTTAATTTTAACCATAAGATTGTTAATTTCTGGAATTAAATTCGTGTAATGTTCGGTTTCGGATTTTGTGCAGGTCAGTTAGTAATTCGGCCATAACTTCTTCGTTTTAGATCCGAATTGAGCGCCGTCAGTGGCGTTGGATTCGTAAGATCGAGAGGAACAATTTTTAAGAAGGAAGTTTGCCCAAATTATTTCGTTTAGCTGCTCAAATTCTGGACGCAAGGTATCAGTTTTTTTTAAAATCCTGTGCAGGGGCAATGGTGGAAGATTGGTTAAATGAGGGGTATTATAGTTTTTTCCCCCATTTTAATAAGGTGGCATGAAACACAAGCCACTTGAAGCTTCTGGAATACGATATATAGCAAAAGAATAAAAGAAGATGAATAGAAACAAAAGATGTCAGGAAGGATGACACTACGTCACTTTGAGCTTAGGTTATTAAGTTAGGAAGTTAGTTCCTAAAGCATTTCACCAAAAGCATCAAAGAGAGGAACTTCGACTTTCACCAAGGAGAAACCAAGAAGGAGACTTTCGGCCATGAACAAAGAAGAAAAGAGAAGGTGATTCATGGAGGTTAGTAACTTCATCGTTTTAGCTTAGGTTTTCTTTAGTTTAAGACAAACTTTTGTTAAGCTTTAGAGAGAGGGTTACGAAAATTCCAAAGAAAAAGAGGAGAGAGTTTCGGTTGAAGGAGGAGAAGAAGAAGAAGAAGAAAATAGTTAGAGATCTTTCATGGGTTTTCAAGTGGATTTCAAGGTTTCTTGAAGAAGAAAGAGGAAGAGAAAGAGTTGAAGGAGAAAATCAAATTTCGTGGGTCCTCCTAAGGTGAGAATAATTTCAAAATTGATGGTTTTTAGTTAGGATTTGTTGCTTTTAATGATGATTTGAAGAGAGATTCATGAAGGAATAAGGAAAGGAAATGGTTTCATCTTTCATTGAAGCCAAATTCTGATTTCATGGGTTTTATATAGGTGAGAAGATTGTCGACTTTTTGTTGGTTTATAGATGAGTTTTGATGTTAATGACTTAATTGAGGTGAGTTCAATTGTAAGTTGTAATAAAATTCCAGCATTGTTACTTGTTTTGAATTCATGGTTTTTGATAGAATTTGTGTTTGTATGCTTAAAGATGGTAGTTTGAAGAGTTAATGATGAAAGAATAAGAAGAGAGGAAAAGTTAAGAAAGTGACGAAAAATCTGATTTTTCATGGGTTTTATCGGTTAGACGATTGTCAAATGTTGTTAGTTATGGAGATAAGTGTTGAAGTTGAAGGTGGATTAGGATTTGGTTAAGGTTAGATGAATGAATTTCATGTTTTCACTCATTCTTAAATTTTCCAGCAATGGTCTCTTTTGTTAATAAAGGTTTTATTGTGAGATTTTGCCTTTTTGCTTAATCATGGTGGTTTGATGAGTGAATATGAAGTAAAGGGAAGGTTAGGTTAGATTAAAGTCAAAGGTTTTTCATTTCTTGAAAATTCCAGCACTTGGTCTTTTAGGAAATTGTGACTTTTGTTATTCCTAAGATGGGATTTTGCTTAGTTTGGAGAGGAATTATGGTTGTTATGAAAGTATAAGTGAAGTTGTGTAAGTTTAAATCTAAGTTTTACATTCTTGAAAAACAAATTCCAGCATTGCTATATTGTGTTAATTAGGGTTTTATGGTTAGAGTTTGCTTTTCTTGTTTCAAAATGATGGTTAAAGCATGTTTGGGGAAGGTTAGATTAAGTCCAATGTAAGTTGTTCAATTCTAATACAAATTCCAGCATTGGTATTTGATGTGAAATTGGGATTATTGTGCTTGTAAAAGTGAAGTGAGGACTTGAAGGAAAAAGGAAAGAAGAAGGGTTTGAAAGTTTAAGAAAAATTAGATTTGGTGTGGTGTCTTTAAGGCATGAGATTGTTAAAAAGTTTGATGCTTTTGAGAAGGATTTCGATAGTTATAATTTAGGAATAACTTAGGCATAATTAGGTAGGTTTTTAAGCATGATTTCTATTCTTTTAAAAAATTCAGCATTGATTCATTATGTTAATTAGGATTTTATGTCTTGATTAAGGTCCAATAAGGCATGGGAAGTAAAGGAAAGGCAATTGGACCAATCCAAGATGCTAGCAAGGAAATTCAGGTGGGTAATATATTTATAACGTGAATTATGAGCCAAGTAATTGTTTTTGAAAAATAAAGAAAGTGAATTATTGATTCAAATGATTTGATAAAGAGCTACACCGTTTTTCTTGATAAAGAATTTTCATAAATTGCTATGATTTTTGCATTCCATGAGTTTATGTGATTTGATTGATTGAAATATGACTGCCTGTTAAGATCATATGATTTCGATTATGTTATAAGATCACATGATATCTGATAATATGTGTTATTTGGGTGAGAGAGTAACGTTCTGATAGTCCGTGCACGTCGACTTATAGCCTTCTCCCGGCTGCCCGCTTTGGGCCTACGAGATCCGAAATCGGACTCGTTCTGTCTACGGTATAACCTTCGGGTTGTCCGTTCTGTTTTACGGGACTCTCGAACCATTTGGTTGCGCATTGCATTAGTGCATGATTGAGTGTTATGTGGTACATATCCGAATTTCATGATTTATACATAGAAAGGTTTGAAAAAAAAAATAAATACGTTTTGAAAAGGATTTCTACTGTGTAAAATGTTTTTAAAAGAGTTTAAAAAGGTTTTGCTTGTATTCCATTATAAATGTATTATCCACGGAGCCGTCGTGCTCACCCCCCATTTCCCTCCACAGGTTTTGAGTGGGAAACCGAGTTTGGCATCGGGATTGGGGCAACTCCGATGCAGTTGATTATTTGTTAAGTTCAAGGAAGTTAGACTTTAGGATGCCATTGAAGTGTTTTGTATATTGTTTTTTTGATTGATTGTAATTGGGCTAGAAGCCCTTTAAAGCATTGTACTTATTTAATTCTATGTAATTAGTAAGGTTTTGGAGTTTCAAATGTATAGGGTAATGTAAAAGTTTCCTAAGAATGTATAATTGTGAAATTGGAAATGAATTGAATTCTAAGATTGTGATTGCTGCCAATTGAGTTGCTATTGGGATGTTTGGAGTTGGTTATTGTGAGGAATTGGAAGATTGAAGTGGTTTTGTGCAGGTTTGGAGCTTGGATGGTTTAGATTTAGGATTTGGCTAGAGCATTTTAGGGGAGGTGCTGTCCAAATTTTCTTAAATTTGGGAAGTAACTTCGCTTAGAATTTAGACCTCGAACGATTGAATTGGAATAAGAGGTCTTCTGGAAAGTTATAGAGCAAGTTAAGAACTTTAAAACGGTATAAAATGGGTTAGTTTTCGACTTAAGATGAAAAAGATATGAGCGTTTTAAGTTTGCTGCCCATTATGCATTTGGGTTTCCAATTACTATTCATGGGCAATTTTGGGCTGAACCTTCGGATGGGTTTTCCGCCGCTTTAGAGCGGGAATTGAAATTTCCGTCCTTCATGAAAATTGTAGAGGTCTTGATATCTTTAAAAGAGGTATAATATATCCCGATCGAATTGGGGTAAAAGATATAAGGGTCGGAAATTGGCGGTTATTATTCATATGGTCAATTACTATTCCTTTGGTCATTTGCATTTTCTCTTATAACTTTCTCGTTTGGCCTCCGATTCACCGAAATTGAACCAGTGACTTCTCATCAAGTGTCCTACCTTTCCTTGCAAAAATGTCCAATTGTTAGCTTAATTGAATTTTGTCGGAATTAGCCTCACGTTTGTCTTGTTGATTTACCCTATTTGAATTATGCTTCAAGATGTTCGCTTTGCTTCTGCACTATGCCTTTCAAACCGATGTGCTTTTGTTTCCGCTTTTGTTTTGTTTCCTTCTGCCTTATTCCTTTCGGTTCAAGTTGCGTTGGCTTCCGTTTCGTTTGTTTCTATCCTTTGTTATCCGATTCGACTCGTTTCAATCTATTTTGCTTTCGATTTCGAGCCTTCGATTTGCTTTGTAATTTGCTTCGGATACAATTCTTTAGTCTTGATTTTCATGTGCTTCGTAGTTTGTTTTCAGTATGTTTCTTCGTTTCTGTATGCTTTTCCTCCGTTCCGTTGAATTTACTTTTGTTTCGTTCTTCGTTTCGTTCTTGGTTAAGACCCACTCATAAAAATGGAGTTAAGATGAATAAGAAAAAAAATTATATCGGGATTTTCAATTAGAGATTGGATATTCGTAGCAGGTTATAAGAGTTCATAAGGAATCATGTATGCGTATTGAGGAATATGTATAAGTAGTTGGGTTCTGAATACGGGATCCAACATTTATGGTATCGAGCCCAATCTTATGGTCTTAGCTGGGCATATAAGATTGATGAGAGTGTGTAGGATAAAATTGAATTTGCAAGAATGTCGAGCCCAAAGATTATGATCTTACTTGGGCTATAGGTTTGGTAAGATGAAGTGACATTCATGAGATTGTGAAAAGGGATAAATTGATAGGATTGAATTAGTGAGAATTGGGAAATGATGTGAATGTTTTGTTATGAATTATTTGGAGAACCTAAATTGATTTGTTTGATTAAGGTGATGAGATATATGATCGATCATAAGAAAGTGTATGATATTGAGGTTAGAATGTTATGATGTTTAGATTTCTTTGATCACTTTGATGATTTTGATTTTGACTATACATGACTATACATTTGCGAGATGAAATAAGAATTATCTGAAAGATAAGATACATGATAAAGACATATGTATAGCAATTCAAAGGATTGGTCCATATTAAGGGTCATTAAGACTTGGAGCATGAACTTGTGTAAATATGTTAAGGAATTTTGAGGATATAGTGTTTTAATACGATATTGGAGGTATAAAATATGAGAAGTGAAATATGGTTATAAGTTAAGAATAAGAATATGTGTGATAAGAAATTTGATAAGAAAGTGAGTGATTATGATCATTACGCAGCAAGTACTTGGAGATTGCTAAGTATGAATTTCGAGGACGAAATTCTTTTAAGAGGGGGAGAAATGTTGGACCCCGATTTTTGAGTAAAAATAAGAAATATTCAAAAGTGGATGAGTTTATTTAAATGAAGTTAAATAGCAAGAAGTAAAAAGAGAAAGTGTGAAAATATGAGAAATTGTGAAATAGTTGACTTTTTGACCTTTGAGGGTTGACTTTTGATCTAGGCAAAATTTGAGAAAATGATCTACACGAACCTCGTAGATTATGTCGAGAGCTTTTTGTGGACATAAAGTTTGCTATTTTTCGATGTCGGGATTGAGAGTTATGATTTTCCAAAGATATGCTTTGTTTTGAAAATGCTATTAAGTATAAAGTTGTATGTTCTATGCTTCGAGGCCTCTCGTCGTATGGATTTCGTTTGAATTAGAATAAGTGATCTTCATGAAAGTTTTAGATGATATTTTATCTTTCCATTGATATAAAGTTTGCAATTTTTGATATCGGGCTAGGAGTTATGAGCGATTAAAGATTGAAAGTCGTTAGGAAAAGCTATTTTGGACAGAATCTTTGATTGAGGTTATGACCTCTTTAAGACCTAATTTGATTTTGGGTTCTGCAGGAAGTTGTAGAACTTCCTTTGATCTTTTATTGACACCAAATTCGTCAAATTCGAGTTCGGGATTAAGAGATATGATGTTTGAAAAATTCAGTTATAAGTGGGTATTTAAGGTCTTGTAAATTTTGCTTGAACTCAACCCTTTTGCAATCTTTTGTTATAAATCCTTCGTCCGACATCCGATTGATTTGATTCTCGAAGCGTTGGATTCCTAAGACAATTGCGCTCATTTTTATGAAGAATTATGATTTTTAGGAGATTAAATGGAAAGAGATTGATTGAACCAAAGTAAGAGATGGGTTATAGGTTATAAGTTGGATAATTTTCTGAACATGGTTCAGTATTTTTCAATTTTCGGGAGTTATACAACTCCGATTGAGTTGATTCTTAAGGGAAAATAAAGTTAAGACATAGGGCTACAACTATTATGAAGGGATCGAAATTTAATTTTAACCCTAAGATTGTTAATTTCTGGAATTAAATTCGCGTAATGTTCGGTTTCGGATTTTGTGCAGATCAGTTAGTAATTCGCCATAACTTCTTCGTTTTAGATCCGAATTGAGCGCCGTCAGTGGCGTTGGATTCGTAAGATCGAGAGGAACAATTTTAAGAAGGAAGTTTGCCCAAATTATTTCGTTTAGCTGCTCAAATTCTGGACGCAAGGTATCAGTTTTTTAAAATCCTGTGCAGGGCAATGGTGGAAGATTGGTTAAATGAGGGTATTATAGTTTTTCCCCATTTTAATGAGGTGGCATGAAACACAAGCCACTTGAAGCTTCTGGAATACGATATATAGCAAAAGAATAAAAGAAGATGAATAGAAACAAAAGATGTCAGGAAGGATGACACTACGTCACTTTGAGCTTAGGTTATTAAGTTAGGAAGTTAGTTCCTAAAGCATTTCACCAAAAGCATCAAAGAGAGGGAACTTACGACTTTCACCAAGGAGAAACCAAGAAGGAGACTTTCGGCCATGAACAAAGAAGAAAAGAGAAGGTGATTCATGGAGGTTAGTAACTTCATCGTTTTAGCTTAGGTTTTCTTTAGTTTAAGACAAACTTTTGTTAAGCTTTAGAGAGAGAGGGTTACGAAAATTCCAAAGAAAAAAGAGGGAGAGAGTTTCGGTTGAAGGAGGAGAAGAAGAAGAAGAAGAAAATAGTTAGAGATCTTTCATGGGTTTTCAAGTGGATTTCAAGGTTTCTTGAAGAAGAAAGAGGAAGAGAAAGAGTTGAAGGAGAAAATCAGAATTTCGTGGGTCCTCCTAAGGTGAGAATAATTTCAAAATTGATGGTTTTTAGTTAGGATTTGTTGCTTTTAATGATGATTTGAAGAGAGATTCATGAAGGAATAAGGAAAGGAAATGGTTTCATCTTTCATTGAAGCCAAATTCTGATTTCATGGGTTTTATATAGGTGAGAAGATTGTCGACTTTTTGTTGGTTTATAGATGAGTTTTGATGTTAATGACTTAATTGAGGTGAGTTCAATTGTAAGTTGTAATAAAATTCCAGCATTGTTACTTGTTTTGAATTCATGGTTTTTGATAGAATTTGTGTTTGTATGCTTAAAGATGGTAGTTTGAAGAGTTAATGATGAAAGAATAAGAAGAGAGGAAAAGTTAAGAAAGTGACGAAAAATCTGATTTTTCATGGGTTTTATCGGTTAGACGATTGTCAAATGTTGTTAGTTATGGAGATAAGTGTTGAAGTTGAAGGTGGATTAGGATTTGGTTAAGATTAGATGAATGAATTTCATGTTTTCACTCATTCTTAAATTTTCCAGCAATGGTCTCTTTTGTTAATAAAGGTTTTATTGTGAGATTTTGCCTTTTTGCTTAATCATGGTGGTTTGATGAGTGAATATGAAGTAAAGGGAAGGTTAGGTTAGATTAAAGTCAAAGGTTTTTCATTTCTTGAAAATTCCAGCACTTGGTCTTTTAGGAAATTGTGACTTTTGTTATTCCTAAGATGGGATTTTGTTTAGTTTGGAGAGGAATTATGGTTGTTATGAAAGTATAAGTGAAGTTGTGTAAGTTTAAATCTAAGTTTTACATTCTTGAAAAACAAATTCCAGCATTGCTATATTGTGTTAATTAGGGTTTTATGGTTAGAGTTTGCTTTTCTTGTTTCAAAATGATGGTTAAAGCATGTTTGGGGAAGGTTAGATTAAGTCCAATGTAAGTTGTTCAATTCCTAATACAAATTCCAGCATTGGTATTTGATGTGAAATTGGGATTATTGTGCTTGTAAAAGTGAAGTGAGGACTTGAAGGAAAAAGGAAAGAAGAAGGGTTTGAAAGTTTAAGAAAAATTAGATTTGGTGTGGTGTCTTTAAGGCATGAGATTGTTAAAAAGTTTGATGCTTTTGAGAAGGATTTCGATAGTTATAATTTAGGAATAGCTTAGGCATAATTAGGTAGGTTTTTAAGCATGATTTCTATTCTTTTAAAAATTTCAGCATTGATTCATTATGTTAATTAGGATTTTATGTCTTGATTAAGGTCCAATAAGGCATGGGAAGTAAAGGAAAGGCAATTGGACCAATCCAAGATGCTAGCAAGGAAATTCAGGTGGGTAATATATTTATAACGTGAATTATGAGCCAAGTAATTGTTTTTGAAAAATAAAGAAAGTGAATTATTGATTCAAATGATTTGATAAAGAGCTACACCGTTTTTCTTGATAAAGAATTTTCATAAATTGCTATGATTTTGCATTCCATGAGTTTATGTGATTTGATTGATTGAAATATGATCTGTGTTAAGATCATATGATTTCGATTATGTTATAAGATCACATGATATCGATAATATGTGTTATTTGGGTGAGAGAGTAACGCTCGATAGTCCGTGCACGTCGACTTATAGCCTTCTCCTGCCGCTTTGGGCTCTACGAGATCCGAATCGGACTCGTTCGTCTCTGATATAACCTTCGGGTTGTCCGTTCTTTTCTGGGACTCTCGAACCATTTGGTTGCGCATTGCATTAGTGCATGATTGAGTGTTATGTGGTACATATCCGAATTTCATGATTTATACATGGAAAGGTTTGAAAAAAAAAATAAATACGTTTTGAAAAGGATTTCTACTGTGTAAAATGTTTTTAAAAGAGTTTAAAAAGGTTTTGCTTGTATTCCATTATAAATGTATTATCCACGAGCCGTCGTGCTCACCCCCCATTTCCCTCCACAGGTTTTGAGTGGGAAACCGAGTTTGGCATCGGGATTGGGGCAACTCCGATGCAGTTGATTATTTGTTAAGTTCAAGGAAGTTAGACTTTAGGATGCCATTGAAGTGTTTTGTATATTGTTTTTGATTGATTGTAATTGGGCTAGAAGCCCTTTAAAGCATTGTACTTATTTAATTCCATGTAATTAGTAAGGTTTTGGAGTTTCAAATGTATAGGTAATGTAAAAGTTTCCTAAGAATGTATAATTGTGAAATTGGAAATGAATTGAATTCTAAGATTGTGATTGCTGCCAATTGAGTTGCTATTGGGATGTTTGGAGTTGGTTATTGTGAGGAATTGGAAGATTGAAGTGGTTTTGTGCAGGTTTGGAGCTTGGATGGTTTAGATTTAGGATTTGGCTAGAGCATTTTTAGGGGAGGTGCTGTCCAAATTTTCTTAAATTTGGGAAGTAACTTCGCTTAGAATTTAGACCTCCGAAACGATTGAATTGGAATAAGAGGTCTTCTGGAAAGTTATAGAGCAAGTTAAGAACTTTAAAACGGTATAAAATGGGTTAGTTTTCGACTTAAGATGAAAAAGATATGAGCGTTTTAAGTTTGCTGCCCATTATGCATTTGGGTTTCCCGAATTACTATTCATGGGCAATTTTGGGCTGAACCTTCGGATGGGTTTTCCGCTTTAGAGCGGAATTGAAATTTCCGTCCTTCATGAAAATTGTAGAGGGTCTTGATATCTTTAAAAAGAGGTATAATATATCCCGATCGGAATTCGGGGTAAAAAGATATAAGGGTCGGAAATTGGCCGGTTATTATTCATATGGTCAATTACTATTCCTTTGGTCATTTTGCATTTTCTCTTATAACTTTCTCGTTTGGCCTCCGATTCACCCGAAATTGAACCAGTGACTTCTCATCAAGTGTCCTACCTTTCCTTGCAAAATGTCCAATTGTTAGCTTAATTGAATTTTGTCGAATTAGCCTCACGTTTGTCTTGTTGATTTACCTATTTGAATTATGCTTCAAGATGTTCGCTTTATTCACTATGCCTTTCAAACCGATGTGCTTTTGTTTCCGCTTTTGTTTTGTTTCCTTCCGCCTTATACCTTTCGGTTCAAGTTGCGTTGGCTTCGCTTCGTTTGTTTCTATCCTTTGTTATCCGATTCGACTCGTTTCAATCTATTTTGCTTTCGATTTGAGCCTTGATTTGCTTTGTAATTTGCTTGGATACAATTCTTTAGTCTTGATTTTCATGTGCTTCGTAGTTTGTTTTCAGTATGTTTCTTCGCTTCTGTATGCTTTTCCTCCGTTCCGTTGAATTTACTTTTGTTTCGTTCTTCGTTTCGTTCTTGGTTAAGACCCGACTCATAAAAATGGAGTTAAGATGAATAAGAAAAAAAATTATATCGGGATTTTCAATTAGAGATTGGATATTCTATAGCAGGTTATAAGAGTTCATAAGGAATCATGTGTACGTATTGAGGAATATGTATAAGTAGTTGGGTTCTGAATACGGGATCCAACATTTATGGTATCGAGCCCAAGATTATGGTCTTAGCTGGGCATATAAGATTGATGAGAGTGTGTAAGGATAAAATTGAATTTGCAAGAATGTCGAGCCCAAAGATATGATCTTACTTGGGCTATAGGTTTGGTAAGATGAAGTGACATTCATGAGATTGTGAAAAGGATAAATTGATAGGATTGAATTAGTGAGAATTGGGAAATGATGTGAATGTTTTTGTTATGAATTATTTGGAGAACCTAAATTGATTTGTTTGATTAAGGTGATGAGATATATGATCGATCATAAGAAAGTGTATGATATTGAGGTTAGAATGTTATGATGTTTAGATTTCTTTGATCACTTTGATGATTTTGATTTTGACTATACATGACTATACATTTGCGAGATGAAATAAGAATTATCTGAAAGATAAGATACATGATAAAGACATATGTATAGCAATTCAAAGGATTGGTCCATATTAAGGGTCATTAAGACTTGGAGCATGAACTTGTGTAAATATGTTAAGGAATTTTGAGGATATAGTGTTTTAATACGATATTGGAGGTATAAAATATGAGAAGTGAAATATGGTTATAATTTAAGAATAAGAATATGTGTGATAAGAAATTTGATAAGAAAGTGAGTGATTATGATCATTACGCAGCAAGTACTTGGAGATTGCTAAGTATGAATTTCGAGGACGAAATTCTTTTAAGAGGGGGAGAAATGTTGGACCCCAATTTTTGAGTAAAAATAAGAAATATTCAAAAGTGGATGAGTTTATTTAAATGAAGTTAAATAGCAAGAAGTAAAAGAGAAAGTGTGAAAATATGAGAAATTGTGAAATAGTTGACTTTTGACCTTTGAGGTTGACTTTTGATCTAGGTAAAATTTGAGAAAATGATCTACACGAACCTCGTAGATTATGTCGAGAGCTTTTGTGGACATAAAGTTTGCTATTTTTCGATGTCGGGATTGAGAGTTATGATTTTCCAAAGATATGCTTTGTTTTGAAAATGCTATTAAGTATAAAGTTGTATGTTCTATGCTTGAGGCCTCTCGTCGTATGGATTTCGTTTGAATTAGAATAAGTGATCTTCATGAAAGTTTTAGATGATATTTTATCTTTCCATTGATATAAAGTTTGCAATTTTTGATATCAGGGCTAGGAGTTATGAGCGATTAAAGATTGAAAGTCGTTAGGAAAAGCTATTTTGGACAGAATCTTTGATTGAGGTTATGACCTCTTTAAGACCTAATTTGATTTTGGGTTCTGCAGGAAGTTGTAGAACTTCCTTTGATCTTTTATTGACACCAAATTCGTCAAATTCGAGTTCGGGATTAAGAGATATGATGTTTGAAAAATTCAGTTATAAGTGGGTATTTAAGGTCTTGTAAATTTTGCTTGAACTCAAACCCTTTTGCAATCTTTTGTTATAAATCCTTCGTCCGACATCCGATTGATTTGATTCTCGAAGCGTTGGATTCCTAAGACAATTGCGCTCATTTTATGAAGAATTATGATTTTAGGAGATTAAATGGAAAGAGATTGATTGAACCAAAGTAAGAGATGGGTTATAGGTTATAAGTTGGATAATTTTCTGAACATGGTTCAGTATTTTCAATTTTCGGAGTTATACAACTCCGATTGAGTTGATTCTTAAGGAAAATAAAGTTAAGACATAGGGCTACAACTATTATGAAGGGATCGAAATTTAATTTTAACCCTAAGATTGTTAATTTCTGGAATTAAATTCGCGTAATGTTCGGTTTCGGATTTTGTGCAGGTCAGTTAGTAATTCGGCCATAACTTCTTCGTTTTAGATCCGAATTGAGCGCCGTCAGTGGCGTTGGATTCGTAAGATCGAGAGGAACAATTTTTAAGAAGGAAGTTTGCCCAAATTATTTCGTTTAGCTGCTCAAATTCTGGACGCAAGGTATCAGTTTTTTTTAAAATCCTGTGCAGGGGCAATGGTGGAAGATTGGTTAAATGAGGGGTATTATAGTTTTTTCCCCCATTTTAATGAGGTGGCATGAAACACAAGCCACTTGAAGCTTCTGGAATACACGATATATAGCAAAAGAATAAAAGAAGATGAATAGAAACAAAAGATGTCGGGAAGGATGACACTACGTCACTTTGTGAGCTTAGGTTATTAAGTTAGGAAGTTAGTTCCTAAAGCATTTCACCAAAAGCATCAAAGAGAGGAACTTACGACTTTCACCAAGGAGAAACCAAGAAGGAGACTTTCGCCATGAACAAAGAAGAAAAGAGAAGGTGATTCATGGAGGTTAGTAACTTCATCGTTTTAGCTTAGGTTTTCTTTAGTTTAAGACAAACTTTGTTAAGCTTTAGAGAGAGAGGTTACTGAAAATTCCAAAGAAAAAGAGGAGAGAGTTTCGGTTGAAGGAGGAGAAGAAGAAGAAGAAGAAAATAGGTAGAGATCTTTCATGGATTTTTCAAGTGGATTTCAAGGTTTCTTGAAGAAGAAAGAGGAAGAGAAAGAGTTGAAGGAGAAAATCAGAATTTCGTGGGTCCTCCTAAGGTGAGAATAATTTCAAAATTGATGGTTTTTAGTTAGGATTTGTTGCTTTTAATGATGATTTGAAGAGAGATTCATGAAGGAATAAGGAAAGGAAATGGTTTCATCTTTCATTGAAGCCAAATTCGATTTCATGGGTTTTATATAGGTGAGAAGATTGTCGACTTTTGTTGGTTTATAGATGAGTTTTGATGTTAATGACTTAATTGAGGTGAGTTCAATTGTAAGTTGTAATAAAATTCCAGCATTGTTACTTGTTTTGAATTCATGGTTTTGATAGAATTTGTGTTTGTATGCTTAAAGATGGTAGTTTGAAGAGTTAATGATGAAAGAATAAGAAGAGAGGAAAAGTTAAGAAAGTGACGAAAATCTGATTTTCATGGGTTTTATCGGTTAGACGATTGTCAAATGTTGTTAGTTATGGAGATAAGTGTTGAAGTTGAAGGTGGATTAGGATTTGGTTAAGGTTAGATGAATGAATTTCATGTTTTCACTCATTCTTAAATTTTCCAGCAATGGTCTCTTTTGTTAATAAAGGTTTTATTGTGAGATTTTGCCTTTTTGCTTAATCATGGTGGTTTGATGAGTGAATATGAAGTAAAGGGAAGGTTAGGTTAGATTAAAGTCAAAGGTTTTTCATTTCTTGAAAATTCCAGCACTTGGTCTTTTAGGAAATTGTGACTTTTGTTATTCCTAAGATGGGATTTTGCTTAGTTTGGAGAGGAATTATGGTTGTTATGAAAGTATAAGTGAAGTTGTGTAAGTTTAAATCTAAGTTTTACATTCTTGAAAAACAAATTCCAGCATTGCTATATTGTGTTAATTAGGGTTTTATGGTTAGAGTTTGCTTTTCTTGTTTCAAAATGATGGTTAAAGCATGTTTGGGAAGGTTAGATTAAGTCCAATGTAAGTTGTTCAATTCCTAATACAAATTCCAGCATTGGTATTTGATGTGAAATTGGGATTATTGTGCTTGTAAAAGTGAAGTGAGGACTTGAAGGAAAAAGGAAAGAAGAAGGGTTTGAAAGTTTAAGAAAAATTAGATTTGGTGTGGTGTCTTTAAGGCATGAGATTGTTAAAAAGTTTGATGCTTTTGAGAAGGATTTCGATAGTTATAATTTAGGAATAGCTTAGGCATAATTAGGTAGGTTTTTAAGCATGATTTCTATTCTTTTAAAAATTTCAGCATTGATTCATTATGTTAATTAGGATTTTATGTCTTGATTAAGGTCCAATAAGGCATGGGAAGTAAAGGAAAGGCAATTGGACCAATCCAAGATGCTAGCAAGGAAATTCAGGTGGGTAATATATTTATAACGTGAATTATGAGCCAAGTAATTGTTTTTGAAAAATAAAGAAAGTGAATTATTGATTCAAATGATTTGATAAAGAGCTACACCGTTTTTCTTGATAAAGAATTTTCATAAATTGCTATGATTTTGCATTCCATGAGTTTATGTGATTTGATTGATTGAAATATGACTTTCGTTAAGATCATATGATTTCGATTATGTTATAAGATCACATGATATCGATAATATGTGTTATTTGGGTGAGAGAGTAACGTTCGATAGTCCGTGCACGTCGACTTATAGCCTTCTCCCTACTGCCGCTTTGGGCTCACGAGATCCGAAATCGGACTCGTTCATCTCTGATATAACCTTCGGGTTGTCCGTTCTGCTTCTGGGACTCTCGAACCATTTGGTTGCGCATTGCATTAGTGCATGATTGAGTGTTATGTGGTACATATCCGAATTTCATGATTTATACATGGAAAGGTTTGAAAAAAAAAAATACGTTTGAAAAGGATTTCTCTTGTGTAAAATGTTTTAAAAGAGTTTAAAAGGTTTTGCTTGTATTCCATTATAAATGTATTATCCACGAGCCGTCGTGCTCACCCCCATTTCCTCCACAGTTTTGAGGGAAACCGAGTTTGGCATCGGATTGGGGCAACTCCGATCGATTGATTATTTGTTAAGTTCAAGGAAGTTAGACTTTAGGATGCCATTGAAGTGTTTTGTATATTGTTTTTTGATTGATTGTAATTGGGCTAGAAGCCCTTTAAAGCATTGTACTTATTTAATTCCATGTAATTAGTAAGGTTTTGGAGTTTCAAATGTATAGGTAATGTAAAAGTTTCCTAAGAATGTATAATTGTGAAATTGAAATGAATTGAATTCTAAGATTGTGATTGCTGCCAATTGAGTTGCTATTGGGATGTTTGGAGTTGGTTATTGTGAGGAATTGGAAGATTGAAGTGGTTTTGTGCAGGTTTGGAGCTTGGATGGTTTAGATTTAGGATTTGGCTAGAGCATTTTAGGGAGGTGCTGTCCAAATTTTCTTAAATTTGGGAAGTAACTTCGCTTAGAATTTAGACCTCGAAACGATTGAATTGGAATAAGAGGTCTTTTGAAAGTTATAGAGCAAGTTAAGAACTTTAAAACGGTATAAAATGGGTTAGTTTTCGACTTAAGATGAAAAAGATATGAGCGTTTTAAGTTTGCTGCCCATTATGCATTTGGGTTTCCAATTACTATTCATGGGCAATTTTGGGCTGAACCTTCGGATGGGTTTTCCGCCGCTTTAGAGCGGAATTGAAATTTCCGTCCTTCATGAAAATTGTAGAGGTCTTGATATCTTTAAAAGAGGTATAATATATCCCGATCGAATTGGGTAAAAAGATATAAGGGTCGGAAATTGGCCGGTTATTATTCATATGGTCAATTACTATTCCTTTGGTCATTTTGCATTTTCTCTTATAACTTTCTCGTTTGGCCTCCGATTCACCCGAAATTCGAACCAGTGACTTCTCATCAAGTGTCCTACCTTTCCTTGCAAAAATGTCCAATTGTTAGCTTAATTGAATTTTGTCGGAATTAGCCTCACGTTTGTCTTGTTGATTTACCCTATTTGAATTATGCTTCAAGATGTTCGCTTTGCTTCTGCACTATGCCTTTCAAACCGATGTGCTTTTGTTTCCGCTTTTGTTTTGTTTCCTTCCGCCTTATACCTTTCGGTTCAAGTTGCGTTGGCTTCCGTTTCGTTTGTTTCTATCCTTTGTTATCCGATTCGACTCGTTTCAATCTATTTTGCTTTCGATTTCGAGCCTTCGATTTGCTTTGTAATTTGCTTCGGATACAATTCTTTAGTCTTGATTTTCATGTGCTTCGTAGTTTGTTTTCAGTATGTTTCTTCGTTTCTGTATGCTTTTCCTCCGTTCCGTTGAATTTACTTTTGTTTCGTTCTTCGTTTCGTTCTTCGGTTAAGACCCGACTCATAAAAATGGAGTTAAGATGAATAAGAAAAAAAAATTATATCGGGATTTTCGAATTAGAGATTGGATATTCGGTAACGGGTTATAAGAGTTCATAAGGAATCATGTGTACGTATTGAGGGAATATGTATAAGTAGTTGGGTTCTGAATACGGGATCCAACATTTATGGTATCAGAGCCCAGTACTATGGTCTTAGCTGGGCATATAAGATTGATGAGAGTGTGTAAGGATAAAATTGAATTTGCAAGAATGTCAGAGCCCAGTATTATGATCTTACTTGGGCTATAGGTTTGGTAAGATGAAGTGACATTCATGAGATTGTGAAAAGGGATAAATTGATAGGATTGAATTAGTGAGAATTGGGAAATGATGTGAATGTTTTTGTTATGAATTATTTGGAGAACCTAAATTGATTTGTTTGATTAAGGTGATGAGATATATGATCGATCATAAGAAAGTGTATGATATTGAGGTTAGAATGTTATGATGTTTAGATTTCTTTGATCACTTTGATGATTTTGATTTTGACTATACATGACTATACATTTGCGAGATGAAATAAGAATTATCTGAAAGATAAGATACATGATAAAGACATATGTATAGCAATTCAAAGGATTGGTCCATATTAAGGGTCATTAAGACTTGGAGCATGAACTTGTGTAAATATGTTAAGGAATTTTGAGGATATAGTGTTTTAATACGATATTGGAGGTATAAAATATGAGAAGTGAAATATGGTTATAATTTAAGAATAAGAATATGTGTGATAAGAAATTTGATAAGAAAGTGAGTGATTATGATCATTACGCAGCAAGTACTTGGAGATTGCTAAGTATGAATTTCGAGGACGAAATTCTTTTAAGAGGGGGAGAAATGTTGGACCCGATTTTGAGTAAAATAAGAAATATTCAAAAGTGGATGAGTTTATTTAAATGAAGTTAAATAGCAAGAAGTAAAAGAGAAAGTGTGAAAATATGAGAAATTGTGAAATAGTTGACTTTTGACCTTTGAGGTTGACTTTTGATCTAGGTAAAATTTGAGAAAATGATCTACACGAACCTCGTAGATTATGTCGAGAGCTTTTTGTGGACATAAAGTTTGCTATTTTTCGATGTCGGGATTGAGAGTTATGATTTTCCAAAGATATGCTTTGTTTTGAAAATGCTATTAAGTATAAAGTTGTATGTTCTATGCTTCGAGGCCTCTCGTCGTATGGATTTCGTTTGAATTAGAATAAGTGATCTTCATGAAAGTTTTAGATGATATTTTTATCTTTCCATTGATATAAAGTTTGCAATTTTTTGATATCAGGGCTAGGAGTTATGAGCGATTAAAGATTGAAAGTCGTTAGGAAAAGCTATTTTGGACAGAATCTTTGATTGAGGTTATGACCTCTTTTAAGACCTAATTTGATTTTGGGTTCTGCAGGGAAGTTGTAGAACTTCCTTTGATCTTTTTATTGACACCAAATTCGTCAAATTCCGAGTTCGGGATTAAGAGATATGATGTTTGAAAAATTCAGTTATAAGTGGGTATTTAAGGTCTTGTAAATTTTGCTTGAACTCCGACCCTTTTGCAATCTTTTGTTATAAATCCTTCGTCCGACATCCGATTGATTTGATTCTCGAAGCGTTGGATTCCTAAGACAATTGCGCTCATTTTTATGAAGAATTATGATTTTTAGGAGATTAAATGGAAAGAGATTGATTGAACCAAAGTAAGAGATGGGTTATAGGTTATAAGTTGGATAATTTTCTGAACATGGTTCAGTATTTTTCAATTTTCGGGAGTTATACAACTCCGATTGAGTTGATTCTTAAGGGAAAATAAAGTTAAGACATAGGGCTACAACTATTATGAAGGGATCGAAATTTAATTTTAACCCTAAGATTGTTAATTTCTGGAATTAAATTCGCGTAATGTTCGGTTTCGGATTTTGTGCAGGTCAGTTAGTAATTCGGCCATAACTTCTTCGTTTTAGATCCGAATTGAGCGCCGTCAGTGGCGTTGGATTCGTAAGATCGAGAGGAACAATTTTTAAGAAGGAAGTTTGCCCAAATTATTTCGTTTAGCTGCTCAAATTCTGGACGCAAGGTATCAGTTTTTTTTAAAATCCTGTGCAGGGGCAATGGTGGAAGATTGGTTAAATGAGGGGTATTATAGTTTTTTCCCCCATTTTAATGAGGTGGCATGAAACACAAGCCACTTGAAGCTTCTGGAATACACGATATATAGCAAAAGAATAAAAAGAAGATGAATAGAAACAAAAGATGTCAGGAAGGATGACACTACGTCACTTTGAGCTTAGGTTATTAAGTTAGGAAGTTAGTTCCTAAAGCATTTCACCAAAAGCATCAAAGAGAGGGAACTTACGACTTTCACCAAGGAGAAACCAAGAAGGAGACTTTCGGCCATGAACAAAGAAGAAAAGAGAAGGTGATTCATGGAGGTTAGTAACTTCATCGTTTTAGCTTAGGTTTTCTTTAGTTTAAGACAAACTTTTGTTAAGCTTTAGAGAGAGAGGGTTACGAAAATTCCAAAGAAAAAAGAGGGAGAGAGTTTCGGTTGAAGGAGGGAGAAGAAGAGAAGAAGAAGAAAATAGTTAGAGATCTTTCATGGGTTTTTCAAGTGGATTTCCAAGGTTTCTTGAAGAAGAAAGAGGAAGAGAAAGAGTTGAAGGAGAAAATCAGAATTTCGTGGGTCCTCCTAAGGTGAGAATAATTTCAAAAATTGATGGTTTTTTAGTTAGGATTTGTTGCTTTTAATGATGATTTGAAGAGAGATTCATGAAGGAATAAGGAAAGGAAATGGTTTCATCTTTCATTGAAGCCAAATTCTGATTTCATGGGTTTTATATAGGTGAGAAGATTGTCGACTTTTTGTTGGTTTATAGATGAGTTTTGATGTTAATGACTTAATTGAGGTGAGTTCAATTGTAAGTTGTAATAAAATTCCAGCATTGTTACTTGTTTTGAATTCATGGTTTTTGATAGAATTTGTGTTTGTATGCTTAAAGATGGTAGTTTGAAGAGTTAATGATGAAAGAATAAGAAGAGAGGAAAAGTTAAGAAAGTGACGAAAAATCTGATTTTTCATGGGTTTTATCGGTTAGACGATTGCCAAATGTTGTTAGTTATGGAGATAAGTGTTGAAGTTGAAGTTGAAGGTGGATTAGGATTTGGTTAAGGTTAGATGAATGAATTTCATGTTTTCACTCATTCTTAAATTTTCCAGCAATGGTCTCTTTTGTTAATAAAGGTTTTATTGTGAGATTTTGCCTTTTTGCTTAATCATGGTGGTTTGATGAGTGAATATGAAGTAAAGGGAAGGTTAGGTTAGATTAAAGTCAAAGGTTTTTCATTTCTTGAAAATTCCAGCACTTGGTCTTTTAGGAAATTGTGACTTTTGTTATTCCTAAGATGGGATTTTGCTTAGTTTGGAGAGGAATTATGGTTGTTATGAAAGTATAAGTGAAGTTGTGTAAGTTTAAATCTAAGTTTTACATTCTTGAAAAACAAATTCCAGCATTGCTATATTGTGTTAATTAGGGTTTTATGGTTAGAGTTTGCTTTTCTTGTTTCAAAATGATGGTTAAAGCATGTTTGGGGAAGGTTAGATTAAGTCCAATGTAAGTTGTTCAATTCCTAATACAAATTCCAGCATTGGTATTTGATGTGAAATTGGGATTATTGTGCTTGTAAAAGTGAAGTGAGGACTTGAAGGAAAAAGGAAAGAAGAAGGGTTTGAAAGTTTAAGAAAAATTAGATTTGGTGTGGTGTCTTTAAGGCATGAGATTGTTAAAAAGTTTGATGCTTTTGAGAAGGATTTCGATAGTTATAATTTAGGAATAGCTTAGGCATAATTAGGTAGGTTTTTAAGCATGATTTCTATTCTTTTAAAAATTTCAGCATTGATTCATTATGTTAATTAGGATTTTATGTCTTGATTAAGGTCCAATAAGGCATGGGAAGTAAAGGAAAGGCAATTGGACCAATCCAAGATGCTAGCAAGGAAATTCAGGTGGGTAATATATTTATAACGTGAATTATGAGCCAAGTAATTGTTTTTGAAAAATAAAGAAAGTGAATTATTGATTCAAATGATTTGATAAAGAGCTACACCGTTTTTCTTGATAAAGAATTTTCATAAATTGCTATGATTTTTGCATTCCATGAGTTTATGTGATTTGATTGATTGAAATATGACTGCCTGTTAAGATCATATGATTTCGATTATGTTATAAGATCACATGATATCTGATAATATGTGTTATTTGGGTGAGAGTAACGCTCGATAGTCCGTGCACGCCGACTTATAGCCTTCTCCCTTTGCCGCTTTGGGCTCACGAGATCCGAAATCGGACTCGCTTACATCTCTGATATAACCTTCGGGTTGTCCGTTCTGTTTTACGGGACTCTCGAACCATTTGGTTGCGCATTGCATTAGTGCATGATTGAGTGTTATGTGGTACATATCCGAATTTCATGATTTATACATGGAAAGGTTTGAAAAAAAATAAATACGTTTTGAAAAGGATTTCTACTGTGTAAAATGTTTTTAAAAGAGTTTAAAAAGGTTTTGCTTGTATTCCATTATAAATGTATTATCCACGGAGCCGTCGTGCTCACCCCCCATTTCCCTCCACAGGTTTTGAGTGGGAAACCGAGTTTGGCATCGGGATTGGGGCAACTCCGATGCAGTTGATTATTTGTTAAGTTCAAGGAAGTTAGACTTTAGGATGCCATTGAAGTGTTTTGTATATTGTTTTTTTGATTGATTGTAATTGGGCTAGAAGCCCTTTAAAGCATTGTACTTATTTAATTCCATGTAATTAGTAAGGTTTTGGAGTTTCAAATGTATAGGGTAATGTAAAAGTTTCCTAAGAATGTATAATTGTGAAATTGGAAATGAATTGAATTCTAAGATTGTGATTGCTGCCAATTGAGTTGCTATTGGGATGTTTGGAGTTGGTTATTGTGAGGAATTGGAAGATTGAAGTGGTTTTGTGCAGGTTTGGAGCTTGGATGGTTTAGATTTAGGATTTGGCTAGAGCATTTTTAGGGGAGGTGCTGTCCAAATTTTCTTAAATTTGGGAAGTAACTTCGCTTAGAATTTAGACCTCCGAAACGATTGAATTGGAATAAGAGGTCTTTTGGAAAGTTATAGAGCAAGTTAAGAACTTTAAAACGGTATAAAATGGGTTAGTTTTCGACTTAAGATGAAAAAGATATGAGCGTTTTAAGTTTGCTGCCCATTATGCATTTGGGTTTCCCGAATTACTATTCATGGGCAATTTTGGGCTGAACCTTCGGATGGGTTTTCCGCCGCTTTAGAGCGGGAATTGAAATTTCCGTCCTTCATGAAAATTGTAGAGGGTCTTGATATCTTTAAAAAGAGGTATAATATATCCCGATCGGAATTCGGGGTAAAAAGATATAAGGGTCGGAAATTGGCCGGTTATTATTCATATGGTCAATTACTATTCCTTTGGTCATTTTGCATTTTCTCTTATAACTTTCTCGTTTGGCCTCCGATTCACCCGAAATTCGAACCAGTGACTTCTCATCAAGTGTCCTACCTTTCCTTGCAAAAATGTCCAATTGTTAGCTTAATTGAATTTTGTCGGAATTAGCCTCACGTTTGTCTTGTTGATTTACCCTATTTGAATTATGCTTCAAGATGTTCGCTTTGCTTCTGCACTATGCCTTTCAAACCGATGTGCTTTTGTTTCCGCTTTTGTTTTGTTTCCTTCCGCCTTATACCTTTCGGTTCAAGTTGCGTTGGCTTCCGTTTCGTTTGTTTCTATCCTTTGTTATCCGATTCGACTCGTTTCAATCTATTTTGCTTTCGATTTCGAGCCTTCGATTTGCTTTGTAATTTGCTTCGGATACAATTCTTTAGTCTTGATTTTCATGTGCTTCGTAGTTTGTTTTCAGTATGTTTCTTCGTTTCTGTATGCTTTTCCTCCGTTCCGTTGAATTTACTTTTGTTTCATTCTTCGTTTCGTTCTTCGGTTAAGACCCGACTCATAAAAATGGAGTTAAGATGAATAAGAAAAAAAAATTATATCGGGATTTTCGAATTAGAGATTGGATATTCGGTAACGGGTTATAAGAGTTCATAAGGAATCATGTGTACGTATTGAGGGAATATGTATAAGTAGTTGGGTTCTGAATACGGGATCCAACATTTATGGTATCAGAGCCCAGTACTATGGTCTTAGCTGGGCATATAAGATTGATGAGAGTGTGTAAGGATAAAATTGAATTTGCAAGAATGTCAGAGCCCAGAATTATGATCTTACTTGGGCTATAGGTTTGGTAAGATGAAGTGACATTCATGAGATTGTGAAAAGGGATAAATTGATAGGATTGAATTAGTGAGAATTGGGAAATGATGTGAATGTTTTGTTATGAATTATTTGGAGAACCTAAATTGATTTGTTTGATTAAGGTGATGAGATATATGATCGATCATAAGAAAGTGTATGATATCGAGGTTAGAATGTTATGATGTTTAGATTTCTTTGATCACTTTGATGATTTTGATTTTGACTATACATGACTATACATTTGCGAGATGAAATAAGAATTATCTGAAAGATAAGATACATGATAAAGACATATGTATAGCAATTCAAAGGATTGGTCCATATTAAGGGTCATTAAGACTTGGAGCATGAACTTGTGTAAATATGTTAAGGAATTTTGAGGATATAGTGTTTTAATACGATATTGGAGGTATAAAATATGAGAAGTGAAATATGGTTATAAGTTAAGAATAAGAATATGTGTGATAAGAAATTTGATAAGAAAGTGAGTGATTATGATCATTACGCAGTTAAAGTACTTGGAGATTGCTAAGTATGAATTTCGAGGACGAAATTCTTTTAAGAGGGGGAGAAATGTTGGACCCCGATTTTTGAGTAAAAATAAGAAATATTCAAAAGTGGATAAGTTTATTTAAATGAAGTTAAATAGCAAGAAGTAAAAGAGAAAGTGTGAAAATATGAGAAATTGTGAAATAGTTGACTTTTGACCTTTGAGGTTGACTTTTGATCTAGGCAAAATTTGAGAAAATGATCTACACGAACCTCGTAGATTATGTCGAGAGCTTTTGTGGACATAAAGTTTGCTATTTTTCGATGTCGGGATTGAGAGTTATGATTTTCCAAAGATATGCTTTGTTTTGAAAATGCTATTAAGTATAAAGTTGTATGTTCTATGCTTCGAGGCCTCTCGTCGTATGGATTTCGTTTGAATTAGAATAAGTGATCTTCATGAAAGTTTTAGATGATATTTTTATCTTTCCATTGATATAAAGTTTGCAATTTTTTGATATCAGGGCTAGGAGTTATGAGCGATTAAAGATTGAAAGTCGTTAGGAAAAGCTATTTTGGACAGAATCTTTGATTGAGGTTATGACCTCTTTAAGACCTAATTTGATTTTGGGTTCTGCAGGAAGTTGTAGAACTTCCTTTGATCTTTTTATTGACACCAAATTCGTCAAATTCCGAGTTCGGGATTAAGAGATATGATGTTTGAAAAATTCAGTTATAAGTGGGTATTTAAGGTCTTGTAAATTTTGCTTGAACTCCGACCCTTTTGCAATCTTTTGTTATAAATCCTTCGTCCGACATCCGATTGATTTGATTCTCGAGCGTTGGATTCCTAAGACAATTGCGCTCATTTTATGAAGAATTATGATTTTAGGAGATTAAATGGAAAGAGATTGATTGAACCAAAGTAAGAGATGGGTTATAGGTTATAAGTTGGATAATTTTCTGAACATGGTTCAGTATTTTCAATTTTCGGAGTTATACAACTCGATTGAGTTGATTCTTAAGGAAAATAAAGTTAAGACATAGGGCTACAACTATTATGAAGGGATCGAAATTTAATTTTAACCCTAAGATTGTTAATTTCTGGAATTAAATTCGCGTAATGTTCGGTTTCGGATTTTGTGCAGGTCAGTTAGTAATTCGGCCATAACTTCTTCGTTTTAGATCCGAATTGAGCGCCGTCAGGGCGTTGGATTCGTAAGATCGAGAGGAACAATTTTAAGAAGGAAGTTTGCCCAAATTATTTCGTTTAGCTGCTCAAATTCTGGACGCAAGGTATCAGTTTTTTTTAAAATCCTGTGCAGGGGCAATGGTGGAAGATTGGTTAAATGAGGGTATTATAGTTTTTCCCCATTTTAATGAGGTGGCATGAAACACAAGCCACTTGAAGCTTCTGGAATACACGATATATAGCAAAAGAATAAAAGAAGATGAATAGAAACAAAAGATGTCAGGAAGGATGACACTACGTCACTTTGAGCTTAGGTTATTAAGTTAGGAAGTTAGTTCCTAAAGCATTTCACCAAAAGCATCAAAGAGAGGAACTTACGACTTTCACCAAGGAGAAACCAAAAGGAGACTTTCGCCATGAACAAAGAAGAAAAGAGAAGGTGATTCATGGAGGTTAGTAACTTCATCGTTTTAGCTTAGGTTTTCTTTAGTTTAAGACAAACTTTGTTAAGCTTTAGAGAGAGGTTACGAAAATTCCAATGAAAAAGAGGAGAGAGTTTCGGTTGAAGGAGAGAGAAGAAGAAGAAGAAGAAAATAGTTAGAGATCTTTCATGGGTTTTCAAGTGGATTTCCAAGGTTTCTTGAAGAAGAAAGAGGAAGAGAAAGAGTTGAAGGAGAAAATCAGAATTTCGTGGGTCCTCCTAAGGTGAGAATAATTTCAAAATTGATGGTTTTTAGTTAGGATTTGTTGCTTTTAATGATGATTTGAAGAGATTCATGAAGGAATAAGGAAAGGAAATGGTTTCATCTTTCATTGAAGCCAAATTCTGATTTCATGGGTTTTATATAGGTGAGAAGATTGTCGACTTTTTGTTGGTTTATAGATGAGTTTTGATGTTAATGACTTAATTGAGGTGAGTTCAATTGTAAGTTGTAATAAAATTCCAGCATTGTTACTTGTTTTGAATTCATGGTTTTTGATAGAATTTGTGTTTGTATGCTTAAAGATGGTAGTTTGAAGAGTTAATGATGAAAGAATAAGAAGAGAGGAAAAGTTAAGAAAGTGACGAAAATCTGATTTTCATGGGTTTTATCGGTTAGACGATTGTCAAATGTTGTTAGTTATGGAGATAAGTGTTGAAGTTGAAGGTGGATTAGGATTTGGTTAAGGTTAGATGAATGAATTTCATGTTTTCACTCATTCTTAAATTTTCCAGCAATGGTCTCTTTTGTTAATAAAGGTTTTATTGTGAGATTTTGCCTTTTGCTTAATCATGGTGGTTTGATGAGTGAATATGAAGTAAAGGGAAGGTTAGGTTAGATTAAAGTCAAAGGTTTTCATTTCTTGAAAATTCCAGCACTTGGTCTTTTAGGAAATTGTGACTTTGTTATTCCTAAGATGGGATTTTGCTTAGTTTGGAGAGGAATTATGGTTGTTATGAAAGTATAAGTGAAGTTGTGTAAGTTTAAATCTAAGTTTTACATTCTTGAAAAACAAATTCCAGCATTGCTATATTGTGTTAATTAGGGTTTTATGGTTAGAGTTTGCTTTTCTTGTTTCAAAATGATGGTTAAAGCATGTTTGGGAAGGTTAGATTAAGTCCAATGTAAGTTGTTCAATTCCTAATACAAATTCCAGCATTGGTATTTGATGTGAAATTGGGATTATTGTGCTTGTAAAAGTGAAGTGAGGACTTGAAGGAAAAGGAAAGAAGAAGGGTTTGAAAGTTTAAGAAAATTAGATTTGGTGTGGTGTCTTTAAGGCATGAGATTGTTAAAAGTTTGATGCTTTTGAGAAGGATTTGATAGTTATAATTTAGGAATAGCTTAGGCATAATTAGGTAGGTTTTTAAGCATGATTTCTATTCTTTTAAAAATTTCAGCATTGATTCATTATGTTAATTAGGATTTTATGTCTTGATTAAGGTCCAATAAGGCATGGGAAGTAAAGGAAAGGCAATTGGACCAATCCAAGATGCTAGCAAGGAAATTCAGGTGGCTAATATATTTATAACGTGAATTATGACCCAAGTAATTGTTTTTGAAAAATAAAGAAAGTGAATTATTGATTCAAATGATTTGATAAAGAGCTACACCGTTTTTCTTGATAAAGAATTTTCATAAATTGCTATAATTTTTGCATTCCATGAGTTTATGTGATTTGATTGATTGAAATGACTGCCTGTTAAGATCATATGATTTCGATTATGTTATAAGATCACATGATATCTGATAATATGTGTTATTTGGGTGAGAGAGTAACGTTCTGATAGTCCGTGCACGTCGACTTATAGCCTTCTCCCGGCTGCCCGCTTTGGGCCTACGAGATCCGAAATCGGACTCGTTCTGTCTACGGTATAACCTTCGGGTTGTCCGTTCTGTTTTACGGGACTCTCGAACCATTTGGTTGCGCATTGCATTAGTGCATGATTGAGTGTTATGTGGTACATATCCGAATTTCATGATTTATACATGGAAAGGTTTGAAAAAAAAATAAATACGTTTTGAAAAGGATTTCTACTGTGTAAAATGTTTTTAAAAGAGTTTAAAAAGGTTTTGCTTGTATTCCATTATAAATGTATTATCCACGGAGCCGTCGTGCTCACCCCCATTTCCTCCACAGTTTTTGAGTGGAAACCGAGTTTGGCATCGGGATTGGGGCAACTCCGATGCAGTTGATTATTTGTTAAGTTCAAGGAAGTTAGACTTTAGGATGCCATTGAAGTGTTTTGTATATTGTTTTTTTGATTGATTGTAATTGGGCTAGAAGCCCTTTAAAGCATTGTACTTATTTAATTCCATGTAATTAGTAAGGTTTTGGAGTTTCAAATGTATAGGGTAATGTAAAAGTTTCCTAAGAATGTATAATTGTGAAATTGGAAATGAATTGAATTCTAAGATTGTGATTGCTGCCAATTGAGTTGCTATTGGGATGTTTGGAGTTGGTTATTGTGAGGAATTGGAAGATTGAAGTGGTTTTGTGCAGGTTTGGAGCTTGGATGGTTTAGATTTAGGATTTGGCTAGAGCATTTTTAGGGGAGGTGCTGTCCAAATTTTCTTAAATTTGGGAAGTAACTTCGCTTAGAATTTAGACCTCCGAAACGATTGAATTGGAATAAGAGGTCTTCTGGAAAGTTATAGAGTAAGTTAAGAACTTTAAAACGGTATAAAATGGGTTAGTTTTCGACTTAAGATGAAAAAGATATGAGCGTTTTAAGTTTGCTGCCCATTATGCATTTGGGTTTCCGACTTACTATTCATGGGCAATTTTGGGCTGAACCTTCGGATGGGTTTTCCGCGCTTTAGAGCGGGAATTGAAATTTCCGTCCTTCATGAAAATTGTAGAGGGTCTTGATATCTTTAAAAAGAGGTATAATATATCCCGATCGGAATTCGGGGTAAAAAGATATAAGGGTCGGAAATTGGCCGGTTATTATTCATATGGTCAATTACTATTCCTTTGGTCATTTTGCATTTTCTCTTATAACTTTCTCGTTTGGCCTCCGATTCACCCAAATTCAACCAGTGACTTCTCATCAAGTGTCCTACCTTTCCTTGCAAAAATGTCCAATTGTTAGCTTAATTGAATTTTGTCGGAATTAGCCTCACGTTTGTCTTGTTGATTTACCCTATTTGAATTATGCTTCAAGATGTTCGCTTTGCTTCTGCACTATGCCTTTCAAACCGATGTGCTTTTGTTTCCGCTTTTGTTTTGTTTCCTTCCGCTTTATACCTTCGGTTCAAGTTGCGTTGGCTTCCGCTTTCGTTTGTTTCTATCCTTTGTTATCCGATTCGACTCGTTTCAATCTATTTTGCTTTCGATTTGAGCCTTCGATTTGCTTTGTAATTTGCTTGGATAATTCTTTAGTCTTGATTTTCATGTGCTTCGTAGTTTGTTTTCAGTATGTTTCTTCGTTTCTGTATGCTTTTCCTCCGTTCCGTTGAATTTACTTTTGTTTCGTTCTTCGTTTCGTTCTTCGGTTAAGACCCGACTCATAAAAATGGAGTTAAGATGAATAAGAAAAAAAAATTATATCGGGATTTTCAATTAGAGATTGGATATTCATAACAGGTTATAAGAGTTCATAAGGAATCATGTGTACGTATTGAGGGAATATGTATAAGTAGTTGGGTTCGAATACGGGATCCAACATTTATAGTATCGAGCCCGAGATTATGGTCTTAGCTGGGCATATAAGATTGATGAGAGTGTGTAAGGATAAAATTGAATTTGCAAGAATGTCGAGCCCAATTATGATCTTACTTGGGCTATAGGTTTGGTAAGATGAAGTGACATTCATGAGATTGTGAAAAGGATAAATTGATAGGATTGAATTAGTGAGAATTGGGAAATGATGTGAATGTTTTGTTATGAATTATTTGGAGAACCTAAATTGATTTGTTTGATTAAGGTGATGAGATATATGATTGATCATAAGAAAGTGTATGATATTGAGGTTAGAATGTTATGATGTTTAGATTTCTTTGATCACTTTGTTGATTTTGATTTTGACTATACATGACTATACATTTGCGAGATGAAATAAGAATTATCTGAAAGATAAGATACATGATAAAGACATATGTATAGCAATTCAAAGGATTGGTCCATATTAAGGGTCATTAAGACTTGGAGCATCAACTTGTGTAAATATGTTAAGGAATTTTGAGGATATAGTGTTTTAATACGATATTGGAGGTATAAAATATGAGAAGTGAAATATGGTTATAAGTTAAGAATAAGAATATGTGTGATAAGAAATTTGATAAGAAAGTGAGTGATTATGATCATTACGCAAAGTAAGTACTTGGAGATTACTAAGTATGAATTTCGAGGACTAAATTCTTTTAAGAGGGGAGAAATGTTGGACCCGATTTTGAGTAAAATAAGAAATATTCAAAAGTGGATGAGTTTATTTAAATGAAGTTAAATAGCAAGAAGTAAAAAGAGAAAGTGTGAAAATATGAGAAATTGTGAAATAGTTGACTTTTTGACCTTTGAGGGTTGACTTTTGATCTAGGCAAAATTTGAGAAAATGATCTACACGAACCTCGTAGATTATGTCGAGAGCTTTTTGTGGACATAAAGTTTGCTATTTTTCGATGTCGGGATTGAGAGTTATGATTTTCCAAAGATATGCTTTGTTTTGAAAATGCTATTAAGTATAAAGTTGTATGTTCTATGCTTCGAGGCCTCTCGTCGTATGGATTTCGTTTGAATTAGAATAAGTGATCTTCATGAAAGTTTTAGATGATATTTTTATCTTTCCATTGATATAAAGTTTGCAATTTTTTGATATCGGGGCTAGGAGTTATGAGCGATTAAAGATTGAAAGTCGTTAGGAAAAGCTATTTTGGACAGAATCTTTGATTGAGGTTATGACCTCTTTTAAGACCTAATTTGATTTTGGGTTCTGCAGGGAAGTTGTAGAGCTTCCTTTGATCTTTTTATTGACACCAAATTCGTCAAATTCCGAGTTCGGGATTAAGAGATATGATGTTTGAAAAATTCAGTTATAAGTGGGTATTTAAGGTCTTGTAAATTTTGCTTGAACTCCGACCCTTTTGCAATCTTTTGTTATAAATCCTTCGTCCGACATCCGATTGATTTGATTCTCGGCGTTGGATTCCTAAGACAATTGCGCTCATTTTTATGAAGAATTATGATTTTTAGGAGATTAAATGGAAAGAGATTGATTGAACTAAAGTAAGAGATGGGTTATAGGTTATAAGTTGGATAATTTTCTGAACATGGTTCAGTATTTTTCAATTTTCGGGAGTTATACAACTCCGATTGAGTTGATTCTTAAGGAAAAATAAAGTTAAGACATAGGGCTACAACTATTATGAAGGGATCGAAATTTAATTTTAACCCTAAGATTGTTAATTTCTGGAATTAAATTCGCGTAATGTTCGGTTTCGGATTTTGTGCAGGTCAGTTAGTAATTCGGCCATAACTTCTTCGTTTTAGATCCGAATTGAGCGCCGTCAGTGGCGTTGGATTCGTAAGATCGAGAGGAACAATTTTTAAGAAGGAAGTTTGCCCAAATTATTTCGTTTAGCTGCTCAAATTCTGGACGCAAGGTATCAGTTTTTTTTAAAATCCTGTGCAGGGGCAATGGTGGAAGATTGGTTAAATGAGGGGTATTATAGTTTTTTCCCCCATTTTAATGAGGTGACATGAAACACAAGCCACTTGAAGCTTCTGGAATACACGATATATAGCAAAAGAATAAAAAGAAGATGAATAGAAACAAAAGATGTCAGGAAGGATGACACTACGTTACTTTGAGCTTAGGTTATTAAGTTAGGAAGTTAGTTCCTAAAGCATTTCACCAAAAGCATCAAAGAGAGGAACTTACGACTTTCACCAAGGAGAAACCAAGAAGGAGACTTTCGCCATGAACAAAGAAGAAAAGAAGGTGATTCATGGAGGTTAGTAACTTCATCGTTTTAGCTTAGGTTTTCTTTAGTTTAAGACAAACTTTTGTTAAGCTTTAGAGAGAGGTTACGAAAATTCCAAAGAAAAAGAGGAGAGAGTTTCGGTTGAAGGAGGAGAAGAAGAGAAGAAGAAGAAAATAGTTAGAGATCTTTCATGGGTTTTCAAGTGGATTTCCAAGGTTTCTTGAAGAAGAAAGAGGAAGAGAAAGAGTTGAAGGAGAAAATCAGAATTTCGTGGGTCCTCCTAAGGTGAGAATAATTTCAAAATTGATGGTTTTTAGTTAGGATTTGTTGCTTTTAATGATGATTTGAAGAGAGATTCATGAAGGAATAAGGAAAGGAAATGGTTTCATCTTTCATTGAAGCCAAATTCGATTTCATGGGTTTTATATAGGTGAGAAGATTGTCGACTTTTGTTGGTTTATAGATGAGTTTTGATGTTAATGACTTAATTGAGGTGAGTTCAATTGTAAGTTGTAATAAAATTCCAGCATTGTTACTTGTTTTGAATTCATGGTTTTTGATAGAATTTGTGTTTGTATGCTTAAAGATGGTAGTTTGAAGAGTTAATGATGAAAGAATAAGAAAAGAGAAAAAGTTAAGAAAGTGACGAAAAATCTGATTTTTCATGGGTTTTATCGGTTAGACGATTGCCAAATGTTGTTAGTTATGGAGATAAGTGTTGAAGTTGAAGTTGAAGGTGGATTAGGATTTGGTTAAGGTTAGATGAATGAATTTCATGTTTTCACTCATTCTTAAATTTTCCAGCAATGGTCTCTTTTGTTAATAAAGGTTTTATTGTGAGATTTTGCCTTTTTGCTTAATCATGGTGGTTTGATGAGTGAATATGAAGTAAAGGGAAGGTTAGGTTAGATTAAAGTCAAAGGTTTTTCATTTCTTGAAAATTCCAGCACTTGGTCTTTTAGGAAATTGTGACTTTTGTTATTCCTAAGATGGGATTTTGCTTAGTTTGGAGAGGAATTATGGTTGTTATGAAAGTATAAGTGAAGTTGTGTAAGTTTAAATCTAAGTTTTACATTCTTGAAAAACAAATTCCAGCATTGCTATATTGTGTTAATTAGGGTTTTATGGTTAGAGTTTGCTTTTCTTGTTTCAAAATGATGGTTAAAGCATGTTTGGGGAAGGTTAGATTAAGTCCAATGTAAGTTGTTCAATTCCTAATACAAATTCCAGCATTGGTATTTGATGTGAAATTGGGATTATTGTGCTTGTAAAAGTGAAGTGAGGACTTGAAGGAAAAAGGAAAGAAGAAGGGTTTGAAAGTTTAAGAAAATTAGATTTGGTGTGGTGTCTTTAAGGCATGAGATTGTTAAAAAGTTTGATGCTTTTGAGAAGGATTTCGATAGTTATAATTTAGGAATAGCTTAGGCATAATTAGGTAGGTTTTTAAGCATGATTTCTATTCTTTTAAAAATTTCAGCATTGATTCATTATGTTAATTAGGATTTTATGTCTTGATTAAGGTCCAATAAGGCATGGGAAGTAAAGGAAAGGCAATTGGACCAATCCAAGATGCTAGCAAGGAAATTCAGGTGGGTAATATATTTATAACGTGAATTATGACCCAAGTAATTGTTTTGAAAATAAAGAAAGTGAATTATTGATTCAAATGATTTGATAAAGAGCTACACCGTTTTTCTTGATAAAGAATTTTCATAAATTGCTATGATTTTTGCATTCCATGAGTTTATGTGATTTGATTGATTGAAATATGTCTGCCTGTTAAGATCATATGATTTCGATTATGTTATAAGATCACATGATATCTGATAATATGTGTTATTTGGGTGAGAGAGTAACGTTCTGATAGTCCGTGCACGTCGACTTATAGCCTTCTCCCGGCTGCTCGCTTTGGGCCTACGAGATCCGAAATCGGACTCGTTCTGTCTACGGTATAACCTTCGGGTTGTCCGTTCTGTTTTACGGGACTCTCGAACCATTTGGTTGCGCATTGCATTAGTGCATGATTGAGTGTTATGTGGTACATATCCGAATTTCATGATTTATACATGGAAAGGTTTGAAAAAAAATAAATACGTTTTGAAAAGGATTTCTCTGTAAAATGTTTTAAAAGAGTTTAAAAGGTTTTGCTTGTATTCCATTATAAATGTATTATCCACGAGCCGTCGTGCTCACCCCCATTTCCTCCACAGGTTTTGAGTGGGAAACCGAGTTTGGCATCGGGATTGGGGCAACTCCGATGCAGTTGATTATTTGTTAAGTTCAAGGAAGTTAGACTTTAGGATGCTATTGAAGTGTTTTGTATATTGTTTTTTTGATTGATTGTAATTGGGCTAGAAGCCCTTTAAAGCATTGTACTTATTTAATTCCATGTAATTAGTAAGGTTTTGGAGTTTCAAATGTATAGGGTAATGTAAAAGTTTCCTAAGAATGTATAATTGTGAAATTGGAAATGAATTGAATTCTAAGATTGTGATTGCTGCCAATTGAGTTGCTATTGGGATGTTTGGAGTTGGTTATTGTGAGGAATTGGAAGATTGAAGTGGTTTTGTGCAGGTTTGGAGCTTGGATGGTTTAGATTTAGGATTTGGCTAGAGCATTTTTAGGGGAGGTGCTGTCCAAATTTTCTTAAATTTAGGAAGTAACTTCGCTTAGAATTTAGACCTCCGAAACGATTGAATTGGAATAAGAGGTCTTCTGGAAAGTTATAGAGCAAGTTAAGAACTTTAAAACGGTATAAAATGGGTTAGTTTTCGACTTAAGATGAAAAAGATATGAGCGTTTTAAGTTTGCTGCCCATTATGCATTTGGGTTTCCCGAATTACTATTCATGGGCAATTTTGGGCTGAACCTTCGGATGGGTTTTCCGCGCTTTAGAGCGGAATTGAAATTTCCGTCCTTCATGAAAATTGTAGAGGGTCTTGATATCTTTAAAAGAGGTATAATATATCCCGATCGAATTGGGTAAAAGATATAAGGGTCGGAAATTGGCGGTTACTATTCATATGGTCAATTACTATTCCTTTGGTCATTTTGCATTTTCTCTTATAACTTTCTCGTTTGGCCTCCGATTCACCCGAAATTCGAACCAGTGACTTCTCATCAAGTGTCCTACCTTTCCTTGCAAAAATGTCCAATTGTTAGCTTAATTGAATTTTGTCGAATTAGCCTCACGCTTGTCTTGTTGATTTACCTATTTGAATTATGCTTCAAGATGTTCGCTTTGCTTCGCACTATGCCTTTCAAACCGATGTGCTTTTGTTTCCGCTTTTGTTTTGTTTCCTTCCGCCTTATACCTTTCGGTTCAAGTTGCGTTGGCTTCCGTTTCGTTTGTTTCTATCCTTTGTTATCCGATTCGACTCGTTTCAATCTATTTTGCTTTCGATTTCGAGCCTTCGATTTGCTTTGTAATTTGCTTCGGATACAATTCTTTAGTCTTGATTTTCATGTGCTTTGTAGTTTGTTTTCAGTATGTTTCTTCGTTTCTGTATGCTTTTCCTCCGTTCCGTTGAATTTACTTTTGTTTCGTTCTTCGTTTAAGACCCGACTCATAAAAATGGAGTTAAGATGAATAAGAAAAAAAAATTATATCGGGATTTTTGAATTAGAGATTGGATATTCGGTAACGGGTTATAAGAGTTCATAAGGAATCATGTGTACGTATTGAGGGAATATGTATAAGTAGTTGGGTTCCGAATACGGGATCCAACATCACGGCTACACATGACCGCTTTGCGGAATTGTGTAGTACGTCCTATTTTTGGGACCGACCAAAACCGTTTGATGTGATTATGTGTTTTGCTTTGTGTCGAATGTGGTGCATTTATATGTGATGCATTTTATGGGTTTAGACTTTATTCATGAATTGTTCAATGGTTTGGAATTTCGACGAATGAGAAATTTGGAATTTTCAACTATGAGAGTTTTGGAAACTGTTTGTAAATGTTTATAAAATATTTGAAATTGAGAAGTTTTTGAGCAATAAACCTTCAATGTTTTCCTATTGTGATAGTTCGATCAACTGAAAGTAAGGTTTGAAAATGTTTTTGCTTATCATTTGAGTTATAAACGTGTTACCCACAAGCTTCTGAGCTCACCCCCCCTTTCATCCCCATCTCTAGGTATTCGAGCAGGAGATCGGATGAAAGACGTCAAGACATCAGTTAGATTTGTGTATGTTTTTGTACTTTGTGTATTTTGATGTATGATTATTGGAAATGGTATATGGCTAGGAATGCCATTAGAGTATTGTAAGCATTTAGTTCGTGATGTATTTTGGATTATGATATTGTATAAGAATTTGAATTATGGAATTGGAAAATGTGTATGGCTATGGATTGTGCAAAATGGTTTGTATATAAACTGAATTAAGTTGTGAATGTGTTTTGGATATTTATGGATATGGATGAAGGTACATGATGATAGGATATAATTTGTGATGATTTACAAGTATAAATATGATTGGTTTTGGGTTGATGGAAGTATTAATTCGTATATGAGTATAAATGGAAATTGTATATGAGTTTGAATGTGATAAATACGAATTGGATATGAAAAATGGCTTGAAGTGGTTTAGAGATAGGATTGCGTTTTTGCTGAGATCCCGGACGGAGGGTCCGGTGGATTTTGATGTATGTGTGATTGTTTCAAAATTATAGAAGTGAGTTTTACACCGTGCAGGTTTGGGTTTTGTTCATGTGCAACCGTTATGCTGCCCATTTTTCGATAAGAATATTGGTTATACGATTAAGATAAAACAAGAATGTGATTGTGATCAAAAGTTGATTTTTGAGAGATGTAGGACTTGTATGAGTTTCCCAAAAGTGGGAATTGTTTGTTTTGATTTGAATAAGATCTTTAAAAGATGAGAACGAAAAAAAGAAAAAGAGAAGAAAAAAATTTACACCAGCATTGATCCGTTTCGGATAGGAATAGTCCAGGGTTTCCAACACTATGATTAAGATATTTGTGTCGGATGTCGGTTTTGGTTTTATTTGCTTCGATTCGATCCATATTTGTTTCGTATTTCTGTTATTTGATAATTTGATTTCGACCGTTTATTCGATTTCATTTCCGATTCATGTGTTTGCTTCGCTTTGATTTGCTATATGATTCGATTCATTGTTTTTTGTTCCATTTCAGATTCGATTTACGAGTGATCCTGTTAAGTTTTAAGCAGTTGGGTCACGATCTCAACAGATATGGTATCAGAGCAAGAGTGATAGCAATTAGTATAAGGAGTTGGGTTACGGTCTCAACAGATGTGGTATCAGAGCAAGGGTGAAAGTGTTAAGTTTTAAACAGTTGGGTTTCGGTCCCAACAGATGTGGTATCAGAGCCCAGTATTATGATCTTACTTGGGCATATTTGTATGAGTGACTTGCATGAGAAGTTGATAAGAGTTTGTAAGGCTAAGCTTGATTTTGTGAAAATGTGATATTGATGTGAATAAAGTTGCATGAATTATGATACTGGAAATTAAGATTTGAAATTCATGATGAAATTAGATGATGTGACTTCGAATATATGTGAGATGCAAATATGAATCTTTAAAGCTGAGTTTGATGATAGGAATACATGTATAAAAGTTAAAAGGGATTGAGATTGAATGGTTTTGGTCCATATCAAGGTTATCAATATTTGGACCATTGATTTGAGTGCGTATGTTAAGAAATAGTGTTTGTTATGATATTAGCATTTGACACAAGAAGTGAACAAGTGTGAGTAAGTTGAGAATATGTGTGATGAAGGTTTTGTTAAGAAAGTGGATGACTAGGATCATTTGGAAGACATGAGTTAAGAGAATGTATTACTTGGCGTTGGCTTAAGTATGAATTTCGAGGACGAAATTCTTTTAAGAGGGGGAGAAATGTTGGACCCCGAACTTTGAGTGGAGATTAGAAATATAAAAATGAAAGTAAATGAATGTTTTGGTATATAAATTGTGTTATAGATGTTATTTGTGCCTTAATGAGATATGGGTTTATGTAAAGATGATTAGTCGAGGAACCTTAAGTATGAACTATGGTTATATATATAGATATTATGCAAAAGCAAGAGAGGATTTTGGTGAATGACATGATACTATTAAATGTGAGAAATCATATGCATTGAGGTTGAGTGTAGAATTAAAATGTGTATGCTGATTCGAAGAAAATTCGGGAATAATTGAAATAGAATTGGCCAAAGTTGCCTTCTTCGAAGTTGTTGCTTGTTCTTCTATCTTTCCAACGATACTAAGTGTGCAAGTTTTCGAGATTGGAGTTAAGAGTTATGATTGATACAAGTTATGATTTTGCATAAGATTTGTGTTTATGATAGCTTTAAAGCATGTTTGAAACTTGAGGTTATGATAAACCATTTAAGTTGAGATTTGAGAAGTTCATGAATTGAATTTGTTACTTGAATTGTTATGAAATGTTTAGGCTTTTGAATAAGTGAATTTGTGAAGATTATAAGTGTATATAGTGTTAGGATGATTGTTGGAAGCATTGGAAAAAGGTTGAAAAGTTTTGAGAAGTTCATGTCCGTTGAACGGACATGGAAGTCTGTTTAACGTACTTTCTTAGGTCAAAAGGACCCCTTCCTTTGCTTATGTCCATTAGAGAGATATGGATGTCCGTTTAACAGACTTTCTCGGATGATTTGGTGCTCCTAAAATGGAGAAATTTGATACTTTTAGAGGCCGAATCTGACTTTGTGGTCTTCATAAGAGTTGTAGCTCTTGAAGTCTACTTTCAAAAAGTCTAAGAGCGAAATCAATTTGATTTCTAGATTGATAGTTATGGTGATCGCGCCAAGAGAGGTTCAAATCAATTTTGGGTTTAAGCATGGTTTATTCTTTTAAGCATAACTCACTTATTCGACCTCCGATTGAATTGATTCTTGGACCAATAGATTTCTAAGATATGTACCTTTCTCTCCATACAAATTTGTATCAATTGGAGTTGAATTGAAAGAGTTTGATTGAATCTTATGATAATTGGAATGATTTGTTTCCTTCTGATCTTGCTATTTTTCCTTCCTCATCTGACCTTGTCAGATCTTCTACTAATATCTTTTCCATCCGACATCCGAATGACTTGGTTCTTAAAGCGTTGGATTCCTAAGTCAATGAATTTCATTTTATTTAAAATTTGTGAGTTTTAGAGATTTAATTGAGGAACATTATTTGAATCAAAGTGAGTTAGACAATTTTTTGAACATGGTTCAGTACTTTGAGAATTTCAGGATCAGTGGTGATCCGATTGAAGTGATTCTTGAGGCAAAATAAAATTAAGATATGGGGCTACAAATCATAAGAAGAAATTAAATTTCAATTTAGCCTTAAGGATGTCAATGTTTGGAAGGAAGTGAATTGCTAGAAAGTGTGTTAGTAGAATGATATGTCCGACATGTTTGGACTATAACTTTTGGTGTAGTGCTCCAAATTTAATGATTTTAGAGGCATTATGAAATTAAGACAATGAGGAACAATCTTTTAGGAGGAAGGTTTGACAAATTCCTTCAAATTGATAGTGCGAAACATATCCGAAAGTAACTATGACTTAAAGTAAAGTTCAGGGGCAGTTTTGGAAGTTAACTTAAGGAGTAAAGTTTATAGGCTTATAAGAAGGGGCAATTGGGTCTTTGACCACCCATTTTAATGACATGGCATATATAAGAGGGGATTGTCGTTGGAAGAGAAATAGACCCACGAAATTAGAGAGAAGAACAAGAGAAAGGAAAGAAAGAAGAGAGAAAGGAGGAGATTTCGGCGGAGGAAGAAGATGAAAGGCTAGGGTTTCGAATTTTGGAGGTTTTATGCAAGGGTTTTTTGTTGATTTATGAAGGAAAAGGGTTGAAAATGAAGAAAGCTTCCTTCCAAGCTAAGAGTGTTGGAGTTATGTAAATATAGTGCCCTGGAAAGCAAGTGTATTTACATGTAACTTTATGTTCTTCAGTTACAGTTTTGTAATGAAAATATTTATTATTAATAAAACAAAAGAGTTTGGTTTTATCTGTATGAGCATTATATATCTGGTCATAAGGTACCAAGATTCATTTGTAAGTAATATACATATACATAGAGATGTATGGGAAACATGTATATTATTAGAATCTGAATTAATTGATTCACAGTTGAATAATCAAGTTGGTCGCTTGATTATGGTTTAGACCGTAGTGTTGCGATTTATCTCCATATAAGTAAAGGAGTTTACTTCAAGGGAATGATGAGTTTCATATCATGATAGTAGTTGACTATCGATAATGGCACTATTAAATGAATCGAATCAAGTATGTTTTCAAGAATAAAGTGGGTCGTTACTTTAATCTTAAAATATACAACTTAAGCATTCGCTATTATGAACCACAATCTTGATGAGTGGTGAACTCATATGTGTTTCATTATAATTCTTGATATGATCGGAATGGATTTTTACAGGTATTAATCCAGTTTCGCATGTTGGAATTATTAATTGAAACATATATCGTGGAACATTCACTCAAATAAAGAGTTTATAGTGTTATCATCTCTTCAGATGTTTTAAGGAGATTTGGTGATTAAATCATGCCAATAGTTTGATGGACTAGCTACCCATCAAGTCTTAACACTAAGATGAGATCTTATGTGTTAATCACCATATAAAGTAAAATGAGAGATCTAGAAGGAAAAACCAACATAAGGGCAAAACGGTAATTTTACCCTTTGTTGTGCGGATGGCTATAATAAGGTTCTAAATAGGGTTTGCAATTGGACATATTCTCATAATATTTAATAATTCAAGAGTTCAACTAATTGCCTTTAGTGGAATGACATTTAGTTAATAAGCTAGAATTAATTCCAATTAGATTGAATTATTTATGGGCTTATTGGAGCTTGAATTATCAAAGTCCAATAAGATTCCCCACTTGGCTTTAAGGAAGGTTATCAAGCTAAGTAAGAAGGAGTTAGGAGGCTTTAGAATTCCATAATTGAATGATGGGCTTATACTAATTAATGGTTAATTGGAAGCCCATATGTTCATTTAGAAATGGGCTTGTTTTGGTTTAATGTAATTGATTAGATTAATTATATTAAAACAATTTTTTTTAATGGAGAAGAAGCAATTTCGAAATTGTGTTAGGTTAGATGTGTAACCACACATTTGACAATAAAATACTAAATAAAGATGGTCTTTATTATGGTTCATCATTATTAAATTGAGTTATGAACTTACCATTAAATGGTTTTGTTGGACCCCGCTGCCGGAGCCCAACGTCTGTCGTGAGAGCGTGGCGGGAAAACATGATCATAATACATTTAAACGAAAAAGACCCGCGGAAGAGTAATGGGCCTGTTGGAAAAACATACTTGAAAACCTGCTTTCATGATACTTAATAAACAAAGCTAACATGTAAATTAACAAGTGCGGAAGGAACCCATTGGAAATGGAATGGACCCATCATGAGCATACTCAAAACGTGCTTATAATCTTTAAAACAAACATATTAATGCTCCAAAAGATGAGTTTCATAAACCTTGAAGAATGTCTTATAGCAACTTACAACTTTGAATTCAAGAACCAAAAATCTAAAACACTCTTGATCCAATGATAATTGAAATGTAACTAAAGTCTTGTCGTCCAAAACATAACATTGAAAATAAATAAACATAATGAAATGAAAACGGGAGTGCTGCCGAAACTCGTGACTCCCTCGATCTCTGGCTCGTCACCTGTATGGGGGAGATTAGAGGGGGTGAGCTATAAAGCTCATGGGAACATATTTATAATATCGCTATAAGCAAAAATATTCAAAATATTTCATTGCCGTGATACTTGTTGAATTCATAATACTAGAGCATGTATGAGTCATTTCTTGCAAAATGCTTGATTCTTGAACAAATCATGATGCATGTCACATAACAAATCATAGCACATAACATGATGGTTTGGGTGTCCCGGGTTCGTGACGTACTACACATAGCCATCGAAATGTTAATGTATAGACGTAGTTTCATGAGGGAATCCCTGTGGGATAACCCTGTGCCACAGTCGGGTAGGCGGGAGAAGCCTTTTCGTGAGTCAATGTGCACTTGACTATCGTGAGGGACACCACAAACCCACATAAGTATGCATAATTCAACTTGTTCTTGTAAACTTGTTTGCCAATCTGGCACTTGCTTGTAATCTTGCTTGTAAACTTGCTTGTCATAATTATTTCGTAAAACTTGATTTCATGCACTTGTATTCGTGAAAGGAAGACATTCCTTTGTAAAAATCTTGATAATAATCATGAATGCAAATCATAACACAGAATATAATCATTCATGGTAGTATGCAATGCGATCGTGGATGATGTAATGTAAATGCATGAGATCTTGCTTGATTTGAACTAAACAATGAGTAACTTATATTCTTTATTATAAACATGAACCCACCTGAATTTCTTGCTTGTTCTTGCCTAGGAATGAATTTCCTCTTGAGCCTCTTGATCCTCTTGCCTCACTTGTTCTCCTAAAATAAGAACCAAAATCTTATTCAAAACTCATGTTGAAACCTTAAATTCCATTCTTAACTTCCATCCGAAAATCCATATTCTTAAAAACTAATTCATAACTTCTTCACTTCATAAGACTTGTAGATCTATGTCTCTAGTTCACAACGCCTAAAATCACCCCAAAAGACCTCTCAGATCAAAAGATATCGTAAAACACTAAAACAAAACAGCAGAAACATTTTGAGTTCGCCATGGCGAACAACTCCGCGTCTTGCTACCAAGGTCACAGACGCCAAGACGCCGCAGCAGCGAGGCCAGCCTCTTGTCGCGTCGAGCAAAAAATCACGCGACGCCATGACGTGTTTGCTTACACGTCGTGGCGTGCAAGTTTTCTCAAGACGCCGCAAGCGTTTTCATGAGCACGTCGCGACGTGTGGACGGAGGGTCGACTCGAACCCGGATCTCCGACATTTTCAACCCTAAAACCTTCCTTCTTCTTCTACAACAAATCTAAGCCATGAATCAAGTCATATACTTCCATTCTACACTTATTCTAACACCAAAACATCAACAAAATACAAACCCAAGCAAATCTACAACATTTCACCATAAACCCTAAAACAACGATTTCTCCTCAATCCATGCAAAACTAAGGTTAGATTCAACCTAAACAAGTGTAGAAGAGTTAATCTTACCTTAAGGATGCTTGAAAATCCGACGGAATCAACAAACGAAAGTTTCCCTTTCTTTCTCTCTTCTTCCCCTCTCACTGCCGCCAACTCTCCTTCATTTCTCTCTTCTTTCTAATTCTCTTTATTTCGCTTCTTCTTTAATCTTAAAACCCTAAGATGCATAAGTACCAACATGCCCTTCCTTACTTAGTCTAAAACATCCTAACTCATGTGTTATGCCTATTTTGCCCTTACACATATTTACTCCTCCTTAACCATTATTCAACACTAAACGCAATTAAATCCAAATTTTCCATGAATATTTTCAATAAAATCAATCTAGACCATAAATCATAAATCAAAATAATTCATGCTTAATAACATTAAGAAAACAAAAATTTGGGGTCCAACATTTCTCCCCCTCTTAAAAGAAATTTCGTCCTCGAAATTTACCTGAATCATCGAAAAGACCTGGATACTTCTCTTTCATGGCATCCAAGGGCTCCCACGTGGCTTCTTCCACTGCATGGTTCCTCCACAGAACCTTAACTAGCTGAACTGTCTTATTTCTGAGGACCTTTTCCTTGGTGTCCAAGATTGCTACTGGAATCTCCTCATAACTTAAGTCATCTCTCAACTGAATGTCTGAAACCTGAATGACATGAGAAGGATCTGATCTGTACCTTCTCAGCATGGAAACATGAAAGACATCATGAATCGAGACAACTCGCGGCAATGCCAACTCAGAAGCTAGAGGTCCGATCCTCTCAAGAATCTCATAAGGACCTACATATCTTGGACTTAACTTGCCTTTCTTACCAAACCTCAAAACTCCCTTCCAAGGAGACGTCTTAAGAAACACTTTCTCACCAACTTCATACTCCATCTCCTTCCGATGAGAATCAGTGTAACTCTTCATCTCGTCTGGGCCGCCTTCACCGCCGCTGACTAGATTGACTTTATCCACAACCAATCAATCAACTCGTCCGACTAGCTTCCTCTCTCCTTCTTCATCCCAACATATAGGAGTTCTACACCTCCTTCCATATAAAGCCTCATATGGAGCCATCTGAATGCTAGAATGGTACGAGATATTGTAAGCAAACTCGACCAAAGGCAAATGCTCATCCCATGCTCCTTGAAATCCATAACACATTCCACGAGCATTCCTCAAGTGTCCGAATGGTCCTCTCAGATTGACCATCCGTCTGAGGACGAAATGTCAGACTAAATGCAGCTTAGTACCTAAAGCTTCCTGCAAGCTTCCCCAAAATCTCGATGTGAACCGAGGATCCCTGTCAGACACTATAGAATCTGGAATCCCATGCAATCTCACTACCTCATCAATGTACTTCCTGGCTAGCACATGCAAGGAATCACCGCTGATTGTTGAAAATGGGTTGACTTCACAACCGATCCACTATAACCCATATGGCATCATGCTTTACTAGTCTTGGGCAAACCCATCAGAAAATCCATGGTTACTCTTTGCCACTTCCACTCAGGAATAGACAATGGCCTTAACTTTCCTGAAGGCGCCTGGTGTTCAGCCTTGACTTGCTGACACACTAGACACTTACTGACATACTCTGCTACATCCCTCTTCATGCCCTTCCACCAGAAATGCTCTCTCAAATCTCTGTACATCCTGGTGCTACCTGGGTGCATGGCATAAGGCGCATTGTGTGCCTCATCTAAAACCTCATCCTTAATCTCCTTGCTATCTGGAATACAGAGTCTGTCCCCTACTGTCATGAGTCCATCATCTCTCACCACTACCTCAGAAAGCTTACCATTCTGAATTTCCTTCCTAAGCTTGCTCAAACCTGTATCCTGAGCCTGCAACTCCCTAACCTTCTCCCTGAGTATAGGCCTCACTCTGAAAGTAGCTAAGAGGCAACTGTTCCTCCCGCTCAAGCTTATCTTAAGCTTGGCCATCTCTTCCAATAAAGGAAGGTACACCGCCCAACATGAGCAATAGAGGACTTCCGCCAAAGCATCTGCCACTACATTCGCCTTGCCTGGGTGATACTCAATCAAAAAATCATAGTCCTTGAGCAGCTCAATCCACCTTCTCTGCCTCAAATTCAACTCCTTCTGGCTCAGCAAGTACTTGAGGCTCTTGTGATCCGTAAAAATCTTTGTCTGAACCCCATAAAGATAATGCCTCCAAATCTTCAAGGCAAATATCACTGCTACTAACTCCAAGTCATGATTCGGATAATTCAACTCATACTGCTTCAGTTGCCTTGAAGCATATGTTATCACCCTGTCTCCTTGCATCAATACACAACCGAGACCCTTTCTCGATGCATCACTGTACACTACATAGCCCTTATCACCAGAAGGAAAAATCAGCACTGGAGCACTTGTCAACCTATGTTTAAGCTCTTCTGACACTCATCAGTCCAGATAAACTTCTGATTCTTCCGTAATAGCTTGGTCATCGGGGCAGCTATCATGGAGAATCCCTCCACGAACCTCCTGTAGTAACCTGCAAGACCCAGAAAACTCCTTACCTCTGTCACTGTCTTGGGTACATGCCAACTTACTACTGCTTCAACTTTTCTCGGATCAACATGTACCCCATCCTGCGAAATCACATGTCCAAGGAATGTCACCTCATGAAGCCAGAACTCACACTTGCTGAACTTAGCATAAAGCTCTCTCTCCCTAAGAGTCTGCAAAACAGTCCTGAGATGCTCCTCATGATCTTCCTCACTTTTAGAATACACCAGAATGTCATCTATAAACACTATGACAAACTGATCCAGAAACTCCTTGAAGACCCTGTTCATGAGATCCATGAAAGCAGCTGGAGCATTGGTCAAGTCGAATGGCATAACCAAAAACTCATAATGCCCATAACGGGTCTGAATGTCGCTCTTGCTTACATCGACTCCTTGATTACGAAATGATGATAGCGACACCGAGATCAATCTTGAGAAAACCCTAGCTCCTCGCACTGGTCAAGCAGATCGTCTATCCGTGGCAACGGATACTTGTTCTTGATTGTCACCTTGTTAAGCCTCCGATAATCAATACACATCCGCCATGATCCATCTTTCTTCTTAACAAACAGAACTGGCGCTCCCCAAGGAGACGAACTCGGCCTGACATACCCCTTCTCTAACAGTTCCTCTAACTGTTCCTTAAGCTCCCTCAACTCAACTGGAGCCATCCTGTAAGGTGGGATAGAAATAGGCGCGGTTCTGGGAATCAAGTCAATGGCAAACTCGATTTCCCTCACCGGAGGCAAACCTGGTAACTCATCCGGGAAAACATCTGGAAACTCCCTCACAACCGGGAAATCCTCTAGCTTCCCTTCATGCACATCGGCATCTACAACATGCGCCAAGAAAGCTTCACATCCCTGGCCTATCATCCTTTCAGCTAACATAGCTGAAATCAGTCTTGGCGATGGTGTCTTCCTATCTCCTCTGAAGATCACCTTCTCACCATTGCCCAGATCAAACTCTACCTCTTTCCGACCACAATCTAGCTTGGCCAGATACTTCTCCATAGTATACATCCCCAGGATAACATCTAATCCTCTAAGGTCTAGCGGTAGTAGGTCCACTACCAATCTAGCACCATCAATAAACAGCTCACACTGCTCATACCTCTGACTGATCACCACATTTCTCCCTAGAGGAGTACTAACAATCAAGGGCCTATCCAAAGGCACAGAACTCACACCATGCAATGCTATGCTCGCAGAAACAAATGAATGCGAGGAACCAGAATCAATCAAAACAAAGACTGCTGAATTATATAATTGAGCCATACCCGTGACCACCTCAGGTGCTGCTGCAGCTTCCTCCCTGGTTATGGCAAACACTCTTGCCGGCGCCTGACCCCTTGGCCTTCCTGGAGGAACAGTCTTCCTTACAGTCCCAGAGCTGCCTACCTCAGTTACTGGCCTGGTTCCCACTATCTCTGCACGCCTAGGAGCCTGAAACTGAGACCCCTCTTGTCTCGGTACCTGTGGGCAATGCTTGGCTATATGCCCCTTCTCTCCGCATCTGAAACAAACGCCAAGTGATCTGAGGCACTCTCCCTGGTGATGCTTCCCACACTGGTCACATAAGGGGTAAGTGAACCCGTTCCTTCCAGCTCTACCTGTGCCTCCTACATTCGAGGCTTGCCCTGATACAACCCTGACCTGCTTGTTCCTGGTAGCCCCACTGCTACCCACTTCACTCTGACTGAAAGAGCTCCTCGTGCTCCTCTCAGGCAATGGAGCACTAGCACCCTTCAAAACTCGCTCCTGTTCTTCCTCTTCTTGTTCGCTTCATTCTCGATGTTCTCCAAACTTCTCGGCCGGAGAGCAGCATCCACCAACTGCTGGTAGTCACAGAAATTGTAAATCAGGACTTTCTCCTTGATTCCCAAGTGAAGACCTCCCTCAAACTTGCGGGACTTGTCTTCCTCTGTTGCCACAATATTTGCTTTGATATCGGGAAAGGCTGTGTGAACTTCAACTCATACTCGCTCACACTCATGTCCCTCTCGCATCGATTCGTAAACTCTCCGCCTTATCTTGCACATAAACCCGGAGAGATACTTCTTCCTAACACTTCCATAAAGTCCCTCCATGTCAAGACCAAGGAACAACTCGATCAGAGGCATCGACTCCACCAATGCAAAGTCGTCACCTGCAACAAACCGACAAAGATAATCTAGCTTGTCCTCATCTGAGCATCTCATCTGAACTAGGACCCTCTCGGTCCTCTTCAACCAAGCTTCTGCTTCTTCTGGATTGGTAGTCCCACTGAAATCCACAGCCCCAAACTTCCGGAGCTTGTCATACTATCCACTCCTGTCTACTGGAGCTTGCATCGGCATCTGCGATCCCTGTCCCATGGCATACATGAAAGCCTGTACAAAGGCTTGAAAGAAACTCGGATCCATGGGAGTCCCCTGAGGCATAGGAGGAGGCGGAGGAGGCACTTCTTGCTGCAAACTAGGTGCCTCTGAAATCGGAACAGAATTTGTCCCGGCGTCCTGAGGAATATGAGATTCATCCGTACTCCCCTAACGAGAATGAGATCGAGTCGTAGCTCCCCGAGTTCTCCTTCGAGGTGGCATGTTCACTCCTTGAATAGAAAACCATTGAAAACTTTAGTTCAAGTACGACAATTTTCAAAGTATGCAAAAACAGTTCAAAGCGTGTAAAGTCATGCAAGTTATTTCTTGAAAGCAATGTCATATAGCCCTAGATAAAAAACCTAGGCACTCTGATACCAAACATGTTGGACCCCGCTGCCGGAGCCCAACGTCTGTCGTGAGAGCGTGGCGGGAAAACGTGATCATAATACATTTAAACGAAAAAGACCCGCGGAAGAGTAATGGGCCTGCTGGAAAAACATACTTGAAAACCTGCTTTCATGATACTTAATAAACAAAGCTAACATGTAAATTAACAAGTGCGGAAGGAACCCATTGGAAATGGAATGGACCCATCATGAGCATACTCAAAACGTGCTTATAATCTTTAAAACAAACATATTAATGCTCCAAAAGATGAGTTTCATAAACCTTGAAGAATGTCTCATAGCAACTTACAACTTTGAATTCAAGAGCCAAAAATCTAAAACACTCTTGATCCAATGATAATTGAAATGTAACTAAAGTCTTGTCATCCAAAACATAACATTGAAAATAAATAAACATAATGAAATGAAAACGGAGTGTTGCAAAACTCGTGACTCCTCGATCTACGGCTCACACCGTATGGGGAGATTAGAGGGGTGAGCTATAAAGCTCGTGGGAACATATTTATAATATCGCTATAAGCAAAAATATTCAAAATATCTCATTGCTTGTGATACTTGTTGAATTCATAATACTAGAGCATGTATGAGTCATTTCTTGCAAAATGCTTGATTCTTGAACAAATCATGATGCATGTCACATAACAAATCATAGCACATAACATGATGGTTTGGGTGTCCGGGTTCGTGACGTCTACACATAGCCATCGAAATGTTGATGTGTAGACGTAGTTTCACGAGGGAATCCTCATGGGATAACCACATGCCCTGATCGGGCAAAGGGAGAAGCCTTTTCGTGAGTCAATGTGCACTTGACTATCGTGGACGGACACCACAAACCCACATAAGTATGCATAATTCAACTTGTTCTTGTAAACTTGTTTGCCAACTGCACTTGCTTGTAATCTTGCTTGTAAACTTGCTTGTCATAATTATTTCAGTAAAACTTGATTTCATGCACTTGTATTCGTGAAAGGAAGACATTCCTTCAGAAAAATCTTGATAATAATCATGAATGCAAATCATAACACAGAATATAATCATTCATGGTAGTATGCAATGCGATCGTGGATGATGTAATGTAAATGCATGAGATCTTGCTTGATTTGAACTAAACAATGAGTAACTTATATACTTTATTATAAACATGAACCCACCTGAATTTCTTGCTTGTTCTTGCCTAGGAATGAATTTCCTCTTGAGCCTCTTGATCCTCTTGCCTCACTCGTTCTCCTAAAATAAGAACCAAAATCTTATTCAAAACTCATGTTGAAACCTTAAATTCCATTCTTAACTTCCATCCAAAAATCCATATTCTTAGAAACTAATTCATAACTTCATCACTTCATAATACTTGTAGATCTATGTCTCTAGTTCACAACGCCTCTAAAATCAGCCCAAAAGGACCTCTGTATCAAAAGATATGCGTAAAACACTAAAAACAAAACAGCAGAAACATTTTGAGTTCGCCGCGGCGAACAACCTGCGTGCCGCGCCGAAGGCCGCGTACGCCTCGCACGCCGCAGCGAGGGCCAGCCTCTTGTCGCGTCGAGCAAAAAATCACGCACGCCGCGACGTGCTTGCTTACACGTCGTGACGTGCAAGCCTTCCCCGCACGCCGCGGCGTGCTCATGAGCACGTCGCGACGTGTGGACGGGAGGGTCGACTCCCGAACCCAGATCTCCGACATTTTCAACCCTAAAACCTTCCCTTCTTCTTCTACAACAAATCTAAGCCATGAATCAAGTCATATACTTCCATTCTACACTTATTCTAACACCAAAAACATCAACAAAAATACAAACCCAAGCAAATCTACAACATTTCACCATAAACCCTAAAACAACGATTTCTCCCTCAATCCATGCAAAACTAAGGTTAGATTCAACCTAAACAAGTGTAGAAGAGTTAATCTTACCTTAAGGATGCTTGAAAATCCGACGGAATCAACAAACGAAAGTTTCCCTTTCTTTCTCTCTTCTTCCCCTCTCACTGCCGCCAACTCTCCTTCATTTCTCTCTTCTTTCTAATTCTCTTTATTTCGTTTCTTCTTTTAATCTTAAAACCCTAAGATGCATAAGTACCAACATGCCCTTCCTTACTTAGTCTAAAACATCCTAACTCATGTGTTATGCCTATTTTGCCCTTACACATATTTACTCCTCCTTAACCATTATTCAACACTAAACGCAATTAAATCCAAATTTTCCATGAATATTTTCAATAAAATCAATCTAGACCATAAATCATAAATCAAAATAATTTATGCTTAATAACATTAAGAAAACAAAAATTTGGGGTCCAACAAGTTTAATGGTTGGCTTTTAATGTTGGCATGTAACCTATTTGCATTCATTAGATTAAAGATGAAAGATGTGCATTAGATGGACCATCTTCCTTCTTTCTTCTTGCCAAAACCGAAATGGGTATTCAATTATAGGTTATGGTCTTTTCAAATAGCCATTTTAAAGATAAATGAAGTAAGTCTCATTTATTGGCTATTTGATGAGTGATTAATGTAAGAAGTGATGCATTGGATGTCTCTCACTCTTTTCATTGATGCATATTTCGAAATTGAGATGTAAGAAAGGGTTCTTGCATGGTTTTTAGACATTCTCTCCTTTCATGCAAGGTAGAACCGAAATTCCTAAGTGAAAGAATTGAAAGAGTTTCAATTTTGGTTCTTCTTCTTCTAAGAAAATCTCCTCCAAATATTTCTTCTCCTTTCCCACCAAAGGATTTTGTTAACCTAGTTGTCCTTGAAGAACAAGTGGTAAATCTAATTGGTTGAGGATACTACAACAAGGAAGAAGATAGATTGCTAAAGGAAAAGACTCAAAGGCAAAGGATTTGGATATAAGAAGGAGAGGATAGCGCAATGAGGATTTAAAGTCAGGCGAAGGAGTCGGTAATTCCTTTTATCTTGTTCTTGGTTTTATTATCCTTATACCATATCATGTATGGATTAGCATGTTGATTTGGATATATTGCTTCCGCTGCAAGATGATTTCTTAAAAGTTTTGAAATCTATCGTTTCTTCAAACTAAGCATGCTTTCTTTTCTCGATCCAACAATTGGTATCGAGCTAGGTTTTCATGCATGATTTCAGTTCCTATATGGTGGATGCATGGGTTGTCAATCTTTTTATGTATACTGCATATTTTTATGTGATAGAAATATATATGGTGTATATTGCTCTTTTGGTTGTCCATAGAAGTTAAATTTTATCTTGTAAGATTTCTTCATTTGGTTGTAACAAGGAGGGTGGTCTATCATCACCATGTTTCCTCCTTGGTTTCTTTTTTCTATTTTATTTGATTTTGTAATGTAAAAAATTGATGTAATGATGAAGAAGGAGCAGCCATGGATTAAAGAAATGGAAAGGTAAAATTTTTGGTGTATCTTTTTGTGTTTTGACATAAGTTTTGTGAAAACTAAGTTGCTGGAATTTTTGTTTCAATGAATCATATTTCAGTTATGATTGGAAAACAAGTGCTGGTTTTTTATTTCAAAGAATCCAATTTCGGTTTTGCTAAAATACTAAGTGCTATGTTTAATTTTCATGAAATGAGTTTCGGTTTTAATAAAACAAGTGCTGGAATTTTTTGTCAAAACAAAGATTTGGTTTTCTAAAATCTAGTGTTGGATTTTATTTTCAAAATGACAAAATTCTAATTTCATAAATGCCATTACATTTTGTTTACCGAATGGGCGGATCATGTTAGCGAAGAGTTCAAGCGGAAGATCCAAGATGAAGAAGCATATTTTGGGCCTAAAAGGCTTGTAATTATTTTATGTTTCTAGGATGGACAATCAAAAGTGGCTTTATTAGTTCATGTGATGAATGGAGAAATGAATGCTTGTAATATGTGATATTATGTGATTGCATGTCATTTAGAAAATTGCCAACCCTAGGCCTTGCCATGCATTCATTATGTATGAGATATATAATGAAACAATATAGGATGGATAATAAATTGCATCTAGACAAGATGGTATTTAAAACTTAAAGCCCAAAAGATTGAGTGGGAGAGGATGCTCTGTGAGAGTCCACGGTCTCCAAATGATGGCGGTTTGTATGTGGTGAAGTGTTACTCCCCATCGGAGGGCATGGATCCTAGATCTTGCATGGTTTGGGTCTCCTTAAGGATAAGTCCACTTAATGATAGCAAATGTGACCTCCCACCGAGGCATGATTTGTAGGTATCTTTAGTGAATGAATCAAATGGTTATCTGATCAACATTTTTATCAATAAACCGCCCACCGTAGCTCATTGGTAAAAGTATGGACCAAATTAAGACGCTTCTTAAAAATTGAGCATGAGATGCTTGGTAGTTTTTGAGTGGGAGGGTCCCAATTTTTCTTTTAATAGATAAGATGGCCCACCGTCACTTAGTCTCGTTATAGATAAGAAAAATAACCGTAAGATAATGTTTTAATTTTAAGTTTTGTTAAATCTATCATCATGCATACATGCATCATGATTTTATACAAAGTTCCATAAATTGTTGACTAGTATGTTCATGTTTTAATAATTTATATTTTCGCACATAATCAACCACAAAATGAATCCACTCACCCCGCTTCGACTAATAACAAATTGGAAAATAGAGACAAGTTTAATGAATGGAGACGTAACCTTGACATTGTTCTTCAATATGAACGTATTTCATGGGTGTTAACTGAAAATGAGCCTACACCTCTAAGTGGAGATGCAACTCTGAGCAAGTCCAACAACATGAGCGTTGGCGAATCTTTGACAAGACTACTAAGTGTTATATTCGCTTCATCAATGGCATGTTGCAAAAGCAAATTGCTTGTATGAAAACTGTTAGTGCAATTGTCCATCACCTACATGAGATGTTTGGTGTGAGGACTAGGTCTGCAAGAGTGAAAGCTATCCAAACCTTTCATAATCTCAGACAGAAACCTGGTGAACCGGTGTGGGATTACATGATGAAGGTAATCTCTGCGGTCACCGAAATTTGAGATGCTTAGGCGGATATGGATGCGGACACGCAGATGATTATAATCATCAATAGCTTAAACTCTTCTTTTCAGCAGCTTTAAGTTGGACTATGAGCTCAACAAAGAGGATTACACCTTGAGTGAGTTGATGAATACCCTTCAGAGCACGGAGGAAATATTGAATATTAAGGCTCATGGGCCAGAAACTAATGTAGCTTCTTCTTCTAAGCCCAAGGGTAAGGGCAAGGAAAAGAGGAAGGGTCCAATGAAAAAGAAGGCCCAAATAGGGGTCAAGGCCAAACCCATGAAAAAGAAGGCCAAAGAGAACATCAAAGGAAAGTGTTTCCATTGTGATGAGATGGGCCATCGGAAAAGAAGCATCCGCCTACCTAGAGTCCCTCAAAAGCAAACAAGGTATGGGCTTCCTAAGTTTGTTAGGAACTAGAAATGTGGCAGATTTATCTACTTCTTGGATATTAGATTCAGGAGTCACTAACCATGTTTGTAATTCTTTGCAGGGGTTCCAGCAAAGGAAAAGACTTCCTAATGGCCAGTTTCAAGTTAAGATAGCAGATGGTTCCTATGTTTCAGCAAAATCAGTAGGAGTAGTTATCTTGGACTTTCCTAGTGGTCATAGGTTATATTTGGAAGATGTTTATTACATGCCAATGATTGTAAGGAACATGATTTCTGTTTTTTGTCTAATAAAATCTGGCTATTCCTTATATTTTGAAAAGGTTGTTTCAATATATGAGAATAAGGATTTTATTTGTGAAGCAATAATTAAACAGGGATTGTTTTTTATAGAACCTATGAAAGGCTCACTAAACACCACAGAATTGATAAAACCAAGACAATCCAATATCTCTAGCATTAATTCAAAGTATCTATGGCATCTAAGGATGAGTCATATCAATCAGAAAAGACTTGACAGGCTAGTAAAGGATGGGATCCTTATGGGCTTGGATAGTGATCCATTACCCACCTGTGAATCTTGTATTGAAGGAAAAATGAAAAAAGCCTCATTTCCTTCTAAAGGAAACAGATTTGAATCCACATTGGACATGGTACATTCTGATTTGTGTGGGCGCATGAATGTACAAGCTAGAGGAGGTTATGAATATTTCATAACTTTTATAGATGATTACTCAAGACATGGCTATTTGTATTTGATGCATAAAAAGAGTGAATCTTTTGAAAAGTTCAAAGAATTCAAAGTCAAGTGAGAAGCAACTTAGCAAGCCATTAAAACAGCTTCGATCAGATCGAGGAGGTGAGTATTTATCTGGAGAGTTCCAGCAATATTTAATTAACAATGGAATTGTTTCCAATTTGTCAGCTCCTCGTACACCTCAACAGAATGGTGTAGTAGAGAGGAGAAATAGAACTCTATTGGAAATGATAAGATCAATGATGTCTATGCTAGCCTTCCAGAATCGTTTACGGGGATATGCCATACAACGGCAACATATCTTCTTAACTTTGCTCCATCCAAATCGGTGCCTAAAACACCTAGGGAGTTGTGGACTGGCCAAGTGCCTTCATTGAGGCACTTGAGGACTTGGGGCTGTCCAGCCCATGTTCTAAAGCCTGAATCCACAAAGATGGAACCAAGGTCAAGTATGTTTGTTTGTAGGATATCCTACGAACTCGAGGTACTATTTTTACATCCTCATGATAGGAAGGTATTTGTGTAAACAAATGCAAACTTCTTAGAGGAAGAGTTTGTGAGAAATCACAAAGGAAGAAGTGAAGTAGTACTAAAGGAGTTAGCAATTTCATCCAAACCAAGAGTTGTTTTAGATATGACAAAACAAGATGTCGAAATGGATTCAAGAGTTGAATCGAAGTGCAACCTTGAACATCAAGATGTGCCTAGGCGTAGTGGGAGGGTTGTGAGACAACCAGATAGGTATCTGGGTTTAGAGAAGGCTTAATTGCCATCTCGGACCAAGAAGAAACAGATCCTCGTTACGTATACACAAAGCTATTAATGATGTTGATGCAGAAAATGGCTCAAGGCAATGGAATCGGAAATAGATTCTATGTATACTAATGAAGTGCTGGTCCTTGTAGATCTACCACCAGTCTAAAAACCACAGGTGTAAATGGATCTACAAAAGGAAAAGGGATCGGATGGAAAGGTAGAGACCTTTAAAGCTAGATTGGTAGCTAAAGGCTATACTCAAAAGGAGGGTATAGACTACGAGGAGACTTTTCTCCGGTTGCCATGCTTAAGTCCATTAGGATTCTTTTGGCCATAGCAGACCTATTTCGATTATGAAATATGGCAAATGGATGTCAAGACCGCATTTCTAAATGGAGATCTTGAGGAGACCATTTATATGGCCCAACCGTATGATTCATTGAGCTAGGTAATGAGCATAAGGTTTGCAAGTTGCAAAGGTCCATTTATGGACTTAAGCGAGCATCTAGGTCTTGGAACATTAGGTTTGATAAGGCTATCAAAACCTATGGGTTCATACAAAACCTAGTTGAGCCTTGTGTTTACAAAAGAATACAAAAGGTAAGGTTACTTTCCTAATCCTCATGTTGATGACATTACGCTCATTGGGAATGATGTGGGAATGTTATTTGCGGTTAAGGATGGCTGAATGAGCAGTTTTCAATGAAGGATTTGGGAGAGGCTACCTATGTTCTAGGGATCAAACTTATAAGGGATCGTAAGAACAAGAAGATAGTTTTGTCTCAACTAACCTACATTGAGAATATGCTCAATAAGTTCGCCATGCAAGATTCCAAGAGGGGTTTCACCCTACTAGACATGGAATCAAACTTTCAAAGGAACAAGCACCTAAAACCCAAAAGGAGGTTGAGCGATGCGTAACATTCCATATGCTTGGCAGTTGGTAGTTCGATGTATGCAATCTTGACTAGATCGAAATCATTACGCAGATGGGGTAGTAAGCGATTTCAGTCCAATTCAAGAATGGAACATTGGACTACGGTTAAGTGTATACTTAAGTATCTTCGTAGGATGAAGAACTTAATGCTTGTTTACTCTGGAAGTAATCTTATTCCGACAGGATATACGGATTCTGATTTCCAATCAGATGTTGATTCAAGGAAATCAACTTCTAGTTCTATATTTACTTTAGGAGGTGGAGCCATAGTTTGGAGGAGTGTCAAGCAATCTTGTATTGCTGATTCGACTATGGAGGCTGAGTATGTTGCTGCTTGTGAAGTAGCAAAGGAAGCAGTCTGGCTCCGAAAGTTCCTAAATGATTTGGAGGTAGTTCGAGGCGAAAAAGTCATTACACTTTATTGTGATAATAGTGGGGCAGTGGCTAATTCTAAAGAACCTCGGAACCACAAAGCGCCAAACACATTGAGCAAAAGTATCATCTCATAAGGAGATAATACAACGTGGAGAAGTGGATGTGGTAAAGATTCCTACAGAGCAAAACCTTGCTGATCGTTCATTAAAGATATTGACTCAAAAGAGCTTTGAGGTCACCTAGAAGGGATGGGAATGAAGGATATGTCAAACTTGCTTTAGGGCAAGTGGGAGATTGTTGGAGTTATGTAAATATAGTGCCCTGAAAGCAAGTGTATTTACATGTAACTTTATCTTCTTCGATTCTGCTTTTGTAATGAAAATATTTATTATTAATAAAACAAAAGAGTTTGGTTTTATCTGTATGAGCATTATATATCTGGTCATAAGGTACCAAGATTCATTTGTAAGTAATATACATATACATAGAGATGTATGGAAACATGTATATTATTAGAATCAATTCATTGATTCACAGTTGAATAATCAAGTTGGTCGTTTGATTATGGTTTAGATCGTAGTGTTGCGATTTATCTCCATATAAGTAAAGGAGTTTACTTAAAGGGAATGATGAGTTTCATATCATGATAGTAGTAGACTATCGATAATGGCACTATTAAATGAATTGAATCAAGTATGTTTTCAAGAATAAAGTGGGTCGTTACTTTAATCTTAAACATACAACTTAAGCATTCGCTATTATGAACCACAATCTTGATGAGTGGTGAACTCATATGTGTTTCATTATAATTCTTGATATGATCGGAATGGATTTTTACAGGTATTAATCCAAAGGTTCTGCATGTTGGAATTATTAATTGAAACATGTATCGAGAACATTCACTCAAATAAAGAGTTTATAGTGTTATCATCTCTTCTAGATGTTTTAAGGAGATTTGGTGATTAAATCTGGCGATGAGTTTGATGGACTAGCTACCCATCAAGTCTTAACACTAAGATGAGATCTTATGTGTTAATCACCATATAAAGTAAAATGAGAGATCCAGAAGGAAAAACCAACATAAGGGCAAAACGGTAATTTTACCCTTTGTTGTGCGGATGGCTATAATAAGGTTCTAAATAGGGTTTGCAATTGGACATATTCTTTTAATATTTAATAATTCAAGAGTTCAACTAATTGTCTTTAGTGGAATGACATTTAGTTAATAAGTTAGAATTAATTCCAATGAGATTGAATTATTTCTGGGCTTATTGGAGCTTGAATTATCAAAGTTCAATAAGATTCCCCACTTGGCTTTAAGGAAGGTTATCAAGCTAAGTAAGAAGTAATTAGGAGGCTTTAGAAGTCCATAATTGAATGATGGGCTTATACTAATTAATGGTTAATTGGAAGCCTATATGTTCATTTAGAAATGGGCTTGTTTTGGTTTAATGTAATTGATTAGATTAATTATATTAAAACAATTTTTTTTTAAATGGAGAAGAAGCAATTTCGAAATTGTGTTAGGTTAGATGTGTAACCACACATTTGACATTAAAATACTAAATAAAGATGGTCTTTATTATGGTTCATCATTATTAAATGGAGTTATGAACTTACCATTAAATGGTTTAATGGTTGGCTTTTAATGTTGGCATGTAACCTATTTGCATTCATTAGATTAAAGATGAAAGATGTGCATTAGATGGACCATCTTCCTTCTTTCTTCTTGCCAAAACCGAAATGGGTATTCAATTATAGGTTATGGTCCTTTCAAATAGCCATTTTAAAGATAAATGAAGTAAGTCTCATTTATTGGCTATTTGATGAGTGATTAATGTAAGTGATGCATTGGATGCCTCTCACTCTTTCCATTGATGCATATTTCGAAATTGAGATGTAAGAAAGGGTTCTTGCATGGTTTTTAGACATTCTCTCCTTTCATGCAAGGTAGAACCGAAATTCCTAAGTGAAAGAATTGAAAGAGTTTCAATTTTGGTTCTTCTTCTTCTAAGAAAATCTCCTCCAAATATTTCTTCTCCTTTCCCACCAAAGGATTTTGTTAACCTAGTTGTCTTTGAAGAACAAGTGGTAAATCTAATTGGTTGAGGATACTACAACAAGGAAGAAGATAGATTGCTAAAGGAAAAGACTCAAAGGCAAAGGATTTGGATATAAGAAGGAGAGGATAGCGTAGCGAGGGTTTAAAGCTGTAGCGAAGGAATCGGTAATTCCTTTTATCTTGTTCTTGGTTTTATTATCCTTATACCATATCATGTATGGATTAGCATGTTGATTTGGATATATTGCTTCCGCTGCAAGATGATTTCTTAAAAAGTTTTGAAATCTATCGTTTCTCCATACTAAGCATGATTTCTTTTTCCGATACAACAAAGAGAAAATCGAAAATGGTGAAGAATGAGCTCAGAGTCAATCTTTAATCTTTGATCTTTTAGTGAGATTTTGGTTTAGTTGGCACAAGATTGGTATGGGTTTGTGGATTCCCAAGAAAATTTTGGAAATTTCATGTTCTAATTGAATCAATTGTGGATGTTTATGATTTAGGGTTTTTGTCTTGAATGAAGAAAATTGAGGAGAGGCTAAAGAGACTTGAGGATTGGGACAAGTTTCTAGCAAGGTTATGAGGTGGGTAATGTGTTTATTTTTCAAATTATGAGCTAATTATAAGTGTTGGTTTTATAAGCTATTGTTTTACAAACGATTGAACCAATTGCTTTTGAAATGATTTATAAATTGTTAAAGTCATTGTTTCTAAATGATTTACGAAAAATTCTACAATTGTTTCGGATAATTTTCCATAAATGACTTGAATTGTTTATTCAATGGATTTTTTAGTAAATTGATAAAGATGAAATACTCATTGAGTTCATTGTGTTAAATCGATTGATAAGTTGAGTATGTAAATTAGTGTGATATGATGTTTGAATGTTTTTAAAAGGTTATAAAGTGTGCATTCCTTGTTTGGGAAAATTGAAAAATTGTTATATGAGCTCCTGTTTGTAACTTGTGTGATTTTGTGATTGATCGATATTGCATTGAATTTGAGATGACATGAAAAGTTCAATTTCGAAATGTGCCTTCGAGCAATTCATTTTTTAAGCATGAATATGTGTTATATGAGTATGGTTAGGTCCCCCAAATAGTATCAGTGAACTGGTCTCATATGTTTAAAGGCTTCTCCCGCCTGCCCGCTAGTGTCCATAGAGCTCTGCACGGACTCCTCATGTCTTTCACGGCTACACATGACCGCTTTGCGGAATTGTGTATTACGTCCTGTTTTTAGGACCGACCTAAACCGTTTGATGTGATTTTGTGTTTTGCTTTGTGTCGAATCTGGTGCATTTATATGTGATGCATTTTATGGGTTTCGACTTTATTCATGAATTGTTCAATGGTTTGGAATTTCGACGAATGAGAAATTTGGAAATTTCAACTATGAAAGTTTTGGAAACTGTTTATAAAAGATTTGAAATTGAGAAGTTTTTGAGCAATAAACCTTCAATGTTTTCCTATTGTGATAGTTCGATCAACTGAAAGTAAGGTTTGAAAATGTTTTTGCTTATCATTTGAGTTATAAACGTGTTACCCACGAGCTTCCGAGCTCACCCCCCCCCCCCCTTTTCATTGTAGGAAAATCCCGGGAGGTACATCACATGTACCGGCAGCAGAAAACAAAAATTTTTGTTCCCGGGACTTTCCCGAAACCCAGGATCTTGGTATCCGTATGAAGACATAAACCTAAATAGCCAAAAGAGACTATCTCTAAAGGTGATCCACGCAGAGATCAGAAAACCTAACCGAGTCAAACCCCTTTGACCCGGGAATAGCTAGAACAGATTAAGAGCTGCTAGACCCTACCTCTGTCCTGGAGAGCTTGGATTGATGTTGAAAGAAATGAAACTTGCTTGAAGAAGATGAAGAATCGATGATGTGATGAGATGAGAAGGAAAACCATTTTCCTTCTTCCTTTCTTAAAGTCACGATGATCATCTTTCTTCCACTTCATGTCTTAGTCTTTTTAGTCTTTAAGAAGACTTAACAAACTAAAGGTGGAGAGAGCTCCACGATTTTCTTCTTTATATATATATATATATATATATATATATATATATAAAGTAAAACTTAAAGATGAAGCTTCCTTTCCTCCACTTCCACGTTTCATCATATATATATATATATATTAATTAATTAATTAATTAATCAATTAATATATAGTTGCTAAGGTCGATCCAACTGGGTTGGTCCTCTACGCCTCTCGGGCCCCGATCTTTGAAACACTCTAAACCTTTCTTAGCAATATTGATGTCGCGATCTCATCGGGACATATCCCAATCCATCGGGATCCATTTAATCCTAATGCTCTCCATAATTGGAACTCGTCCAATTACTATTTCTGATTCTCTGAAACACTCTTATCGTGTGACCCTTTAGGTTCCGGTTATGTTGGCCACTTAGATTAACAATTAATCTGAGCAAGTCATGAGCGGTATCTAGCAACACATCATGACCCCCAATTGACCGGAAAGTAATCGGTTTGATGTATTCATCACGAACCGGATCACAAACCCTTCCATAGACAATTACCGTGCAATTCGTCCTTTCACCATCCTATACCCCACTTGGTTATGAGTATGGTCAAAGTGTCAACTCTTACTAGACTGAGTCTAGCCCAAGTGATATCAGATCTCGTCCTAGGACTCATTACTCTATATGTCCATGAAGACACTCTCCATGACATATTCACTCTGGCCAGAGATTTACAAGTAATGATCCTGACAAGAGGCCATGGGTATCTCTTCTGCTAATCCAGAAGTGGTGAATCCTTTATTGGCTACTCAATTATCTTGAATACCTCAAGTTGCACCCAAGCACCACCTATGAGTTACCTCTGGAAGGCAACAAGGAATGGAGTCAAAGCACAGGATCAGTATCCAAGATATCCTTGAGTACCTCAAGTCTAAGGATACTTGCACCATTGCTATGATGAGATCATCACTGACACTTAGATAAGATATCCATGTGATGATCTCATGGCAGGTCATCCAATGAACTTACTACCGCTAGTAAGCATCCACATGTCAATTCTAAATATCTCATATTTACAGTTTCTGAGATCCACTGCTTGATCCAATCAAGGAATATGACATGTGCTAGTCTATCCAGATTAATGATGTCCAGTCTCATTAATCCTATGACTAGGGAGAATTTAGATACTGACATAATTGCACATGATAGGAACCTCAGTAGTATGATCACATCATAATTTCCTTCATGCTATGTCATATATCATGGACTTCATTAATTCAATTAAAGATCCAATCAATTCATAAACAATGTTTATGAATATCAAATTAATGAAGAAAGCCTTTTCTTTATTTATTCATTCAGTCTGCATACAACTGTGAATAAAACGCGCTAAAGGGGATTGCCTTTAGGGCACAAATAAATAGTACCGTCCTTGAATAAGTCGACTTATCCAATGTACAAGTCGACTTATCGATACTTTTCAAGAACAAGTCGACTTATCAGTAGTACAAGTCGACTTGTACTTACAAATCTCCCACTTGACCTAAAGCCAATCGCCTTAGTATCCAATACCATAAGCGAGTCCATGAGAATCACAATTCTCCTGTGACAATGGCTTTGTCAACGGAACAGCAACACTTTGCTCTGTGGGAATTCTCTCTATCAGGATATCATCTCAACTAATGATCTCCCGAATCAGCGGAGTACGAGTTCGGATCGTCGATAAGACCTTGGTTCCTTTGCCTGCGCATTAGCCCCATTGTATCACAATACAATCCTATGGGCCCACCACAGCTAGGGACCAGATCAAGTTCAGTAATGAACTTCTTGATCCAAACTGCTTCCTTTGCACATCTCATGCGACAGGTACTCTGCCTCGGTTGTTGAATCAGCAGTCCTCTCTTGTTTGGAACTCTTTCCAACTGACCGCCTCGCTATTCAGTGTGAATGTGTATAACTTGATTGTGATTCAGAATCATCCTTATCAGATTAGATACTGGCATCTGAATGCCCGCTCATATGGAGATTTCCATCTCCAAACATCAAGAAAACATCCTTAGTGCTTCGCAAGTACTTGAGGATATTCTTGACAGTCACCTAGTGACCCTCACCAGGATCCGATTGGTATCTGCTCGTAACACTTAGAGCATACGATACATCGGGCCTCGTACATAGCATTGTTCCATGCTAAACCTCTTTAGCATCTCATCTATGTACGATGCTTGTGAAAAACCAAGCAACCTTTTGATCTATCTGCATAAATCTATATCCCAAGGATATAAGTTGCTTTACCAAGGTCTTTCATCTCAAATTGATTGGACAACCAAATTTTAACTGATTGTAGCATAGAGACATCGTTTCCGAGTAACAGTATGTCATCTACATACAACACAAGGAATACGATTGCAGTCCCATTAACCTTCTTATGCACACAATGATCATCCGAATTTTGTGAGAAATCAAACTCTTTGATTAACTCAACTAAACGGATAATCCAACTCCTGGATGCTTGCTTTAATCCATTAATGGATTTCTGAAGCTTGCATACCTTTTCGCCATCGATGGAAGTGAAGCCCTCAGGTTGTGTCACACATATCCTCGGGTAGATTTCCTCTCAGGAAAGCTATCTTCACATCCATTTGCCATATCTCATAATCATAATGAGTGGCAATGGCTAGGAGTATCCGAATGGATTTAAGCATTGCTACGGGGCTGAAGATTTCGTCATAGTCAACTCTTTGTCTGTGACGATATCCTTTGGCCATTAGCCTCGCTTCATAGGTAATCAGATTACCATCCATGTTGGTTTTCTTTTGAAAATTCCTTGCACCCTGTGGGTTTTATCCCTTCAGGTGTAACAACCAAAGTCCATACTTGGTTTTATGTACATGGAATCCATTTCGGATTTCATGGCACAAAGCCATGTTCCAGACTCTGAACTTTTCAGAACCTCTTCATAGGTAGTAGGCTCATCATCTCGTATGAGTAATACGTCATTCTGTTCCCTTACGAGAAATCCATATTTCTCAGGAACAGTGCGTATCCTACTTAACCTACAAAATTCGTGTGTAGAAGAAGGTTGAACTGTTACCTCATCTATATGAGTGACAGTTTGAGTTCGAAGCGATTGATCAGTGTTTGTTCGAGCATCTTGAACTTCTCCAAGTTCAACTTTGCTCCCACTGTCCTCTTGTGAAAGAAACTCTTTCTTTAAGAAAACAGCATGCTTGGAAACAAACAACTTATGTTCCTAAGCAAGGTAGAATTGATATTCCACGAACAAACACTTGTCAGCTTTGCATCAAGCTAATCTGACTGTGTCCGCTTCACGTAAGCAGGACAATCCCAAACTTTCAGATGAGAAAGATAGGATTTTCTATTAGTCCATATCTCCATATGGAGTAACATCAACTGTCTTTGATGGAACTCTGTTTAGCAAGTAAACAGTTGTCTCAAGCGCATATTCCCAAAACTGTGCAAAACCTATCATCAATCGCACCATGTCTAACAAGGTTCGATTTCTCCTTTCAGCCACACCTTGTGCTGCGGCGTGTAAGGTGGAGTGTACTGAGATAAAATCTCATGATCTCTGAGATAATCCAAAACTGTTGGTCTAAGTATTTTCCACCAGGATCAGATCGTAATGTCTTCATACTTTTACCAAGTTAGTTTTCTACTTCATTTCTGAATTATTTGAACTATTCAAATGCTTCATATTTGTATCTTATCAGATACATGTACCCATATCGTGAATAATCACCGATAAAAGTAATGAAGTAAAAACAACCACTTCTGGCATGGATGGACATCGGACCACATACATCCAAATGTATCAGGTCTAATATTTCATTCACTCGTTCACCCTTTCCTTTAAAGGATAACTTAGTCATCTTGCCTAATAAACAAGATTCGCATGTGTCATATGATTCATAATCAAATGACCCTAAACATCCACTCTTATGGAGCTTAGCGATGCGTATCTCATTTATATGGCCAAGCCGACAATGCCATAAGTAAGTTGATTTTAAATTATCTCGATTATGTCTTTTCGCGTCATTGATATTCATAATTGGATATGATATATCTAATATGTCAATTCCATTGCATAATGTACCAGTACCATAGAGCATTCCATTGCAACTAATATAGCAACCATTGCTACTAAAAGTCAAATGGAAATCAGCTCTAATTAAACATAAAACATACAATATGTTCTTTGTTTAAAACGGGTACAAAATGACAATCATCCAATTTGAATACAAGCCCAGTAGGGAGTAACAAGACATAAGTGCTTACGGCTAATGTAGCAACCCTTGCTTCATTACTTGCACGAAAGTCCAGTTCTCCTTTTATGAGCTTTCTACTGTCCCTGAGGCCCTACATATCATTTCATATGTATGAGCCACATCCGGTATCAAATACCAATATGTTTGGATCAGGAATAGTATTAACCTCAATGACAAACATATTTGAAGAAGTAGAGGCATCTAATGCCTTCTTCTGCTTCAAGGACTTCAAATAGATTTTACAGTTTCGCCTCTAGTGGCTAGACTTGCCACAATGAAAGCAAAATCCTTTTGGGGCAGAATCTTTGGTTTTTCTTCTTGTTGGCACTTCCCTTTGGTTTCTATGCCTTTTCTTCTTTGATCTAGAAGAAGAAGCATCCACCATTAGCACTTGCTATCTATCTTGATAGCACCTTTCATTGTCGTGGCAGATTGATCACCAGAATTGTTGTGGATATTTGGTTTATCCGATAGTTTATCACAAACTGTGAATAACCATCAGACAATCCAACTAGAATTAAGTCTCTACTTAATTCATAATCCATTACAAATCCTAAGACGGCCAATCTCTCAATATAGCCATTCATCTTCAGGGCATCTTGCAGCGATTGTCCTGAGCCATCTTTGTGATGAAGAGAAGCCTTGAGGTCTTGAACCTTTCGCATCGAGCTCACTCATCAAACAGCTCCCTAAGATGAGATACTATAACGTGAGCATCCATGGACTCGTCTTTTCGCAGCTCGGTGACATCGAGGCAAGCGACCATGTCCCGTCCATTAGATGCTTACGATATGCTTTCTGATCCTTATCAGAAGCATCGACAACAGGTGCATCTGGAAGTGGAACATCTAGGACGTATCCCAGTTCCTCAGATCTGAGAACAATTCTCAGATTCCTTAGCCAATCAAGAAAATCGGTCCAGAATAGAGAGCGTATATTCACACTGAAAGACTTCTTCAATCAACCTAAACGCGATAGAGAGAAGGAATGATAGAATAGAAATGCCTGCATGATCATAAGGACTTGCATGACATGCATATGGCTCCCACTAGTTTCCTAGAATCCATAACCCTCTTTACGAATCCAAAGAAACAATGTGACATAATGTCCTAGTGGGTCGATATCCGACATTGCTAAGAGTGACCTTGGGTTTGCCCAACAAGCCACAACTTAGGTCAATCGGTAGGTATCGGTCATACCAATTGCATCATCGATAACCGACATTGAGAATGACCTTGGATTTGTCCAACAAGCCACCTTATGTCTCGGGAGGTATCAGATATACCAATTACATCTTAGACACAACTATCGATCAGTGCTATCAACTTGTTGATGTGTGCACTTCATTGGGTATCAACTCTTTGATGCGCATACATCCGATGTATGCTACCCAATTTCGCCTCTGTCCACGTTGACCTTGAGTTTGCTCAACAAACCAACGCTTCCAGTGAAAACCGACCCATTAATCCGAAAATCATATTTTCATGGTTCGAACATATCCGTATAGAGTGAGCTTGAGTTTGCTCAACAACCCAACCCTATAAGAACTCTGGTTCTTACCATATTAATGGAAGGCGTTAGTTTTCATATACCGAGGAGGGATTTCGGGTCTCTTCTTCTCCAAGCCGAAGGATTATAGTCACGAAGACTATATGGAATGATTTAGGTTTCATCAATCATATTGAATCAATCCTTATAATCATCCATCATCCAACCTGAGCATGCCACAAGTCGACTTTCATCAAATGCAAGTCGACTTATGCTTCTGCCCACACACAAGTCGACTTGTATGACACAAGTCGACTTATTTCACTGCCATGAACAAGTGGACTTATAAGGTACTACAAGTGGAAGCTTATTCGAGATCTGAACAAGTCGACTTATTCTATAGACAAGTCGACTTATCCCAAAAACCTTGAACAAGTCGACTTATTTCACATACAAGTCGACTTATTCAGGGAATTTTGCTAAAATCTCTAATCGGCTAATTCCTCAATTAATGCAATTCCAATTCACAACACCTACATACCTAAGGTAATATCTGATAAATTTGATGTATCAATGAACAATTCATTGAACCATGAAAGCCTTAAATAGTCAAACTATATGAAAAACTTGAAATGAGTCAAAACTCATTAATTTCCAAACAATTTAGGAACACCCAAATTATCATCCTAAGCATCTCTAGCTAGCATATACATTATCAAATTTACTCCGGCACTTGTCACATAAATTGTGACGGCCAAAACAAGCAAGAAAATGAAATATACTAACGAGACGCTAATGTGACCAATTCGGCATTCAAAATTCTTGGAAAAGCAAATTCAAGCAATTCACTTTGGCAATCATACCACATCAAGATAACACATTTTTAATCACATTAAAAATGGTGTAAGGCATTGGAACTGAAAAAGCACACTCAATCAAGCCAAGCAAAACAGTCTCAACAATTTTCACCAAAACTGTCCAGTTCTGTACATTGCTTGAAATGATCAATGAAACAATTTCAATAAATCATGAGAAAATTATATAGGTTACTACATGTTCAGAACATGCTACATGAATGTTTTCAGGATTTTAGGCCATCAAAAACTCAGTCAACCTAAATAACAAAACCGATTCAAAATCTGTGTTCATCAGCACAGCAATTCCCAACAGCATAGAATAAATTCGTGAATAAATATCCAATCACCTTGAAATCCAATTTCCATGCTCACAGATATTCACCAACATCTTAGAGACATGTAGGTGAAGGAAAATCCAGAAAACAATTTTTCTAGAATTTATTCTCGATTTTATACTACTGCCTGTTCCAGAATCGTTTCACAAAACAGCATCTGTAACCTTAGGGAATTAATTAGCAAAACTATATCAAATCAAATCGATAAATTCTGAAAATTCATAGACATATTCTTTAACATGTTATGAACAATCTTGGGCAGAAAAATTTCGAAAAATGCATCTCTATACAGAAACGAAATTTGGACAGCAAGCATGCATCAACATCAACAACACTTAGGGTTTCTGATCTAGCTTAGGTTATAGCTTCATACGGGATACCAGACGCTCTGATACCACTGTAGGAAAATCCCGGGAGGTACATCACATGTACAGGCAGCGGAAAACAAAAATTTTTGTTCCCGGGACCTTCCCGAACCCAGGATCCAGGTATCCGTATGAAGACATAAACCTAAGTAGCCAAAAGAGACTATCTCTAAAGGTGATCCACGCAGAGATCAGAAAACCTAACCGAGTCAAACCCCTTTGACCCGGGAATAGCTAGAACAGATTAAGAGCTGCTAGACCCTACCTTTGTCCTGGAGAGCTTGGATTGATGTTGAAAGAAATGAAACTTGCTTGAAGAAGATGAAGAATCGATGATGTGATGAGATGAGAAGGAAAACCATTTTCCTTCTTCCTTTCTTAAAGTCACGATGATCATCTTTCTTCCACTTCATGTCTTAGTCTTTTTAGTCTTTAAGAAGACTTAACAAACTAAAGGTGGAGAGAGCTCCACGTTTTTCTTCTTTATATATATATATATATATAAAGTAAAACTTAAAGATGAAGCTTCCTTTCCTCCACTTCCACGTTTCATCATATATATATATATTAATTAATTAATTAATTAATTAATCAATTAATATATAGTTGCTAAGGTCCAGTCCAACTGGGGTCGGTCCTACCGGCCTACCGGGCCCGATCTTTGAAACAGACTCAAAACCTTTCTTAGCAATATTGATGTCGCGATCTCATCGGGACATATCCCAATCCCATCGGGATCCATTTAATCCTAATGCTCTCCATAATTGGAACTCTGTCCAATTACTATTTTACAGATTCTCTGAAACACTCTTATGCGTGTGACTCTTTAGGTTCCCGGTTATGTTGGCCACTTAGATTAACAATTAATCTGAGCAAGTCATGAGCGGTATCTAGCAACACATCATGACCCCCAATTGACCGGAAAGTAATCGGTTTGATGTATTCATCACGAACCGGATCACAAACCCTTCCATAGACAATTACCGTGCAATTCGTCCTTTCACCATCCTATACCCCACTTGGTTATGAGTATGGTCAAAGTGTCAACTCTTACTAGACTGAGTCTAGCCCAAGTGATATCAAATCTCGTCCTAGGACTCATTACTCTATATGTCCATGAAGACACTCTCCATGACATATTCACTCTGGCCAGAGATTTACAAGTAATGATCCTGACAAGAGGCCATGGGTATCTCTTCTGCTAATCCAGAAGTGGTGAATCCTTTATTGGCTACTCAATTATCTTCGAATACCTCAAGCTGTACCCAAGCACCACCCTATGAGTTACCTCTGGAAGGCAACAAGGAATGGAGTCAAAGCACGGATCGAGATATCAAGATATCCTTGAGTACCTCAAGTCTAAGGATACTTGCACCATTGCTATGATGAGATCATCAACGACACTTAGATAAGATATCCATGTGATGATCTCATGGCGAGTCATCCAATGAACTTACTACCGCTAGTAAGCATCCACATGTCAATTCTAAATATCTCATATTTACGGTTTACGAGATCCACCGCTTGATCCAATCAAGGAATATGACATGTGCTAGTCTATCCGGATTAATGATGTCGGTCTCATTAATCCAATGACTAGGAGAATTTAGAATCTTGACATAATTGCACATGATAGGAACCTCGATGAGTATGATCACATCATAATTTCCTTCATGCTATGTCATATATCATGGACTTCATTAATTCGATTAAAGATCCAATCAATTCATAAACAATGTTTATGAATATCAAATTAATGAAGAAAGCCTTTTCTTTATTTATTCATTCAGTCTGCATACGACTGTGAATAAAACGCGCTAAAGGGGATTGCCTTTAGGGCACAAATAAACAGTACCGTCCTTGAATAAGTCGACTTATCCAATGTACAAGTCGACTTATCGGTACTTTTCAAGAACAAGTCGACTTATCAGTAGTACAAGTCGACTTGTACTTACATTCATCCCCATCTCCAGGTATTCGAGCAGGAGATCGGATGAAAGACGTCAAGACATCAGTTCGATTTGTGTATGTTTTTGTACTTTGTGTATTTTGATGTATGATTATTGGAAATGGTATATGGCTAGGAATGCCATTAGAGTATTGTAAGCATTTAGTTCGTGATGTATTTTGGATTATGATATTGTATAGGAATTTGAATTATGGAATTGGAAAGTGTGTATGGCTATGGATTGTGCAAAATGGTTTGTATATAAACTTAATTAAGTTGTGAATGTGTTTTGGATATTTATGGATATGGATGAAGGTACATGATGATAGGATATAATTTGTGATGATTTACAAGTATAAATATGATTGGTTTTGGGTTGATGGAAGTATTAATTCATATATGAGTATAAATGGAAATTGTATATGAGTTTGAATGTGATGAATACGAATTGGATATGAAAAATGGCTTGAAGTGGTTTAGAGATAGGATTGCGTTTTTGCTGAGATCCCGGAAGGAGGGTCCGGTGGATTTTGATGTATGTGTGATTATTTAGAAATTATAGAAGTGAGTTTTACACCGTGCAGGTTTGGGTTTTGTTCATGTGCAGCCGTTATGCTGCCCATTTTTCGATAAGAATATTGGTTATATGGTTAAGATAAAACAAGAATGTGATTGCGATCAAAAGTTGATTTTTGAGAGATGTAGGACTTGTATGAGTTTCCCAAAAGTGGGAATTATTTGTTTTGATTTGAATAAGATCTTTAAAAGATGAGAAAGAAAAAAAGAAAAAGAGAAGAAAAAAATTTACACCGGCATTGATCCGTTTCGGATAGGAATAGTCCAGGGTTTCCAAAGCTATGATTAAGATATTTGTGTCGGATGTCGATTTCGGTTTTATTTGCTTCGATTCGATCCGTATTTTCTTCGTATTTTTGTTATTTGATAATTTGATTTCGATCGTTTATTCGATTTCATTTCCGATTCATGTGTTTGCTTCGCTTTGATTTGCTATATGATCCAATTCATTGTTTTTTGTTCCATTTCGGATTCGATTTACGAGTGATTTTGTTAAGTTTTAAGCAATTGGGTCACGATCTCAACAGATATGGTATCAGAACAAGAGTGATAGCAATTAGTATAAGGAGTTGGGTTACGGTCTCAACAGATGTGGTATCAGAGCAAGGGTGAAAGTGTTAAGTTTTAAACAGTTGGGTTTCGGTCCCAACAGATGTGGTATCAGAGCAAGGGTGAAAGTGTTAAGTTTTAAACAGTTGGGTTTCGGTCCCAACAAGTCTAGGATGTGGAAAATGAACATGTTAAGAGTGGGTAATATTTAAGATGAAAAATGGCGAAATAGGTTAGAATTTAGGAGGTTTGGAAATTATAAGAGAGATGCCTAGGGTAGAAGTCCAGAACATGGAAGTTGAGAAAATTCTGGCAAGTATTTAGCTAAAATATAGGAAGTAGGTAGTTATAGGAAAACCTTTTAAGGAAAGTAAGGTTAAGAGGACTATATAAATTTACTAGCACCGTGAGGACAAGGAATAATCTACGTAACACATAACCTCCAAACAATATCCAAAGAGACAAGTAACTCTATAAACACTTTGTTATTATTTTTCTAACTTTCTTTACATTATGTATACATTTTTGTTACCTAAAATGGCCTTTATACCTTGTGTTTTCTTTATTGCATAAATCAAATCATTTTTTCCAACACATTTTGTAAGTTTTTCAAAGCCCACATATATCATTAATAAGAAATCATATATAAATTATGGGAGAAATCCTCCCTAACACCCCTAAATTCAATATTAATACTAGCAATTCGGCACACTTGATGGGACTTGATGCCACAAAGAAAGAATGGAGAAGAAATCATTTTGCCTCCAACTATGGATGAAAAGGTCCCTATAGTAGTAAGGAATGAAGGTTTTATATCCTAGATGGTTGAGAATCTCAAGAAGGTATCCTTGCATTCTGCCATTGATAAGAAATCATATAAAAATTATGGGAGAAATCATCCCTAACACCCCTAAATTCAATATTAATACTAGCAATTTGGCACACTTGATGGGACTTGATGCCACAAAGAAAGAATGGAGAAGAAATCATTGTGCCTCCAACAATGGATGAAAAGGTCCTTATAGTAGTAATGAATGAAGGTTTGTATCCTAAATGGTTAAGAATCTCAAGAAGGTATCCTTGCATTCAGCTACCTCTCCTACTGCCAAGTATCCAAGATTGTTGTAACAGAATGATGTTGTTTGAACAAATAAAATTTCAAAATTAAAATCCAATGCAACCTCTATGAATGAGGCAATCAAGATTTTGACAGAGAAGGTTGAAAAAATGTCTCCTACTCTAGTACAATTGCTAACTAGAATTCTCCTACTTTAGCATAGCAAATATTCGAAGGACTACAAAGGTATCCTACCTCTAATCTGATGGAAGCTCGGGAGTGTAGTCACCTTCTAGTTGCTTCCTTAGTAAGGTACATCCCTCCTTATAAAAGAGAGGATGCTCATGTGACGTCTCCATTCCATAATTTTGAAAATTGTCAATAGGCAATTAAGGGTCAAATTCTGGGTAGCAAAGGATTTGAAATAGAAGCTAATAGACCACAATACGGTTTAATGGTTACATTACAACTGTAAATTGCAATCCTATTATCCGCCACCCCTTCTATGTAAATAAGACTCTAAGTTGATATGAATGCGATCCAAAAATTTGTTAAGGAATTGCATAGGCCTAGTTCGAGATAGCTTGGCTACCTAAAATTCCAAAAATCTTATCTAAAGCATAAAAATGCTTACTATTGTGCCTACAAAATTCCTAAATTTAACTTGTTTTTTAGTGGAAATGGCCAATTAACTATTGAGCAAATCGCTAAATTCACCATTTAATGTAGGGAGTTAGCTAACTATGAAAATTTGAATAATTTTAAGCTCAAGCTATTCTTGAATTCATTAGTAGGTATAACCTTCTCTTAGTACGCTTTATTGCCTAGGAATTCTATCCTTACCTGGGTTAGCATGGAAAGATTATTTCAAATTCAATTTTTTAAATTGAGTTCAAAGTTAGAATAGTTGAGCTTTCTAGAGCTACTAAAAAATGGTGAGACTATGAACATGTTCATCACTTGTTTCAAGAAGATGAGAAGTCAATGTTCAATTGTGCTCACAGAAAATGAATACATGAAATTTGCTCAAAAGGGTCTAAATGTTGAATTGTCGAAGAAATTCATGATTGTTATAAAGTGACGATAGAATTCTTTGAATATGAAGAACTTCTTAAGGAAGAATGGCATTGAAAGAAGATTGTGGTGGGAACTTATGTTATAGAGACAAATTCTTACAATTTCAAAAAAGCCAAAGTCAACATTCCTGAAGCCTATGTTTGCCCCTTTCTAGAGCATAATTATCTTGATGTCAAAAATAAAATGTAGGCCCTGTCTACTCAAATTTAGTACAAATTGACAACTCCAAGATAAAGGAGATCTTTGATTTTCTGTCACAAGAAAATTTCATGACCTTATCACAAGAGCATAGAATTCCCATAGAAAAAGAAATTAGAGTTAGAGACTATTGCAAATATCACAATATATGGAGTCATCCAGTGAATTAATGTTAGGGGCTTAGCAGTGTGGTCTAAGACTGAATTAGCAAGGGAATTTTTTTATTTACTGAAGTAGACCAAATTGTAATGATAAATAGAGAACCATTAATGCCATTGAATTTGATTTATGCCTATTACTAGATATTAAAAAAAGTTAAAGATTATGGAGGATAATTTAGCATCATCATTTAATTTCACTACAAGTATTTTTGTTCCTAAATATAATTTAAAAACCAAGCTAGGATTGAGAATTATTGTATTTCCAAAATTTAGTAAAAAGAAGCAATTTTAGAGTAAAATCACTAAATAGAATTCACCTAAGCTTTTAACAAAGATATGGTTGACAAATTCCATGTTTAACACAGACAATATCGTTTTATAATACCACCATGCCATCTCGATAATCCTAGATAGTATTAAGGCATCCCAAAAACCTAGTATCCTTAACTTAAATTGAGAAAAGATGGCTTCAATGAAATAGGTCTAATGCTTGGATTGAAAGAAGTAAGCCTTTATCATTCAAAAAAAATCAAATTCAAAAAAGCCATTCTTTGTAAGACATGTTTGCTCAAAAGAAGGTACTATAGATCCTAATAACAAGAAGGGACATCTATAAATCATCAATGAAAAGCAAAGCAAGAAAAAAAAAGAAAATTGTAGATTTCATAAGAAGTGGGAACACTCAAAGATTCAAGAGGAGGACTCTAATGAATTTATTACAATTGGAAAATTTCACATTTAGGTACCGTTTGTCGTTTCTTCCATAAAACTCCCAACTCCATTCAGCAAATCATATGTGATGATGGCATAATTCCCTTGTGATAAAAGAGAATACAAAGTATCAATATTGGTGGAGGTACTAGGAATTCCAGAAAAGGTGGTGTTAAAAAGCCAGTTAAGGCTGTGATGCAACATATAAGACCTCTATATTAAGGCCTACATCAATGGCAGGCCAACTTTAAGAGTTTTGGTTGATAATTGGTCAGTAATAATAAACATCATATGGAATAAAATAATAACTTTGGTGAAGATGACACAAATTTAATCCTAACTAAAGTATTGTTGGTATATTCACTGGAGAAACTACCAAAGCATAGGAAATTCCCCTACAAATATCACAATGGGAGGAAAGTCTTCTCTCAATGCTTTCTTTTTTTATGACACACACATTAGTTATCAACTCATATAGGGATGAGATCGAAAAACCTCCAACTTCTATACTCCATCATCTCTTCATCAACCTTTCCTTCTATAGAAAGATGATGAAGTACAAATCATTTGGGCTAATTCATAGCCATTCCATACTAAACTTGACATTTTTGAAAGGAAAATTCTATGGTGACCATGTGAAGCTAGTACAAATTTGCAAACTATCCTATAGATAATGTTATAAAATATAGATGAAGAAAAGGACATAGAGTTATAAAATAACTACCGCCGCGCCTACTCATAGGAGGGTTCCCATTATAAAGGGACCTGATTAGTGAATTTCATGAAGAGAAAGAGCAAGTTGTAGTGACAGAAGTTAAGTTTAGAATGTACCAAATTTTAGATAATTCCAAGAAAGCAAGGCAATACAAAAACATGAAATTAGGGCTTGAAGAAGAAGCACTTCAAGGGAAATTATGCCCTAGATTTGAAATTTGCTCCTAAAAAGTTTGAAGATTTTGGACCAAAAATAAAGATCCATTTGATGAAGTGAATCTGGATAATTTAGGAGAAGTCCATATGGTCTTTTTTAGCAGAGAGCTCCTAAAGGAATCCAAAGATTTTTTTTTTCCTAAGACTATGTAGAGATGCCAAGGTTAAGTAGAAAGCTAGTGGCATATAGAGTTTTGTTAAAATCTTAATTCTACCCTTATCACCAACCCCGTAGATTGTGGTCTAAAGAAGATAAGCTAAAGATTAAAGAAAAAGTCAAAAAAATTTATGTAATATTGGTTTTATTATACTAAACTAATATACTAAGTGGCTAGTTAATGTTATCCCTATAGTTAAAAAGAATGGAAAGATAGGAATTTGTGTCAACTTTAGGGATTTAAATGTAGTCACTCCTAAAGATGTAAACATGATATCAGTTGTAGCTTATTTTGTAGATGCAATGATTGGACATACTTTATTTCTTTTATGGGTTGTTTTTCTCGTATAATAAAAAATTTATAGCTAAAAAAGAAAATTTCAAAAAATCTTTTATATTTCCAAGGTCAATATAGACATTTGAATGGTTTATAATGCCTTTTGGTCTAAAATATGTAGGAGCCAATTATTAAAGGCTATGCATGCTATTTTTCATGATTTAATAGGATGCCCCTTGGAAGTTTAAATAAATGATATTGTGGTGGTATAAAAAAAGAGTGCAGATCATATCCAGGATTTATAAGAAGCCCTTCATAAGATGAGAATACACAAATTAAAGCTAAACCCCTTTAATTGTGCTTATGGAATAAAAGCAACAAACTTCCCCAGATTTTTAGTTCACAACAGAGGAGTTGAGCTAGATAACAATAAATTAAAAACCATTCTTGAAACAAAACTACCTTAGAATAAGACAAAGCTTCAGAGACCTTTAGGCCGAGTGAGGACAAGTAAGACAATTGGTATAAATAAGAAATTTTTTTCAATATATAGCCAAATAAGAATATTCAAAAGTCTTAAAAATTCTAAACTTAGGCCAGGTGAGGACAAGCAAGACAATTGGTATAAATAAGAAAAAATTTTCAATAAATAGCCAAATAAGAATATTCAAAAGTCTTAAAAATTCTAAACTAGTAAGGCCGTTTAGATAAATCTTTAAAAGGATTCAACTGGTCCATCAACCTAGCCTTTAAAGATAGTAAAAAACTAAAGACATCTTTAAGAGGTTTTCCATATAAATTGGTGGATAAATAAAGATCGAGGAATTCTAGAAATCTAGGATCAACCGAAGGCAAGACTTCTCTTTCCCTAAATTCAAGGAAGTGAGTAAAAGTACAGTGTTAGATTAACCATGCATATAAGTTAAGTCTTTGTAAAGGAAGGTTGGATAAACATCTCCCCAAATTCTCATAGAGGAACCTTAAGAAAATAGAACCAAAAGTGAAGAATTTTCCAGAGGCCACCACTTTACAAAAAGGATGAAACTCCAAACTTGGTTTATTGCTAACACAGAATAAACTGAATTGATATAACACGACCCAAACGAACTTGATGATATGTTCTCTTTAGAAATGCAATTTCTAAAAGAAGTATAACTATTTATTAGCCCATAATAAGAAGAGCACTTACAATATTTTAATTAATGAATGAATTATATTTTAATTAATTATATTGTAACAAATTAGTTATTTTTAAATTAATTATAATGTAATTAATTAATTAATAATTATATTTTAATTAATTAATTACAATATTTAATTTAATTAATTACATTTTAATTAATTATATTTTAATTAATTAATAGTATTTAAAATATTTTTAAAAAAGAGTCACTATGAATGAATAAGTTTCATTCCTCTACCAAATAGAGAGTATGGAGGATTCCCCAAATGTGGGATATCAAACTATTGCCCCTATAATAATAATCAACAACCAACCACTCACTTTTCATTCCTTACCCGCTTCTCAAACCCATTAACCAAGCACTCCCTAAGAATCTCCTTGACTAGAAAAACAAAGTCTTCCCCAATAACAACTAGTCTATTTAGAAAGCAAACTTCTTTCAATGAGATTGAGGTATGTCTAAAAGGAAAAATAAAGAAGTTACCAAAGGGACTCTAGAATTTCAAAATAGTAGATATAAGGTTAGGTTGATATTCCAAGAAATTCCTTAAAAGACCTACTAATTGAAGAAGTCCCTGTCTTTTCTAGGATGAATGATGTAAAGGATACGATTTATCCACCCATTTAACCCCATGGTGTACATTTTTTAGCCATGATTTCAAAGATTTGGGAGTTTAAAACAAACAAGATTCTAGACAAAATTTTTATTACCTCTCCCTAAATGGGGCAGGGATGGATGAGAAGATTGAATGGATGAAGGGATCTTGATAGTTAAGATAAGCCTTGTTTATAATCAAACAGGGGAACTTCTTCTAACATGCTGAAAAAGGAATTCAAATATTAGAATTAGTAATAAGAACCGAAAAGAAGATTTGGGGTCGAAGAAATTTATTACTTGATTCTAATAAAAGAAGGGGTTCAGTTGGAATAGAGATCACCTCAAGTTTATAACCTATATGAAGAAGTAAAGTTAAGGAAGTTAAATTTTTTAATAAAATACAAAAATCATAACATATGTTTGCAACATTTAATTAATCAAAATCAGTGGAGGAAGAGAAAGACACATGACAAACAAAAGCCATAGCCCTAGAAAGTATGAGAGAATTTATAAGTAGAAGAAAAAGAAAATATTAGAGTCAAAATATAAAGGATTGTTTGAATTTTGAGATGGAGACTGAAGTAGCATGAGAAGAATTTATAATAGAAAATAGGTGAAACCTAAAAGAATAGCAAGGGTTTGGAATTTAAAAAAAGAAGGTCTTCCAGCTTATGTAACGAATGGGGAGGTGGGGATTTCAAATCTTAATGCCATTAGATCCTATTCTTCCTATCTATTATAGATTTTCTATGGTTTTAGAAGATCCTTATGATAATTTTTTTTGGTTATTCAGTATATATATATATATATATATATATACAATCAAGAGATTCACAAGAGTGCAATCTCTAGTCTATTCTTAAGAGCTCTAACATGTTAGCATGAGGAGCCTTATAATAGCTCCACATGCCTACAAAACACAAGCTGTAGCCTAACCATTATCAGATCACTAGATAGCCATATCAAGAAGTACCTTACCAAAATACAAAAAATTCCCAGCAATAGGTATTTCATTCGAGATTATTCAAGATTTACTTCAACCGTTTTCTAGGTAGTTACACATTAGGAACACATTATTTACCTTTTTGCAAAGAATTATCGCAGTGGAGTAGGGATAGTTCAGTACTAGTCGCTACCATCTATCTTGGAATCACTAATCTAGTCCTTGCAACTCTGAATATACCCATTACGGTTTGAGCTGCCTATTGTTGGCTGTGCTAGAAGCAAATTGTAGTGACACCATGCCCTTCAATACTTGTGGGGGCTAGCATCCTATCTTGTCTGAAGTTAGAATTTGTGCACCCTCCAATCAGGCTTCCAAGGTTTTACAATTTCTGTGCTTGTCATTTGATTATCATCCCATCTTTCACTATTGGGATCATCATTGAATTGATTTCCAACGAGGATCCTTATGGTAATTTTTATCAGGCCTTCACCAACACCATTGGGCTATAGCTAGGAATTTGGCTAATGGTCTTGAACTCATTTCACAAAGGGGTAAAGAAACTTCTACACTGTATATTTAGATTGCTTAACCAAACATATGCGGGCTTAATTATTGGTCACCTAAAGAAAAATGAATTCAATCCACAAGTGAAAGGAGCCTAAAAATGAAACATAGTAAATTTTATCTAGAGAATTCGCGAGTAATGAAAAACTAGAATGTGTTGAATCTATGAAAGTCTAGGATGTGGTTAATGAACGTGTTAAGAGTGGGTAATAGGCAAGATTAAGGATCTGAAAGTTAGGAAATTATAAAAGAGATACTTGAGGTAGAACTCCAAAATGTGAAACATGATAAAATGGTAGTAAATAGTTAGATAAAATGTAAAAAGTAGATAGTTACAGCAAAACTACTTGAGTCAGTTGAAGTTAAGATGATTATATAAATTCACCAACACCATATGGACAAATAGCATTCTACACAACAATTAACTTCCAGTCAATCTCTAAAGAAACAAACAATTCCAAAATTACTTTGTTATTATGTTTCTATCTTTCTTTACGTTGTTTACTTATTTTATTACCTTAAATTTTATTTGTAACTTGCATTTTCTTTGTTGCCTAAATCAAATCATTTTTAACACATTTTAATATTTTAATAGTTTAGAATTTATTTTAAAAATTTTGAAACTCACATATATTTTGATAAAAATGTATTTTGAGAGAATTTTTCACTAATATGCCCAAATTCCAAAGTACACCAATAAAGAGTAGTCATGAGAATAAAATTATGGGAGTTATGGTTTTGGGAAAGAAACTATATTGCAAGTAACGAAACAAACAGACAATATAAAGTTGGTCTCGTTTGGTAACCAATAATGAAGGAATCAACATAACAAATGGGAATGAAAATGAAAAGTGGAATTGGAATAAGAATGTAATTATTGATTATGTGTGTTTAGTCTATAAGCACTAGAAATGAGATTATAGAAGTTAATAGTTATACTAGTGTTTAGTATCAAATATTAAGAATAGGAATGACATTTTTTCCTTATGTTTGATTATTACGTGATTGATTTTGTAAATAATTAATTAAAATATTTATTATTATTATTATTATTATTATTATTATTATTATTATTATTATAAATTAAAATTTTGTTAAATAAATAATTAATTTAAATTATTTTATAATTCAATAAATTATTACTTTTAAATTATTGTGTATGATTTTTCTTATAAGAATAAAATTTAAAAACATAATGAACTGATATAAAATCATTGAATTAAAATAAAATAATTATTTAACAAATTAATTAAAGTAATGTACAAGTTGATAATAATATCCAAATAAGAATCTATCAAAATAACATATTGTTTTTAAAAATAATCTTAAATTCTTAAATAGAGAGTTTTACTTGAGGTGAGAAGAACAAAAAGAATTTATGTTTATCCATGAGTGTTTTTTTATTCATGATATCTAATTCTAAGTTATACTTGCATTTACTTTAGGAAAAAAATTAAGATTGTTAAAATCCATTTCAGATTTGTCAATCATTATCTTATCTATTACTAACAACTAAACAAGTAAAAATTGAGGAATGTAAGTTATAGGTCCATTCTCACCTCTTCATTCCTAATTACCAAATGAACCCTAAAGCAAATTATGAAAGATTTTGTTTTAACCAATATAGTAAAATGAGTATTAAACTGAATTTAGATTATATTAAATTGTATTTATATTAGAAATATAGATTTAAATCATGAAAATATTTCATTTAAACATCTTGTATGATATTGTTAAGGATATATTTGGTAACTAGGAATAAAGACATGAAAATAGGTGTGTAATTTACATTCCTTAATTTTTGTTGTTTAGTTATTAGTAATGGATAAAACAAGGATAGGTAAATTTGGAATGAATTTTAAACAATTCTGATTTTCTTTTTCCAACGTAGGTGGGGTATAATACGGGATCGAATATCAACGATAACAAATAAATAGTCATGCAAACATAACTTTTCTTTTCTTTTCTTCATGTTTTGTCTTAATTGAAACATTCTATTTGAGAATTTGAAATTATTTAAACAATGCATCATTTTGATCATTTTCTTCTCTTTTTATGTTTTGTTTTAACCGAAACTCTTTATTTAAAAATTTAGCACTCACATAATAATCAGACATGAGTAGAAAAAAGTATCATTATTACTATTATTATTATTATTATTTGATACCAAATATATAATCTCATTTTAATATTTACATACCAAATATGCCAATTCCAATTCCAATTTTGAGAACAACGATCGGGATCATTTGGTTGCAAGGTAAATAAGTGAAAAAAGCTGAGACTGTTCAATTGACTTTAACTGGAGGATGGAGATTCGTTGGTGAGTAAAGTAGTTATGCCATGTGGACAGTTTCCCCGTTTATGGGAAGAAAAGTAAAAAGCTACATTTTAGACCGTTGGATTAGCAGAATTTAACGATTAAAAATATCGTTTTGCATAGAAAAAGAAGAAATAGTGACAAAAAGACGGGAGTTAAGGTGGGAAGAAGCACCGATGGAAAATTCTTTCACGGCTTAGATGAGGCGCATCTCTCCCGTCTCTTCTTTCAAGGCTATATTTAGTTGGAGTTTAAATAAAATAAAACATTATTTACTATTTAAGCAAAGAGTTTATAATAAAATAGAATAAAATAAAAAAAGAGTTTTATATTATATCTTATTTTATCTTAAATAATAAAAATCAATTATTTCTAATATGAAAAATTCGGGATGAAATATAAAATGATAAATATATACTATTTAATATATTCTTTTATAATACTAATTATACACTCAATTTTATTAACATATATTTTGTTCTATACATTCTTTTATAATATCAATTACATTCTTAAACCTATTAACATATATTTTGTTCTACACATACAGAACATTTTATTCTATAAATAATATTTTACTATATTATATTATGAATCATCTCATCCCTTTCTGCTGATAATTTTTTAAAAACTTTACATTCATTTATACGTATTCTATTATAAATTATTTGATTATATTCTATTTTATTGCAAACTTTACGTCTAATCGTAATATTTTAGACTTTTTGGCACTTTGGTTTTGGTATTTCTCTTTCCTTGTCGCAGCTTTGTTTTGTTTTACTTGTCCAACTAGTAACCGTGATCATTCCATAGTTAAAACTCACTATCACGAATTTATACTTCTTGTGCTTGCCTTCGTGTTAAGTTTTGTTCTTCTCCATTTTAGCCAGTCGTGTCACTTTACATGGAGACTATCAGCACTTCAACTTTTGTTTTATCAAAACAACCCCTTCTTATATATATAAAGAGGACTTAATTCGAAAACTCTTTCATTGCTTTACCACCAAACACTGTAGACTTAGCCGTCAAGGACCAAGCTATATAGAAGTCTATCCTCTTTATGTCCCCAAGAAAGGGAGGAAAGCCACTGAATTATTCCTTTCAAGTCCTCAACCTGCGGATCTGGGCTACAAAGCCTAATTACATCCTTCCAAATCTTACTCAAATGGGGACAGTTGAAGACAAAAACACAACTTACAGTATATATCGTTCGTATATCCATGGTAACAAGCCTTTCTTTAATAGCAAGTCACAAAGTAACAGAAAGTCTAGGAATAAGAAGTTATGTTCCAGGTAAGAGAACAATTCAATGTCATTGCCTAGTTCTTGATCACATCCATACAAGATTTGTTTGTAAATAAACATAAGGTATGCTTGAGCTAGATAAACTTGTCCTCCATATGCAAGTCAAGGGGGTTTGGGGAAACAACTAAGAAAAAATTGTTCACCTTTATTGTCATAATGCCAACTTCCATTCTCAATTAAACAACTAAGCTTTTTCATTTGCAGGGAAAAATACTCTTAAGGCTAACAAAGTTAAGCAGAAGGTAAAGAAAGCCCAATGCACTCCAATTGTCATATCATAGCCATGTTTTCCTTTATTTGATGAGAGGATGGATGAGATTCCTAGGCTTTAGGAATTGCTTCCAATGCCATGATGCATTAGATTTTGGTTTAACTATCCACAAGCTAGACCCCTTTATATAGTGCTCATGCAGCTATTTCATTCAAAGGGATTCCTTGTCACGTATAACTTTCCACAACCTTTCAGTTAGCTTGTTTACTATATTTGTAGATTTAATTCCCAATCCTTCTTTTTTATTAGGTGTTACAGATTAAGTATCATTGCATAGGGATTATAATCCCTGGATCATAGGGATTATTATGATCCCCTCATTATAGGGATTACATTACCAAAATTAGTAAGTGCGCTGTTATTGTTATTATCATTCTTTCAAGATGTCAGAAAAATAAAACATATGTTTCACGCCTCAAGTTGATATAAATATAACAGTGCAATAGTTGACCTCTTCATGTCAGAATGCAGGCACCGCCCTGTTTATATTATATAGACCGAATGTAATTATTCTGATTACAGTAATTAAAAAATTGGAATGCAGATTCCCCACACACACACTAGTTTTTTTTTTAATTGAAATTAATCAATTACAGCTATAAAGTCGTCTCAATTAGAACCATGTCTCATAGAGCCATTCAATTCCTTAAGTGCGTTGCTCTAGAAAAACAGAAATGATTAAATATCCCGACGTCCAACTTCTTGTCTGCGTTCACTTGACATGAAACACCCAACCTTCACACCCAACCTGCTTTGCCAAGGTTTTAGAGAATAATTAAGAACGCAAGACTTGAGTGTTGTTATTCTTTAAAGTTGTGATGAGAATATATTTTCACTGTCTTGTAGGGCAGTAAATAATGCTGATGACATATTAATTTTATCTGCTTAATTAGTATCTTAAGGTATGCAATTAGTTAAAATAGTTTTAGTTATTGATTAAGCTGAGCAGACTTTGTCTATACAGAAAAATTATAATCCACATAAATTACTGATATGATATGAATTTTTCAAGTTATATAATAAAATGAAGTGACTATCAGATAAAATTGAGTAGTTTTGTGTTTTATACAAACAAAAGTCTAAAAAATATAGTCAACTCAAAAGGGTCCAGCTTAAGACATGAGATCAATTACATGACAAGACAAGGCTCTTGAAATAATTGATGTTCGTTGTAATTATGTGATAAACACTTAGCTGCTTTTACACTTGTGGTCTCCTATGCAGACGCGCATATCGTAACAAGGGACGTCATACATCCCCCAAACTTTCTCGGAGACATGGAAGAGTTTTCTATGGATAAAAAATTGGTGAGTTGATTAACAGTTAAGCTGCTTCTCTCAATGAAAGGGTGTAGCAGCAGGAACAGGTTCACCATTAATGGACACACTTGGATATAATATTATAAAACTTCGATTACAGAATATCAACGGCCAAGGTCACAATCAACCGGCAAGCAAGCCATTCAATAAACTTTAATACCCCAACTATTTGGCACTCACCCATGTGGGTTTAGTTAATGAGAAATATTTGGAATTGGCGATGCAGTGGCTACAACTAATACTAATACGATAAAATATTATAAAACTTATATAAAAATGTTGCTACTTTAACCAAATGAGACTCTAATGATGTTGTCAGTTTGAACTATCATCTCATTTAATTGTTAGTTTAGAGTATGGTATGCCAAAATCTGATTGATTGAAGCCATTAACATTTCTAGTCATACGTAGTTGTCATCTTGATCAATTCTAATACAAAAGCAAAGTTTTTTTTTATTGCCCACGAGGTCTTCTTTGAGAGTCTCAATTATAAGAAGATATTGGTCTTCTTTGAGGGTCTCAATTATAAGAAGATATTTTAAGTCATTCATTTACAGACTAATTCTTATTCGAGTCGGGTAGGTTTCTTGTGGGAAGTAAAATTCTGATCCTAAATTTTAAACGACTGCATAAGTAAAGAGAATTCAAACCTGCGATCTCACTTAAGTTATAAGAGGTCCTTCCCAACTCATCACCTTGGGGTTAAAAGTAAACATTTTTGAACATTAGAAGAAAGCGATTTACATGTTGCTCTGTACATACGACTACAAGAACCCCAAGCCCATCTTTAAGGCGAGCTTGAAACTATTCCAGATATCTTCATTACAAAGAATGGGTCCAGTAGTTTGATTTAGATTAGGTGTTAGAATCACTATTTCAAGCCGATTAACATGAAAGTTCCTTATACATATATATATATATATAAACATTGCAAATTTAAGAAGCTCAGACCAACTCTCCTATCCAAGATTGCATATCAATGGAAGCCAAAGGGGACAGTAGTAGCAACATTGCCACAATATTTGGTGTTACAGGGCTTGCAGGGAGAGAAATAGCCAGAAGGCTAAGCTCAAAATTGAAATGGAAGGTGTATGGTATAGCTAGAAGGCCTGAGACCATACCTATCTAAAGTCCTCAGTACCATTTCATCTCAAGTGACCTGTTGAGCCCTCAAGAGACTCAGAAGAAGCTCTCCGTGTTAGCAGATGTGACTCATATGTTTTGGGTCACTTGGGCAACCCTATATCCTCTTGATAGCAGAGAATGTTGTGAGGAAAACAAGGCAATGATGTCCAATGCATTGAACGCTATTCTCCCCAGAGCCAAGTCGTTGAAGCACGTTTCTCTCCAGACAGGAATGAAGCATTATGTGTCACTTAAAGGGCCTTTCAACAACAAAGAAGCACGCTTCTACAACGAGGACTGTCCGAGAGCAATTGCAATCTATAACTTCTACCATGTCCTTGAGGACTTGCTAAGGGAGAGACTAACAGGAAATAATGTGCCATGGTCTGTTATAAGACCTGGTCTCTTAATGGGTAGTTCCAATAGGACGTTATACAATGTCATTGGTAGTTTATGTGTGTATGGAGCAATTTGCAAGCATTTAAATATTCCTTTTGTTTTTGGAGGCATAAGGGAGTGTTGGGAAGAGGTTTGTATTAATGGCTCTGACGCTAGGCTAGTAGCAGAAAACCACATTTGGGCGGCCACCAAAGATGAGATATATTCTTTTGATGGTCAAGCTTTCAACTCGATCAATGGCCTGAGTTTTACATGGAAGGAGATATGGCCAGTCATTGGAACCAAATTGGGCGTGCAAGTGCCGTAAAACATGTTTGTGAAAGACTTCTGGTTTACAAAAGCAATGAAAGATAAGAACAAAGTGTGGAAAGAGATAGTTGTGAAGAAAGAACTAAGGCAGACTGAGATGGAAGATTTGGTTAACTGGGATTTCATGGATATGTTATTTCGGTGTCCAATCAAGTTGCTAGGTACCCGAGACAAAACTGATCGGTTGGGCTTTACTACGAGATGCAAGACATTAGACTCATTCTTGTATTGGGTTGATTACATGAGATACGAGAACTTAATTCCCTGAGAGGGTCTTTTCTTTGTTTCTTTCTTTTTTTGTTGGGTTTGATTAGGATGAATACCTCAAACAAGAAAAATTAAAAAGTTTTGAGTTCTTGATCTCAAGTTTTTAGTGGAACTCTTCACTTTAAGTTTCGAGAGGGCAATCAGATTGTTGGTCTACTTTGGGTTGATGATGGTCAGGCAGTACTTGGTTCTTACTTTCCTTCTCGATATATTGTTTGACTTTCCTACGTTATTTTTTTGTCTCTTGTATCTCTATGATGGCTGTATATGTATGTAAAATAATATTGTATATGTTGATAATGCCTTTTTTTCCTCTCACATTTTTTGCTTCCCCTGATTTTGCCTTGGAGACAGGGTCAACAATAAGTAGATGGCTTTTGTTTTTATGTCCCAATTCCTACTCGTCGAAGCAAGTGTTGCGGTGCGCTGGCTAGTCCATGTTTTTGGGTTACATTAGTTTGACCACGCATTTCTTTGGGGACCAGTTATAATGTCTCCCCCGCTTTTAGCTGCAATGCCTAAATTCCTTCTTATTGTCTCCTGCTGTACATTCCGAAAACAATGAATAAGAAAATTTTCGACGACTAGTGCACATCAAAACAAGTTTGAATTTGAGGGACAAAGAATGGTAGTTTCTCGAGATAGGAACCTTCCCCTGCTTTGGACATAAAGAAAACGTTAATTCCTTCGTATGTTCACTTGACACGAGTAGATGGCATTATATTTTTATAGATAATTTGATATGTGTTTAGTAGTTAATTTAATTACTTAGTGTATGTTTATGTTAAGAATTGTATTAGTTCATAAATATTTGTGTTTAAAGTATTCTTTAGGTGAGAATATGTTTTTGAGCTTCAATTATATATATATGAGGTGTTGTGATGAGTTTGCTAGTATTTTTGAACATTCAAAATAGTTTCAGAGGAGACCCGAACCAAAACACAGTCCCGCCACGATCGTGACAAAAGCATTAACATAGGACCATCGGGACAGAAGCTTGAGTAAAGGGCCACGATCGTGGGACAGAGACACCAAATAAACCGACCATGACAGAGGGTCACGACCGTGGCCTGTGCATAGATAGACGCGGAGTCACTTTCGAATTCGAGTTTTTGAGGGACATTTTGGATCCCAAAAAGACACTAGCATTATCTTAATTAAAAAAGACTATAAAAGTATTATGAGGTAATCCTAGAAAGCATTCTACATTCACCCTACGTTTGGAAACCTAAAGAGAGACACAGAGAGAGAAGAGAGGGAGATAGAGGAGAGAGGAAAGAAGAAGAGGAAGAAGCGGAGGGTCCCGACATTGAAGCTTCCCAAAATAGGTGATCTCCCGACGCTGCTGCTTTCTTGAATCATTCAGCCTAAGTTTCATTTCCTTCCCATTTATCATTTTATTCATTTAATGTGTAAGATTAAGATGACTTGTATGGTTATAGAATTTGAGTTGTTAAAGATATTCTAACTTTTCCTTCGAGATTTTGCTTATATTTAATGTTAATCTAGTTGACTTGTGTTTAATTGATTTGGGTGTTGTGATTGATTAATGTATTTACATATTTCGGCCACAAACTGAGAGGGTGAATCAGATCAAAATTGATAGATTGTATTAACAAGAGTTAGGTGATCTAAATGATCACTTAATTAATATAGTTGGTAATTTCATTGAAAGAGATCCCGTGCAAGACCAGATTGTTGAAAGCTTTATAGCTAATTAGAATTGTGGTAATTTGTAAATTGAGAGATTGAAAGTCCATAACTCGATTAGGGTTTACAATTTAGGGACTCGAAAGGGAGTAATAAACTCTAAGATTATCTAAACCTGACACCCCATAAACACAAAAATGTCTAGATTAGCAATAATGATAGGTAAAATCCTCTCTCTCATAACTTGAATAATTCTCTTGGCATATTTTTATTATTACATTAGTTGTTCTTTACTAGTTTATTTGATTTAGTTTACTTTTCAGTTTATTATTTGTATTTGATTCTTAAACAAAGCATAACTTGAATTAAGTGGTGCCTAAGCACAATCTTTGTAGGGTAATATATGCTTTTTACTATAAGTAATGACCCGTATACTTGCAGTTTTTAGCAAAAAACAAGTAGTTTGTTTTTGCAATCAACAAGTTTTTAGCACTGTTGTCAGGGATTGTTTTTTTAGCACTTTGTTTAGTTTATATGACTTTGATTTAAGAGTGTTTGATACTTTTCCTTGCAATTTTTGTAGATGCATGAACATAAGGAACACGAGAAGTTCTAACGAGCTTAGTGAAGAAGAGCTTTTAGATATTATAAGGCAAGAAAGAGAGCTAAGAAGAGCTAGACGTCAAGACAAAATACAAAGGAATATAGCAGAAGGAGAGCAAGGAGGAGCTGAGAGGACATTGATGGACTTTATAAGGCCAGGTTTCAGTCCTCAAGGAGTTGCAATGCTAACGATTCAAACCAATAATTTTGATATCAAGTAGACACTCCTCAACATACTTCAGGGTAGTGTGTAATTTTATGGGTTGTCCAACGAAGATCCCAATGCCCATCTTGAAAATTTCTTAGAGATCTGTGATACCTTCCGATTTAATGTGATGTTTGATGATGCTTTGAGGTTAAGATTGTTCTCTTTTACTTAATTCCCTTAGAGGGTCTTTTCTTTGTTTCTTTCTTTTTCTGTTGGGTTTGATTAGGATGAATGCCTTGAACAAGAAAAATTAAAAAGTTGAGTTCTTGATCTCAAGTTTTTAGTGGAACTCTTCACTTTAAGTTTCGAGAGGGCAATCAGATTGTTGGTCTACTTTGGGTTGATGATGGTCAGGCAGTACTTGGTTCTTACTTTCCTTCTCGATATATTGTTTGACTTTCCTACGTTATTTTTTTGTCTCTTGTATCTCTATGATGGCTGTATATGTATGTAAAATAATATTGTATATGTTGATAATGCCTTTTTTGCCCCTCACATTTTTTGCTTCCCCTGATTTTGCCTTGGGGATAGGGTCGACAATAAGTAGATGGCTTTTGTTTTTATGTCCCAATTCCTACTCGTCGAAGCAAGTGCTGCGGTACGCTGGCTAGTCCATGTTTTTGGGTTACATTAGTTTGACCACGCATTTCTTTGGGGACCAGTTATAATGTCTCCCTTGTTTTTAGCTGCAATGCCTAAATTCCTCCTTATTGTCTCCTGCTGTACATTCCGAAAACAATGAATAAGAAAATTTTCGACGACTAGTGCACATTAAAACAAGTTTGAATTCGAGGGACAAAGAATGGTAGTTTCTCGAGATAGGAACCTTCCCCTGCTTTGCAAGTAAAGAAAATGTTAATTCCTTCGTATGTTCACTTGACACGAGTAGATGGCATTATATTTTTATAGATAATTTGATATGTGTTTAGTAGTTAATTTAATTATTTAGTGTATGTTTACGTTAAGAATTGTATTAATTCATAAATATTTGTGTTTAAAGTATTCTTTAGGTGAGAATATGTTTTTGAGCTTCAATTATATATATATGAGATGCTTTGATGAGTTTATTAGTATTTTCGGACATTCAAAATAGTTTCGGAGGAGACTCGAACCAAAACACAGTCCCGCCACGATCGTAACAAAAGCACCAACATAGGCTCATCAGGACAGTAGCTCGAGTATAGGGCCACGATTGTGGGAAATCTACCAAGATTGTGACAGAGAGCACAGAAACCAACCATGATCTTGCACTAAGGGTCACGATCGTGGCCTGTGTATAGATAGATGTGGAGTCACTTTCGAATTCGAGTTTTCGAGGGACATTTCAGACCCCAAAAAGACACTAGAGTTATCTTAATTAGAAAAGACTATAAAAGTATTATGAGGTAACCCCAGAAAGGAGTCTACATTTAGCCTACATTTGGAAACCCAAAGAGGGACACATAGAGAGAAGAGAGAGAGACAAAAGAGAGAGAAACGAAGAAGAGGAAAAAGCGAAGGGTCCCGACACTGAAGCTTCCCAAAATAGGTGATCTCCCGACACTGTTGCTTTCCCGAATCATTCAAACTAAGTTTCATTTCCTTCCCATTTATCTTTTTATTCATTTAATGTGTAAGATTGAGACGACTTGTATGGTTATAGAATTTGAGTTGTTAATGATATTCTAACTTTTCCTTCAAGATTTTGCTTATATTTAATGTTAATCTAGTTGACTTGTGTTTAATTGATTTGGGTGTTGTGATTGATTAATGTATTTACATGTTTTGGCCACAAACTGAGAGGGTGAACCAGATCAAAATTGATAGATTGGATTAACAAGAGTTAGGTGATCTAAATGATCACTTAATTAATTTAGTTGGTAATTTCATTGAAAGAGATTCCGTGAGAGACCAGATTGTCAAAACTCGAAAGAGAGTAATAAACTCTAAGATTATCTAAACCTGACACCCCATAAACAAAAAAATGACTAGATTAGCATTAATGATAGGTAAAATCCCCTCTCTCATAACTTGATTAATTCTCTTGGCATATTTCTATTGTTACATTATTTGTTCTTTACTAGTTTGTTTGATTTAGTTTACTTTTCAGTTTATTATTTGAATTTTATTCTTAAACAAAGCATAACTTGAATTAAGTGGTGCCTAAGCACAATCTTTGAGGGATAATATCTGCTTTGTACTACAAGTAATGACCCATATAGTTGTAGTTTTTAGCAAAAAACAAGTAGTTTGTTTTTGCAATCAACAAGTTTTTGGCACTGTTGCTAGGGATTGTTTTATTTAGCAGGTTGTTTAGTTTAGGTGACTTTGATTTAAGAATGTTTGATACTTTTCCTTGAGTTTTTTGTAGACGCATGAACTTAAGGAACACGAGAAGGTCTAACGATTTTAGTGAAGAAGAGCTTTTAGATATTATAAGGCAAGAAAGAGAGCTAAGAAGAGCTAGACGTCAATATAAAATATAAAGGAATATGGCAGAAGGAGGGCAAGGAGGAGTTGAGAAGACATTGATGGACTTTATGAGGCCATGTTTTAGTCCTCAAGGAGTTGCAAGGCCAGCGATTCAAACCAATAATTTTGAAATCAAGCAAACACTCCTCAACATACTTCAGGGCAATGTGTAATTTTATGGGTTGTCCAACGAAGATCCCAATTCCCATCTTAAAAATTTCTTAGAGATCTGTGATACCTTCTGGTTTAATGTGATGTTTGATGATGCTTTGAGGTTAAGATTGTTTTCTTTTACCTTGAGGGATCGGGCAAAGGGATGGTATAATTCACTCAATTCAAGCTAAATCACTACTTGGGAGCAACTAGCCCAAGCTTTCCTGGTTAAGTACTTTCCCTTGACTAAGACAACAAGAATCATCAAAGAGATCACAAATTTTCAACAAAGTGATGGGGAGTTGTTGTATGAAGCCTAAGAGAGATTTAAGGAATTACAAATGTGATGCCCCTATCACAACCTTCTGAGGGAATTTTTTTTGTCGACATTCTATAATGGTGTAACCTATAGCACAAGGGGACAATAGATACAACTGCAGGAGGGTCTTTGATGAGGAAAATCATTGATCCAACTCATGACCTTTTGGAAAAGTTGGAAAGTAACAGCTGTATGTGTTCAAATGAAAGAAGTAGACAAAGGTCCAAGGAGCAAAAAGGACGGATTCCACATAACTCGATGGTAGCCTTGCAGGCATAGATTGTTGCCCTCATTAAGTAGTTGAACAACATGCAAGGAGAATCTTCATCCATTGTCAATACCATGCAATTACAATGTCAATTATGTAGGTAGGACGACTATGACACAACTGAATGTTTCTTGCTGGGAGCGATTGGAACAGAACAAGTAAATGACTTGGGTCAGTTGCAACGAGGTAACAATCTATACTCTAACACTTACAATCCTAGGTGAAAAAGCCACCCAATTTTTTTGTGGAGTACTAACAATGTAGGTGGCTAAGCGAGAATAAAAGGACCTCTCGAATTTCAACAAAATTGACTTGGATCTTTAGAGGACAAAATGAAAAAGTTAATGGACATATTGAGTTCAAATTTCTCACGCTAAGAAGAAGGTCCAAGAAGAACAAAAGAGAGTCAGATAAGAATAGAGGCAAAGTTTGAACAGATTACAAAGAACCACGCTTCATCCATCCATAACTTGGAGGTACAATTTGTCTTCATCAAAAACATGGAGGTATAGGTAGGTCAACTTGCCAATGTTTTGTCTTCTACAAATGTAGGAAGTTTTCCAAGCAACATTGAGGCCAATCCAAAGGAACAACTCAAGGCAATTATACTTAGGAGTGACAAGCAATTGGAGGAGTCAGGTATGCAAAAAGATAGGCAAGAAAAGGAAGATGTAGAAGAGAAAGAAGAAGAGAAGTCATATGCACCACCACCACCCTACAAGCCTAAGATTCCATATCCGTACATGTTGGATGCATTTTCTCATTGAAATAAGGCATTTTCCCTTAGTTTCTGCATACAATTTTTAGGTTTTATACATATTTTACCCACTAATTTGTTTAGTTCCTCTAAATATGTATTTATAGTGGTTTTTATTTAATTTTTTAAATGAAAATCAAAAGGACTTTGGTTGAAAAGGATAGCACAGATTTTGTTGCTGAAGGCACAGGCTATGCATTGTGGTCTGCTGCCAACGAGACCTGGGAGTTTTGGAATTTCAGCTTCCATATTTGCTTGTGCGTAATTCTTTATCCCAAGCCAGCTATGAGAGGCCAGGTGAGAGAATGTTTAGGAGTATAAATACTCCCATTTTCTATACGCACTTAACCCCATGGTTTACATTTTTTGCCACGATTTCAAAGATTTGGGAGTTTAAAACAAACAAGAATATTCTAGACAAAATTTTGATTACCTCTCTCCTAAATAGGGCAGGGATGGATGAGAAGATTCAATGGATGAAGGGATCTTGATAGTTAAGATAAGCCTTGTTTATAATCAAAAATGGGAACTCCTTCCAACATGCTGAAAAAGGAATTCAAATATTAGAATTAGTAGTAAGAACTGGAAAGAAGATTTGGGGTCAAAGAAATTTATTACTTGATTCTAATAAAAGAAGGAAGGGGTTCAGTTGGAATAGAGATCACCTTAAGTTTATAAGCTGTATGAAGAAGTAAAGTTAAGGAAGTTGAATTTTTGAAGAAAGTACAAAAATTATAACATATGTTTGTGACATTTAATTAATCAAAATATGTGGAGGAAGAGAAAGACACATGACAAGCAAAAGCCATAGCCATGGAAAAGTATGAGAGAATTTATGAGCAGAAGAAAGGGAAAATACTGGAGTTCATAAAAAAGGTCTTCCAGCTTATGTAACGGATAGGGAGGTGGGGATTTCAAATCCTAATGTGACCTTTTGATCTGATTCTTCCTATCTATTATAGATTTTCTATGGTTTTGGAAGATCCTTACGATAATTTTATCAGGCCTTCGCCAACACCATTAGGCTACAGCTAGGAATTTGGCTAATGGTCTTGAACTCATTTTACAAAGGGGTAAAGAAACTTCTACACTATATATTTAGATTGCTTAACCAAACATATGTGGTCACCTAAAGAAAATATGAATTCAACTCACAAGTGAAAGAGCCAAAAATGAAACATAGTAAATTTTTATCTAGAGAATTCGTGGGTAATGAAAGACTAGAATGTGATAGGAATGTGTTGAATTTATTTTTAATATTTTAATAATTTAGAATTTATTTTTAAAATTTTTTTGAAACTCACATATGTTTTTGATTAAAAAAATCTATTTTGAGATAATTTTTCATTAGTATGCCCAAATTACACCCATAAAGAGTAGTCACGAGAATGAAAAATATAAGAGTTATGGTACTATATTACGATTAACGAAACAAACAGACAATATAAAGTTGGTCTCGTGTGGTAACAAATAATGAAGGAATCAAAATAACAAATGAGAATGAAAATAAAAAGTGGGAATTAGAATAAGAATGTAGTTGCCGATTATGTATGTTTAGTCCGTAAGCACTAAAAATAAGATTATAGAAGTTAATAGTTATACTAGTGTTTAGTATCAAATATTAAGAATGGGAATGACAATTTTTTCCTTATGTCTAATTACTACGTGATTGATTATGTAAATAATTAATTAAAATTATTTTTATAATTCAATAAATTATTAATTTTAAATTATTGTGTATTATTTTTCTTATAAGAATAAAATTTAAAAACGTAACAAACTTTTTTATAATATAAAATCATTGAATTAAAATAAAATAATTATTTAATAAATTAAATAAGTAATGTACAAGTTGAAAATAATATCCAAAAAGAATCTATCAAAATAATATATTGTTTAAAGATTCCAAGTTATACCTACATCTACCTTGGGAAAAAAAATTCAAGATTGTTAAAATTCAGTATAGATTTGTCAATCATTGTCTTACCTGTTACTAACAACTAAACAAGTAAAAAAATGAGTAATGTAAGTTACATACCCATTCTCAAGTCTTCATTCTTAGTTACAAAATGTACCCTAAAGCATATTATGAAAGATTTTGTTGCAATCAATATAGTAAAACGAGTATTAAATTGAATTTAGATTATATTAAATTATATTTATATTAGAAGTATACATTTAAATCATAGGATAATATTTCATTTAAACATCTTGTATGCCCCTAGGGGGAGTCGAGTTAATAGAGTAAGGGCTATGGAGCTAAAAGATCATATGTTCAAATCTCCTACTTACACTCCCTCGATCGAGCCTGTTGTACAGGAATTGTCTAGTGCGAAATACCCAATTGACGTGATCTGCAGGCTATTGCGTCAATTCGGAGGTTTAGCCTGTAACATCTCATCACCGATGAGAAGGGTATTTTAGTAAATTGGGACAGGTTAGGAATATTGAATTATATCTCGGCATGAACATACATCATATAGCATCTATAATAATGATTGTTTTGCACATGCGCTTGGTATACATGTATTCATGACATTTCCCGGCTTAAGTGTCAAATTGAGATCTTTTGTGAAATTTATGTGAAAATGGTATTTGAAAAATTATTCTGAGTACGCCATAAATTGTTTTCTATTTTTAGAGATTTATGAGAATTTTTCTGAAATTTTTCGGGGTATTTGCCCGGACCGGAAAATTTCCAACGGGCTGACCAAGCGAATTTTTTTGTAATGAAAAGGATTGCCTAATGGCATGAGATTAGTGGATAAATGATGATTGGGAATTATTTTAGTGTCAAGATTAGAGATTAATTGGGATTATGTTTTTTTTAATTAAATGGTTTAATTACTTCTTTTGTCTTTTTCTTCATTACATGGAAGAGCCAAGTGTCGTCTTCATTAATGACTCTGTCTTATTTGTTTCCTTCCTCTCGATATTTCTCCTAGGAAATTCTTTAAAAACTCATTTTGGAAAGCCTATTCTCTTCTCATCTGAAAACTACTCCTATTCTCCATATCCATTGATTTTCTTCTTCTTTTTTTCATCTTCCTCCAAACACTCAAGAGTTCTCTTACTTGTCACTAAGCTATAGTCTTCCCATGATGATGAAATATATATGTATGGTGGTAGAAGAAGTGATTAGTGAAGGTAGGAAGTAAAGAAGTGAAAGGAATTCAAGGTTGGAAAAGCTAATAGGTAAGTTTTGTTGTTAAGCTTTCTTTATGATTTGATTTAGAAATTGAATGCCATGGTAGTTAGGAGTAATTAATGGGAGGTTTGGTACATTTATTATGATTTTTGATGCATTAAATTGATGACTAATATGGCTTGAATTAATGGGTGTTAGGTTAGGGTTAGTTATGAATTGATGAAGGAGTATGAAGGAGTGTTTTTAACTTGATTTTGAATGCATATGGGTGATTGATTTTACTTAGAAATGAAGAATTGAGTGCTGCAAAATTTTGAGTATTAGTCTTAGTGAATGTATGAATGTTATAAGAACTAATTTGTGTTCATTTGGATGCTTAAGGATGTGTTTTTGGCATTGGAAATGATAGAAGCTAAGGTTAGGACCAAAGCTGGAAAATTAGGGTTTTAACTGATTGTACTGTTGTTAGCATAACTAATTGTATAGGAATGCAAATGAGGTGAGGTTTGTGGGCACTTAAACTTTAGGATGTTAGCTACATTTTTGTGTGAAATAGGTGTTGTCTAATATTAGCTCTAAGAGGGTGAATTGTTGCATGGAAGGTTACTGCTATTGACTGGAATGAATAGTAACCGAAACCATAACCTAGAGTTTTGCTAATTTTTCTAAATTAATTGAGAAGGAATTAGAACAAATGGACTAAATGAAAGTTGAAGCATATTAAGTTAGCTTTCCATTCCCACTGATTTTGCTATTTTTAGATCTGTATATTGGGAGTTATGCATTGTGGACTGTGGACTGATTTTCTGTCATTTTGGTCTTCATGAAACTTATAGAGGGTTTCATGATCTTTCTAACGAGGTATAGTTTGTAATTTACTTAATTGTGTGCAAAGAGTTATGGGTGTTGGAAGTTTGGTTGGAAAATAGGAAAAAGAGAAGGAAATAAGGGCTATTTATATATATATTCATTGTTGCATTTTGGTTTCTTTTGTGAATAACTTTTCCGTCCGACGTCCGATTGACCTGATTCTTGAGGCATCGGATTCACTGAATATTTAATTTCATTTGCTGAGAGATTGGGGATTTTCGGACGAGGAATTGACGTGGCCCCGGGTAACGAAGCCTTTAATCACTGTTTTGTTTAATTGGGGACCTATAGAGGTCCGAATTGCGCACCGTCAGCGCCAATAGGTTTCTAATTTTTTTGACGAATTTTTTCTGATGGAAAAAAATGAGATTAGGGCCGGGAATTCATGAACATGCATATTTCACCTACATGTGCACAAATTGCATATTTAGTGACTCGTTCTTTCTTTGATTCTTATAGAGGCCCAAGTGGAGCGTCGTTCGACCGACGGGGCGGAAACTTCCCGACATTAGCTCGGAAGTAATAGGTGAGTAACTTAGGTGGTTACCTCAATCTACGTGTTTACTGTGACGTGTTTGCCCTACGGGGATTTCTTGGATTACATGATATTGACTGTAAATTACTGCTCATTGGAAATTCTAGACTGTTATATAACTATTCAATTGAACATGTGCACTCATGCACAGATGCATAAACTGATAAAGAATAAATGTGAACCGAGTCGTTGCTGATACTGATACTGCGAGCCTAGAGCTCGAAGGGAGAAAATTCTCCTGACGCGCTCATCGACTCTCGAACACTGCTAAAGCACTCGGTCACAATTCTGTAATAAACTGGAAAAGAGTCACATGTGGATTGAATATTGAACTGAATATTTGACATGGTACTGCATCGTATGTACCGTATTTACTATATTTAAATTGATCTGCTTACCGTAATCGTCTTTGTATGCCTATTACTGTGACTGTATTAGCATTGTAATTGTATGATTACTGGATGCATACTGTATCATGCTTATGTGATGCATGAATTGAGAGAACCATCGATGATAGTTTCTCATTGAGTTCGCAAACTCATCCAAAATTGCAATCTATTTTTCAGGATTAAGCGTGGTGATAGCTCCTCGGGATCGTAGAGCCGTATCGTGGATTGGCGAGAGAGGCGATGGTTCAAAGGTCGGTCAGCTGGGCTTTCTTTTGGAGACTTATAGTTGGATCTGTTCTTTGTATATTACTGTATAGTACTTAGTGTACAGTGTTTTGGAACATGTACAAACTGAAAATACTGACAGTTTGTAACTTTCTGAATTTTGAGTGAATGAAATGAAATCCAGTTTGGTTTTTTAAAAGTTGTCAATTTCTTCGTACTGCTTTATGATTGTGATGCCATGAGGAGTTTAGTGGTAGTTGTCGAGAGTGGTCTCTTATCGTAGGATATGTACGGAATGACTACAGGCGTTCCCGGTGGATGCTACATGGTGAGGCTACTACATAACCAAAGATACATTCAAAGGATAGCGACTGCAAATTCCTCTATGTCAAAATAAGATAAACTTGTATATATTGTTAAGGGTATGTTTGGTAACTAAGAATAAAGACGTGAAAATGGATGTGTAACTTACATTCTTTAATTTTTTCTTGTTTGGTTGTTAGTAACGGATAAGACAAGGACAGATAAATTCGGAATGGATTTTAAACAATCCTGAATTTTTTTTAAGGACAGGTAAATTCAGAATGGATTTTAAACAATCTTGAATTTTTTTTCCCAACGTAGGTGTGAGTATAACATGAAATCAGATATCAACAATAACAAATAAATAGTCGCGGACAAACATAATTTTTTTCTCTTTTTCTTTACATTTCGTCTTAATTGAAACCTTTTGTTTCAGAATTTAAAATTAGTTTATTTATTTAAACAATGCATCATTTTGATCAAAACAACCCCTTCTTTTCCACTTTACAATTTAATCCTTACACAAAAATTCCTCTCATATTTTAGTTCATAATTTTTAACGCCACGCTCTAAATAAAAAATTTATGATAATATTCATACAGATTAAGTTACACCACGTTCAGGGCGTATACTTTTGTATGCCTGTCAATTTGTCGTCTAGTTTAGACGTCCAAGGGCCAATACACTTCAGTAAGCTTTGGAAATTGGAATGCAGATTCCCCACACACACACACTAGTTTGTTTTAATTGAAATTAATCAATTACAGCTATAAAGTCGTCTCAATTAGAACCATGCCTCATAGAGCCATTCAATTCCTTAAAGTGCGCTGCTCTAGAAAAACAGAAATGATTAAATATCCCGACGTCCAACTTCTTGTCTGCGTTCACTTGAAATGAAACACCCAACCTTCACACCCAACCTGCATATCGTAACAAGGGACGTCATACATCTCCCAAAACTAGTGTATATCAATGGAAGCCAAAGGGGACGGCGGTAGTAACGTTGCCATAATATTTGGTGTTACAGGGCTTGCAGGGAGAGAAATAGCCAGAAGGCTAAGCTCAAAACTGAAATGGAAGGTGTATGGTATAGCTAGAAGGCCTGAGACCATACCTATCCAAAGTCCTCACTACCATTTCATCTCATGTGACCTGTTGAGCCCTCAAGAGACTCAGAAGAAGCTCTCCGTGTTAGCAGACGTGACTCATATGTTTTGGGTCACTTGGGCAACCCTATATCCTCTTGATAGCAGAGAATGTTGTGAGGAAAACAAGGCAATGATGTCCAATGCATTGAACGCTATTCTCCCCAGAGCCAAGTCGTTGAAGCATGTTTCTCTCCAGACAGGAATGAAGCATTATGTGTCACTTAAAGGGCCTTTCAGCAACAAAGAAGCTCGCTTCTACAACGAGGACTGTCCGAGAGCGAGTGCAGACTGTAACTTCTACTATGTCCTTGAGGACTTGCTAAGGGAGAGACTAACAGGAAATAATGTGCCATGGTCTGTTATAAGACCTGGTCTGTTAATGGGTAGTTCCAATAGGACGTTATACAATGTCATTGGTAGTTTATGTGTATATGGAGCAATTTGCAAGCATTTAAATCTTCCTTTTGTTTTTGGAGGGACAAGGGAGTGTTGGGAAGAGGTTTGTATTGATGGCTCTGACGCTAGGCTAGTAGCAGAACACCACATTTGGGTGGCCACCAAAGATGAGATGTATTCTATTGATGGTCAAGCTTTTAACTCGATCAATGGCCTGAGTTTTACATGGAAGGAGATATGGCCAGTCATTGGAACCAAACTGGGCGCGCAAGTGCCGCAAAACATGTTTGTGAAAGACTTCTGGTTTGCAAAAGCAATGAAAGATAAGAACAAAGCGTGGAAAGAGATAGTTGTGAAGAAAGAACTAAGGCAGACTGAGATGGAAGATTTGGCTAACTGGGATTTCATGGATATGTTATTTCGGTGTCCAATCAAGTTGCTGGGTACCCGAGACAAAACTGATCGGTTGGGCTTTACTACGAGATGCAAGACATTAGACTCATTCTTGTATTGGGTTGATTACATGAGATACGAGAATTTAATTCCTTGAGAGGGTCTTTTCTTTGTTTCTTTCTTTTTTTGTTGGGTTTGATTAGGATGAATACCTCGAGCAAGAAAAAATAAAAAGTTTTTGAGTTTTTGATCTCAAGTTTTTAGTGGAACTCTTCACTTCAAGTTTCGAGAGGGCAATCACATTATTGGTCTACTTTGGGTTGATGATGAGTAGAGAGCGTGGTCAGGCAGTACTTGGTTCTTACTTTCCTTCTCGATATTGCCTACGTTATTTTTTTGTCTCTTGTATCTCTAGTGTCAGGGCTGTATATGTATGTAAAATAATATTGTATATGATAATAATGCCTTTTTTTGCTTCCCCTAATTTTGCCTTGGAGACAGGGTCAACAATAAGTAGATGGCTTTTGTTTTATGTCCCAATTCCTACTCGTCGAAGTAAGCACTGGCGCTGCGCTGGGTAGTCCATGTTTTTTTTTGGTTACATTAGTTTGACCACGCATTTCTTTGGGGACCAGTTATAATGTCTCCCCTTTTAGCTGCACTGCCTAAATTCCTCCTTATTGTCTCCAGCTGTACATTCCGAAAACAATGAATAAAAAATTTTCGACGACTAGTGCACATCAAAACAAGTATGAATTCGAGGGACAAAGAATGGTAGTTTCTCGACATAGGAACCTTCCCCTGCTTCGAACGTAAAGTAAAAGTTGATTCCTTCGTATGTTCACTTCACACGAGTACATAGCATTATATTTTTATAGATAATCTGATATGTGTTTAGTAGTTAATTTAATTATTTAGTGTGTGTTTATGTTAAAAATTGTATTAGTTCATAAATATTTGTGTTTAAAGTATTCTTTAGGTGAGAATATGATTTTGAGCTTCAATTATATATATATATGAGGTGTCGTGATGAATTTGCTAGTATTTCTAAACATCCAAAATAGTTTCAAAGGAGACCCTAACTAAAACACAATCTCACCACGATCGTGACAAAAGCACCAACATAGACCCATCGAGACATAAGCTCGAGTACAAGGCCACGATCGTGGGAAATCTATCACGATCGTGACAGAGAGCAGAGAAATCTACTGCATACAAATAAAAGATAAAGATTAGAATCAGTTTGTGTCTGCATAGAATTTTTCATTAATTTTTGTAATAAGAAATATATTCTAAAATCATTATATAATGTGTCTGTGAATGCATTTTTATTGTAATTGACGTTATGATTGTGAGTATTTTGTATCTGAAATGGTCCCTAGTGATTAATGAAATTCTGATGATTTGAGAAATGTTGGTAACTCTCATAAATGAAAATATTTATGAAATAAAGTTTGGTCCTGAATTTTTGATTACTAATTTCCGTGTATGCGTGAGATATAAAAAAAATTGTATTGAGTTTGGAGTGTCTGAGTAGTAGAATGAATATGTTAGCACGCCACCTTTGCAGGGTACATACTCGAATATCACTCAGGATGTCAGGTACGTGTCTTGTAAAAGTGGGGTGCTATATTGTCTTTAGTAAAAAAACCATTTCTAGTAGCCTTAACTGAGATCAAAACAAAATAGAAAATTTGAGCAAATTACATATCATGGGTCCTCAATGAAATATGATTTCAAACCACTGCATCATGCTTTTGGAAGAATTACCATTTGGTATAAACACTTCAAAGACCCCTTATTCTCGGATTATACCCCTACAATACTTGATAGCCTGTTCCAAAAACACATCATACATTATCCCTTCAGATTTAACAACTACCTATCTGTGACCCTGGCTTCTTTGAAACTTGCAAAAGGGAAGCAGACCTCTACTGTATGGGGACCAAGCAATTTTGTTGTGTACATAAGCTGGAACTCATCAAATATGAGCTCAAATTGTTAAAATCTATAAAGGATCGTCCGTATCAACCATCCATTCTATCATATCAGAACTTGAAGACATTCAATCCATGATAGCCTTGAGGCCTACTGATTAGCTGCTACTGGACACAAAGAAGATAGCTCTTTCAAAATACATGTAGGCTATTAAGAACCACAATTCTTTGCTTTAATATAGAGTTAGAGTCAATTGGCTCAAAGTTGGTGATACTTGTACCAGCTTCCTCTTCAATTCAACTCTAGCAAGGAAAAATCACAATAAAATTTACTTTATCACATCCACATTAAGCTCACCACTCCAAAAATTCCAAGATATACAAGAGGAAGCCATACGGTACTTTGGCTCCCTACTTGGCACACCTAATCTTTCGAAAACTTCTCTTATTACTCTAGCACCCTCACTTTGAAGCAAGTCTCTCCTCAAGATCTGGATTTTTTAGCAAAACCTATTGATGAGAAAATAAAATTGAGAAAGTAGTAAATAGATGGCATGAAGGCCCCAATGCTTGATGGTTTCAATGGATACATTTTCCAAAAATCTTGGAACATTACTGGAAATTTTGTGAAACAGGTTTTCTAAAAAATTTTCACAAAAGAAGCACTTCTTAAGGAAATTAATAGAACTTTCCTTTGCTTGATCCCTTAAGGCTCAAACCCTTCCACTTTTGGAGACTTTAGATTAATAGTATGCATCATCTTCTTTTACAAAATCATTTATTCTAGCTACCAGATTGAAGAAAGCAATAACTCATTAGATTAGTGAGAAACAAAGTGCTTTTTTGAGTGATCGACATATTAGAGATAATGTTCTTATGGTTCAGGAACTTCTCAAGGGCTACTCCAGATCCAACTATTCTCCCAATTATACAATGAAAATAGACTATTATAAGGCTTTTGATAATATCAGTTGGGATTTTTTATAGACAATGCTTAAAGTTTTCGGGTTTCCAAATATGTTCATTAAATGGTTGAGGGAAAGCATCTCCTTAGCTCCATTATTTGTGCTTACCAATGTTAGCCCAGCTAAGTTCTTCAAGGATACCAGGAGTCTTAGAGAGGGGGATCCTCTATCCCCCTACCTTTTCATTCTTTATATGGAAATCCTTACCTCAATCATCAAACAAGAACTAAAGCTCAATCCCAAATTCATACATCATTCAAATTGCAAAAAGATTGATTTAACTAACCTTGGTTCTGTGGACAATCACCTATTATTTTAAAGAGCTCAACTGGGTTACATTATCACATTTATAAAGGCCCTTGACAAATTCAAAAGCTACTAGGGGCTGCAAATCAAATTCAATGAAATCCACTTTCTCATCTCCAAAAGTTCCTACAATCTCAAACCACTCATTACACAATCTACGTAGCAAAAACTCAACTTTGTTGTAGTGTTCCTAACCTGGGTTGTTTGCTAGGAAAATTCTTAGTTTGTTCAGAATCTGTCCTTACTCCCACCTGGTGCAAGTCGTAGAATGGGTTAGTTCTGTTCGCTTCAAATCGAAGGGTGATCATAAACTGTTCAATTTCTGCATTTGGAGCAATAATCAATTACATTTGGAAGGAAAGGAACCTAAGACTATTTGGTTCAAGCCCTACAGTTGCTGCAAACTGTCTTCAACTCCTCACCACATTTATACGGTATATGGCAATACCTTGTGACAGGCATGCTCAACTTGATCCTGTTACTTCTAACTACAGGAGACTGAACTATACTGATTTATGAGCAGCTGAATTTAATGAATACCAAATTTAAATGTATCATGCAGGGACTGATTCAACGTGCATGCATTGTACCTGGAATGTGAGTGAACTTACAAGTTGTATGCCACTGTTAATTGAGGTAGTGGACCTTTTCTTGATTCCCATGTTATTCTCCTAGTTGCTAGTATTTAGGAATGTTAGTTTATTTCTATGTTTATCTAAGGCTGTCATTATTTTGAGTTCAATAGAAGTTAAGTAAAAGTTTGGTTTCTATTATCTTGCTTTCTCTTTTGTTCTTAAAAATTCTAACATGGTATCAGAGCCATAGATCCTTGAGAGGCTGTGAGATTGAGTGAAAAAAAAATTGTTCCAATGGCTAGAGGCAAGCAAATATGGTGGAGTTGGTTAGTAAAGAATCTCTTTTTTAAGAGTTGGTGAGATGTGCACCAAGATGTGTTTGGAGAGACTTGCTCCAATAATTGCAGGTTGATGAGAAGGGCATCAACAAGATGATGAGAAGTGCATCAATAGTTGAAGTTTGATGAGAAGTGCATCAACAGTTGAAGATTGGTAAGAAGTGCATCGTCCATTGAAGAGAAGTGCTTCAAATTATAAATACAGCATGTAATATTGGAGATATGTGCTCCAACAAAATAACTCAATATCTGTAATTTTGAATCAAGGGGGAATGTTGAATATTGATTCAAAATTTATTGTTTTTATTAATTATGTGACCATGTTTATCTAGTCAGTTAGTTGTGAAGTTAGTGAGGTAGTGGGCCTTTTCTTGATTCTCATGTTATTCTCCTAGTTGTTAGTATTAGGAAGGTTAGTTTATTTCTATGTTTATTTAAGGCTGTCATTATTTTGAGTTCAATAGAAGTTAAGTAAAAGTTTGATTTCTATTATCTTGCTTTCTCTTTTATTCTTAAAAATTCCAACAGAGAGTATCCTTATCAGGAGCAAAGAACGCCATGCACCTGGAAACTATGAATCTGCAGTAATCAAACGACAGTTCCATTAGTTTGGACAAAATCGAAGATTTAGCCGCGGGATTGGACCTAACTAGTTGTCTTGGCCTTTTTGCAACTCTCAAATCTGAGATTTGATTAGCTCTTATCCGGGGCATGCACTAGGAGTCTTCCAGAGCAGACCCTCTTAGCTGCAAGCTTGCCACCGCGTGTAAGGGATGTATGTGACAATTGTCCTCCTTCGTAACTGAGATGTTGCCACCACTTAGGTTGGTTTTATTTGCCTGTTCTGTTGCTTTGTGTACATGGTGTTCAACTTGTTTTGTAAAGCTTCCTTTATTATTGAAATTTAACTTCCACAAAACAGGAAGAAGAATACAATGACAAAAATTGTAAAAGGCTCTTGCTATACAAAATAAGACACGCTTTAACATATTTACATTAGCAGAAAGGTAAAGATTACGTTAGATAATATATAATAAATATAAATTACATATATACGTACATAGACGTAAATATAAATTAATTTTCATTTGTCACGATTTAAGTTATCGATCTATACTTTTTGTATGTAAAATTACTTTAAAATATTGAGACAAGAATTTTTTGAGAGTTCTAACATGTGGTTTTTTGTGTGTATATATATATATTTTCAGACAAGGCAATTCCCCTTCCGATGTTGATACTTTACATCAGCTTTAGAACACCCCATTTGAGTAACTCCAGTCGTATGACTTCCCCTATGTAGATTGGATCAGGTAACTTCAACCGATGTTACCGCCTGTCATTTGAGAAGAAATTGGCAAATAAGTTTCGAGGGATGCGCTCAATCAGAGAAAGGGATCCCTGGGAAGAGACCTGAAGTTTAGCAACCCTAAGGTAGGTAGATATAAGCATGTTCTGTACACAATAATCTATCATCACCACCATAACCATTGCTTCATTAACACCCAAAACTTAGTTGAAAAGGCTGCATATTCGTGGCTAATATACAAAAAAGGAGAGGCTGCAGATATAGGTCAGTACTCTTAACTAAAAAAGGTGCCAAAACCACAGTAGGTTACTACCCAGTTAACTCCCATACAAAAATCTCTGTGTTAGCTAAACTAATAAGCAGATTGTTTCACCCATCTTAGTGCTTGCCTTTACGAGGGTATGGAGTTGATTTCGCTTTGCGTTTCTCCAGTTTGATGTTCTTGCCCTTGGATGCAAACCCATAGTCATCAGAATCATCGTCACTTTCGCCTCCGAATTTCTGTTTGTATTTCTTACCTGGGATTTGACATATAACGATCTTCCGGTCATCTTTCTGTTCCAGAGGCTCTGACCTCTCCTTCGGTCTCCAAATGAAAAGTGACCTGAAGACCTCATGCATTAGATCGAAAAGGAAAATCATCAGGCCAAACTACATGAACAAAGCATTGCATATTATTTGCCCTCCACAATCAACTTGTGTTCATTAAATTAAAAACCATGTAACTAGAACATACAAAAACAACTAACAATCATGCATGTGACGCATCCATTAGCAATAAGGGAACCCAGATTAAATGATCTTCAATTTGTTAAATCAATGACTATGAGTTTCTAGGGACAATAAAGTTGGCTGAAGAGTAATTACGAACCAGCATTTCTGTCTCAGGTGTTAGAATTGGCATCTGGTAGATTTCTCATATATACTACCGGAAACTCAAGCAAAAGGCCCAGCTTTAAAAAATTATAAAAAGAATGTTCCACAGTGAAACACAGAGTCAATAAGTGAATACGGAACAACCTTGAACTGCCAGTTGCCAAGACATCATCTCGAGGATGCAACTTGTTGACAGGGCTGATGGTAGTTATATTAGGATCCATAACTTCAGCTACTAGCTGGCCATTAGTTATGTCAATGAAGTCTATGGGATGCAAGGCAGTACCATTGTAGTTCTCACTTATGTAACGGCCAATAACTGCCAGTGACTCTGTTGGGTCCTGCACCAAGAAGTGTCCCAGAATTTTCAAAGACAAATGAGAAGAATAAAATATGTAAATATGATATGATGCACATGTCAATGAACAGACTTATTCTTGCATTGCATCACCTTTGGATCCCATTCAGCTCGAAATGGAGTTAGATGCCTGTTAAAATCATGACTATGAACAATTTCCCGGCTGGGGGATTCTAAATTTCCAAATATGGAATCCCATATCCGGAGACGATTGTCTTGACATGTTGTGAGAATTTTTCTTCCAGACAGTGGTGAAAAGTATGCCGAGTTAACAACACGCTTATGGGGAAGATCATAAAGAGAAGATCCTGCTTCCAGCTTACGCATATCCCAGATACGAGCCTGTGAAATGAACCTTTTTCATTCATAAGATGAGCAGAAGAAGATAAACAGAACATACATACATACAATTGAACAACAGCCCGAGACAAATCCATTTATATGCAGAAATTTATGCTGTCTCCAAAAGATCAACTTCAAAATAAGAGAATCTATTACTCAAAAAGTAGCTACAAGAGATCTAAAACCAATAAACCTAGAAAACATCAGAATTCAAACATCACAAAGTAAAGACAAAGCTGAAGGATAATTTACAACTTACAAAATGATCATTCCCACAACTTAAAAGGAGCTGCGGTTGAACAGGATTACAATGTAAGCCAACAACTTTGCTACCTCTCTTATGGATCAGAAGTGCTTCACTAGTTTTATTGTTTGAGCGCATATCCAACCTGCAAAGAAAGCAAAAGACCATTTTCCAAGTATATTAATGTTCAACAAATGAATATGGGAAATAAGACAAGAAGAGAAGAGATCACTGTTTGCCTGATGGCAGACTTTATCTTTGGTTTCCATTTCTATCCTTTTCTAATTAGCTGAGAAATTAAATAACTAGTTTTAAAATGGATACCAAAGTGCCAGCTTTCAGCAATATATCAAGTGAGTTTGAACATAATTTCGTATGCATGAAGTCTATCAAAATCCCAAGCAAAACTGATGTGTATTCACACAATACAAACTTAGATATTAGTAACAAGGCAGCTCATTGGAAGATGAATACATGACATATAGAACTCACTGACAAAATTTACGATGGTCACGGGATTCAAAAGTGTACAAACTGATACATATAAACCTGCAATGAGTTATTTTCAAATTTGACATGCTTTATCCTACTCTTATTCTTTCATATGCATATATAACTTCTATATATGCAGTGAAAACATGGAAAGATACTTACATATAGAGAAAACCAAAATTATCGGCAAACAATACAACACCTTTCTCTGAGTTGACATCCATGCCATAGAGCATTCTCCAAGTGCTTGGTCCCTATGGAGGTGGTTGGTTGATTAAAAGATATATATACAATAGAATAATGTATCACAGTGAACATGAAAAAGTGAGATTTCAAACGTATAATGTCTTTCATACACCAAACCAAAATTATTGCAGAGAAAAGAACAGGTAAAAAATTCGAACAGAACATGGCTCCAGAAAGTCATAAATTATGCAGTAATTAGCGGGAAAAACCTTTACCTGCCAGCCATCAGGATTCACATTCATTAGAGAGGATGAAATACCAGTCTCTAAATCAGTAAAACTGATAGTTCCATCAGCGGATGCAGCATATATAGTACCATCATTTAAAGGATTGAATCTACAAAATTTAGGTTACAATCTTCCATGTTAATTGAAGAAAGTAAGCAAACATAATATACATGAAAAAGTAATTCATAAGCAGCAAATATACATATATAGTAACCGACTTTGTAAAGAAAACTCACCTCATATTATTAACAATGCAGGAGTGAATATTGCCATACACCATTTTCTCATGCACTTTATCAAAATCCCAGACTCCAATTTGCCCTTTCTTTTCCCAAAATCCCAGAGAAAGGATAAATTTTAATGGTCAATTGCAGGTCAATAAATGAAAAATATGAAAGAAAAGGTACTTATGAAACAAGAAACCACATATCACGAAGATACTAAACGAACCAACCTTATCCCCAGAGAGAAGAATGTTATTTTTTGTTGGGTGGAATTCCAAACATGTCACCCTCCTGCTATGGTATCTGATAACTGCGCAGCATACTTGATCCGGTATCACATATGCTGGCTTGATCTACATCACAGGTGCAAAAAGCTCGGGGTGAATATCGCAAGACAGACTCAATAGATCACTTTTGATAAAACCACAAACATATCCATGCGGTTCTCATTTTAAACTGAATTCTATATCAACCACAAAAAGGAATTATCTCAAGTAAATAAATATTTGCTGTGTCGGGCAGTCAATATACCTAACACAATTGCAAGTGGAATACAACCTTTCATGAATGAAGTTCTTACATAATTTTTTTTTGCAAGTTCTATTAAAATATCAGACATAATATTAGTCAGCACAGAAACATTGGAAGCATTAAATCACAAACCACTTTCAGTGAAATCCAATAACCAGAACCAAAAGAAAAAAAAGAAGTATGAAACTCTTCACTTAACCCTGGTCCGGCCCAAATAGAAGAAAATAAGAAGTGCTTAAAAAAAATCTCTAAAACAAAGGTGATGGAAAGGCTTACTGGATGGATATTTGGTCTAATCTGGCGAAGGAAAAAATATTCCAGATAATTTTGGGTATTCTTCATAGGTGCTGGGATGACTCCATGCTCAGAAGCCACTCTATGTGGGCAAGTCATTGTAGTATGACCTGTCAATCCAGTATGTGAAGTCAAATATAATAAGAGAACTAATAAAGTCGAAGAATGAAAACCTACCAACTTTCAGAGTATATATAACACGACGATAAACAAAACTAATCAACATCAATACAAAGACAGTGAAATCTAATTACTAGGGAAGTCCATCATAGTGCTAGTTCAAGGCATTGCTAAAAGCATTTACCAAGTACATTCCTAAACTTTCAACTACGTTCTTAACTTGAGGAGCTTGGCTTATCCTTACATTAAGCATCAGCTGGGGAATGGCGCAAACATTTAGTTTTGGTTTAATAATTGAACGTCCTATAGTCCACTTATTCAGAGAGCAGCATCAGCACAACTCAAAAACCACATCCCATTGAATGCGAGGGTTTCTTCACTCATCCACAATGAACAATGGAGTAGCAATTTTAGAGGCTTCTCCTTACTTTCAGAGTACTTGCCTTCTCTTCCTAGTGCAATGGGAGAGGACAACATCATTTGTCTGCCTAACCCAAGAGGTACATTTCTTAATAGCACCTCTCATAAGATACTGTTGAGTGATGCTGAACGGGTTCTTTGGTTTGATATTATTTGGAGACAATCATTAAACCCGAAAGCTTCCATTTTCACATGATTAGTAATAAAAAATCAACTCAGAATCAAGGATGGGTGGCTTGGGAGTTATGATCTCATTTGTGTTTCAAGTAAACTTACAGCAAAGAGTCAGAATAATTTATTTTTTGAACGTGGCTATACCCAGGCAATCTGGAGTAGGATAATGAGTATGCTACAACTACCCCGGTTTACTTTTGAATGAAAGGAGACACTTAACATGAGGACCAAGCCAGGTGAACCAAATAGAACACTTATTAAAATAGCTTTTACTACCACCATCTACTCCAATTGGAGAGAGAGAAACAAGAGATTATACAAGGAAATCAAAGAAGGAAAAAATCAGATCGCTGAACACATCTTCAGTTAGGTTCGAGCCGCATTCATAGCCCACAACGAGCACAATGCACTTCGCAATGCGTTGAAAAATAGCTGGATGTTGTATCTAATCAATTTAGCTCTTTATAGACACCTATAACTCATTATAGTAGTGTGATAGCTTTTAATATGATTAATATAATTTCTTTCATTTTTCAAAAAAAAAAAAAGCATGTTCATATAAAAAAGAATAGGACTTGAAATAAGCGCTATAGTCAATCAAGCCAAAGTCATCACACACCAGGCATTTTGCAGAGAAAGCAGGGTTTCATAGGACAATCTACGTAGGTAGCTCCCTTGAATCCAGCTTCATGGCCTGGTTTCTTGCAAACCTGAACAAAACCCCCACGAGAAGCACAAAGAAACAAGCAATCAGCCGTACCAAACATGACAAAACACAAAATAGTGCGAAATTAGTAAAGCGAAAAAAAATACATGGAAAGGTTGTTACTTTGCAAACTTTTTGGAGTCTTATAGTGAGGGGTACATCCCCTTTCTTCTTCGAAAGTAATTCTTTCCCTTTCTTCATCATACCCATATTTCCTATTTCAACCTCATCCGTTTTCCCATTCTCTGCTGCATCTTCGAATTCTGTTTCTGATTCCGATAGTGAACACTCCGCTTCTTCACCGTCATCATCGTCATCAGAAGTGCTCTGATTAGAGTCCGAGTCCCTCTCGATCACCACTTTTGGAAACGGCATTCTTCTCGTCTGTGGGGCCATTTTTTCTTAGTGTTTCGCGCGACCAACAACGAAAAATGATACGAAGACTAATGTCGTTCAAAGTCAGAAACGGAAAATCTATGAGGAGGGAATTCAGACAAAAAGTTGAAAGCTTTGCCAGCAATCCGACCCGAGAAACCGACTTCCGGCAATATATAGTCAGAGTTACTAAACTGTCCTTGCCACTCCACTTCAACAGTTCCTCGATATCTGGTTCAAGTGGGCATTCCCGGCATTAAACGCCAGGTACGTGGCGGGAACTGACGTGGCTGATTATCTGCCGCTAGGAGTAGTGCACGTGGAACATAATGTGGTGTCCAAACGACAGCGTCACCAAACCAGACTAGCATGACACTTGTTCATCGGCTTCCCTGAAGACGGCGTTTATTCTTGAACTTTATGCCTAGCTCTCAATAAATGGCATTAAGAACCAGATAAAAATCAAGCAAGGCAGCTTAAGAACCAAAACGATTCCAAATCGGACTTCCATACAGGTATATATCATAAAGACAAGAAAAAGAAAAAAAAGCTCTCGCTTCCAAGCACTCCTCGTGGCAAAAAATGGGCTCTTGTAGTATAGGATCTGAGATTATGCTGTCAACAGGGAATTAGAATGTAGCACGAAATACGAGCTTCAATTATGCATCTAAGATCGAACGTGAACATGAATGAATAACAAAAACACATAAATTACTTAGTTGCATTTCTATAAATTTGAACGAACTTTTTGAGGCCGAAACATTTATGTTTTCATAACGACCTTTAAGAAAGTTGATTACTGGATTATTGTTAATATCTTTCTATGATTTTTTTAACACGTGAACCTCTAGACGGTTCAGAGAATTCGAATGTTAACGATTTGCTTAAGTAACTGCATGAGGAGACCTTAACCTTATGTGTGTATATATATATATATATTCTATATCGAATTTTTCTATCACAGGTCTAATATAGATTTAGTTCATACTGGCTAGGGTTTATTTTTTTGTCAAATTTGAGCCCATTAACTCATATTTTTTATTAGACTACTTTATTAATTTTAACTTGATCAAATTCGATTTATTTAACCATGAATTTATTAGAACCGTTAAAATTGTAATTAATTGTTATCCAACCTTAGGAAAATTAAAATTCACCCCTTGGGCAATAATTAATTACAATAGTTATAATAATTATAAAAAAACAGTAAAAACTGTAAAGTTGAATCAATGTATAGGTCAACCAAATTTAAAAAATCATTTGATTCAAAGATAATGAAACTCCACCGTCAAAATGAAAGTCCATTATTATGTCTCATAAGACTTTCAATATCAAAAAGTATTAAATACATCTATCATATATGACACAGATCCAATTCAATCACGCATATCTAATATCTTACTAATATGAATGAGAAAATGAAGTGTGACAAATTAGGATAACATCTGTATGATCTGAAATGTATCATCTTTTCATTTGTAGATCTCAATTTTTTTGAACTTTATACTAAATAGTGTTAGAAATTTGTTTTTCTTATTGAATGCTAAATTACATTAGAGAAAACATGTATGGGATTAAATACTTGTATACCCCTATATCATATCAAAATTCATAGATTTATACATATATTTGTATGTGTCTTAATGACATAGACTTAAGGTTAATCTGTATACATATACCCAATGACCTTTTAAAATGCATAAGATTGACACAAATCTTAAGACTTTCACCAATATTACAACAATATATGACAACATGTATGATTGAGTGAAAAATGATGATCATCTTTATTCATAAAACATATTGTCATAATATATGAAAAATGTATAAATGTATAGGGAAAAAACACAATGATCTTTAACTAATAGTGTTTGAGGACTTCGATACACTCATTATATATATATCACTAAAAAACATGTGGGTGAAGTCTTTTAGTCAAAGGATCAGTAAGCATATCCTTAATCCTCAAATGCTCCACTTTAAAGTCACCTTTTTGGATCAGTTCCTTGATGGTCAAATACTTGACCTCTAAATTAGATCATATGATGCTCTTATTGTCGTTACTGAGCAATACAATAAAAAGATTATCACAATATAACCAAATGGGTCTGACCATTGAATTAACCACAGAGAACTCATAAATCAAGTTTCAGAGTCAAACCGTCTGTATAGCAGTCTTATAAAATACCATCAACTTGGCATGCATAGTTAAGGAAGTCACCAGTGTCTCCTTGACACTCTTCTACGATATTGCACCATCTATTAACGTAAAGATATATCCTGATATGGACTTTGTGTCATCCGAATATATAGCAAAATTTGAATATGTATACCCTATAGGGTTTAAATTGTTGGCCTTTCTGTATGTCAACATATAATCCTTAATTCTTTTAAACACCTCAACACTAATTTAATTACATTTCAGTGGTTTATTCCTGGGTTAGTCGGATATCTACCTAGCAGTTTAATGATGTGTGTCCTTTTACTTGCTGAGTGTTAACGTTTTTAGTTATGTTTATGATACTTTTCATCCTTGATTTCGTAGTTTAATTAAGTTTTTAGGCAAGTTTGATGTTTTGTTGAGTGTGAAGGAGCAGGGGAGAAAAATGATAGAAGTTGGTGAAATAAACAAGGACAATTGTATCTAATGCGATCGTGAGAGAGATGGTGCAAGCGCGATCAAGGTGTGATCGCAAGCCACTTTAGTGCAATCGCAATATCAACATGTCTTTTGGATGTAGCTTTGAGTGCAATCGCAAGTTAGCATGGTATGATCGCACTCAGGACGTCTGATCGTAAGAGAGGTTATTGACATACGAATGCGATCACAAGTATCATGTGCGATCGTAATTCGCAACATTCTCATGTGTTCCAATAGTGAACAGTTAAAAGTAGTCTTTAACGTGCGAGAACGTGGGGGGAAGCTACTACAATTCAATGGACGTAGATAATCATGGAAAAAGGCAAAGTAATATTAAAAGAAGGGTGGTATGAAGAACGAAGCACGGGGAAATAGTAGGAAGAAGATAGAGAATAGGAGCTCTGTAATGTTGTAATTCAGGGCATATGAACATTTGTTTTCTTTTCATTTAAATTTTAGTTCATTTATTATGTGTGCTTTTTAGTTTCTTTTTTAAAGATTGTTTCACCCTCTATGGTGAATATTGTTTTCTAAACTTTTGCTATATATGGTTGCTGTTCTTATAAATAGTTTTTATTAGATCTTAGTGAGAATTGAGTTCTTTGAGACAAATCATACAAATATAACTTGCATGCTAAGAGATTAGTGTCTAAGTTCTATTCCTTAAAAGTTATGCGGTTTAACTCTGTTTCATTTACATTCGAATTGAGAGATTTGCATTACAATAAAACAGAGTAGTTAATTCAAGCTTGAGAGAGAAAAGTTACTTCTTAAGAAACTTGGGGTAGTAAAATAATAGAATTCAGAGGTATATAGCATGAATTGAAAAAAATCTTTGGAGCTTTTAATTTTGTGAATTCGAGAAAAGCAATTCCAATCTTTTTTAGATTAGTTTGTCCTTGTGATTTCAACATCGTTGATTTATTTAAATCCTTCTCATTTTTTAAATATGTTATTATTAACTTCAACAATCTGGAAAGAATTTAATTGGTGCTTAGTATAGATCCTTGAGGGAACGATAACCATACTACAATAACCTGTACTCTTACGATCGGGATTCGAGTGCATTATTATTTATAACTCATCAAGTTTTTGGCGCCATTGCCGGGGATTTATTTAACATCATTTTAATTTAATTATAGGTTGATTTAAGTACTTCATTTCTTTGTAGGTGTATGTCTGGGAGAAAAACAAAAAATTCTACGAAGCCTTTGGTCAAATTTCACAACGAAGTTACTCGTTTAGAAGCAGTTTTCGCCAGCTGTTGAAGACACACGTGCAATTGAAGCTAAAATTCCAAAGAATATCATGGCAGAGGAACAAAGAACATTGATGGTGTAGTTAGGCCTAGATTTCGACCAAATCAACAAAGCGTGACAAGACTTGCTGTGACAACAAATAATTTTGAGATCAAACTAACTCTGTTGTAGATGTTACAAGCGACAATGCAGTTTTATGGGTTAGCTAATGAAGATCCAAATACCCATATCACAAATTTCATAGGAATTTGTGACACTTTCAAGTATAATGGAGTAACAGATGACGCAATTCGACTACGGTTATTTCCATTCACTCTGAAAGATAAAGCTAAGGTGTGGCTGAATTCTCTTCCAGCAGGGCTCATTACTACAAGGACTGAGTTAGCTCAGGCATTTTTGTCCAAGTATTTTCCGTTAGCCAAAATAGCCAAGATCATTAAAGAAATTACTAACTCCCAGCAACATGATGGTGAAACCCTGTATGAGGCATGGGAAAGATTCAAAGAGTTATGACGAAGTTTTCCTCACCACAATTTACCTAGGGAATTATTGTTGGACCCCGAACTTTCGGTGAAAATTAGAAATATTAAAATGAATTCAATAAGTGTTTTCGGATATGAATTGTGTTATAGAAGTTTTTATGCCTTGAGAAAATTGATGAAAAAAAGAATTTATTGGTTTTGATGACTTTAAAGATTAGTTTTAGTTATGAAAGTTTAAGTGGATGAGATGATTCAAATGGAAGTTGAAATCAAGAAATAGAAAGTGAAAGTGTGAAATTTTGAAGAAAATAGAAAGTTTGACTTGAAAGTTGACTTTTTGATATAGGAAGAATTTGAGGAAATAATCTTCATGAAATTTGTAGATTATGTTGAAAGCTTCCTGTAGCCATAAAGTTTGACAGTTTTCGATATCGGAATTAAAAATTATGAGTTTTCAAAGTTAAGTGTACTTGGCATTGTTTTGGGAAAAATACTATGAAGTATCCGATCGCCGTACTGATATGGTTTGAATTGGAATAAATGGTTTATGTGAAAGTCATAGAGAATTAGAATAGCTTTAAAGTGATGTATAATATGCAATTTTTGGATGTGGAGGCTAAAAGATGTGAAATTGTAAAGTTTGAATGTTGTTTAGTATGGAAATTTCTGGGCAGTAGCTTCGATTTGAATTTTGACCCTCATTGATGTAGAATTTGTTCATAGGGTCATAATGAAATTGTAGCTCATGTTTCCAGCTTTCTAACGCCATAAAGTATGCAATTTTTAGATATCGGGGCAAGAAGTTATGATAAATTGAAGTTTGGATATTGCTTAGGTGATTGCTAACAGGGAAGAAATTTTGATTGAAAAATTGACTTAGTTAGAGGTTGAAGTTGCTTTGGAGTTTTTCATGAACATTGTAGAGCTTATTTTTATCTTTCCATTGATATAAAGCACGAAAATATTGGACAAGGGAGTAGAAAGTTATGATTTTTAGAAATTCTGATGCTGTTTAGTGTGAAGTTGATCGATCAGTCAGTTTGTGTGGAGTTTTTGACCCATTTATAGGTCATTCTAATTTTTAACGCCTTCATAAAAGTTGTAGAGGGTTCTTTTACCTTTCCATAGACACCAAGTTTGTCAAATTTGGAGTTCTGGGTCAAAAGTTATGATGCTTACAAGTTGAGATGTTGTTTAAAGTTTTGAGGAGATTATCGATCGGTTATCTTCGAGCACATTTTTGACCCATTTAAAGACCGATCTTGTTTGTGAGTCCTTCTTGAAAATTGTAGATCTCTCTTTCATCTTTCCAACGGTATCAAGTTTGTAAAATTCGGAGTTCGGAGTCAAAAGTTATAAGCATTAGAAGTTGGAAGGTCGGTCAGGCTGACCGATCGGATTGGAAAGGGGTATGGCTTTGTATGAGACTGAGTAAAATGGAAAAGAAAAAAAAAGTTATACCAGATTTGATTTGTTTAGAATAGATGTCTTAAGGTTTCCAACGCGATGCTTTTCCTAAAATATTTGTTCACAGATATCGAAAATTGGTTTCGATTTGATTTGATCCGATGTTTGCTTCGTTTTGATTTGCTTCCAATTCTTTCGCATTAAGATTGGATTTGCTTTCGTGTTGTAAATGCCATTCTTCGCTTTCGCTTATAATTTTGCTTCCGCTTTATGTTCCTTTCTTTCGATTGTGCTTTCGCTCATTTTTATTTTCCGTTTCTCCGATTGGGGTCCAGTTTTTGGGATCGGGTCCCAACAGAGTGATAATGTTAAGTTTAAGCAGTTGGGTTTCGGATCCAACAGTTATGGTATCAGAGCGCCAGTAATAGGATCTTACATGGGTGCATGTGTATAAGTGACATGCATGAGGAATTGACTAGATTTTGAAAGGATAAAATTTAAATTAGTGAGAATGTGATATTGATGTGAATGACCTAACATGTATTTGGAGTATAAGAATGTTTTGATTAAGGTGTCGAAAGCATGATTGATGATAAAAGAATGTGATAATGGAGATTAAGGTTCGAATTTCACGATGAATTTGGATGAATTCCTTTCAGATATATATATGTGAGATGTAATATAGGATACTTGAAAGATGAATTGAATGATAGAGATATAGATATATATATGGAAGTTCAAAAGGATTAAATTTAATGGTATTGGTCTATATTAAGGTTATTAAGAATTGGACCATTGACTTGTGTAAATTTGTTAAGAAATATTGATATGATATGATATTGGTGGTATTTGATACAAGAAGTGATAAATTGTGAGTAAGTTGAGAAATGTGTATGATGAGGAATTAGTTAAGAAAGTGATTGAATATGATTATTTCGAAGAAATTATCTGAGAGAATAAGTTAATTGGTGATTATTCAGATAGGAATTTTGAGGGAGAAATTCTTTTAAAAGGGAGAGAATTGTTGGACCCCGAACTTTCGGTGGAAATTAGAAATATTAAAATGAATTCAATGAGTGTTTTCGGATATGAATTGTGTTATAGATGTTATTGTGCTTAAAGGAAATTGATGAGAAATGAAGTGATTGGTTTTGATGACTTTGAAATTTGAGTAGAGTTGTATGAGTTATGAAAGTTAAAGTGAATGGGTTGATTTAAATGGAGTTGAAAAGCATGAAATAGAAAGTGAAAGTGTGAAATTTTGAAGAAAATAGAAAGTTTGACTTGAAAGTTGACTTTTGATTTAGGCAGAATTTGAGAAATGATCTTCACGAAATTTGTAGATTATGTTGAGAGCTTTCTGTAGCCATAAAGTTTGACAGTTTTCGATATCGGAATCAAAAGTTATGAGTTTTCAAAGTTAAGTGTACTTGGCAATGTTTTGGGAAAAATACTATGAAGTATCCGATCGCCGTACTGATGTGGTTTGAATTGGAATAAATGGTTTATGTGAAAGTTATAGAGAATTAGAATAGCTTTAAAGTGATGTATAATATGCAATTTTTGGATGTGGAGGCTGAAAGATGTGAAATTGTAAAGTTTGAATGTTGTTTAGTATGGAAATTTCTGGGCAGTAGCTTCGATTTGAATTTTGACCCTCATTGATGTAGAATTTGTTCATAGGGTCTTAATGAAATTGTAGCTCATGTTTTCAGTTTTCTAACGCCATAAAGTATGCAATTTTTAGATATCGGGGCAAGAAGTTATGATAAATTGAAGTTTGGATATTGCTTAGGTGATTGCTAACAGGGAAGAAACTTTGATTAAAAAATTTACTTAGTTATAGGTTGAAGTTGCTTTAGAGTTCTTCATGAACATTGTAGAGCTTTTTTTTAACCTTTCCATTGATATAAAGCACGAAAAAATTGGACAAGGGAGTAGAAAGTTATGATTTTTAGAAATTCTGATGCTGTTTAGTGTGAAGCTGATCGACCAGTCAGTTTGTGTAGAGTTTTTGACCCATTTAGAGGTCGACCTAATTTTTAAGACCTTCATAAAGGTTGCAGAGGGTTCTTTTACTTTTCCATAGACACCAAGTTTGTCCAATTTGGAGTTCAGGGTCAAAAGTTATGATGCTTACAAGTTGAGATGTTGTTTAAAGTTTTGAGGAGATTATCAATCGGTTATCTTCAAGCGCATTTTTGACCCCTTTAAAGATCGAGCTTATTTGTGAGTCCTTCTTGAAAATTATAGATGTCTCTTTTATCTTTCTAACGGTACCAAGTTTGTAAAATTCGAAGTTCGGAGTCAAAAGTTATAAGCGTTAGAAGTTGGAAGGTCGGTCAGGCTGACCGATCGGCCCTGAGAGCTTCGGCGGCCAAGATGAATAGCGCCACCGCTCGAACACATCGCTCGACAAATTGGCTGAGCCGCATTCTGTTGATATTTCGGCTGATCGACTTCCTTTCACTTTTTTGAGCATAACTTTTTCGTCCGACCTCCGATCGACCCAATTTTTGAAGCGTTGGATTCCTAAGACATTTTTCTATATTTTCATATCAAATAGATCGGCTTTAACATTAAAAGGAAAAAGATCAACCCGATCTAAGTGAGCTGACCCGTGGAAATGGTCTGAATAGTGTTCGGTATTTTTGAGATATCTCGAGCTATAGAGCTCCGATTGATTTGATTATTTTTGGAAATTAAACTAGAGACACAGATCTACAAATGTTATGAAGGATCTGAGCTACAATTTAGCTTCTAAGACTTTTAATTTCGAGTTGGAAGTTTGGTGTAGTATTCAGTCTCGGTGTTGTAATGGCTGAATAGTGTTCAGTATTTTGGAGATATCTCGATCGGTAGAGCTCCGATTGAGTTGATTCTTGTTGCTAATTAAAATAGAGACATGGGGCTACAAATTTTATGAAGGAGTCGAGCTACAATTTACCCTCTAAGACTTTCAATTTCTGGTCGGAATTAGGTGTAGTGTTCAGTTTTGGGTCTGAAGAACAGACTTCAGTATTTTTGAGATATTTTGAGATATAGAGCTCCGATCGACCTGATTCTTGAAGCGATGGATTCGTAAGACATAGAGGGACATTTCCCTAAAAGAAAATCTTGTCAAATGGCTTCATTTACTTGATCAAAATAATCAGACAAGATTTCAGTTTTAAAGACCAATGAAGGGGCAATTTTGGAAGTTTACTTAAAGAGTTAAGTTTATAGGCTTAAATGGAGGGGCATATGGGTCATTCCTCATTCATTAATTGACATGGCACTATAAAAGCAAGTGGGATATCTTCCTTCCCTTGTTGAAGCATGATACAAAAGAGCAAAACAGAAAAGAATAAAGGAAGAAAATGATAGAGAGAAGAGAGAAGGGAGAGCAAGCCTTCGGATGAGTGAAGGAGAAAGAAAAGAGAGAGAGCTAGGGTTTGATTTTTAGGGGTCTTCAAGCAAGTTTTCTATGTTGATTCAAGAGAGAAAAAGAGAGAGAATGAAGAGAGCTCCATCATGAGCCAAGAAAATCCGAAATTGGGGAAGATGAAGGTAAGAGTCGATTTTCGATCTTTGATCTTTTAGAGAGTTTTTGGTTTAGATACCTTGGAATTGGTATGAGTTAGTGAATTCTAAAGTCAATTTTGGAGATTACATGTTGTAATGGGATCAATTTTGGATGGAAATTAATTAGGGTTATACCCAATTTTGTGAATTGGGGATTTTAAAAATTGGTGATTTAGATAGCTTGATTATATGTGGAATTAGTGTTTTCTAAGTTCAATTTTAAGGATTATGTTATTTATGAGATTGAATTTGTAGAAAATTGGTGTAGGGAATTTTTTATTGGAAGAAAGAGAGACACAATGGTCAAATTGAAGCATTGGACAAGCTTCAAGCATGGAAATGAGGTGGGTTCCTGTTTATAATAGAATTTATAAGCCACTACTGCTTTCTTTAAACAAAGAGATTTTCTGATTTCAATTGCATCATAAATGTTGCATCATTGTATGAATGATTTGAAAAATCATTATTGATTCAATACATGAACTTTTGAAGAATTGCAAAATACATTTGTGTTATGCCTCGAAAGATTTCATGGCATTTCGTATATTTGGAAAAGACAATTTGATAAATTGATTTAAGCATGATTATGTTCTTTTGTTTGGGCGAGAGAGGAACGTCTCGTTAGTCACGTGCACGTCGATGTATAGATAGCCTTCTCCCGGCTGCCCGCTTGAGGCCACGAGATCCTGAAAAATCAGACTCGTATTGTTTACGATAAACTTCTATTTATTCGTTGTGTTTACGGGACTCTCGAGCCATTATGTGTGCATTTGCATTGTGAAGTGATATGATTGATGCATCCATGTTTTGGAAATTGTGATTTCGATTACTGCTAGAAAAGAACTTTTGAAAATGTGCTTTATGGGTTTCAAACAAAGTTTCTGCAAGAAAAGAAAAGAAAAGTGTTTTTAAAGGTTTTGCTTATTTATTTGTTATAAACTGTTACCCACGAGCTATAAGCTCACCCCTTCATTCCCATCCATAGGTGATGAGAAGAAGATCGGGCGAAGAAAATTGAAGGTTTTTGTTTGTATGTGTGCATATTGTTTTGTAAGTTAGATTGTTGTTGAGAATTATGTGATCATTGGATTTGTGTACATATTCGAATTTGGATATTGATGTTGTATTATGGCTTGGAATGCCATTAAGGTTTTGTAAGTAATTAATTTATGATGTGTATGGATTATGAAATTGTGTATGGATATGGAATGTGGATTTGCATACTGAATTAAGATGAGATGAATATGAATGGTCTTGTATATAAATTGTGTTGCTGGATTTGAGTTTTTGATTGAGATTATAGAATTGATGAATTCCAGATTGGAAAGGGGTATGGCTTTGTATGAGATTGAGTAAAATGGAAAAGAAAAAAAAAGTTATACCGGATTTGATTGGTTTAGAATAGATGTCTTAAGGTTTCCAACGAGATGCTTTTCCTAAAATATTTGTTCATGGATATCAGAAATTGGTTTCGATTCGATTTGATCCGAAGTTTGCTTCATTTTGATTTGCTTCTGAATGTTTCGCTTTAAGATTGGATTTGCTTCATGTTGTAAATACCATTCTTCGCTTTCGCTTATGATTTTGCTTCCGCCTTGTGTTCCTTTCTTTCGATTTTGCTTTCGTTTCATATTCTTTTTTCGTTTCTTCGGTTAGGGTTCGGTTTCTGGATCGGGTCCCAACAATTATTGTTACAAACTTTTTACAATAGAGTTAACACCACTACTCTTGGTACAATTGATGCAGCGGTAGGAGGATCTTTGATGAAGAAGACAATTGATGCAGCCTATGATTTACTGGAAAAAATGGTAGCTATTAATGCATTATGGGCTTCAGATAGATCTCGATCAGTGATAAAAGAGCAGAACGGGGTTTTGTCTTTAGATCCAGTGACTACATTACATACCGAAGCTGCAAACCTTGCAAAACAGATTAGCTGTTTCACTTCAAGCTCTTCAGTGGTAGCAGTTCAAAGTGTATGTGAATTATGCAATCAGCAGGGACATTTCACCAATGAGTGCCCAACAGTTGGTACGACTGAGCAAGTCAATTTTGTGGGGAATAACCATCCAGGGAACATCCCATATTTGAATACTTACAATCTTGGATGGCAGAATCATCCCAACTTTTCATAGAGTAACAATAACAACACAGTGGGAGAGTAAAGACAGCTTCAGCCTAGGAATCCATTCAAGGTTGAAATGCAGAAATTTATGGAGATGATTGGAACTAAGCTGAATCAACACGATGAATCACAACAGAAGTTAGAAGCAAAGGTTGATCAAATAGAGAAAAATCACTCTTCTTCAATTCACAATTTGGAGGTCCAAGTTGGATAATTGGCAACTACTTTTGCCCAATGGAACCTTGAAGGTTTCCTGAGTACTACAAAACCAAATCCAAAGGAATCTCTAAAAGCTATACAATTGAGGAGTGGTAAGGAGCTGGAAAATCAGGGAAAGAACAAAGGTCGCAATAGCGAGCCTCAAGGATGCGATCGCAACCCTGTTGATGATAAGCAGAGAGGATTGCAAAGCTTATTTTGCGATCGTGAGCCTGAAAGGTGCGATCGCAACCTGGAAGATGAGTTAGAACGAGAGAAATCCAGTCTTGAGTGCGATTGCAACAACAAAAGGTGTGATCGCGAGCACCATGATTCAGGTAAAAACAAGCAAGCTGAAGCAGGTAAGCATTTACCACCTGTTCCTTTTCCTCAACGACTTAAAAAACACCAGAATGATAATCAATTTGCTTCATTTCTTGAAAAGTTAAAAAAATTGCAGATTAATCTTTCTTTTATGGAGGCATTGGAATATATGCCCAAGTATGCTAAAATTTTGAAAGATATCCTAACTCATAAGAGATCATTTATTGCTAATGAACCTTTGCAGCTTCCAGAAAATGTAGTTCAATTATTTTTAACGCTATTCCTTCAAAACTACAAGATCCTGGTAACTTTGCAATTCCTTATGAAGTTGGTGATATACATTTTAACAAATGTTTGTGTGATTTGGGTGCAAGTATAAACTTGATGCCCCGTTCAGTTTTCTAGAAATTAGGTCTTGGATAGGTTAAACCAACGTCGATGGTGTTGTAATTAGCGGATCATTCAATTAAGAGGCCATTTGGGATTGTGAAAGATGTGCTCGTTAAAGTGGACAAGTTTATAATTCCAGTGGATTTCGTGGTTTTGGATTTCAAGGCTGATTTAGAATGCCCATTGATATTGAGCCGTCCATTCCTCTACACAGGTAAAGCTTTAGTAGACATTTTTGGGGGAAAACTTATATTGCGGATTAGTGAGGAGAAAGTGGAGTTTTGTATGAGGACGACCATGAAGCACCCTATGGATAAGGAGGTTTGTATGAAGGTTGATGTTGTGGATGAATGTGTGTTGAGTATGGAGGAAAGTAAGGAGAAAGAAGTATCTTTTGATCCAGATGTGTGTTAGAGTAGTGCCCTAAAGGCAATCCCCTTTAGCGCATTTTGTTCATAGTCATGTACCGACTTTATGAATAAATAAAGCAAAGGCATATTTCATTTATTTGATGTTCATTTTATTATGAATTGATAATGATCTTTAATCAAATTAATGAAGTCCCTGATACATGACATAGCATGAAGGAAATTATGATGCGATCATACTACTGAGATTCCTATCATGTGCAATTATGTCAAGATCTAAATTATCCTTAGTCATAGGATTAACGAGGCCGGACATCGTTAATCCGGATAGACTAAGATATGTCAAACTCCTTGATTGGATCAGCGGTGGATCTCGAAAACCGTAAATATTGAGATATTTAGATTTGACATGTGGATGCTTACTAGTGGTAGTAAGTACATTGGATGACTCGCTATGAGATCATCACATGGATGTCCTATACAAATGTCGTTGATAATCTCATCATAGCAATGGTGCAGTATCCTTAGACTTGAGGTACTCAAGGATATCTTGAATCTTGATTACGTACTTTGACTCCATTCCTTGTTGCCTTTCGAGAGGTCGCTCATAGGGTGGTGATTGGGTGCGACTGAGGTATTCAAGGTAATTGAGTAGCCAATAGAGGATTCACCACTTCATTATAGCGAAGAGATACCCATGGCCTCTTATCGGGATCATTACTTTGAAGTCTCTGCCGGAGCATACATATGTCATGAAGATGGTCTTCATGGACATATAAAGTAATGAGTCCTAGGGCGAGATCTGATTACACTTGGACTAGATTTGATTTAATCAGTCTAGTAAGAGATGACACATTGCCCATACTCAAACCAAGTGGGGTATAGCATGGTGAAAGGACGAATTGCACGGTAATTGTCTATGGAAGGGTTCGTGATATGGTTTCATTAGTCAAACCAATTACTTTCCGGTCAATTGGGGGTCATGATGTGTTGCTAGATACCGCTCATGACTTGCTTAGATTAAGTGTTAATCTAAGTGGCCAACATAACCGGGAGCCTAATGGGTCCCACGCATAAGAGTGACTCGGAGAATCTGTAAAATAGTTTCGGACAGAGATCCGATACTGGAGAGCAATAGGATTAAATGGATCCCGATGAGATTGGGATATGTCCCGATGAGATCGCGACATCGACATTACTGAAAACCGTTTCCGGTGATTTTTCGCCGGCGGGGCCCGGTAGGGCGGTAGGACCGACCCCAGTTTGACTGGACCTCTTCAGCAAATATATATATATATATTAATTAATTAATTAAGAATTAATTAATTATATATATATAAAGGCAATTTCGGTGGAACCAAAGCAAAAGGAGAAGATGATGGTTTGAAAAGTCAAACTCATCATTATTTAGCATTTTAAGGCAATTTTATGCCTATACGTGGATGCATCCCACTCAAGCCTCTTATATGTGTTTTAAAGTGTTAACATATATATAAGAAGGCTAGAGGAAGAGGCTTGCACGGTTATGGGAAGAGAAGAATCGAAAATTAGCTTAAAGAGTTAAGCTTTGAAGATTGTCTTCATCTCCTTCCTCTCATCCTCTCAAGCTTGCTTCCACTTCTCCAAGGTTCCACCAAGTCATCTCTACTTGCTCTCCAAGGCTAAGGTAAGAGCTAGCACTCTTCTCTTTAGTCTAGCTATTCCCGGGTCAAAAGAGTTTGTCCCGGTTAGGTTTTCCGACCTCTGCGTGGATACCGTTAGAGACGGTCTCCTTTGGTCGTTATGGTTTGATTGTTTGTACTTACACATGGATCCTGGCTTTCGGGAATGTCCCGGGACTTAAAAATTTTAATTCCGCACCCTGGGCATGTGATGCCCACCCCGGGATTTTCCTACAGTGGTATCAGAGCCACTTGTGTTGTATAAACAGTTAAAAGGATAACTAGGTCGGAATTCCTTTGAGAATTGAGCTGTGTTGCATGCTACTTCTGTGCAATTTCGATTCTGTATAGAATTGGGGTTTTCGAAATTTTCTTGTATAGACTTGCTCATTAGATGTTGCTGAATGTGTCTATGAAAGGAAAAATTTTATCGATGCCGATTGATAAGGTTTTGCTGATTTAATTCCCTAAGTTTCGGATGCTGTCTTGTTGAACGTTTCTGAAACAGCTATGCTTGCAAATTCGAGAATAAATTCTAGAAAAATCGTTTTTCAGATTGGTTTTCACCCACACGTCCCTAAGATGTTTGTGAATGTCTCTGTGGATGGAAAATTGTTTTCAAGGTGATTTACTATTTATTTCCGAATTTCTTGTGTGCTGATGGGAATGTCTGTGCTGGAGAACACAGATTCTGGTTTGGCTAGATTGCTGAGGTTCAATGCGTTTTTGTTGGAAATAAATCCTGCAAAAATTCATGGAGCATGTTTGGAACATGTTTTAACCTCTGTAATTTTCTCAGCATTTATTGAAAATGTTTCAATGATCATTTTGAGCAAAATGCATAGCTTGGCAGTTTTGAGAAACATGCTGGGGCTGTTTTGTTTGAAATGATTGGTTGTGTAATTCTCATTTCCAATGCCTTGAATCATTTTTATAGTGAGTAAAAATGTGTTATGTTGATGTGGTATGCATGCCAAGATGAGATTCTTGAATTTAGGGTTTCCAATAATTTTTGGATGTCGAATAGGTCACTTTAGAGTCTCGTTAGCTTATTCCGTTATCTTAGTTATTTTGGCCGTGCAATTTGTGTGACAAGTGCCGAAGTAATTTTGATAACGTGTAACCTACCTAGAGATACTTAGCATGATTATTTGGTGTCCTTGAATTATGTGGAAATCAAAATGATTAATAGTTGATTAATCGGTTTCAAGTTTTTCAAATATAGTTTGACTATATGGCATGCATGATTTGATGAAAAAGTTTCATTAGCACATCAATATAATGTTTTATATACTTGGTATATTGGTATTGTGAATTGGGACTGCACGAATTGAGAATTAGCCAACTAAAAAGCAAGCCTAGCTCATTCCAATGATCGGGACTTGCTCCAGTCGACTGGAGAGAGCATTCCAGTCGACTAGGAATTGCTCCAGTCGACTGGAAAGGAGCATTCCAGTCGACCAGGATTTGTTCCAGTCGACTGGAAGAAGGGTTCCAGTCGACTAGAACATGTCCCATCGATTGAACGTACAATAACCCTTCCAATGATTAGAACATGTTCCAATTTGGAACGCTACGATAGAGTCGATAGTCGACTGAGCAAAGGTTCCAATGATGGCACATGTTCCAATCGACGTAACTTGCTCCAGTCGACTATAAACACATTCTTTGGAGGGATGATGGATGATTTTAGGTATAAATTCAATATGATTGATACAATGCCCTAAATCAGTCCATATAGTCAAGATGACTATGATCCTTGGATGAGATTAATTTGATGAGACCTAAAATCCTCAATTTAAATATGAAAACTAACGCCTTCCATTAATATGGTAAGAACCGAGTTCTTATAGGGTTGGGTTGTTGAGCTAACCTCAAGCTCACTCTATACTGAATATGTTCAAACCATGAAAATATGATTTTCGGATTAATGGGTCGGTTTTCCTAGAAGCGTTGATTTGTTGAGCTAACCTCAAGGTCAACGTGACAGAGGCGAAATTGGGTAGTGTACATCGATGTATACGCATCAAGTGTTGATAACCCAATGTATGTGCATACATCAACTGTTGATAGATCGAGCGATAGTTGCATTCGAGATGCAATTGGTATGACCGATACCTACCGATTGACCTAAGGTGATTTGTTGAGCTAACCTCAAGGTCATTCTTAGCAATGTCGGATATCGACCCACTAGTCATTGTGCCATTTTGTTTCTTAGATTCCTGATGAGGGTTATGGATTCTGTTGAAACTAGTGGGAGCCATATGTATGTCATTTAAGTCCTTATGATCATACATTTAATTCTATTCTAACTTCCTTTCTCTCTCTATGTTTAGGTTGATTCAAGATGTCGACTAGTGTGAATCTACGCTCACTAATGGATACAAACAAATTAACTGGACCGAATTTTCTTGACTGGCTGCGAAATCTGAGAATTGTTCTCAGATCTGAAGATCTTGGATACATCCTTGATTTTCCGCTTCCTGATCCACTACCTGAAGGAGCTTCTGATGATGATCAGAAGGCATATCGTAAGCATCTCAAAGACAGTGACATAGCTACATGCATTATGCTTGCATCGATGTCACCTGAGCTGCAGAAGCAGCACGAGTCTATGGATGCTCACACGATAGTGTATCATCTACGAGAGTTGTTTGATGAGCAAGCTCGGTCCGAACGGTTCGAGACCTCAAGATTGCTCTTTACAACGAAGATGACTCCTGGTTCATCTGCAGTGCAATATGCATTGAAGATGAATGGCTATATTGAGAGGTTGGCCGTCTTAGGTTTTGTGATGGATTCTGAGTTAAGTATAGACTTAATTCTAGTTGGTTTGTCAGATAGTTATTCACAGTTTGTGTTGAACTATCGAATGAACCAAATATCCTCCACAATTCCCGAGCTGATCAACATGCTCAAGACAGCAGAACAAGCTGTCAAGCAACATAGCAAGGCGTTGCTATTGGTGGATTCTTCTTCCTCTACTTCCAAGAAAAGGAAACAGAAGAAGAAAAGGCTCGTGGTCGAAAGGAAGTGCAGCGAAAGGCAAGAAGAAGACCAAAGATATCTGCACCAAAAGGTACCGCTTCCATTGCGGTAAGACCGGTCATTGAGGCGAATCGCAAAGTCTATCTGGAACAATCTGAAGCGTAAGAAGGCATCGATGCCTCGACTTCTTCGTATGTTTGTCATTGAGGTTAATACTGCTTTCGATCATAACATATGGGTATTAGATACCGTTGTGGCTCACACATATGCAATGATATGCGAGGCCTCGAGGACGATGGCGACTCATAAAGGGAGAAATGGACTGCGTGTTGGCAATGGAGCAAGAGTTCTTTGCATTAGCCGTAGGAACTTATGTTTTGACACTCCCGGTGGGCTTGTACTTAACTTGGATGATTGTTATTTTGTACCGTGTTAACAAAGAACATATTGTCTTTCTTGTTTAAATAGAGGTTTCCATTTGTCTTTTGGTAACAATGGTTGTTCTATTAGTTCAAATGGAATGCTTTATGGTACTGGTACATTATGCAATGGTATATACATATTAGATATGTCACATCCGATTATGAATGTCAATGACGCTAAAAGACATAAAAGAGATAATTTAAAATCAACTTACTTATGGCATTGTCGCTTGGCCATATAAATGAGAGACGATCGCTAAGCTCCACAAGAGTGGAAGTTTAGGTCATTTGATTATGAATCATATGACACATGTGAATCTTGTTTATTAGGCAAGATGACGGTTACCTTTAAGGAAAGGGTGAACGAGCGATCGGATTATTAGACCTAATACATTCGGATGTATGTGGTCCGATGTCCATCCATGCCGAAGTGGTTGTCGTTATTTCATTACCTTTATCGATGATTATTCTCGATATGGGTACATGTATCGATGAGATACAAATCAAGCGCTTGAAAAGTTCAAACAATTCAGAATGAAGTAGAAAAACAACTTGGTAAAAGTATCAAAACATTACGATCCGATCGTGGTGGTGAATACTTAGACCAAGAGTTTTTGGATTATCTCAGAGTTACCAAAATCCTTTTGGGGATATGCACTTGAGACAGCTGTTTACTTGTTAAACAGAGTTCCATCAAAGACAGTTGATGTTACTCCATATGAGATGTGGACTAACAAGAAACCTTATCTTTCTTATTTGAAAGTATGGGGTTGTCCTGCTTATGTGAAGCGGACAAAGTCAGATAAGCTTGAAGCAAAATCTGACAAGTGTCTGTTCATAGGATATCCTAAAGAAACAAGAGGATATCAATTCTACAATGCTGAGGAACAAAAGGTGTTTGTTTCGATGCATGCTGTCTTTTTAGAGAAAGAGTTTCTTTACAAGAAGACGGTGGGAGCGTAATTGAGCTTGAAGAAGTTCAAGATGCTCGACAGACGCAGATCAATCGCTTCAACTCAAAGCGTATCTCATACAGATGAGGTAACAGCTCAACCTTCTACTTCACACGAAATTAGTGAGGTCAAGTAGGATACGCCTGCTCCCGAGAGATATGGATTTCGTGAGTGAACAGAATGACGTATTGCTCATAGAGGATGATGAGCCTACCACCTATGAAGAGGTTACAAGAGTTCTAATCAAAATGGCTTCGTGCCATGAAATCAAATGGATTCCATGTATGAAAACCAAGTATGGTCTTTGGTTGATGCACCAAGGATAAAACCTATAGGGTGCAAATGGGTTTTCAAGAAGAAAACCGACATGGATGGTAATGTGATTACCTATAAAGCAAGGCTTGTGGCGAAAGGCTTTCGCCAAAGACAAGGAGTTGACTATGACGAGACCTTCATCAAATGGCAATGCTTAAATCCATTAGATACTCCTAGCCATTGCCGCCATTATGATTATGAGATATGGCAAATGGATGTGAAGACGACTTTCCGAATGGAAATCTGGCCGAGGATGTACATGACACAACCTCGAGGGCTTCATTTCGGCGATGGCGAAAAGGTATGCAAGCTTCGTAAATCCATTTATGGATTGAAGCAAGCATCCAGAGTTGGAATATCCGCTTTGATGAGACGATCAAAGAGTTTGGTTTCTCACAAAATCCGGATGAACACCGTGTACAAGAAGGTTAATGGAACTGCAATCGTATTCCTTGTGTTATATGTAGATGACATATTGTTGCTAGGAAACGATGTCTCAATGTTGCAATCAAGAAAAGTTTGGTTGTCCAAACACTTTGCCATGAAAGACCTTGGAGAAGCAACTTATATCCTCGGGATAAAGATTTATAGAGATAGATCTAAGAGGTTGCTTGGTCTTTCACAAATAACGACATAGACAAGGTGCTAAAGAGGTTTAGCATGGAGCAATCCAAGAGAGGGTTTCTTCCCATTACTCATGGGATAACACTCGAAGTCTATGTGTCCTCGGACACGGGGCGAGAGGATGCGTATGAATATGATCCCGTATGCTCTGCGATAGGATCTATTATGTACGTAATGTTATGTACGAGACCCGATGTATCATATGCTCTAAGTGTTACGAGCGAGATACCAATCGGATCTGGTGAGGGTCATCGGGTGGTGTCAAGAATATCCTAAAGTACTTGCGAAGAACTAAGGATGTTTTCTTGATATATGGAGCTGAAATCTCAGTGAGCGGGCATCAGATGCCGGTTCCAAACTGATAAGGACGACTCGTGTCCCAATCAAGTTATGTTTTCACACTAAATGGCGGAGCGATCGGTTGGAAGAGTTCCAAACAGAGACGATCACGATTCAACGATCGAGGCAGAGTACATTGCGGCATCGGATGCAAAGAAAGGAAGCGCTTTGGATCAAGAAGTTCATTTCAACTTGGTGTGGTTCCTAGTGTGATGGACCCATACTGATTGTATTGTGACAACAATGGAGCTATTCTTGCAGTAAAGGAACCAAGGTCTCATCAACGATCCAAACACGTACTCACCGATACCATTTGATTCGGAGATCATTGCGGGGTGATGTCCCGATAGAGAGAATTCCACGAGCGTACATTGTCGATCCATTGACAAAGCCGTTGTCACGTAAGAATTTTGATTCTCATGTACTCGCTTATGGTATTAGATACCAAGGCGATTGGCTTTAGGTCAAGTGGAGATTGTTAGAGTAGTGCCCAAAGGCAATCCCTTTAGCGCATTTTGTTCATAGTCATGCACCGACTTTATGAATAAATAAAGCAAAGGCATATTTCATTTATTTGATGTTCATTTTATTATGAATTGATAATGATCTTTAATCAAATTAATGAAGTCCCCGATACATGACATAGCATGAAGGAAATTATGATGCGATCATACCACCGAGATTCCTATCATGTGCAATTATGTCAAGATTCAAATTATCCTTAGTCATAGGATTAACGAGACCGGACATCGTTAATCCGGATAGACTAACATGTCAAACTCCTTGATTGGATCAAGCGGTGGATCTCGTAAAACCGTAAATATTGAGATATTTAGATTTGACATGTGGATGCTTACTAGTGGTAGTAAGTACATTGGATGACCTGCTATGAGATCATCACATGGATGTCCTATACAAATGTCGCTGATAATCTCATCATAGCAATGGTGCAAGTATCCTTAGACTCGAGGTACTCAAGGATATCTTGATAATTGATTCTGCATTTTGACTCCATTCCTTGTTGCCTTTCGAGGTCGCTCATAGGGTGGTGATTGGGTGCAGCTTGAGGTATTCAAGGTAATTGAGTAGCCAATAGAGGATTCACCACTTACATATAGCGAAGAGATACCCATGGCCTCTTATCGTGATCATTACTTTGAAGTCTCTGGCGCCGAAGATACATATGTCATGAAGATGGTCTTCATGGACATATAAAGTAATGAGTCCTAGATCGAGATCTGATTACACTTGGACTAGATTTGATTTAATCGGCCTAGTAAGAGATGACACATTGCCCATACTCAAACCAAGTGGGGTATAGCATGGTGAAAGGACGAATTGCGGTAGAATTGTCATGGAAGGGTTCGTGATATGGTTTCATTAGTCAAACCAATTACTTTCCGTCAATTGGGGGTCATGATGTGTTGCTAGATACCGCTCATGACTTGCTTAGATTAAGTGTTAATCTAAGTGGCCAACATAACCGGAGCCTAATGGGTCCCACGATAAGAGTGACTCGGAGAATCAGAAATAGTTTGAGACGTAGATCCGATCTCGAGAGCAATAGGATTAAATGGATCCCGATGAGATTGGGATATGTCCCATGAGATCGCGACATCGACATTACCGAAAACCGCTTCGGTGATTTTTTACGGCGGGCCCTAGAGGGCTAGGAGGACCAATTCCCAGCTTGACTGGACCTCTTCAGCAAATATATATATATATATTAATTAATTAATTAAGAATTAATTAATTATATATATATAAAGGCAATTTCGGTGGAACCAAAGCAAAAGGAGAAGATGATGGTTTGAAAAGTCAAACTCATCATTATTTAGCATTTTAAGGCAATTTTATGCCTATACGTGGATGCATCCCACTCAAGCCTCTTATATGTGTTTTAAAGTGTTAACATATATATAAGAAGGCTAGAGGAAGAGGCTTGCACGGTTATGGGAAGAGAAGAATCGAAAATTAGCTTAAAGAGTTAAGCTTTGAAGATTGTCTTCATCTCCTTCCTCTCATCCTCTCAAGCTTGCTTCCACTTCTCCAAGGTTCCACCAAGTCATCTCTACTTGCTCTCCAAGGCTAAGGTAAGAGCTAGCACTCTTCTCTTTAGTCTAGCTATTCCCGGGTCAAAAGAGTTTGTCCCGGTTAGGTTTTCCGACCTCTGCGTGGATACCGTTAGAGACGGTCTCCTTTGGTCGTTATGGTTTGATTGTTTGTACTTACACATGGATCCTGGCTTTCGGGAATGTCCCGGGACTTAAAAATTTTAATTCCGCACCCTGGGCATGTGATGCCCACCCCGGGATTTTCCTACAATGTGGAGTTTATTGGTGAAAGTAAGGGTGAACAAGAAAGAGTAGAGAAGTTGTTGCGAGAAACAAATCCATCTCCCCCGTTTATTTTGCATCCACCAGTTCTAGAGTTGAAACCATTGCCTAGTCATCTACGGTATGCATCTCTAGGGGAGGGGGAAACCCTACCTATTATTGTTTCCAACAATTTGACAAATGAACAGGAACAACAGTTGGTAGAGTTGGTTAGGAAGCATGTTAGAGCGATGGGGTGGCATATTTCTTATATAAGAGGAATTAGCCCCAACGTAGTAATGCACAAGATTTACTTGGAGGAAGGAAGCAAGTCTATGAGGGAATGACAGAGATGATTAAATCCAAACATGAAGGAAGTCGTAAAGAAGGAGATAGTTAACTTACTAGATGTAGGCATTATCTATCCTATTTCGGATAGTGAGTGGGAAAGTCCGATTCAGTGTGTGCCAAAAAAAGGAGGTCTGACTATGATTAGAAATGAGGAAGGTGAGGTTATTCCCACAAGGACAGTAATGGGGTGGAGAGTGTGCATTGATTTCAGGAAGCTGAATTCTACTATGTGAAAGGATCATTTCTCGTTACCATTTGTTGATCAAATGGTCGAGAAAGTATCAGGTCATGCTTTTTATTATTTCTTAGATGGATATTTAGGTTATAATCAAAATTTTATCTATCCTTAGGATCAAGAGAAGACCACAGTCACATGCCCTTATGGAACATTTGTGTATAGAAGAATGCCTTTCGGGTTGTGTACCGATCCAGTAACGTTTCAGCGGTTTATGACAGTGATTTTTGCTGATCTAGTGGAGGATTTTATGGAAATATTTATGGATGATTTTTTAGTATTCGATGATTCATTTGATGCATGTTTGCAGAATTTAGGGAAGGTGCTCGCGCGATGTGAAGAATCAAGTTTAGTTCTCAACTAGGAGAAATGCCACTTTATGGTAAGTGAGGGCATAGTACTTGGGCATAAAATTTGCAGCAGGGGAATTGAAGTTGATACGGCTAAGATTGATGTGATAGCAAAGTTACCACCTCCTATAAATGTGAAAGGAGTTCGATCATTCTTAGGACATGCTAGGTTCTACAGAAGATTTATTCAAGACTTTTCCATAATTGCTCGACCCTTAACTAATTTACTTATGAAAGACACGCCGTTTGATTTTAATGATGAGTGTTTGAGTGTGTGTAGGCTTCAGAGTGTGGCTCTCACTACTACACCAGTGTTGGTAGCCCCTAATTGGTCATTACCATTTGAGGTGATGTGTGATGCACGTGATGATGCTGTGGGATGTGTACTAGGACAACAGAGGGATAGGAAATTACATGCAGTCTATTATGCAAGCAAAACATTTTCAGGAGCACAATTGAACTATACAAAAACTGAGAAGGAGCTTTTGGTAGTGTTGTTTGCTTGCGAGAAATTTAGATAATACCTATTCAAAGCAAAAACAATAATCTTCTCGGATCATGCAACACAGAGGTATTTATTTAATAAAAAAGATGCAAAGCCAAGATTAATTCGTTTGGTGTTGTTATTGTAGGAATTTGACATTGAAATTAGGGATTAAAAAGGGAGTTGAAAATGTGGTGGCAAACCATTTATATCAAATCAAACAAGAGAATAATCCAGACGATCAACCAATTTAAGAAGAATTTCCAAGTGAGAAAATTTTCCTTATTCAACAGTTAGAACCCTATGGTATGCTGATATAGTAAATTATGTGGTAAGCGGTATCATTCCTTCTGATTTCTCTTATCAACAATGAAGGAAGTTCTTAGCAGATATTAAGCATTCCCATTGGCGAAGAGCCATATTTATTTAGAATTTGTGCTGATGGATTAATTCGGAGATGTGTTCCAGAAAGTGAGATGCTATCTGTGCTAACTTATTGTCATGATTCACTTTATGCAGGGCCTTTTGGTGGAAAAATAATAGCAAGTAAAATCTTGGAATGCAGATTTTGTTAGCCAAAGTTGAACCAAGATGTGAGGGAACTTGTGCAAAGATGTAACAGGTGTCAAAGAACGAGAAACATCTTAAAAAGAGATGAGATGCCACAATCGAGCTTACTAGAGGTTGAGATATTTGATGTATGGGGAATCAATTTAATAGGACTGTTTCCTACATCATATGGAAACTAATACATATTAGTGGGAGTAGATTATGTCTCCAAGCGGGCGGAAGCTAGTGCTAACTCAAGTAATGATGGAAGGGTGGTGAAAAAATTCTTGAAAGGGTTATTTGTGAGATTTGGGGTTCCACGTGTTTTAATCAGTGATGGTGGTTCTCATTTCTATAACTCAAAGCTCAAACTTTTGCTTAAACGATATAGTGTGCAACATAGGGTGGCAACACCCTATCATCCACAAACAAGTGGGCAAGTGAAAATGGTTAATAGAGCAAGGAAAACGGTGAATAAAGCAAGGAAAGATTGGGCAATGAAGCTTGACGATGCTTTATGAGCATATTGGACAGCTCTTAAGACACCAATTGGAACAACTCCCTATAGACTTGTTTATGGTAAGGCATGTCATTTGCCTGTGGAACTTAAACATAAAACATACTGGGCTATCAAAACTCTTAATATGGATGGCAAAGTGGTGGGGAATAGAATTGCAAGAGTTGGAGGAGTTACGTTTTACAACTTATGAGAATGCCAAGTTATTCAAGGAGCGAACCAAAAGATGGCAAGACTAGCATATTAAAGATAAGCATTTCAAAGAAGGAGATTTTTTTATTATATAACTCTTGGCTAAGGTTATTTTCAGGAAACCTGCGTTTAAGATGGAGTGGGCCTTTCAAAGTCATCACAGTTTATAGGAATGGAGCTTTGGAACTTGACAATACACGTGGTGAGAAGTTCAAGGTGAATGGACAAAGATGTAAGCTTTATCTTGGAGGTCTTATTCATAAATCTAAAGAGGTAATGGCTTTTCAATTTAACCCTTGAAAGATAGGCTTCGATCATGCTAAAAGACCTTAAAATTAACATATGTGTATGGTAGGAGTAAATAAAATACAAGTTTGTTTGTTTGAGAAGTTGTTTTGTAGGAGACCCAAGTGGTGTGGTCGCAAGTCACTGCATTGCAATCGTGACGGTGGAATAATTTTTAGATGCTTTGAGTGCGATCGTAAGCTACTAAGTTGTGATTGCAATAGAGAAGGAGTTGGGAATACCATTCAGTGCAACCGCAAGCTTCTAGAGTGCAATCGCAATAGAGAAGGAGTTGAGAATACCATACTGATGCGATCGCAAGTGACTAGGGTGCGATGGCAATAAAGGAGTTGTGAAAATCGTTCGGGTGCAATCGCCACTGTGACATTACACTGAAGATATAGCTAAGGCGCGATCACAAGTTGGTCGCACTACTTGAGGTAACATTAAAAATTTAAACTCTTCCTCAGTTCCAAACCTAAATGTAAGAGTCTTCAACTACCTGCATGTCTCTTTAACCTATTTAAATTTGTATTGGGGGAGTTTTCTTGTGCTATTCTATTCTTAAAACCCTAGTTTTGAAAGTCTTGAGTAAAGAACGACAAGAGGACCATCCCTTTTAGCATACACTTCAACCAAATCACCTATTGTAGAGAATGTCAAGAGGAAGGACGGTAGCATCAAAGTTTAAAGGGAAGGGAAAGGCAGTTAGACAGTTGATGTCGGATCTCTTGACACAATATTCTACCCCTTTTCCAATCTTCTCGCATGAGGAAGGGAAGAAGTATCAAAAGGTGAAAGGTAAAAGAATTATTGTTCCAAGGTATTTTGCTTGGGAGACGGTAATGTGGTTAGTTTTGAAGGACAATCTTCTAGCTATGGCCGACCAATTGGAATGGTTGCAATTGATTATGGGCAAATGGGAGATTTATGAAGAGTTAATACACAAATGCTATACAACTTTGGTAATAGAAGGGTCAAAATTCATAAAATTAAAGTTTAGGATGGGCGGTCAAGAATGGGTGATGGATGCATCAATGTTGGAAAACTTATTTAGATTGCCACAAGTTGGATGGACTAACCCAGTTGGTGAATTTTCCTCGGGTGATTTCTGGAGAACAATTACTGGGAGCTTATTGGAATATTTAGTTCAAAATGCCCCAAACTTGCTCATTCGGGATGCTTCATTGATCCTTCTTCACAAATTCCTGGTAGTATCCATTTTCAGAAGGGTAGAGAGTAATAAGGTATCAAGTCAGAAGCCATATGCTTTGTGGTGTGCCTCAAACAACAAACCATATTGTACCTCTTCCACCTATTGAAAGGATTTGCGCAAATGGCACAGCCTTCAAGCACCAAGCTGGGATTAGGATACATTTTGATAGCATTAGCTCGATCAGTAGGTCTCAAGCTCACAACCATGAAATGTGTTCCGACAGAAGTTTTCAACCCAAGGTACTTATATGTTTGTGGACTGTTGAGCTTCGGTGAATATAGTTTGTGCCCTTATAATGAGCGAGTAGTCGTTAAACAACGAGGAACAAGGAAGGCATCTTTTAACGATGAAGAGGAAGAAAGCAGTGAGTCACAACAATAAGAAGCACAATCCACAATTCCTACTGTTGATGCTACTATAATTTTGGAGATGTTCAATCGTTAGGAAGCTACCTCAACCGCCAACAGCAACAGGTTAACGAAAATTGAAAGAACAATGGAGGATATCCAAAAGCAGTAACGTTATCAAATAAAGAAGTTAAAGAAATTCTTTGATGCGTCAAATGTGGAGGTACCATCACCTACACCATCATCACCAGGTTCTCCTATTCCTTAAAAGCTTTTTAATTTTCTTTTTCTGCAATTTTACATTGGCTGTGTGTTTGTGATGTTTCTGTTTTATTGTTCTTTGCTTATGTGTTTAAGACTAAGATAGTGACATACGAAGAATTTTGAACTTAGCTTAATTGATTTTTAATTTCATACATGACCTCTTAATCATTAAAGTTTAGAAAATGTTACTAATGATCAATTGAGAATAGTGCGCATACTGGATTAGTTGTGGTACCTTTGGCAGAATTATTTGTATTAAGTTCATGCTTGTTAATTATGACTATTGATGTTTACTTGAATTTTAAACTTGAGGATGAAACAAAAGCGTGTGATAAATCATAAAATCATAAAAAAAATCTTGCTCCGCTGTGCTAATGGTGCCCGCAACTGGCCTTGAACACACGAGTAGTGCTAGTAGCCACTTGATGACGAAAGTAAGCTAGGTCTCGTGAATTTGAGTATGCTCCTCAGTATGCATTCAATTGAAAAAAATTTTCATCTCGAGCAAGCTTCTTAAGTTGTGTTGGAAATAAGGTCTCTTCATCCTCATTGCGTAGTATTACCAATTGATAATGTTACAAATATGGTTTTATACTGGCTTGATTTTGATAATGATGTTATTGATGATGTTTATTGCTCTTGTATGTGTACTATTCTCAATTTGATTTGAGGGAGCTTTTCTGCATTTTTTGTAATTAAGGGGTTATAGGAGGTTCACAATCATGTCAATATTGGTAAATTATTCTTTGTTAGCAAGCTTCCATAGTCATTTCTTGTGTTTATTTTCTTTTGTCATCATATGTGCTTGAGGACAAGCACAAGTGTAGTGGTGAGTATTAATGTGTGTGTAGGAAAATCCCGGGGTAGGCATCACATGCCCACAGTGCGGAATTTAAAATTTTGAGTCCCGGGACATTCCCGAAAGCCAGGATCCATGTGTATGTATAAACAATCAAACCATAACGACTAAAGGAGACCGCCTCTAACGGATCCACGCAGAGGTCGGAAACCTAACCGGACAAACTCTTTGACCCGGAATAGCTAGACTAAAGAGAAGAGTGCTAGCTCTTACCTTAGCCTTGGAGAGCAAGTGAAATGATCTTGGTGGAGCCTTGGAGAGTAGAAGCAATTTGTATGGAAGAGATGAAGAAGATGAAATTTTTTTTTTTTCAAAGCTTAACTCTTAAGCTTTCGATTCTCTTCTTCCATTCATCACCGTGCAACCTTCCTTCTAATCCCTTCTAATATGTATTTTAACACTTAAAAGACATATGGAGACTTGGTGGATGGCTCATCCACGTATATGGCATAAAAATGCCTTAAAATGCTAAATGATGATTAGGTTTGACTTTTCAAACCAAATTCTCTTCTCCATTTAATGGCTCCACCGAAAATCAATATATATATATATAATTAATTAATTATTTACTTAATTAATTAATATATATAATTGTGAAGTGGTCCATCAAACTGGGTCGGTCCTACCGCCTGCCGCCCCACCGGCTGAAAAATCACCTAAACGGTTTTCAAAGAATGTCGATGTCGCGATCTCATCGGGACATATCCCAATCTCATCGGGATCCATTTAATCCTATTGCTTCCAGATATCGGATCTCCGTCTCAAACTATTTTACTGATTCTCCGAGTCACTCTTACGCGTGCAGACCCATTAGGTTCCGGTTATGTTGGCCACTTAGATTAACACTTAATCTGAGCAAGTCATGAGCGATATCTAGCAACACATCACGACCCCCAATTGACCGGAAAGTAATTGGTTTGACTAATGAAACCATATCACTTAACCCTTCCATAGACAATTACCGTGCAATTCGTCCTTTCACCATGCTATACCCCACTTGGTTTGAGTATGGGCAATGTGTCAACTCTTACTAGAATGATCGATCAAATCTAGTCCAAGTGTAATCAGTTCTCGCCCTAGACTCATTACTTTATATGTCCACGAAGACCATCTTCATGACATATGTATGCTCCGGCGCCAGAGACTTCAAAGTAATGATCCCGATAAGAGGCCATGGGTATCTCTTCTGCTATAATGTAAGTGGTGAATCCTCTATTGGCTACTCAATTACCTTCAATACCTCAAGCCGCACCCAATCACCACCCTATGAGCGACCTCTCGAAAGGCAACAAGGAATGGAGTCAAAGTACGTAATCAAGATTCAAGATATCCTCGAGTACCTCAAGTCTAAGGATACTTGCACCATTGCTATGATGAGATTATCACCGACATTTGTATAGGACATCCATGTGATGATCTCATAGCGAGGTCATCCAATGTACTTACTACCACTAGTAAGCATCCACATGTCAAATCTAAATATCTCAATATTTACGCTCGAGATCTACCGCTGATCCAATCAAGGAGTTTGACATGTGCTAGTCTATCCGGATTAACGATGTCCAGTCTCATTAATCCTATGACTAGGGATAATTTAGATACTGACATAATTGCACATGATAGGAATCTCAATAGTATGATCACATCATAATTTCCTTCATGCTATGTCATGTATCAGGGACTTCATTAATTTGATTAAAGATCACTATCAATTCATAATAAAATGAACATCAAATAAATGAAATATGCCTTGCTTTATTTATTCATAAAGTTTGTACATGACTATGAACAAAATGCGCTAAAGGGGATTGCCTTTAGGGCACTACTCTAACAATCTCCCACTTGACCTAAAGCCAATCGCCTTAGTATCTAATACCATAAGCGAGTACATGAGAATCAAAATTCTTCTGTGGCAATGGCTTTGTCAACGGATCAGCAATGTTGTGCTCTGTGGGAATTCTCTCTATCAGGACATCACCTCGAGCAATGATCTCTCGAATCAAATGGTATCGGAGGAGTACATGTTTGGACCGTTGATGAGACCTTGGCTCCTTTGCTGCAAGAATAGCCCCAAAGGTTGTCACAAAACAATCAGATGGGGCCATCACAATAGGAACCACACCAAGTTCGAAATGAACTTCTTGATCCAAACCGCTTCCTTTCTTCGCGTCGATGCGCAATGTACTCTGCCTCGGTCGTTGAATCGCAATGCCTCCTATTTGGAACTCTTCCAACCGATCGCCCGCCATTTAGTGTGAAAACATAACCTGATTGGGACTTGAGTCGCCCTTATCGATTGAAAATCGCATCCAGATGCTCGCCACTTGGAGATTTCCATCTCCATATATCAAGAAAACATCTTTAGTTCTTCGCAAGTACTTTAGGATATTCTCGACAGCCACCCAAAGGACCATCACCAGATCCGATTGGTATCTGCTCAGTAACACTTAGAGCATATGATACATCGGGTCTCGTATATAGCATTGCGTATAATAGATCCTATCGCAGACGATACGGATCATATTCATACACATCCTCTCATCCTGTGTCTTAGGACACATGGACTTCGAGAGTGTTATCCCATGAGTAATGGGAAGAAACCCTCTCTTGGATTGCTCCATGCTAAACCTCTTTAGCACCTTGTCTATGTACGTTGATCGTGAAAGACCAAACAACCTCTTCGATCTATCTCTATAGATCTTTATCCCAAGGATATAAGTTGTTTCTCTAAGGTCTTTCATGGCAAATTGTTTGACAACCAAATTTTTACCGATTGCAAGATTGAGACATCGCTTCCTAGCAACAATATGTCATCTACATATAACACAAGGAATACGATCGCAGCTCCATTAACCTTCTTGTACACACAATGTTCATCCGGATTTTGTGAGAAACCAAACTCTTTGATTGTCTCATCAAACGGATATTCCAACTCTGGATGCTTGCTTCAATCCATAAATGGATTTCAAGCTTGCATACCTTTTCGCCATCAACGGAAATGAAGCCCTCAAAGTTGTGTCATATACACATCCTCACCAGATTTCCATTCAGAAAGTCGTCTTCACATCCATTTGCCATATCTCATAATCATAATGAGCGGCAATGGCTAGGAGTATCCTAATGGATTTAAGCATTGCTCTCGATCAAGGTCTCGCCATAGTCAACTCCTTGTCTTTGACGAAAGCCTTTAGCCACAAGCCTTGCTTTATAGGTAATCACATTACCATCCATGCCGCTTTCTTCTTGAAAACCCATTTGCACCCTATAGGTTTTATCCTTCAGTGCATCAACCAAAGTCCATACTTGGTTTTCATACATGGAATCCATTTCGATTTCATGGCACGAAGCCATTTTTCGACTCAACTCTTCGTAACCTCTTCATAGGTGGTAGGCTCATCATCCTCATGAGCATTACGTCATTCTGTTCACTCACGAAATCCATATCTCTAGAACAAGGCGATCCTACTTGACCCACGAATTTCGTGTGTAGTAGAAGGTTGAACTGTTACCTCATCTCGATGAGTTACGCTTCGAGTTCAGCAGCTTGATCCGCGTCTGTCTCGAAAGCATCTTGAACTTCTTCAAGTTCAACTTTGCTCCCACCGCCCTCTTTAAAAGAAACTCTTTCTCTAAAGACAGCATGCATCAAACAAACACCTTTTGTTCCTCAAAGAAAGTAGAATTGATATCCTCTTGTTTCTTTAGGATATCCTACGAACAAACACTTGTCGATTTTGCTTCAAGCTTATCTCGACCGTGTCCGCTTCACATAAGCGGACAACCCCATACTTTCAAATAAGAAAGATAAGGTTTCTTGTTAGTCCACATCTCATATGGAGTAACATCAACTGCTTTGATGGAACTCTTTTAACAAGTAAACAAATGTCTCAAGTGCATATCCCCAAAGGATTTTGTAATCGCAAAGCCCATCATAGATCGTACCGTGTCCAACAAGGTTCGATTTCTCCTTTCTCGCCACACCATTATGCCAGTGGTGTGTAAGGAGGGGTCCACCGAGATAATATCCCATTATCTCGAGATAATCCAAAACTCTTGGTCTAAGTATTCACCACCACGATCGGATCGTAATGTTTTGATACTTTTATGCAAGTTGTTTTTCTACTTCATTTCAATTGTTTGAACTTTTCAAACGCTTCAGATTTGTATCTCATCGACACTGTACCCATATCGAGAATAATCATCGATAAAGGTAATGAAGTAACGCAACCACTTCGCATGGATGGACATCGGACCACATACATCCGAATGTATTAGGTCTAATAATCCAATCATTGCTCACCCTTTCCTTAAAAGGTAACTTAGTCATCTTGCCTAATAAACAAGATTCACATGTGTCATATGATTCATAATCGAATGACCCTAAACTTCCACTCTTGTGGAGCTTAGCGATCGCCTCTCATTTATATGGCCAAGCGACAATGCCATAAGTAAGTTGATTTTAAATTATCTCTTTATGTCTTTTAGCGTCATTGACATTCATAACCGGATGTGACATATCTAATATGTAAATTCCATTGCATAATGTACCAAGATTACCATAAAGCATTCCATTTGAACTAATAGAACAACCATTGTTACTAAAAGACAAATGGAAACCAAATTTATTTAAACAAGAAATGCAGGCAAGATGTTCTTTGTTAACACGGGTACAAAATAACAATCATCCAAGTTAAGTACAAGCCCACCGGGAGTGTCAAAACATAAGTCCCTACGGCTAATGCAGCAACTCTTGCTCCATTGCCAACACGCAGTCCATTTCTCCCTTTATGAACCGCCATCGTCCTCGAGGCCCCGCATATCATTGATATGTGTGAGCCACAACCGTATCTAATACCCATATGTTATGATCGAAACAGATTAACCTCAATGAAAACATACCAAGAAGTCGAGGCAATGATGCCTTCTTCGCTTCATTCTTCCAGATAAACTTTGCGATTCGCCTTCAATGACCGCCTTTACCGCAATGGAAGCAGTACCTTTTGGTGCAGTCTCTTTGGTCTTCTTCTTGCTTTTGCTGCACTTCCTTTCGCTTCGAGCCTTTTTTCTTCTTCGCTTCTTCTTGGAACCAGAGGAAGAATAATCCACCAATAGCAACGCCTTGCTATCTTGCTTGACAAATTGTTCTCATTGCTTGAAAGTGATTGATCACCGGAATTGTGGTGGATATTTGGTTCATTCGATAGTTCAACACAAACCGTGAATAACTATCCGACAAAACAACAAGAATTAAGTCTATACTTAACTCGTAATCCATCACAAAACCTAAGACGCCAACCTCTCAATATAGCCATTCATCTTCAATGCATATTGCACTGCAGATGAACCAGGAGTCATCTTCGTTGTAAAGAGCAACCTTGAGGTCTCGAACCGTGCTTGCTCATCAAACAACTCTCTAAGATGAAACACTATCGTGTGAGCATCCATAGACTCGTGTTGCTTCTGCAGCTCAGGTGACTTTGATGCAAGCATAATGCAGGTGGCTATGTCACTGTCTTTTAGATGCTTACGATATGCCTTCTGATCATCATCAAAAGCTCCTTCAGGAAGTGGATCCGGAAGCGGAAAATCAAGGATGTATCCTAGATCCTCAGATCTGAGAACAATTCTCAGATTCCGCAGCCAATCAAGAAAATTTGGTCCGGTTAATTTGTTTGCATCCATTAGGAGCCAAGATTCACACTAGTCGACATCTTCAATCAACCTAAACATAGAGAGAAAGAAAGTTAGAATAGGATTAAATGTATGCTCATAAGGACTTAAATGACATACATATGGCTCCCACTAGTTTCAATAGAATCCATAACCCTCATCATGAATCCATGAAACAAAATGGCACATCGACCTAGTGGGTCGATATCCCACATTGCTAAGAATGACCTCGAGGTTAGCTCAACAAGTCACCTTAGATCAATCGGTAGGTATCACCATACCAATTGCATCATCGATGACCGGCATTAAGAATGACCTCGAGGTTAGCTCAACAAGCCATCTTATGTCTCGGGAGGTATCGTACATACCAATTACATCTTAGACACAACTATCGATCGCTATCAACAGTTGATGTATGCACATACATTGGGTTATCAACACTTGATGCGCTGTACATCCGATGTACACTACCCAACTTCGCCTCTGTCCACGCTGACCTCGAGGTTAGCTCAACAAATCAACGCTTCTAGGAAAACCACCCATTAATCCGAAAATCTTATTTTCATGGTTTGAACATATTCAGATAGAGTGAGCTTGAGGTTAGCTCAACAACCCAACCCTATAAGAACTCGGTTCTTACCATATTAATGGAAGGCGTTAGTTTTCATATTTTAAGTGAGGGATTTTAGGTCTCATCTAATTAATCTCATCCAAGGATCATAGTCACCATGACTATATGGTCTCGATTTAGGCATTGCATCAATCACATTGAATTTATATCAAAATCACCCATCATCCCACTAAGACATGATATAAGTCGACTTGTATATGTATAAGTCGACTTATGTCTCTATATAAGTCGACTTATGCATGTGTAAGTCGACTTGTGTAATCAAGATGAACAAGTCGACTTGTACCATCAGCAAGTCGACTTATTAGTCTATAGTGCACCAAACAAGTCGACTTATGAACATATAAGTCGACTTGTTCATTTGTGCATTTGGAATTGCTATCTTATCGGCTAATTCTCAATCCAGGCATTTCCAATTCACAACACCAATATAACAAGTATATAAACCTTTATATTAATGTGCTAATGAAACATTTTCATCAACTCATGCATGCCATATAGTCTAACTATTCATGAAAACCTTGAAACCGATTAATCCACCATTAATCACTAGATTTTCACATAATTCAAGGACACCAAATAATCATGCTAAGTATCTCTAGGTAGGCTACACGTTATCAAGATTACTCCGCACTTGTCACAAAAAATTGCGACGCCAAAATAACTAATAAGCTAACGAGACGCTAAAGTGACCTATTCGATATCCAAAAATTATTGGAAACCTAAATTCAAGAATCTCAACTTGGGATGCATTCCACATCAATATAACACATTTTTAATCACTATAAAAATGATTCATGGCATTGGAACAGAAAATAACACAATCAATCATTCCAAACAAAACAGCCCCAGTAAGTTTCTCAAAACTGCCAAGCTCAACATTTTGCTCAAAATGACCATTGAAACACTTTCAATAAATACTGAAAACATTACAGAGGTTAAAACATGTTCCCAACATGCTCCATGAATTTTTCCAGGATTTATTTCCCACAAAAACTTATTGAACCTCAGCAATCTAGCCGAACCAGAATCTGTGTTCTCCAACACAAACATTCCCATCAGAACACAAGAAATTCGGAAATAAATGGTAAATCACCTTGAAAACATTTTTCCATCCACAGAGACATTAAAAAACATCTTAGGGACATGTCGGTGAAAACCAATCCGAAAAGTTTTTTTTCTAGAATTTATTCTCGAATTTACAAGCATACCTGTTTCAGAAACTATCAACAAGACAGCATCCGAAACTTGAGAGAATTAAATAGCAAAACCATATCAAATCAAATTGATAAATTCTCATCTTTCACAAACATATTCTATAACATGTTATGAACAATTCTGAGCAAGCAATTTCGAAAACATGCATCTCTATACTGATTCGAAATTCACACAAATAACATGCATCAACAGCTCAATTCACTAAGGAACTCCGACCTAGTTATCATTCCGACTGTTTATACAACACAAGTGGCTCTGATACCACTGTAGGAAAATCCCGGGGTAGGCATCACATGCCCACAGTGCGGAATTTAAAATTTTGAGTCCCGGGACATTCCCGAAAGCCAGGATCCATGTGTATGTATAAACAATCAAACCATAACGACCAAAGGAGACCGTCTCTAACCCAGATCCACGCAGAGGTCTTGAAACCTAACCGGACAAACTCTTTTGACCCGGAATAGCTAGACTAAAGAGAAGAGTGCTAGCTCTTACCTTAGCCTTGGAGAGCAAGTGAAATGATCTTGGTGGAGCCTTGGAGAGTAGAAGCAATTTGTATGGAAGAGATGAAGAAGATGAAAAAACAAATTTTTTTCAAAGCTTAACTCTTAAGCTTTCGATTATCTTCTTCCATTCATCACCGTGCAACCTTCCTTCTAATCCCTTCCAATATGTATTTTAACACTTAAAAGACATATGGAGACTTGGTGGATGGCTCATCCACGTATATGGCATAAAAATGCCTTAAAATGCTAAATGATGATTAGGTTTGACTTTTCAAACCAAATTCTCTTCTCCATTTAATGGCTCCACCGAAAATCAACATATATATATATAATTAATTAATTATTTACTTAATTAATTAATATATATAATTGCTGAAGTGGTCCAGTCAAACTGGGGTCGGTCCTACCGCTTGTCAGCCCCCCACCGCGAAAAATCACCGTAAACGGTTTTCAAGAATGTCGATGTCGCGATCTCATCGGGACATATCCCAATCTCATCGGATCCATTTAATCCTATTGCTTCCGTGATATCGGATCTCCGTCCAAAACTATTTTACGATTCTCCGAGTCACTCTTATCGTGTGACCCATTAGGTTCCGGTTATGTTGGCCACTTAGATTAACACTTAATCTGAGCAAGTCATGAGCGGTATCTAGCAACACATCATGACCCCAATTGACCGGAAAGTAATTGGTTTGACTAATGAAACCATATCACTAACCCTTCCATAGATAATTACCGTGCAATTCGTCCTTTCACCATGCTATACCCCACTTGGTTTGAGTATGGGCAATGTGTCAACTCTTACTAGACCGATCGATCAAATCTAGTCTAAGTGTAATCGCTTCTCGCCCTAGACTCATTACTTTATATGTCCATGAAGACCATCTTCATGACATATGTATGCTCCGCGCCAGAGACTTCAAAGTAATGATCCCGATAAGAGGCTATGGGTATCTCTTCCGCTATAATGTAAGTGGTGAATTCTCTATTGGCTACTCAATTACCTTCAATACCTCAAGTGCACCCAATCACCACCCTATGAGCGACCTCTCAAAGGCAACAAGAAATGGAGTCAAAGTACAGAATCAGTACCCAAGATATCTTTGAGTACCTCAAGTCTAAGGATACTTGCACCATTGCTATGATGAGATTATCACTGACATTTGTATAGGACATCCATGTGATGATCTCATAGCAGGTCATCCAATGTACTTACTACCACTAGTAAGCATCCACATGTCAAATCTAAATATCTCAATATTTACAGTTTTCTGAGATCTACTGCTTGATCCAATCAAGGAGTTTGACATGTGCTAGTCTATCCGGATTAACGATGTCCAGTCTCATTAATCCTATGACTAGGATAATTTAGATATTGACATAATTGCACATGATAGGAATCTCAATAGTATGATCACATCATAATTTCCTTCATGCTATGTCATGTATCAGGGACTTCATTAATTTGATTAAAGATCACTATCAATTCATAATAAAATGAACATCAAATAAATGAAATATGCCTTGCTTTATTTATTCATAAAGTTTGTACATGACTATGAACAAAATGCGCTAAAGGGGATTGCCTTTAGGGCACTACTCTAACAGTGTGTGCTTTCACTTGCTGGGTGTTAATGTTTTTAGTTATGTTTATGGTACTTTTCATTCTTGATTTTGTAGTTTAATTAGGTTTTTAGGCAAGTTTGATATTTTGTTGAGTGTGAAGGAACAGGGGAGAAAAATGATAGAAGTTGGTGACATAAATAAGAACAATTGTATCTGATGTGATCGAGAGAGAGATAGTGCAATTGCGATTAAGGTGCGATCGCAAGCCACTTCAATGTAATCGCAATATCAACAAGTCTTTTGAATGTAGCTTCGGGTTCAATCGCAAGTCAACATGGTGTGATCGCAAGCCACTTCAATGTAATCGCAATATCAATAAGTCTTTTGAATGTAGCTTCGGGTGCAATCGCAAGTCAGCATGGTGCGATCGCACTTAGGACGTCTGATCGCAAAATAGGTTATTGACATATGGATGCAATCACAAGTGTCATATGTGATTGCAATTTGCAACATTCCTCACGTGTTTCAACTAATAGTGAACGGTTAAAAACAGTTCTTAATGTGTGAAAACATGGGGGGAAGCTGCTACAATTTAGTGGACGTGGACAATCATGGAAAAAGGCAAAGTAACATTAAAAGAAGGGTGGTATGAAGAATGAAGCATGGGGAAATAGTAGGAAGAAGATAGAGAATAGGAGCTCTATAAAGTTGTAATTCAGGGCATATAAACATTTGTTTTCTTTTCATTTAAATTTTAGTTCATTTATTATATGTGCTTTTTAGTTTCTTTTTCAAAGATTGCTTCACCTTTTATGGTGAATATTGTTTTCTAAACTTCTACTATGTATGGTTACTGTTCTTATGAATAGTTTTTATTAGATCTTAATGAGAATTAAGTTCTTTTAGAAAAATCATACAAATATAACTTGCATGATAAGAGATTAGTGTCTAAGTTCTATTCCTCAAAAGTTATGCGGTTCAACTCTGTTTCATTTATATTCGAATTGAGAGATTTGCATTACAATGAAACAGAGTAGGTAATTCAAGCTTGAGAGAGAAGAGTTACTTCTTAAGAAACTTAGGGTAGTAGAATAATAGAATTTAGATGTATTTAGACAAAGTTGAAACAATCTTTGGAGCTTTTAATTTTGTGAATTCATGAAAAACAATTTCAATTTTTTTTAGAATAATTTTTCCTGGTGATTTCAGCATCGTTGATTTATTTAAATCCTTCTCATTTTTTTAAATATGTTATTATTAACTTAAACAATCTGGAAAGAATTTAATTGGTGCTTAGTATAGATCCTCGAGGGAATGATAGCCGTACTATAATAACCTGTACGCTTGTAGTAGGGATTCAAGTGCGTTATTATTTATAACTCATCATTTAACAACAAATGCAGTGTCCAGTTTAATGCACACATGGACATACATTAGGCTAGCAACAACACTAGAATATGGAACATTCTTTATAGCCTCTCTCTCTGTATCATTTTTTTGGGCATTGTGCTAAAGATAATCTCTCACCATGAGAGATAGGTGCTACAACAGGTTTATAATTAGCCATATTAAACCTTTGCAACACTCGCTCAATGCATGTTCTCTGTGAGAGGCCTAATAAACGTAAAGATCTGTCCTTGTAAATCTGAATACCTAGGACTAAAGATGTTTCTCCAAGGCCCTTGATGTTAAAATTCTTGGCCAAAAGTTGCTTAACCTCATGGAACATGGTCAAGTCATTTGATGTGATCAAGATATCATCCACATACAAAAGTAGAAAGATAACTTTGCTCTCCCTAACCTTGTAGTACAAGCATCTTTTAAATTTATTTTCCATAAAGTCAAAAATGATAACAACCTCAACAAACTTAAGTTATCATTGTTTGGAAGATTGTTTCAGGTTAATTGGTGTTTCTTAGATGATTGTTGCATTTATAGGCTTAGAATTATGTTAATATGAGTGTTTATTTATATTTTAAGTATTTGTGAGATTTGGAGCATGTTTTCAATCTTTATTATATGTTTCTTCAAGAGTTTGATATATTTATTAGTGTTGGAAATCAGATAAGTGAAGAGTAAGAGAGTTGGCATGCATGGGCTACATGGAAGCAGTTCACAATCATGTAGCTAGGTGTGCACCATCATGATAGAGAGTAAAAATCCTAATGCACAGATGCGACACCCAGATGCACGGTCATGATAGAAGCTTTCCAGATGCAAAATTTTTCATCTGTTTTGAAGTTTGGGGGCATTTTTGGAACTGATCAAAGTAGGGAAACCCTAGAAAGAGCCTTAAGACCCTTATAAACTATTTAAGAATACGAAAACACTTTAAAAAGGTAGCTGCCATCTTGCAAAATTGGATCAAACAAGAAAGATTGAGAAAGATGTCCAGATTTTTAGTTTTCTAGACTAAGCTTAGAATATAGTTTTCCTTTTGTTATTTTCATCATACTTGATTTGTAAACTGAATTTTTAGATGTCGATGATGTCCATGGTATTCTAATTTCCAAATTAGGGTTTATTCTGTAGTTATTTTTGACTTTGATCTTTGTTGATTCAATATAATATTCTAGTGTTGTGTTAATTGTGCATGCTGTTGGAGTTATGTAAATATAGTGCCCTGGAAAGCAAGTGTATTTACATGTAACTTTATCTTCTTCAGTTACGGTTTTGTAATGAAAATATTTATTATTAATAAAACAAAAGAGTTTGGTTTTATCTGCATGAGCATTATATATCTGGTCATAAGGTACCAAGATTCATTTGTAAGTAATATACATATACATAGAGATGTATGGGAAAATGTATATTATTAGAATCTGAATTAATTGATTCACAGTTGAATAATCAAGTTGGTCGTTTGATTATGGTTGAGATTGTAGTGTTGCGATTTATCTCCATATAATTAAAGGAGTTTACTTAAAGGGAATGATGAGTTTCATATCATGATAGTAGTAGACTATCGATAATGACACTATTAAATGAATTGAATCAAGTATGTTTTCAAGAATAAAGTGGGCGTTACTTTAATCTTAAAACATACAACTTAAGCATTCGCTATTATGAACCACAATCTTGATGAGTGGTGAACTCATATGTGTTCATTATAATTTTGATATGATCGGAATGGATTTTTACAGGTATTAATCCAAGATTCGCATGTTGGAATTATTAATTGAAACATGTATTAGGAACATTCACTCAAATAAAGAGTTTATAGTGTTATCATCTCTTCTAGATGTTTTAAGGAGATTTGGTGATTAAATGGCGCCAGAGTTTGATGGACTAGCTACCCATCAAGTCTTAACACTAAGATGAGATCTTATGTGTTAATCACCATATAAAGTAAAATGAGAGATCTAGAAAGAAAACCAACATAAGGGCAAAACGGTAATTTTACCCTTTGTTGTGCGGATGGCTATAATAAGGTTCTAAATAGGGTTTGCAATTGGACATATTCTCATAATATTTAATAATTCAAGAGTTCAACTAATTGTCTTTAGTGGAATGACATTTAGTTAATAAGCTAGAATTAATTCCAATGAGATCAATTATTTCGGGCTTATTGGAGCTTGAATTATCAAAGTCCAATAAGATTCCCCACTTGGCTTTAAGGAAGGTTATCAAGCTAAGTAAGAAGTAGTTTGGAGGCTTTAGAAGTCCGTAATTGAATGATGGGCTTATACTAATTAATGGTTAATTGGAAGCCCATATGTTCATTTTGAAATGGGCTTGTTTTGGTTTAATGTAATTGATTAGATTAATTATGTTAAAACAATTTTTTTAAATGGAGAAGAAGCAATTTCAAAATTGTGTTAGGTTAGATGTGTAACCACACATTTGACATTAAAATACTAAATAAAGATGGTCTTTATTATGGTTCATCATTATTAAATGGAGTTATGAACTTACCATTAAATGGTTTAATGGTTGGCTTTTAATGTTGGCATGTAACCTATTTGCATTCATTAGATTAAAGATGAAAGATGTGCATTAGATGGACCATCTTCCTTCTTTCTTCTTGCCAAAACCGAAATGGGTATTCAATTATAGGTTATGGTCTTTTCAAATAGCCATTTTAAAGATAAATGAAGTAAGTCTCATTTATTGGCTATTTGATGAGTGATTAATGTAAGTGATGCATTGGATGCCTCTCACTCTTTCCATTCATGCATATTTCGAAATTGAGATGTAAGAAAGGGTTCTTGCATGGTTTTTAGACATTCTCTCCTTTCATGCAAGGTAGAAAAAAAAATTCCTAAGTGAAAGAATTGAAAGAGTTTCAATTTGGTTCTTCTTCTTCTAAGAAAATCTCCTCCAAATATTTCTTCTCCTTTCCCACCAAAGGATTTTGTTAACCTAGTTGTCCTTGAAGAACAAGTGGTAAATCTAATTGGTTAAGGATACTACAACAAGGAAGAAGATAGATTGCTAAAGGAAAGACTCAAAGGCAAAGGATTTGGATATAAGAAGGAGAGGATAGCAATGAGGATTTAAAGTCAGAGCGAAGGAGTCGGTAATTCCTTTTATCTTGTTCTTGGTTTTATTATCCTTATACCATATCATGTATGGATTAGCATGTTGATTTGGATATATTGCTTCCGCTGCAAGATGATTTCTTAAAAGTTTTGAAATCTATCGCTTCTCCATACTAAGCATGTTTTCTTTTCCGATCCAACAATTGGTATCGAGACGGTTTTCATGCATGATTTCGGTTCCTATATGGTGGATGCATGGGTTGGCAATCTTTTATGTATACTGCATATTTTTATGTGATAGAAATATATATGGTGTATGTTGCTCTTTTGGTTGTCCATAGAAGTTAAATTTTATCTTGTAAGATTTCTTCATTTGGTCAGTAAAAGGAGGTGGTCTATCATCACCATGTTTCCTCCTTGGTTTCTTTTTTCTATTTTATTTGATTTTGTAATGTACATATTGATGTAATGATGAAGAAGGAGTAGCCATAGATTGAAGAAATGGAAAGGTAAAATTTTCGGCGATCCTTTTGTGTTTTGGCATAAGTTTTGAAAACTAAGTTGCTGGAATTTTGTTTCAATGAATCATATTTCAGTTATGATTGGAAAACAAGTGTTGGTTTTTATTTCAAAGAATCCAATTTCGGTTTTGCTAAAATATTAAGTGCTGTGTTTAATTTTCATGAAATGAGTTTCGGTTTAATAAAACAAGTGCTGGAATTTTTGTCAAAACAAAGATTTGGTTTTCTAAAAATCTAGTGCTGGAATTTTATTTTTCAAAATGACAAAATTCTAATTTCATAAATGCCATTACATTTTGTTTACCGAATGGGCGGATCATGTTAGCGAAGAGTTCAAGCGAAGATCCAAGATGAAGAAGCATATTTTGGGCCTAAAAGGCTTGTAATTATTTTATGTTTCTAGGATGGACAATCAAAAGTGGCTTTATTAGTTCATGTGATGAATGAAGAAATGAATGCTTGTAATATGTGATATTATGTGATTGCATGTCATTTAGAAAATTGCCAACCCTAGGCCTTGCCATGCATTCATTATGTATGAGATATATAATGAAACAATATAAGATGGATAATAAATTGCATCTAGACAAGATGGTATTTAAAACTTAAAGCCCAAAAGATCGAGTGGGAGAGGATGCTCTGTGAGAGTCCACGGTCTCCAAATGATGGCCCGTTTGCATGTGGTGAAGTGTTACTCCCCATCCGAGGGCATGGATCCTAGATTCAGATGGTTTGGGTCTCCTTAAGGATAAGTCGACTTAATGATAGCAAATGTGACCTCCCACCGAGGCATGATTTGTAGGTATCTTTAGTGAATGAATCAAATGGTTATAGACTCAACATTTTTATCAATAAACCGCCCACCGTAGCTCTGTTGGTAAAAGTATGGACCAAATTAAGACGCTTCTTAAAAATTGAGCATGAGATGCTTGGTAGTTTTTTAGTGGGAGGGTCCCAGTTTTCTTTTAATAGATAAGATGGCCCACCGTCACTTAGTCTCATTATAGATAAGAAAAATAACCGTCAGATAATGTTTTAATTTTTAAGTTTTGTTAAATCTATCATCATGCATACATGCATCATGATTTTATACAAAGTTCCATAAATTGTTGACTAGTATGCTCATGTTTTAATAATTTATATTTTCGCATATAATCAACCACAAAATGAATCCACTCACCCCGCTTCTCGACTAATAACAAATTGGAAAATGGAGACAAGTTTAATGAATGGAGACGTAACCTTGACATTGTTCTTCAATATGAATGTATTTCATGGGTGTTAACGAAAATGAGCCTACACCTCTAAGTGGAGATGCAACTCCGAGCAAGTCCAACAACATGAGCGCTAAGGCGGAATCGACAAGACTACTAAGTGTTATATTCGCTTCTATCGGTGGCATGTTGCAAAAACAAATTGCTTGTATGAAAATGCTAGTGCAATGGTCCATCACCTACATGAGATGTTTGGTGTGAGGACTAGGTCTCGCAAGAGTGAAAGCTATCCAAACCTTTCATAATCTCGATGAAACCCGTGAACCGGTCAGTGGGATTACATGATGAAGGTAATCTCTGCGGTCACCGAGGCGAGATGCTTGGGCGGATATGGATGCGGACACGCAGATGATTATGATCATCAATAGCTTAAACTCTTCTTTTCAGCAGCTTAAGTTGGACTATGAGCTCAACAAAAAGGATTACACCTTGAGTGAGTTGATGAATACCTCCGAGCACGGACGAAATATTGAATATTAAGGCTCATAGGCCGAAGCTAATGTAGCTTCTTCTTCTAAGCCCAAGGTAAGGGAAGGAAAAGAAGAAGGGTCTAATGAAAAGAAGGCCCAAATAGGGGTCAAGGCCAAACCCATGAAAAAGAAGGCCAAAGAGAACATCAAAGGAAAGTGTTTCCACCGTGATGAGATGGGCCACGGAAAAGAAATCATCCATCCTACCTAGAGTCCCTCAAAAGCAAACAAGGTATGGGCTTCCTAAGTTTGTTAGGAACTAGAAATATGGCAGATTTATCTACTTCTTGGATATTAGATTCAGGAGCCACTAACCATGTTTGTAATTCTTTGCGGGGTTCCAATGAAGGAAAAGACTTCCTAAAGGCCGCCAAGTTAAGATAGCAAATGGTTCCTATGTTTCAGCAGAATCAGTGGGAGTAGTTATCTTGGACTTTCCTAGTGGTCATAGGTTATATTTGGAAGATGTTTATTACTTGCCAATGATTGTAAGGAACATGATTTCTGTTTTTTGTCTAAGAAAATCTGGCTATTCCTTATATTTTGAAAAGGTTTTTCAAGATATGAGAATAAGGATTTTATTTGTGAAGCGATAATTAAACAGGATTGTTTTTATAGAACCTATGAAAGGCTCACTAAACACCACGTAATTGATAAAACCAAGACAATCCAATATCTCTAGCATTAATTCAAAGTATCTGTGGCATCTAAGGATGGGTCATATCAATCGAAAAGACTTGACAGCTAGTAAAGGATGGGATCCTTATGGGCTTGATAGTGATCCATTACCCACTGTGAATCTTGTATTGAAGGAAAATGACAAAAGCCTCATTTCCTTATAAAGGAAACAGATTTGAATCCACATTGGACATGGTACATACTTGATGTGTGGGCCCATGAATGTACAAGCTAGAGGAGGTTATGAATATTTCATAACTTTTATAGATGATTACTCAAGACATGGCTATTTGTATTTGATGCATAAAAGAGTGAATCTTTTGAAAAGTTCAAAGAATTCAAAGTCAAGTCGAGAAGCAACTTGGCAAGCCATTAAAACAACTTTCAATCGATCGAGGTGGTGAGTATTTATCCGGAGAGTTCCAGAATATTTAATTGACAATGGAATTGTTTCCAATTTGTCGACTCCTCGTACACCTAAAATGAATGGTGTAGTAGAGAGAGAAATAGAACTCCATTGGAAATGGTAAGATCAATGATGTCTTATGCTAGCCTTCCGAGAATCGCTTACGGGGATATGCCATATAAACGGCAACATATCTTCTTAACTTTGCTCCATCCAAATCGGTGCCTAAAACACCTAGGGAGTTGTGGATCGCCGAGTGCCTTCATTGAGGCACTTGAGGACTTGGGGCTGTCCAGCCCATGTTCTAAAGCCTGAATCCACAAAGATGGAACCAAGGTCAAGTATGTTTGTTTGTAGGATATCCTACGGAACTCGAGGGTACTATTTTTACAGATCCTCACGATAGGAAGGTATTTATGTCGATAAATGCAAACTTCTTAGAGGAAGAGTTTGTGAGAAATCACAAAGGAAGAAGTGAAGTAGTACTAAAGGAGTTAGCAATTTCATCCAAACCAAGAGTTGTTTTGGATATGACGAATAAGATATCGAAATGGATTCAAAAGTTGAATCGGTGCAACCCAACATCAAGATGTGCCTAGACGTAGTGGGAGGGTGTGAGACAACCAGATAGGTATCTGGGTTTAGGAGAAGGCTTAATTGCCATCTCGCACCAAGAAGAAACAGATCCCATTACGATACACAGTGCTATTAATGATGTTGATGCGGAAAATGGCTCAAGGCAATGGAATCGGAAATAGATTCTATGTATACTAATGAATTCGGGTCCTTATAGATCTACCACCGTGTCTAAAACCATAGGTGTAAATGGATCTACAAAAGGAAAAGGGGATCAGATGGAAAGGTAGAGACCTTTAAAGCTAGATTGGTAGCTAAAGGCTATACTCAAAAGGAGGGTATAGACTACGAGGAGACTTTTTCTCCGGTTGCCATGCTTAAATCCATCAGATTCTTTTGGTCATAAAGAGCTATTTCGATTATGAAATATGGCAAATGGATGTCAAGACCACATTTCTGAATGGAGATCTTGAGGAGACCATTTATATGGCCCAACCGTAGGATTCATTGAGCTAGGTAATGAGCATAAGGTTTGCAAGTTGCAAAGGTCCATTTATGGACTTAAGCAAGCATCTAGGTCTTGGAACATTAGGTTTGATAAGGCTATCAAAACCTATGGGTTCATACAAAACCTAGATGAGCCTTGTGTTTACAAAAGAATACAAGAAGGTAAGGTTACTTTCCTAATCCTATGTTGATGACATTCTCGCTCATTGGGAATGACGTGGGAATGTTATCTGCGGTTAAGGATGGCTGAATGAACAGCTTTTCAATGAAGGATTTGGGAGAGGCTACCTATGTTCTAGGGATCAAACTTATAAGGGATCGTAAGAACAAGAAGATAGTTTTGTCTCAACTAACCTACATTGAGAATATGCTCAATAAGTTCGCCATGCAAGATTCTAAGAGGGTTTCACTCCTACTAGACATGGAATCAAACTTTCAAAGGAACAAGCACCTAAAACCCAAGAGGAGGTTGAACGCATGCGTAACATTCCATATGCTTGGCAGTTGGTAGTTTGATGTATGCAATGTCGCAGACTAGACCGGATATCTCATTACGCAGTGGGATCGGTAGCGATTTCACCAATCCAGAATGGAACATTGAATTGCGGTTAAGTGTATACTTAAGTATCTTCGTAGGACGAAGAACTTAATGCTTGTTTACTCTGGAAGTAATCTTATTCCGACAAGATATCACGGATTCGATTTCCAATCGATGTTGATTCAAGGAAATCAACTTCGGTTCTATATTTACTTTAGGAGGTGGAGCCATAGTTTGGAGAAGTGTCAAGCAATCTTGTATTGTTGATTCGACTATGAAGGTTGAGTATGTTGCTTTCTTGTGAAGCGTGAAGGAAGCGATCGGCTCCTAAGTTCCTAAATGATTTGGAGGTAGTTCGAGAGGCGTAAAAGCATTACACTTTATTGTGATAATAGTGGGGCGGTGGTTAATTCTAAAGAACCTCGGAACCACAAAGTCGCCAAACACATTGAGCGAAAGTATCATCTCATAAGGAGATAATACAACGTGGAGAAGTGGATGTGGTAAAGATTGCTACTGAGTAAAACCTCGCTGATCCGTTCATTAAAGACATTGACTCAAAAGAGTTTTGAGGGTCACCTAGAAGGGATGGGAATGAAGGATATGTCAAACTTGCTTTAGGGCAAGTGGGAGATTGTTGGAGTTATGTAAATATAGTGCCCTCGAAAGCAAGTGTATTTACATGTAACTTTATCTTCTTGATTCTGATTTTGTAATGAAAATATTTATTATTAATAAAACAAAAGAGTTTGGTTTTATCTGTATGAGCATTATATATCTGGTCATAAGGTACCAAGATTCATTTGTAAGTAATATACATATACATAGAGATGTATGGAAACATGTATATTATTAGAATCAATTAATTGATTCACAGTTGAATAATCAAGTTGGTCGTTTGATTATGGTTTAGATCAGAAGTGTTGCGATTTATCTCCATATAAGTAAAGGAGTTTACTTAAAGGGAATGATGAGTTTCATATCATGATAGTAGTAGACTATCGATAATGGCACTATTAAATGAATCTGAATCAAGTATGTTTTAAGAATAAAGTGGGTCGTTACTTTAATCTTAAAACATACAACTTAAGCATTCGCTTATTATGAACCACAATCTTGATGAGTGGTGAACTCATATGTGTTTCATTATAATTCTTGATATGATCGAATGGATTTTTAAAGGGTATTAATCCGATTATGCGCATGTTGGAATTATTAATTGAAACATGTATCAGGGAACATTCACTCAAATAAAGAGTTTATAGTGTTATCATCTCTTTTAGATGTTTTAAGGAGATTTGGTGATTAAACTGGCGCCAGTAGTTTAATGGACTAGCTACCCATCAAGTCTTAACACTAAGATGAGATCTTATGTGTTAATCACCATATAAAGTAAAATGAGAGATCTAGAAGGAAAAACCAACATAAGGGCAAAACGGTAATTTTACCCTTTGTTGTGCGGATGGCTATAATAAGGTTCTAAATAGGATTTGCAATTGGACATATTCTCATAATATTTAATAATTCAAGAGTTCAACTAATTGTCTTTAGTGGAATGACATTTAGTTAATAAGCTAGAATTAATTCCAATGAGATTGAATTATTTCTGGGCTTATTGGAGCTTGAATTATCAAAGTCAATAAGATTCCCCACTTGGCTTTAAGGAAGGTTATCAAGCTAAGTAAGAAGTAGTTTGGAGGCTTTAGAAGTCCATAATTGAATGATGGGCTTATACTAATTAATAGTTAATTGGAAGCCCATATGTTCATTTTGAAATGGGCTTTTTTGGTTTAATGTAATTGATTAGATTAATTATGTTAAAACAATTTTTTAAATGGAGAAGAAGCAATTTCGAAATTGTGTTAGGTTAGATGTGTAACCACATTTGACATTAAAATACTAAATAAAGATGGTCTTTATTATGGTTCATCATTATTAAATGGAGTTATGAACTTACCATTAAATGGTTTAATGGTTGGCTTTTAATGTTGGCATGTAACTTATTTGCATTCATTAGATTAAAGATGAAAGATGTGCATTAGATGGACCATCTTCCTTCTTTCTTCTTGCCAAAACCGAAATGGGTATTCAATTATAGGTTATGGTCTTTTCAAATAGCCATTTTAAAGATAAATGAAGTAAGTCTCATTTATTGGCTATTTGATGAGTGATTAATGTAAGAAGTGATGCATTGGATGCCTCTCACTCTTTCCATTCATGCATATTTCGAAATTGAGATGTAAGAAAGGGTTCTTGCATGGTTTTTATTCATTCTCTCCTTTCATGCAAGGTAGAACTAAAATTCCTAAGTGAAAGAATTGAAAGAGTTTCAATTTTGGTTCTTCTTCTTCTAAGAAAATCTCCTCCAAATATTTCTTCTCCTTTCCCACCAAAGGATTTTGTTAACCTAGTTGTCCTTGAAGAACAAGTGGTAAATCTAATTGGTTAAGGATACTACAACAAGGAAGAAGATAGATTGCTAAAGGAAAAGACTCAAAGGCAAAGGATTTGGATATAAGAAGGAGAGGATAGCGCAATGAGGATTTAAAGTCAGAATGCGAAGGAGTCGGTAATTCTTTTATCTTGTTCTTGGTTTTATTATCCTTATACCATATCATGTATGGATTAGCATGTTGATTTGGATATATTGCTTCCGCTGCAAGATGATTTCTTAAAAAGTTTTGAAATCTATCGTTTCTCCATGCTAAGCATGTTTTCTTTTTCCGATCCAACACATGCATATACTTTGACAACAAATCGAGAAGTGAGTTAAAAGTCACTTGATTAAATTGCTCAACAAGAGTTGGTAATTAATAAGTAATGTTATTAACAAATCAACTATAATTCGAAGAGAGATCTTGTGTGAAAACTTGATTATTCGATAAATAGCTTTAAATATAGTTTAAACATTACGAAAGTTTTGTGAATCGATATGTTACAAAATCTGAAATTTTCGTATTCAACAAACAAACACAACAACAAAAACACTCAGTATAAATCCCGCTCGAATGTGAAGTTTGGAGAGGTTATGTAGTATGTAGCCTTACCTCTAACAATTAAAGAGTTTGCTTTTAAATGACCTGATTGGGGTTTGGTTATGTGTAAGTTTTAATTATTAACCCTCAATAAACCGCAAATGCAAATTCATTAGCGTATTACCAAAGGTGTCGATCCCAGGAGGAGGTAACTAACCTAATCCAAAAATCTAAGGCTATAAACAAATAACATAAATTGAAGATGTATTGAAACTAATACGAGAATTTAATTTAATAAATCAAATTAAGATTCAAACACAAAATACTAATTATTAAGTAATTTGCAACAAACCCAAGAATCAACTGAAGGAAATTATCAATTGAGAGAAAGGGAGTTTTACCAATCCTTAATGCTAACCTAACTGATTATGAATTATTGGATTGTTGGTTCTAGATAATCTTAGGGTTTACTACTCTCTCTCAAGTTATAACCATTAACCCTAAATCATAAACCCTAATTAGATTATGGAGGTTGTAATCTCTCAGTTAACAATATATCTAATACCTTTATTAGTTCTGAAGTTCTCTAATAAACTATTGAAAATCTATACAAGATCTCTCTTTGCACAAATTATGGATTTGATTTAACTTTAGTTTTTATTAAATCACCTAACTCTCTTTAGTCCAATTTAATCATTTTTCATTCGATTCACCCTCTCAGTTTATTATCAAATTATGCAATAGCAGAATCAAACCACAACAATATCCAATAAACACCTAAATAATCATATTCTTAATAGTTCAAGAATAAAATTTCGAATGTGAGTTTAGAATATCCTCGACATTCTAGATCCTATCATCAACTGTTCAATATAGTTCTATATAATAATAAAACTGAAAAGAATAAGAAATACAATCTAAAATGTATGAGGAGAGGCAGTGATGCTGGGAAACCTCCTGATCCGAGAAGTGCTCCGAGTCAACTTCTTCTCTTCTTCTTTTCTTCTCTCCTCCTTCATCTCTTCCATTATCTCTTGATGATCTCTCTCTAGGGTTTCTCAAGGTGGTTGATGCAATAAGCTCATTTCTTTGCCTCTTTTTTTCTTTTTATATCCTTTATGTTTTGGGTAACCCCCAGGGACCGAAAGATCAAAAAATCTCTTAAAACTTAACGTTCGTGAGTGTTTGCACGATCATGACTCACATCTGAGCCTTCTGTCACGATCGTAACATGTAGGCCATGATTATGGGCCATTCACTAGGCTTTTGTCATGATCGTGGCATGTAAGCCACGATAGTGGGCCAAATCTAGAGCTTCTGTCATGATCATGGCCTGACATGCCATGATCGTGGGTTGTTGTTTCGACACAAATGTCTTTGAAACTCCTCTGTTCTTTGATGTTGACCTTGAAACACTGGCAAACACATCAAGGTACCTTAAAAACATAATATTTATGCTCAAAGACTTTTACTAACCCATAAAATACTTGAAACATAAATAATTAACAAACTAACACAATTCTAACCTAATTACATACTAAATGATTGAATTAACGACTAAACACATATTAAACTATGCCCTAAAACACGATGCAATTTAGACTTATCAACATCCCCACACTTAAATGTTTGTTTGTCCTTAAGCAAATAAAATAACAAACAACATAAAATCACAAATCACACAATGTAATAATGAGACAATGGGTGAGAGAACATGATTTCAGAGACTCCGACTCTGACTTTGGTGACCTCCAGCCTCTGCCCTCCCTCTTCATGACTTCGTTTTCCCCTTCCTCTGTTGAACCTCGCTCTCCCCTTAAAATGTTATCTTCTCCTACCAGGCTTGCGCCCTCAAATCCCCTTTCTCTTCTTCCTTTTTGAGACCAGAATCTTAACCCTAACCATCAACCTTTTTCGATATCATCCTCTCCTCTTGTTAATCAAGCCTCCCCCAACCCCGAACCCAGGCCCCTACTCAGTCTTCCTAACCCGATAAGGAACCCCGCCCTATTTCCGCCATACCCCTGACGGAGAAACCACCAGGACACCATAGAACATGGAAAACAGTTGTTTTCGAGGGCCTCGATGCTCTATCCTAGGCCACCTTCTTGTCCTTCTATCCTTCGGAAGTGAAGGACAACCAGATAGTTGTGACTCCTCCCCTATAATTGACTAAGCAAGGAGCGGCCAAATACAAAACTGCTATCATTGGTTTTTCATTGGTCAGCACCCAGCCTTTTCAGTAGTACAATGAGCATTATCTAGATCTTGGGTTGCTTGTAGTCTTAGGGAAATTTTAATCACTAGCTCCAACAATTTCCTGTTCAAATTTGACTCTGCAAAAGGAATGAAAGAGGTTTTGGAGAAAGGACCGTGGCATATCCAAGGTAAACCTCTGTTTCGTAAGAAATGGTGTTTGAATGGCAGTGAGCAGGAAATTGTTAGGACAACACCTGTCTGGACTCGATTTTATAATGTCCCAATTGAATACTGGACCACTGAGGGAATAGGGAGAATAGCTAGTGTAGTAGGAATTCCATTACTCATAGATAACCCTACAGCAAAGATGACCAAAATTATGTATGCTCGGGTGTGTGTGGATTTATATTTACAAAAGAATTGGCCTAATTCCTTTCTGTTGGAAACTTATAATGAAGATGGGGAGTTAACATATAAGGACATCCACATTGAGCATGAATGGAAACCAGGCCCCCAAGTCCCTAATTAGAAATGGGCACCAACTGGGAGGACATTTACAATAGGAATGCAGCAAGAATTGGTGATAGAGAAAACTACTACTCCTACCAATCCCCAGACCCACCAGAAGCAGTCCATTACCTTAGCACCATCCGAGGAACCGAGCACATTAAGTGTAGAGCCCCAACTAGAATCGTATTCTTTTATGGCAATACAATAGGCAGAACATGAGATTCAGGAGAGCAACCAAGGTGTTCAGGTAGCTAAAATTACAACCTTAGATAGAGAGGAATGCCACCAGGAAGCAGCTTCACAGGGGGCCTTTGACGATCCAACTCTTTTAGCCACAAACCAGGTAAATAGTTCTCCCCACTCTCCTAGTTCTGAATTGGTTCCCAGCAGCTCAAGTATTAAGGGACGGCAGAAGGGGATTTAACTAGAACCAATAGGAAAACAAAAAGGAAACATAAGTAGTAGTCTGTTTAGGTTTTGTCTTATGGATTTAATTTTTTGGAATGTTAGAGGGCTTAATATCCCATATAAACATTTAGCTATCAAGGCTTGTCTTAAGAGTATCTCTACTACTTTTGTGTGCTTGATTGAAACTTGAATAAGATCTCCCTTAATCCTGCATAATATTTGTTCCTCAATGTTCCCTCGATGGCAATACTCCTCCAACTTAGATCATGCCTCTAATGCTAGGATAGTTCTAGCTTGGAATGAAGATTGTCTCTCATGTTCTAGGTTACACTCTATGAATCAATTAATCCATCTAGAGGTTACCCCATTCATAGCTCCACCCCCTTCCTTGTCACTTGTGTCCATGGATCCACTAATCTCAATCATAGGAAATAACTCTGGTCTGTCTTGAACCATCTCCCTTCCACTGTTGGGAATCAACTTTGGCTTATAGCTGGAGACTTTAATGCTATTCTGAACCCTCAAGAGGCAGAACCCTTGAGTTCCATGGCTTGGCAAGGCATGCGAGAATTTAGGCAGTGTGTAGAAGTTTGTGCAGTTTTTGACCTTAATACTATTGGCCCTACCTTTACATGGACCAATAAACAGAGTGGAGACCTCTATGTAGCAGGAAAACTAGATAGAACACTCATGAATTCTGAGTGGTCCTCTAAGTTTCCCAGCTCTTATAGTGTCACTTTAAATCCGAATATCTCAGATCGCTCTCCTTTGGTGGTAAAGGCCTTACTTAGTCAGCCGAAGAGGAACTCACCCTTTAGGTTCTCAAACTTTCTTGCCAACCACCCTAACTTCCTTCCAATCATTGATGAAGCTTGGTCTAGATAGATGAGAGGTATTCCTTTGTACAAGGTGGTGTCTAAGCTTAAGCTTATTAAATTAGCACTCAAATCCCTTAACTCGGGCTAAGTAGGAGATGTGAGTGTTCGTGTGGAGAGATGTCAGGCCAAACTGTCTTCAAGAGCAAATGAAGCTTGATCCCCATTCACCCATTCTCAAAAACAGAGAGACAGAAGCCATTCAAGATCTTCTTAAAGCGTTTAGAGATCAGGAATCCTTTTTCAAACAAGCTTCCCGTATAAAGTGGCTTCAAGAAGGGGATAGGAACAATAAATTCTTTCACCATTCTCTCATTGCTCGCAGAAATAAGAACTCTATTCATTCCTTACAATTGGCCAATGGCACAAGAATTATAGGTTTTCAAGAGATTCAGGATCAGTTCTTGGAGCATTTCCAGACTTTAATAGGGAGCACTAAATCTCTTCCTTCTTTTCAAGAGTTTGTGGCCTCTCTCTTTCCTCTTCCTTTACCTGAAAGTCTTACAAACCCTTTTATAGCAAAAGTCTCTAAACATGAGATTAGTGAGGTTTTCCATTCCTTTAATCCAAACAAGGCCCCAGGCCTTGATGGTTTTAATGGGTGTTTTTTTAGGCAATCTTGGCAAACAATAGATTCGGAAGTCACTAAGGCCATCAAGAACTTCTTTGAGCATGGGAAAATTCTTAAGGAGCTTAACTCTACATTTATCTCTCTCATCCCTAAGAAAGCTCAACCAACCACTGTGTAAGACTATAGACCTATATCTTTTTGCAATTTTTTTTATAAGGTCATTGCTAAAATCCTAGCTAATAGACTTCAATAGGTCCTCCCCCACATTGTTAGCCATAATCAAAGTGCTTTTGTTCAAAATCGCTACATAGGTGATAATGTTTTGTTAGCACAGGAAATTCTTAGAAATTATCACCTTTCCAATAGTCATAAGCGCTCTGCTTTTAAAATAGATCTCAATAAAGCCTATGGCACCGTTCTTTAGGAGTTCCTCATCAATGTTTTAAAATCTGTAAGGGCAATTCATTACTTGGATAATAGAATGTGTTTCGACCCCGTCTTACTCTATCCTCATTAATGGTACCCCTTCGAAGTTCTTTAGAGGTAAGTCTGGTCTTCGACAAGGTGATCCATTATCACCTTTCCTTTTCATATTATGTATGGAAGTCCTCTCAAGAGGGTTGAACCAGGCTTTAGACAGTAATCCCTCATACCAATATCATTGGAGGTGTCAATGTTTTAAGCTAAACCATCTTCTTTTTGCTGATGATCTTATGTTATTTTGTCACGCTGATTTGGATTCTGTTCACTCTATGCTCGACTGTCTGAGGACCTTCTCCCAATTTTCTAGTTGGAACTCAACCCTACAAAGAGCCACTTTTTCTTATCCCCTAAATCGTATACCTTGACTCCTCAAATTGAATTGATGTCTAGCTTAAAGAGAGGTAGTTGTTAGAGTAGTGCCCTAAAGGCAATCCCCTTTAGCGCTTTTTGTTCATAGTCATGTGCAGACTTTATGAATAAATAAAGAAAGGCATGTTTCATTTATTTGATGTTCTTTATGAATTGATATTGATCTTTAATCAAATTAATGAAGTCCATGATATATGACATAGCATGAAGGAAATTATGATGTGATCATAATCCACGAGATTCCTATCATATGCAATTATGTCAAGATCTAAATTCTCCTAGTCATAGGATTAATGAGGCTGGACATCATTAATCCGGACGCACTAGCATATGTCATACTCCTTGATTGGATCAGCGGTGGATCTCGAAGCTGTAAATATGAGATATTTAGAGTTGACATATGGATGCTTACTAGTGGTAGTAAGTTCATTGGATGACTGCCATGAGATCATCACATGGATTTAATGTCGCTGATAATCTCATCATAGCAATGGTGCAAGTATCCTTAGACTTGAGGTACTCGAGGATATCTTGAATCTTGATCCTGTACTTTGACTCCATTCCTTGTGGCCTTCCAGAGGTTACTCATAGGGTGGTGCTTGGAGTGCAGTTTGAGGTATTCAAGGTAATTGAGTAGCCAATAAAGGATTCATCACTACGTGAGAAGAAGAGATACCTGACCTCTTGTCGGGATCATTACTTTAAGTCTCGGCGAGCATGACTATGTCATGAAGAGTGTCTTCATGGACATATAAAGTAATGAGTCCTCGACAGAACTGATTTCACTGGGCTAGACTTAGTCTAGTAAGAGTTGACATATTAGCCATACTCATAACCAAGTGGGGTATAGGATGATGAAAGGACGAATTGCACAAGAATTGTCATGGAAGGGTTCGTGATCCGGTTCGTGATGAATTCATCAAACCGATTACTTTCCGGTCAATTGGGGGTCATGATGTGTTCTAGATACCGCTCATGACTTGCTCAGATTAATTGTTAATCTAAGTGGCCAACATAACCGAAAACCTAAAGGGTCACACGATAAGAGTGACTCGAGAATCAGAAAATAGTAATTGGACAGAGTTCCAATTATGGAGAGCATTAGGATTAAATGGATCCCAATGGATTGGGATATGTCCCGATGAGATCGCGACATCAATATTGCTAAGAAAGGTTTAGGAGTCGTTTTGACCAGGGGGCCGATAGGCTTAGTAGGACCGACCCAGTTGGATGGACCTTAGCAAATATATTCTAATTAATTAATTAATTAATTAATTATTATATATATATATGTTCATGTACGTTGGAATGGAGAGGAAGAGGATAAAACTTTGACTTTTCAAAGTTTGATTATTTAATTCATTAAATAAACTAATGGATATAAAGCCTCCATTTGTAAGCTTCTTATGGATTGATTTTTTAAGTGTTAAAAAACAATATAAGATGGATTTTGGAGGATGATGGTCGTGGGTTTTGGCTAGAGGAAGAAGAAGAAGAAAGCTTAAGTGTTAAGCTAGCTTTGAAAGGTGATCTTTAGTCTTCTCCTTAAGCAACCATCGATTTCTCTCTTCTCCAAGGCAAGGGCCAACGTGAATCTCAAGCTCTCCAGGACAGAGGTAGGGTCTAGCAGCTCTTATTCTGTTCTAGCTATTCCCGGGTCAAAAGGGTTTGACTCGGTTAGGTTTTCTGATCTCTGCGTGGATACCTTTAGAGATAGTCTCTATTGGCTATTCAGGTTTGAGGTTTTCATACCGACACCGGGATCCTGGGTTTCGGGAAGGTCCCGGGAATAAAAATTTTTTGTTTCCGCTGCTGGAACATGTGATGTTCCTCCCAGGATTTTCCTACAGTGGTATCGAGGCGTGCGGTGTGTGGTATGAAGCTTTAATCAAGCTAGATCATAAACCTTAATTGCTTGTGATCTGTAGCATGTATTTTGTTCAGATTTCGAATTGCTATAGAGATAGGGTTTTCGAAATTTTTCTGCCCAGGATTGTTCATAACATGTTAGAGAATATGTCTATGAAGTTTCAGAATTTATCGATTTGATTAGATAAAGTTTTGCTAATTATTTCCCTAAGCTTACAGATGCTGTTTTTGAACAGGCAGTAGTATAAAATCAAGAATAAATTCTAGAAAAATCGTTTTCTGGATTTTCCTTCACCTACATGTCTCTAAGATGTTGGTGAATGTCTGTGAGCATGGAAATTGGATTTCAAGGTGATTGGATATTTATTTTCGATTTTATTCTATGCTATTGGGAATTGCTGTGTTGATGAACACAGAATTTTAATCGGTTTTGTTATTTTGGTTGACTGAGTTTTTGATGGCCTAAAATCCTGAAAAATTTCAGGTAGCATGTTCTGAAAATGTAGTAACCTATATAATTTTCTCATAATTTATTGAAATTGTTTCATTGATCATTTCAAGCAATGTACAGAACTGGACAGTTTTGGTGAAAATTGTTGGGACTGTTTTGCTTGGCTTGATTGAGTTTGCTTTTTCAATTCCAATGCCTTGCAGCATTTTTAATGTGATTAAAAATGTGTTATATTGATGTAGTATGATTTCCAAATTGAATTGCTTGAAGTTACTTTTCCAAGAATTTTTGAATGCCGAATTGGTCACATTTGTGTCTCGTTAGTACATTTCATTTTCTTGCTTGTTTTGGCCGTCACAATTTTTGTGACAAGTGTCGGAGTAGTTTTGAGAGTGTATACACTAGCTTGAGATGCTTAGGGTGAGAATTTGGGTGTTCTTAAATTGTTTGGATATTTATGAGTTTTGACTCATTTCAAGCTTTTCATATAGTTTGACTATTTAAGGCATTCATAGATCAATGAAGTGTTCATTGATACATCAACTAACAGATATTACCCTAGGTATGATGGTGTTGAGAATTGGAATTGCATTGATTGAGGAATTAGCCGATTAGAAATAATAGCAATCTTGCAGCATAAGTCGACTTGTTTGCTACATAAGTCGACTTGTTTGCAGGATAAGCCGACTTGTTTTCTGGATAAGTCGACTTGTTTTCTGGATAAGTCGACTTGTTCAAGATTTTTACCATAAGTCGACTTGTATCAGGATATAAGTCGACTTGTGTGTGGGCAGAAGCATAAGGTGACTTGCATTTGATGAAAGTCGACTTGTGACATGCTCAGGTTGGATGATGGATGATGATAAGGATTGATTCAATTTGATTGATGAAACCTAAATCATGCCATATAGTCCTAGCGACTATGATCCTTCAGCTTGGAGTCTAGAGTTTCTAAATCCTCCTCGGTATATGAAAACTAACGCCTTCCATTAATATGGTAAGAACAGGAGTTCTTATAGGGATGGGTTGTTGGGTAAACCCAAGCTCACTCTATCTGGATATGTTCAACCATGAAAATATGATTTTCGATTAATGGGTTGGTTTTCACTGGAAGCGTTGGTTTGTTGAGTAAACTCAAGGTCAACGTGGACAGAGGTAAAATTGGGTAGCATACATCGGATGTATGCGCATCAAAGAGTTGATACCCAATGTAAGTGCATACATCAACAAGTTGATAGCACTGATCGATAGTTGTGTCTAAGATGTAATTGGTATATCTGATACCTCCCGAGACATAAGATGGCTTGTTGGGTAAACCCAAGGTCATTCTCAATGTTGGTTATCGATGATGCAATTGGTATGTTCGATACCTACCGATTGACCTAAGTTATGGCTTGTTGGGTAAACCCAAGGTCATTCTTAGCAATATCGGATATCGACCCACTAGGACATTATGTCACTTTGTTTCTTTGGATTAAGTAATGAGGGTTATGGATTCTATGAAACTAGTGGAAGCTTTGCATATCATTCAAGTCCTTATGATTATGCAGCTATTCCTATTCTAACATTCTTCCTCTCTATCCGTGTAGGTTGTTTGAAAATGTCGTCAAGTGTGAATCTTCGCTCACTTATGGATTCCAACAAGTTAACTGGACCGAATTTTCTTGACTGGTTAAGGAATCTGAGAATAGTTCTCAGATCTGAAAGTCTGGGATATATCCTAGATTTTCCGCTTCGGATGCACTTCATCGATGCTTCGATGATGATCAGAAGGCATATAGTAAGCATCTAAAGGACAGTGACATGGCGACTTGCATTATGCTTGCGTCGATGTCACCTGAGCTGCAGAAGCAGCACGAGTCCATGGATGCTCACACTATAGTTTTTCATCTTAGGGAGCTGTTTGACGAGCAAGCCCGGTCTGAAAGGTTCGAGACCTCGAGGCTTCTCTTCACTACCAAGATGGCTCGAGGACATCTGCATGCGATGCATACGAAGATGAATGGCTATATTGAGAGATTGGCCGTCTTAGGTTTTGCAATGGATCATGAATTAAGTATAGACTTAATTTGGTTGGATTGTCCGGCGCTTATGCACGATTCGTGCTAAACTATCGGATGAACCAAATATCCACTACAATACCGAGTGATCAATCTGCTCAAGACAAATGACGGAACTATCAAGAGTGATAGTAAGCAAGTCTTTGGTGGTTGCTTCTTCATCTTTTGGGTCCAAGAAGAAGAAGAACCCAAAGAAGAAGAAGGCAAAGAAACCAAAGGGAGGCGCCATCAAGAAGAAGACCAAAGAAGCTTCCCAAAAGGAACTTGCTTCCATTATGGTAAAGATGGCCATTGAGGCGCAATTGCAAAGTCTATCTGAGTCGCTGAAGTAGAAGAAGGCATCGGATGCCTCGACTACTTCAGGTTTATATCATTGAAGTTAATCTTATTCGATCACAACATCCGGGTATTTGATCTGGTTGTGGCTCACACATATGTAATGATATGCACGGGGCCTCGGGGACAATAGGCAACTCATGAAGGAGAAGTAGACCTACGTGTTGGAAATGGAGCAAGAGTTCTTTGCATTAGCCGTAGGAACCTATGTTTTGTCTCTCCCTCTTTGGGCTTGTTTGGAATTGGATGATTGTTATTTTGTACCCGTTTGACAAAGAATATATTATCATTTCTTGTGCGAATAGATTTGGATTCCATATGAATTTTAGTAGCAATGGTTGTTCTATCAATTCTAATGGAATGCTTTATGGAACTGGTACATTGTGCAATGGTATTTACATATTAGATATGTCTAATCCAATTTTAAATGTCAATGACACCAAACGGCATAAAAGAGATAATCTAAAGTCAACTTACTTATGGCATTGTCGACTTGGCCATATAAATGAGACACGCATCGCTAAGCTCCACAAGAGTGGCAGTTTAGGGTCATTCGATTATGAATCATATGACACATGCAAATCTTGTTTATTAGGCAAGATGACTAAGTTACCCTTCAAAGGAAAGGGTGAACGAGCGATTGGAGTATTAGACCTAATACATTCAGATGTATGCGGTCCGATGTCCATCCATGCCAGAAGTGGTTGTCGTTACTTCATTACCTTTATCGATGATTATTCACGATATGGGTACTTGTATCTGATGAGATACAAATCTGAAGCGTTTGAAAAGTTCAAACAATTCAGAAATGAAGTAGAAAACCAGCTTGGTAAAAGTATCAAGGCATTACGATCCGATCGTGGTGGAGAATACTTAGACCAGCAGTTTGAGGATTATCTCGAGAGATAATGACATTTTATCTCGATGGACTCCTCCTTGCACGCCGCACAGACAACGGTGTGGCTGAAAGGAGAAATCGAACCTTGTTGGACATGATACGATCAATGATGGGTTTATAAGTTACCAAAATCGTTTTGGGGTATCGCTAGAGGCAATTGTTTACTTGCTAAGCAGAGTTCCCTCTAAGGCGATTGATGTTACTCCATATGAGATGTGGACTAACGAAAACCTTATCTTTCTCATTTGAAAGTATGGGGTTGTCACCTTCGTGAAGCGGATTCATCGAGATAAGCTTGAAGCAAAGTCGACAAGTGTTTGTTTGTAGGATATCCTAAGGAGACCATGGGATATCAATTCTACCTTCTTTGAGGAACAAAAGGTGTTTGTTTGAAGCATGCTGTCTTTAGAGAAAGAGTTTCTTACGCAAGAAGGCGGTGGGAGCAAAGTCGAACTTGAAGAAGTTCAAGATGCTCAAACAAGCACGATCAACTACTGAACTCGAGGCCGCCACTCATTCAGATGAAGTAACAGTTCAACCTTCTGTTGCACACGAAGTTCGTAGGTCAAGTAGGATGCGCATTGTTCCCGAGAGATACGGATTTCTCGTAAAACAAAATGACGTATTGCTCATAGAAGATGATGAGCCTGCTACCATGAAGAGGTTCTGAAAAGTTCAGAGTCTGAAAAATGGCTTTATGCCATGAAAGCCGAAATGGATTCCATGTACATAAACCAAGTATGGACTTTGGTTGATGCACCAAGGATAAAACCTATAGGGTGCAAATGGGTTTTCAAGAAGAAAACCGACATGGATGGTAATGTGATTACCTACAAAGCAAGGCTTGTGGCGAAAGGATTTCGTCAAAGACAAGGAGTTGACTATGGCGAGACCTTGACCCGATAGCAATGCTTAAATCCATTCGGATACTCCTAGCCATTGCCGCTCATTATGATTATGAGATATGGCAAATGGATGTGAAGACGACTTTCATTAACGGAATCGGCGAGGATGTGTACATGACACAACTAGAGGGCTTCACTTCCAAAGATGGCGAAAAGGTATGCAAGCTTCGAAATCCATCTATGGATTGAAGCAAGCATCCAGAGTTGGAACATCCGTTTGATGAGTCAATCAAAGAGTTTGGTTTTTCAAAATCCGGATGAGTATTGTGTGTACAAAAGGTTAATGGGAATGCAATCGTTTTCCTTGTGCTATATGTGGATGACATATTATTACTCGAAAACGATGTCTTAATGCTGCAATCAGTTAAAATTTGGTTGTCCAAGCAATTTGCGATGAAAGACCTTGGTGAAGCAACTTATATCCTTGGGATAAAGATTTATAGAGATAGATCGAAGAAGTTGCTTGGTCTTTCACAATCATCGTACATAGACAAGATGCTAAAGAAGTTTAGCATGGAGCAATCCAAGAAAGGGTTTCTTCCCATCACTCATGGGATAACACTCTCGAAATCTATGTGTCTAAGACACAAGATGAGAGGATCGCATGGATCGATTTAAGTATGCATCTGCGGTAGGATCGATCATGTATGCTATGTTATGTCTGAGGCCCGATGTATCGTATGCTCTAAGTGTTACGGCGAGATACCAATCGGATCTGGTGAGGGTCCTTGGGTGGTCATCAAGAATATCCTCAAGTACTTAGCGAAGGACTAAGGATGTTTTCTTGATATATGGAGATGGAAATCTCAAGTGGCGCGGCATCTGGATGCGATTTCCAATCGACAAGGATGACTCAGATCCCGGTCGGGTTATGTTTTCACGTAAGCGGCGGAGCGGTCGATTGGAAGAGTTCCAAACAAGAGACGATCGTTGATTGACGGTCGAGGCGAGTACATTCTTTGCATCGAGGCGGAAAGGAAGTCGTTTGGATCGAAGTTCATTTCGAACTTGGTGTGGTTCCTAGTGTGATGGACCCATACGGTTGTATTGTGACAACAATGGGGCTATTGCTCGAGCAAAAGAACCGAGGTCTCACCAATCTAAACACGTACTCATGAGATATCATCGATTCGAGATCATTCTTTAGAGGTGATGTCGCGATCGAGAGGATTCCACAGAGCGAACATTGTTGATCCGTTGACGAAGCCATTGTCACGGAAGAATTTTGATTCTCATGTACTCGCTATGGTATTAGATACCAAGGCGATTGGCTTTAGGTCGATGGGAGATTTGTTAGAGTAGTGCCACAAAGGCAATCCCTTTAGCTTTTTTGTTCATAGTCATATGCAGACTTTATGAATAAATAAAGAAAGGCATGTTTCATTTATTTGATGTTCTTTATGAATTGATATTGATCTTTAATCAAATTAATGAAGTCCATGATATATGACATAGCATGAAGGAAATTATGATGTGATCATAATCACGAGATTGCTATCATGTGCAATTATGTCGATATCTAAATTCTCCTAGTCATAGGATTAATGAGACCGACATCATTAATCCGGACGACTAGCATATGTCATACTCCTTGATTGGATCAGCGGTGGATCTCGAAGCTGTAAATATGAGATATTTAGAGTTGACATATGGATGCTTACTAGTGGTAGTAAGTTCATTGGATGACTGCCATGAGATCATCACATGGATTTAATGTCGGTGATAATCTCATCATAGCAATGGTGCAAGTATCCTTAGACTTGAGGTACTCAAGGATATCTTGAATCTTGATCTGTGCTGACTCCATTCCTTGTGGCCTTCGGAGGTTACTCATAGGGTGGTGCTTGGAGTGCAGTTTGAGGTATTCAAGGTAATTGAGTAGCCAATAAAGGATTCATCACTACGTGAGCGAGAAGAGATACCACAGCCTCTTATCGGGATCATTACTTTAAGTCTCGGCGAGCATGACTATGTCATGAAGAGTGTCTTCATGGACATATAAAGTAATGAGTCCTCGAGCAGAGGCCGATTTCACTTGGGCTAGACTTAGTCTAGTAGAGTTGACATATTAGCCATACTCATAACCAAGTGGGGTATAGGATGATGAAAGGACGAATTGCACAAGAATTGTACATGGAAGGGTTCGTGATCCGGTTCGTGATGAATTCATCAAACCGATTACTTTCCGGTCAATTGGGGGTCATGATGTGTTGCTAGATACCGCTCATGACTTGCTCAGATTAATTGTTAATCTAAGTGGCCAACATAATCGGAAACCTAAAGGGTCACACGCGTAAGAGTGATTGGAGAATCGTAAAATAGTAATTGGACGAGTTCCAATTATGGAGAGCATTAGGATTAAATGGATCCCAATGGGATTGGGATATGTCCCGATGAGATCGCGACATCAATATTGCTAAGAAAGATTTAGAGTTGTTTTGACCTTAGGGCCTATAAGCAGGTAGGACCAAACCCAGTTGGATGGACCTTAGCAAATATATTCTAATTAATTAATTAAGTAATTAATTAATTAATTATTATATATATATATGTTCATGTACGTTGGAATGGAGAGGAAGAGGATAAAACTTTGACTTTTCAAAGTTTGATTATTTAATTCATTAAATAAACTAATGGATATAAAGCCTCCATTTGTAAGCTTCTTATGGATTGATTTTTTAAGTGTTAAAAAACAATATAAGATGGCTTTTGGAGGATGATGGTCGTGGGTTTTGGCTAGAGGAAGAAGAAGAAGAAAGCTTAAGTGTTAAGCTAGCTTTGAAAGGTGATCTTTAGTCTTCTCCTTAAGCAACCATCGATTTCTCTCTTCTCAAGGCAAGGGCCAGCGTGAATCTCAAGCTCTCCAGACGAGGTAGAGTCTAGCAGCTCTTATTCATTCTAGCTATTCCCGGTCAAAAGGTTTGACTTCGGTTAGGTTTCCTGATCTCTGCGTGGATACCTTTAGAGATAGTCTCTATTGGCTATTCAGGTTTGAGGTTTTCATACCGACACCGGGATCCTGTGTTTCGGGAAGGTCCCGGGAATAAATTTTTTTTGTTTCCGCTGCTGGAACATGTGATGTTCCTCCCGGGATTTTCCTACAGTAGTCTCCCCATTAAATATTTAGGGGTTCCATTCATTACAGGAAGGCTGTCCCGAAGGGATTGTAGTCCCCTTTTGGAAAAAATCGAAGCTAGGATCAATAAGTGGACTAATAAAAGCCTTTCCTATGCTGGTAGGCTTCAGCTGATCATCTCAGTGCTTTCTTCCTTTCAAATCTATTGGTCTTCCATGTTCATTCTACCTTCTTCCATCCTAAAGGAGATAGAGGCTAAACTTAGGAACTTCCTTTGGTCAGGAAAGGGATCCTATCATTCTAATGCTAAGGTCAAATGGTCTGACATATGTAGGTAAAAAAAGGAAGGTGGCCTCGGGATTTAACACTTACCTACTTGGAATACTGTAGTACCTGGTAATAGAATTTGGATTTTGTTTCATGACCCTGAAGCTCTCTGGGTGAAGTGGGTACACTCTATAATCCTTAGGAGGGGTCACTTATGAAGTATCCAACCTAATAGCAACAGTTCTTGGAGTTGGAGGAAAATTTTGGTCTTGACGGATAAATTAGGGAACCAATTCAGAATTAGGATAGGAAATGGAGCTTCTACTTCCTTTTGGTAGGATCCTTGACACCCGAGAGGTATTCTTCAGCATTTCTCTACTACTAGGGCTATTAATGGTTCTGATATGAAAATAACAGTCACAGTTTCAAAGGTGATCAGGAATAGTAGGTGGAGCTAGCACGAGGTAATAGGTAATACATTGGGCTTTCTGGAACCACTCCAATATCAACCAATTAGCTCTCAACAAGATAGTTTGGAGTGGCTAGAAGGGTCAGGGAATCGACATGCATACACTAACTCTTCAGTTTATTCCTATTTAAGACCCCCAACAAATCGTCCCTTGGCATACCCAGGTTTGGTTCAAAAGGAACAACCCAAGATGTTCTTTCATCCTTTGGTTGGCTTTTTGTGGCAAATTATCAACAAGAGTTAGAATGACTTACCTCCATACACCCAATCATTGCTCCTTATGTCTCACTGCCAATGAAACAGTAGACCATCTCTTCTTTGATTGCCTTTTCTCCAAATCAATTTGGACTTACCACCTCTCCTTCTTCCATATCAACCTTCCACCTCAACTCAACCTCCATACAATCCCTTATTGGTTAAACTTTCCCTAAAACCTCAGAACTTTAAACCCTAATGTACTCCCAATTCTCCTATCTGTTGCAATTTACTATTTGTGGAAAGAAAGGAATGCCTGGACCTTTAAAGATGAAGCTATGGAGGTAGATGGTTTGAAAGCCAGGGTAATCACCCTAGTACATGAGCTACTCAGAGTAAACACCGAGGGGAGGCAATGGTAGGAGAGGCTTTTAAAATTACTAACATCTTTTATGCAGCTTTTGTTTCAGGTTATAGCAAGGACATTTGGGGAAGCAGGAAATAGTTGCTCATCCCATGGATGGAGAACATAGCCTGTTGGATCCGAAACCCAACTACTTAAACTTAACATTATCACTCTTGCTTTGATACCATAACTGTTGGATCCGAAATCCAACTGCTTAAACTTAACATTATCACTCTTGCTCTGATACCATAACTGTTGGGACCCGATCTCGAAAATCGGATCCCAACCGGAGAAACGGAAAACGAAAACGAGCGAAAGCACAATCGAAAGAAAGGAACATAAAGCGGAAGCAAAATCATAAGCAAAAGCGAAGAATGGCATTTACAACACGAAAGCAAATCCAATCTTAATGCGAAAGAATAGGAAACAAATCAAAATGAAGCAAACATCGGATCAAATCGAATTGAAACCAATTTCTGATATCCGTGAACAAATATTTTAGGAAAAGCATCGTGTTGGAAACCTTAAGACATCTGTTTTAAACCAATCAAATCCGGTATAATTTTTCTTTCTTTTCCATTTTACTAATCTCATATAAAGCCATACCCCTTTCCAATCTGGAATTCATCAATTCTATAATCTCAATCAAAAACTCAAATCCAGCAACACAATTTATATACAAGACCATTCATATTCATCTCATCTTAATTCAGTATGCAAATCCACATTCCATATCCATACACAATTTCATAATCCATGCACATCATAAATTAATTACTTACAAAACCTTAATGGCATTCCAAGCCATAATACAACATCAATATCCAAATCCGAATATGTACACAAATCCAATGATCACATAATTCTCAACAACAATCTAACTTACAAAACAATATGCACACATACAAACAAAACCTTCAATTTTCTTCACCCGATCTTCTTCTCATCACCTGTGGATGGGAATGAAGGGGGGGGGGTGAGCTTATAGCTCGTGGGTAACAGTTTATAACAAATAAATAAGCAAAACCTTTAAAAACACTTTTCTTTTCTTTTCTTGCAAAAACTTTGTTTGAAACCCATAAAACACATTTTCAAAAGTTCTTTTCTAGCAGTAATCGAAATCACAATTTCCAAAACATGGATGCATCAATCATATCACTTCACAATGCAAATGCACACATAATGGCTCGAGAGTCCCGTAAACACAACGAATAAACCGAAGTTTATCGTAAATAATACGAGTCTGATTTTTCAGGAACTTGTGGCCTCAAGCGGGCAGCCGGGAGAAGGCTATCTATACGTCGACGTGCACGTGACTAAAGAGACGTTCCTCTCTCGCCCAAACAAAAGCACATAATCATGCTTAAATCAATTTATCGAATACTCTTTTCCAAATATACGAAATGCTATAAAATCTTTCGAGGCATAACACAAATGTATTTTGCAATTCATCAAAAGTTCATGTATTGAATCAATAATGATTTTTCAAATCATTCATACAATGATGCAACATTTATGATGCAATTGAAATCAGAAAATCTCTTTGTTTAAAGAAAGCAGTAGTGGCTTGTAAATTCTATTATAAACAGGTACCCACCTCATTTCCATGCTTGAAGCTTGTCCAATGCTTCAATTTGACCATTGCGTCTCTCTTTCTTCCAATAGAAAATTCCCTACACCAATTTCCCACAAATTCAATCTCATAAATAACATAATCCTTAAAATTGAACTTAGAAAACACTAATTCCACATATAATCAAGCTATCTAAATCATCAATTTTCAAAATCTCCAATTCACAAAATTGGGTATAACCCTAATTAATTTCCATCCAAAATTGATCCCATTATAACATGTAATCTCCAAAATTGACTTTAGAATTCACAAAGCCATACCAATTCCAAGGTATCTAAACCAAAAACTCTCTAAAAGATCAAAGATCGAAAATCTACTCTTACCTTCATCTTCCCCAATTTCGGATTTTCTTGGCTCATGATGGAGCTCTCTTCATTCTTCACCTTTTTCTCTCTTGAATCAACATAGAAAGCTTGCTTGAATACCCCTAAAAATCAAACCTTAGCTCTCTCTCTTTTTTTTCTCCTTCACTCATCCGAAGGCTTGCTCTCCCTTCTCTCTTTTCTCTATCGTTTTCTTCCTTTATTCTTTTCTGTTTTGCTCTTTTGTATCATGTTTCAACAAGGGAAGGAGGATAGCCCACTTGCTTTTATAGTTTCATGTCAATTAATGAATGAGGAATGACCCATAGGCCCCTCCATTTAAGCCTATAAACTTAACTCTTTAAGTAAACTTCCAAAATTGCCCCTTCATTGGTCTTTAAAATTGACATCTTGTCTGATTATTTTGATCAAGTAAATGAAGCCATTTGACAAGACTTTCTTTTATAGAAATGTCCCTCTCTGTCTTACAAATCCATCGCTTCAAGAATCAGGTCGATCGGAGCTCTATATCTCAAAATATCTCAAAAATACTAAAGTCTGTTCTTCAGACCCGAAACTGAACACTACACCTAATTCCGACCCGAAATTGAAAGTCTTAGAGGGTAAATTGTAGCTCGACTCCTTCATAACATTTGTATCCCCATGGCTCTATTTTAATTAGCAATAAGAATCAACTCAATCAAAGCTCTATCGATCGAGATATCTCCAAAATACTGAACATTGTTCAGCCATTACAACACCGAGACTGAACACTACACCAAACTTCCGACCCGAAATTGAAAGTCTTAGAGGCTAAATTGTAGCTCGGCTCTTTCATAACATTTGTAGATATGTGTCTCTAGTTTAATTTTCAAAAAGAAACAAATCAATCAGAGCTCTATAGCTCGAGATATCTCAAAAATACCAAACACTATTCAGAACATTTCCACGGGTCAGCTCACTTAGATCGGGTTGATATTTTTCTATTTATTGTGAAAGCCAATATATTTGATATGAAAAGATAGAAAAATATCTTAAGAATCTAACGCTTCAAAAATCGGGTCGATCGGAGGTCGGATGAAGAAGTTATGCTCAAAAGAGTGAAAGGAGGTCAGTCGGCCGAAATATCAACAGAATGCAGCTCGGCCAATTTGCCAAGCGATGCGCGCGCGCGGGCTGGCACTCGGCCTGCCAAGCACTGCTGAGCTCTCACGTTGGCCGATCGGCCAGCCTGACCGACCTTCCAACTTCTAACGTTTATAACTTTTGACTCTGAACTCCGAATTTTATAAACTCGGTACCGTTGGAAATAAAAAAGAGAGATCTACAATTTTTAAGAAGGACTCACAAACAAGCTCAGTCTTTAAAGGGGTCAAAAATGCGCTTGAAGATAACCAATCGATAATCTCCTCAAAACTTTAAACAACATCTCAACTTGTAAGCATCATAACTTTTGCCCCAGAACTCCAAATTTGACAAACTTGGTGTCTATAGCAAGGTAAACGAACCCTCTACAACCTTTATGAAGGTCTGAAAAATTGAATCGACCTTTAAATGGGTCAAAAACTCCACACAAACTGCTAGTCGATCAGCTTCACACTAAACAGCATTAGAACTTCTTAAAATCATAACTTTCTACTCCCTTTTCGAATATTTTCTTGCTTTATATCAATGGAAAGATAAAAACAAACTCTACAATGTTCATGAAGAACTCCAAAGAAAATTCAACCTCTAACTAAGTCAATTTTTCAATCAACGTTTCTTCCCTGTTAGTAATCACCTAAGTAATATCCAAACTTCAATTTATCATAACTTCTTGCCCCGATAGCTAAAAATTGCATACTTTATGGCGTTAGAAAGCTGGAAACATGAGCTACAATTTCATTAAGACCTTATGAACAATTCTACATCAATGAGGGTCAAAATTCAAATCGAAGCTACTGCCCGGAAATTTCCATACTAAACAACATTCAAACTTCACAATTTCACATATTTCAACCTCCACATCCAAAAATTGCATATTATACATCACATTATAGCTATTCTAATTCTCTATAACTTTCACGTAAACCATTTATTCCAATTCAAACCACATCAGTACGGTGATAGTATATTTCATAGTATTTTTCCCAAAACAATGCCAAGTAAACTTAACTTTGAAACTCATAACTTTTGATTCCAATATCGAAAACTGTCATACTTTATGGCTACAGAAAGCTCTCAACATAATCTACAAATTTCGTGAAGATCATTTCCTCAAATTCTGCCTAAATCAAAAGTCAACTTTCAAGTTAAACTTTCTATTTTCTTCAAAATTTCACACTTTCACTTTCTATTTCATACTTTTCAACTCCATTTAAATCAACCCATTCACTTTAACTTTCATAACTCATACAACTCTACTCAAATTTCAAAGTCATCAAAACCAATTACTTCATTTCTCATCATTTTTCTTTAAGCACAATAACATCTATAACACAATTCATATCCAAAAACACTCATTGAATTCATTTTAATATTTTTAATTTCCACCGAAAGTTCGGGGTCCAACATAGCCAGTCATCTTCACTTCGAATTCCATCTTCAGTAGCAGTTAGTCATACCTCCTTAGTAAGGAATCAGCACAATCACCCAATTACATTGCGTCAGTAGGAGCATATTCGAGTGGAGAAGATGCCTTCAAACCACCAACACAAGTAGCAAAGTCAGTAGTAAACATTAGGACAGGTTGAGAGGATAGCTATTTGAATAGTAGATAGCTTCTACTCTCCTTCACTGTGCAGAGTTTATAGGTTCCCAAGGGGATACATGCTTTATGGTGACATCCATGGCTCTCATGGTTTTTAGTTCAAAGTTGAATATAGATATGGACAATCTACCCATAGAAAGCTTGGTAGACTCAATAGTTCAGCAAAGACAAAATAAGCACCAAAGACGTTGATAGTTAACAAAGCCGTACACACCTACCAACTCATTATATATGTTTTTGGGTTGTCAATTTTTGTCTGTGTTATCTTAATTTTGTTTGTTGTGCTATTGGACATTGTAATGGGTATATTGGTGTAATAGGTTGTGTTTGATTTTTCAATAGGCAAGGTCATTTGGAAGGACGGTAGCATCCAATATGGTAGACTTGTTGTGGATAGGAGTCAAGAAGTTAGGCCTTGTGAACCCTTTTGGTTGTTAAGGGAAGTTGGTGTAGTCCACTAGCTATGTACATACCTTTATTATTTTTTGTATAAAACTATTCTGATTTACCAAAAAAAATAATGAGACAGTGGCTTCAACTTCATCAAACAAGTTTAATTCTAAACAAAATCATTCAAGTTATTCCAAATCATTAGCAGGAAAAATTTGTTTTTAGGAGATCTGGACTAAATATACATATTAATCAAGACCTAAATGTCAAGTTATTCACCCTTTTCAATTGTACACACACATTAACAATTATTTAGTCATTCAAACTCTGTAACTACTCCTAAGTATGTTTTCATGAAAAGTTAAGCTGCTTACAATTTTGGTAGGATTTATTTGAAACCATCTTTATTACTTTTCGTGGACATGGACCTTCTCTTTTTACACAAAGGCAAACATTGGTGATAAATGTCGATCTGGTTACTCGACTAAGTCATGCCTTTATTAAGTTTCTTGGTTGGAACATCATTATAGCCTTTTGACACGAAGGCACATATTTATGATGTGTGTCGATCCAGTTACTTGGCTACATCACGTTCTTAACTACTACTAGCTCTATTCATAACCTGAAGGCCAGCAGAATAGTTGTTTATTTAAAATTAATTTTTCTAATTATTATTTAATGCCTACCTTATTGCTTTGGTTACTCGTTTTTATAAAAAATACTAGCAAAGCTACTTTAGTCGAAAGACCTAAAATTATGAATGAATGTGACAATGTATAAGGTGATAAACTAACACTAAATCCTAATTAACTTGCATATTTAATGAAAGAATCCAAATCACTAATTTCTCGAGCTAATTGTTGGAGTTATGTAAATATAGTGCCCTGGAAAGCAAGTGTATTTACATGTAACTTTATCTTCTTCGATTCTGAGTTTTGTAATGAAAATATTTATTATTAATAAAACAAAAGAGTTTGGTTTTATCTGTATGAGCATTATATATCTGGTCATAAGGTACCAAGATTCATTTGTAAGTAATATACATATACATAGAGATGTATGGGAAACATGTATATTATTAGAATCAATTAATTGATTCACATTTGAATAATCAAGTTGGTGGTTTGATTATGGTTTAGGCTGCGATGTTGCGATTTATCTCCATATAAGTAAAGGAGTTTACTTAAAGGGAATGATGAGTTTCATATCATGATAGTAGTAGACTATCGATAATGGCACTATTAAATGAATTGGAATCAAGTATGTTTTCAAGAATAAAGTGGGCGTTACTTTAATCTTAAAACATACAACTTAAGCATTCGCTTATTATGAACCACAATCTTGATGAGTGGTGAACTCATATGTGTTTCATTATAATTCTTGATATGATTGGAATGGATTTTTACAGGTATTAATCCGATTATCTCGCATGTTGGAATTATTAATTGAAACATGTATCGAGGAACATTCACTCGAATAAAGAGTTTATAGTGTTATCATCTCTTCTAGATGTTTTAAGGAGATTTGGTGATTAAGCGACGCCGATAGTTTGATGGACTAGCTACCATCAAGTCTTAACACTAAGATGAGATCTTATGTGTTAATCACCATATAAAGTAAAATGAGAGATCTAGAAGGAAAAACCAACATAAGGACAAAACGGTAATTTTACCCTTTGTTGTGCGGATGGCTATAATAAGGTTCTAAATAGGGTTTGCAATTGGACATATTCTCATAATATTTAATAATTCAAGAGTTCAACTAATTGTCTTTAGTGGAATGACATTTAGTTAATAAGCTAGAATTAATTCCAATGAGATTGAATTATTTCTGGGCTTATTGGAGCTTGAATTATCAAAGTCCAATAAGATTCTCCACTTGGTTTTAAGAAAGGTTATCAAGCTAAGAAAGAAGTAGTTTGGAGGCTTTAGAAGTCCATAGTTGAATGATGGGCTTATACTAATTAATGGTTAATTGGAAGCCTATATGTTCATTTAGAAATGGGCTTGTTTTGGTTTAATGTAATTGATTAGATTAATTATATTAAAACAATTTTTTTTAAATGGAGAAGAAGCAATTTCAAAATTGTGTTAGGTTAGATGTGTAACCACACATTTGACATTAAAATACTAAATAAAGATGGTCTTTATTATGGTTCATCATTATTAAATGGAGTTATGAACTTACCATTAAATGGTTTAATGGTTGGCTTTTAATGTTGGCATGTAACCTATTTGCATTCATTAGATTAAAGATGAAAGATGTGCATTAGATGGACCATCTTCCTTCTTTCTTCTTGCCAAAACCGAAATGGGTATTCAATTATAGGTTATGGTCTTTTCAAATAGCCATTTTAAAGATAAATGAAGTAAGTCTCATTTATTGGCTATTTGATGAGTGATTAATGTAAGAAGTGATGCATTGGATGCCTCTGACTTATTCCATTCATGCATATTTCGAAATTGAGATGTAAGAAAGGGTTCTTGCATGGTTTTTATTCATTCTCTCCTTTCATGCAAGGTAGAACTAAAATTCCTAAGTGAAAGAATTGAAAGAGTTTCAATTTTGGTTCTTCTTCTTCTAAGAAAATCTCCTCCAAATATTTCTTCTCCTTTCCCACCAAAGGATTTTGTTAACCTAGTTGTCCTTGAAGAACAAGTGGTAAATCTAATTGGTTGAGGACACTACAACAAGGAAGAAGATAGATTGCTAAAGGAAAAGACTCAAAGGCAAAGGATTTGGATATAAGAAGGAGAGGATAAGCGAACGAGGATTTAAAGGCAGGCGAAGGAGTCGGTAATTCCTTTTATCTTGTTCTTGGTTTTATTATCCTTATACCATATCATGTATGGATTAGCATGTTGATTTGGATATATTGCTTCCGCTGCAAGATGATTTCTTAAAAAGTTTTGAAATCTATCGTTTCTCCAAACTAAGCATGCTTTCTTTTTCCAATCCAACAATTGGTATCAGAGCCAGGTTTTTCATGCATGATTTCGGTTCCTATATGGTGGATGCATGGGTTGGCAATCTTTTTATTTATACTGCATATTTTTATGTGATAGAAATATATATGGTGTATGTTGCTCTTTTGGTTGTCCATAGAAGTTAAATTTTATCTTGTAAGATTTCTTCATTTGGTTGTAACAAGGAGGGTGGTCTATCATCACCATGTTTCCTCCTTGGTTTCTTTTTTCTATTTTATTTGATTTTGTAATGTACAAATTGATGTAATGATGAAGAAGGAGCAGCCATGGATTGAAGAAATGGAAAGGTAAAATTTTCGGTGTATCCTTTGTGTTTTGGCATAAGTTTTGTGAAAACTAAGTTGCTGGAATTTTGTTTCAATGAATCATATTTCAGTTATGATTGGAAAACAAGTACTGGTTTTTGTTTCAAAGAATCCAATTTCGGTTTTGCTAAAATACTAAGTGCTGTTTTTAATTTTCATGAAATGAGTTTCGGTTTTAATAAAGAAGTGCTGGGATTTTTGTCAAAACAAAGATTTGGTTTTCTAAAATCTAGTGCTGAAATTTTATTTTCAAAATGACAAAATTCTAATTTCATAAATGCCATTACATTTTGTTTACCGAATGAGCGGATCATGTTAGCGAAGAGTTGAGCGGAAGATCCAAGATGAAGAAGCATTTTTGGGCCTAAAAGGCTTGTAATTATTTTATGTTTCTAGGATGGACAATCAAAAGTGGCTTTATTAGTTCATGTGATGAATGGAGAAATGAATGCTTGTAATATGTGATATTATGTGATTGCATGTCATTTAGAAAATTGCCAACCCTAGGCCTTGCCATGCATTCATTATGTATGAGATATATAATGAAACAATATAGGATGGATAATAAATTGCATCTAGACAAGATGGTATTTAAAACTTAAAGCCCAAAAAGATTGAGTGGGAGAGGATGCTCCTGTGAGAGTCCACGGTCTCCAAATGATGGCCCATTTGCATGTGGTGAAGTGTTACTCCCCATCGGAGGGCATGGATCCTAGATCTTGCATGGTTTGGGTCTCCTTAAGGCTAAGTCCACTTAATGATAGCAAATGTGACCTCCCACCGAGGCATGATTTGTAGGTATCTTTAGTGAATGAATCAAATGGTTATACACTCAACATTTTTTATCAATAAACTGCCCACCGTAGCTCTGTTGGTAAAAGTATGGATCAAATTAAGACGCTTCTTGAAAAATTGAGCATGAGATGCTTGGTAGTTTTTTGAGTGGGAGGGTCCCAGTTTTCTTTTAATAGATAAGATGGCCCACCGTCACTTAGTCTATTATAGATAAGAAAAATAACCGTCGTATAATGTTTTAATTTTTTAAGTTTTGTTAAATCTATCATCATGCATACATGCATCATGATTTTATACAAAGTTCCATAAATTGTTGACTAGTATGCTCATGTTTTAATAATTTATATTTTCAGACATAATCAACCACAAAATGAATCCACTCACCCTGCTCTTGACTAATAACAAATTGGAAAATGGAGACAAGTTTAATGAATGGAGACGTAACCTTGACATTGTTCTTCAACATGAACGTATTTCATGGGTGTTAACTGAAAATGAGCCTACACCTCTAAGTGGAGATGCAACTCCTAAGCAAGTCCAACAACATGAGCGTTGGCAGAATGCTGACAAGACTACTAAGTGTTATATTAAAGCTTCATCAATGGCATGTTGCAAAAGCAAATTGCTTGTATGAAAACTGCTAGTGTAATGGTCCATCACCTACATGAGATGTTTGGTGTGAGGACTAGGTCTCAAGAGTGAAAGCTATCCAAACCTTTCATAATCTCGAGCATGAAACACGTGAACTGCAAGGGATTACATGATGAAGGTAATCTCTGCGGTCACTGAGGCTGAGATGCTTAGGGCGGATATGGATGCGGACACGCAGATGATTATGATCATCAATAGCTTAAACTCTTCTTTTCAGCAATTTAAGTTGGACTATGAGCTCAACAACATGGACTACACCTTGAGTGAGTTGATGAATACCCTCCAGAGCACGGACGAAATATTGAATATTAAGGCTCATGGGCCAGAAGCTAATGTAGCTTCTTCTTCTAAGCCTAAGGGTAAGGGCAAGGAAAAGAAAAAGGGTCCAATGAAAAAGAAGGCCCAAATAGGGGTCAAGGCCAAACCCATGAAAAAGAAGGCCAAAGAGAACATTAAAGGAAAGTGTTTCCACTGTGATGAGATGGGCCACTGGAAAAGAAACTGTCCAGTCTACCTAGAGTCCCTCAAAAGTAAACAAGGTATGGGCTTCCTAAGTTTGTTAGGAACTAGAAATGTGGCAGATTTATCTACTTCTTGGATATTAGATTCAGGAGCCACTAACCATGTTTGTAATTCTTTGCGGGGTTCCAATGAAGGAAAAGACTTCCTAAAGGCCGCCAAGTTAAGATAGCAGATGGTTCCTATGTTTCAGCGAAATCGGTGGGAGTAGTTATCTTGGACTTTCCTAGTGGTCATAGCTTATATTTGGAAGATGTTTATTACATGCCAATGATTGTAAGGAACATGATTTCATTTTTGTCTAATAAAATCTGGCTATTCCTTATATTTTGAAAAGGTTGTTTCAATATATGAGAATAAGGATTATTTGTGAAGCGATAATTAAACAGGATTGTTTTTATAGAACCTATGAAAGGCTCACTAAACACCACGAATTGATAAAACCAAGACAATCCAATATCTCAGCATTAATTCAAAGTATCTGTGGCATCTAAGGATGGGTCATATCAATCGAAAAAGACTTGATGAGCTAGTAAAGGATGGGATCCTTATGGGCTTGGATAGTGATCCATTACCCACTGTGAATCTTGTATTGAAGGAAAAATGACAAAGCCTCATTTCCTTCTAAAGGAAACGATTTGAATCCACATTGGACATGGTACATCTTGATGTGTGGGCCCATGAATGTACAAGCTAGAGGAGGTTATGAATATTTCATAACTTTTATAGATGATTACTCAAGACATGGCTATTTGTATTTGATGCATAAAAGAGTGAATCTTTTGAAAAGTTCAAAGAATTCAAAGTCAAGTCGAGAAGCAACTTGGCAAGCCATTAAAAGCGACTTCGATCAAATCGAGGTGGTGAGTATTTATCCGGAGAGTTCCAAAATATTTAATTGACAATGGAATTGTTTCCAATTTGTCGACTCCTCGTACACCTCAACGAGAATGGTGTAGCGAGAGGAGAAATAGAACTCTATTAGAAATGGTAAGATCAATGATGTCCTATGCTAGCCTTCGAGAATCGTTACGGGGATATGCCATACAACGACAACATATCTTCTTAACTTTGCTCCATCCAAATCGGTGCCTAAAACACTTAGGGAGTTGTGGATGGCGAGTGCCTTCATTGAGGCACTTGAGGACTTAGGGCTGTCCAGCCCATGTTCTAAAGCCTGAATCCACAAAGATGGAACCAAGGTCGAAGTATGTTTGTTTGTAGGATATCTCTGAGGAACTCGAGGGTACTATTTTATAGTCCTCATGATAGGAAGGTATTTGTGTTTACAAATGCAAACTTCTTAGAGGAAGAGTTTGTGAGAAATCACAGAGGAAGAAGTGAAGTAGTACTAAAGGAGTTAGCAATTTCATCCAAACCAAGAGTTGTTTTGGATATGAAAGAACAAGATGTCGAAATGGATTCAAGAGTTGAATCAGAAGTGCAACCTGAACATCAAGATGTGCCTAGACGTAGTGGGAGGGTTGTGAGACAACCAGATAGGTATCTGGGTTTAGGAGAAGGCTTAATTGCCATCTCAGACTAAGAAGAAACAGATCCCATTATGTATACACAGGCTATTAATGATGTTGATGCAGGAAAATGGCTCAAGGCAATGGAATCGGAAATAGATTCTATGTATACTAATGAAGTTTGGGTCCTTGTAGATCTACCACCAGGTCTAAAAACCATAGGGTGTAAATGGATCTATAAAAGGAAAAGGGGATCGGATGGAAAGGTAGAGACCTTTAAAGCTAGATTGGTAGCTAAAGGCTATACTCAAAAGGAGGGTATAGACTACGAGGAGACTTTTTCTCCGGTTGCCATGCTTAAGTCCATCAGGATTCTTTTGGCCATAACAACCTATTTCGATTATGAAATATGGCAAATGGATGTCAAGACCGCATTTCTGAATGGAGATCTTGAGGAGACCATTTATATGGCCCAACCAGAAGGATTCATTGAGCTAGGTAATGAGCATAAGGTTTGCAAGTTGCAAAAGTCCATTTATGAACTTAAGCAAGCATCTAGGTCTTGGAACATTAGGTTTGATAAGGCTATCAAAACCTATGGGTTCATACAAAACCTAGATGAGCCTTGTGTTTACAAAAGAATACAAGAAGGTAAGGTTACTTTCCTAATCACGTATGTTGATGACATTACGCTCATTGGAATGATGTGGGAATGTTATCTGCGGTTAAGGATGGCTGAATGAGCAGTTTTCAATGAAGGATTTGGGAGAGGCTACCTATGTTCTAGGGATCAAACTTATAAGGGATCGTAAGAACAAGAAGATAGTTTTGTCTCAACTAACCTACATTGAGAATATGCTCAATAAGTTCGCCATGCAAGATTCTAAGAGGGTTTCACTCTACTAGACATGGAATCAAACTTTCAAAGGAACAAGCACCTAAAACCCAAGAGGAGGTTGAGCGCATGCGTAACATTCCATATGCTTGGCAGTTGGTAGTTTGATGTATGCAATCTTGTGCACTAGACCGGATATACATTACGCGATGGGATCTGTAGCGATTTCAGTCCAATCCAGAATGGAACATTGAATTGCGGTTAAGTGTATATTAAAGTATCTTCGTGGGACGAAGAACTTAATGCTTGTTTACTCTAAGTAATCTTATTCCGACAAGATATACGGATTCGATTTCCAATCGATGTTGATTCAAGGAAATCAACTTCGGTTCTATATTTACTTTAGGAGGTGGAGCCATAGTTTAGAGGAGTGTCAAGCAATCTTGTATTGTTGATTCGACTATGGAGGTTGAGTATGTTGTTGCTTGTGAAGCGTGAAAGGAAGCGATCTGGCTCCTAAGTTCTAAAAGATTTGGAGGTAGTTCGAGAGGCGAAAAAGCCATTACACTTTATTGTGATAATAGTGGGGCGATGGTTAATTCTAAAGAACCTCGGAACCACAAAGTCGCCAAACACATTGAGCGAAAGTATCATCTCATAAGGAGATAATACAACGTGGAGAAGTGGATGTGGTAAAGATTCTACTGAGTAAAACCTTGCGATCCGTTCACAAAGACATTGACTCAAAATAGTTTTGAGGGTCACCTAGAAGGATGGGAATGAAGGATATGTCAAAGTTGCTTTAGGGCAAGTGGGAGATTGTTGGAGTTATGTAAATATAGTGCCTGGAAAGCAAGTGTATTTACATGTAACTTTATCTTCTTCGATTCTGATTTTGTAATGAAAATATTTATTATTAATAAAACAAAAGAGTTTGGTTTTATCTGTATGAGCATTATATATCTGGTCATAAGGTACCAAGATTCATTTGTAAGTAATATACATATACATAGAGATGTATGGGAAACATGTATATTATTAGAATCAATTAATTGATACAGTTGAATAATCAAGTTGGTCGTTTGATTATGGTTTAGATCAGTAGTGTTGCGATTTATCTCCATATAAGTAAAGGAGTTTACTTAAAGGGAATGATGAGTTTCATATCATGATAGTAGTAGACTATCGATAATGGCACTATTAAATGAATCGGAATCAAGTATGTTTTCAAGAATAAAGTGGGTCGTTACTTTAATCTTAAAACATACAACTTAAGCATTCGCTATTATGAACCACAATCTTGATGAGTGGTGAACTCATATGTGTTTCATTATAATTCTTGATATGATCGGAATGGATTTTTACAGGTATTAATCCGATTGTCTGCATGTTGGAATTATTAATTGAAACATGTATCGTGAACATTCACTCAAATAAAGAGTTTATAGTGTTATCATCTCTTTAGATGTTTTAAGGAGATTTGGTGATTAAATGGCGCGATAGTTTGATGGACTAGCTACCCATCAAGTCTTAACACTAAGATGAGATCTTATGTGTTAATCACCATATAAAGTAAAATGAGAGATCTAGAAGGAAAAACCAACATAAGGGCAAAACGGTAATTTTACCCTTTGTTGTGCGGATGGCTATAATAAGGTTCTAAATAAGGTTTGCAATTGGACATATTCTCATAATATTTAGTAATTCAAGAGTTCAACTAATTGTCTTTAGTGGAATGACATTTAGTTAATAAGCTAGAATTAATTCCAATGAGATTGAATTATTTCTGGGCTTATTGGAGCTTGAATTATCAAAGTCCAATAAGATTCCCCACTTAGCTTTAAGGAAGGTTATCAAGCTAAGAAAGAAGTAGTTTGGAGGCTTTAGAAGTCCATAATTGAATGATGGGCTTATACTAATTAATGGTTAATTGGAAGCCCATATGTTCATTTAGAAATGGGCTTGTTTTGGTTTAATGTAATTGATTAGATTAATTATATTACAACAATTTTTTTTAAATGGAGAAGAAGCAATTTCGAAATTGTGTTAGGTTAGATGTGTAACCACACATGTGACATTAAAATACTAAATAAAGATGGTCTTTATTATGGTTCATCATTATTAAATGGAGTTATGAACTTACCATTAAATGGTTTAATGGTTGGCTTTTAATGTTGGCATGTAACCTATTTGCATTCATTAGATTAAAGATGAAAGATGTGCATTAGATGGACCATCTTCCTTCTTTTTTCTTGTCAAAACCGAAATGGGTATTCAATTATAGGTTATGGTCTTTTCAAATAGCCATTTTAAAGATAAATGAAGTAAGTCTCATTTATTGGCTATTTGATGGGTGATTAATGTAAGAAGTGATGCATTGGATGCCTCTGACTTATTCCATTCATGCATATTCGAAATTGAGATGTAAGAAAGGGTTCTTGCATGGTTTTTATTCATTCTCTCCTTTCATACAAGGTAGAACCGAAATTCCTAAGTGAAAGAATTGAAAGAGTTTCAATTTTTGTTCTTCTTCTTCTAAGAAAATCTCCTCCAAATATTTCTTCTCCTTTCCCACCAAAGGATTTTGTTAACCTAGTTGTCCTTGAAGAACAAGTGGTAAATCTAATTGGTTGAGGATACTACAACAAGGAAGAAGATAGATTGCTAAAGGAAAAGAATCAAAGGCAAAGGATTTGGATATAAGAAGGAGAGGATAGCGCGGCGAGGATTTAAAAGTCATGTGCGAAGAATCGGTAATTCCTTTTATCTTGTTCTTGGTTTTATTATCCTTATACCATATCATGTATGGATTAGCATGTTGATTTGGATATATTGCTTCCGCTGCAAGATGATTTCTTAAAAAGTTTTGAAATCTATCGTTTCTCCAAACTAAGCATGCTTTCTTTTTCCGATCCAACACTAATGACTCTTCGTAATCTAATAGTTTATGTTCAAAATTAAATCATTTTCGTTCCATCTAAGCCATCAACACATTCACACTCAAAGAAAAACACACAATCCTTTCCACACTTAAACAACACATTGTCCTCAACGTGAGAAGGAGACAAACAAACACACATGGAAAGAAGTTACATAAAATAAAACAAAAATAAAGACTAAATTTAAAAGAAAAAGGTTAGAAATAAAGCCTTACAGTGATAGAGGTGATGATGGTAAGGGACTGAGAACAAATTCACTGAATGCTTGAGACTAAATTTCACCTCTTTTTGCTTACTTCCTCGATCATCTAACTCTGGTTGAAGTCCTATGCCTTCCTGAACTTATTTGGAAATGAAAAAACCTAACTACAAAATTCAAACTATCTAAACGTCAAAGGGAATAACATGAAATTAATAATCTATAGATTGCCTCCCATGTAGTGCTTCTTTTAATGTCAACAACTCAATGCTCTTCTTGTGCTCAAGGTGGTCAAATGAATCGTGCAATGGTGGCGCAATCGTCAATCTTAAAATTTGCACATGAACTACCATTCCCTGGGTTCCACCTTCCTTCTACTTCACCTTCCTTCACCTTCTCCTCAATGGTTGTTTCTTTCTAAATGCATTCCTAGGATCCTTAATATCTTTCCATTGTCCTTGAGGTTCAGTTTCTTTGATGTTAGCTAGAAGTAAGGGAGAATTGTTGTCATTCTTTGACATAGTGAAGGTTATTTGGTGCTCTTCGACCTTAAGAGTTAGTTCACCCCATTAACGTCAATTATTGAGGGAGTAGTAGTCAAGAATGATCACCTAAGAATTATAGGTGTTGGAACCCCTCCCCGGTGAGTCGCGTGCCCGACGTCCTACGTGACATCTGGACGCGCATCTCACAAGGGAGGGATTCCTCACCACGAAAGAAACCTCAAATTGAACTGAATTTAACGTCATCCGAACAAAATTTACTAATTCAACATATCACAAAGACAACCTAGCCAACTACAAGTTCACAACAAAATGGTTCGGGTGGACCCGAAACAGAACGAACGACACATTTCCGCGATGCGGTCATGTGTTGTCGTGACGAATAGAGTCCTAAGGGAACTCCACGCCACTAGCGGGCGGGCGGAGAAGCCTATAATAGGCAGGTGCACGACTCAAACCGACCACCACAAACCCAAAGAAAACATATAGTTCACACAATTCAAAACAATTGCCTCTCGGCATTCACAAATTTACTTTCACATAAATTGCCAAAACAACGATCTTTTTCCCGAAATCACAATTTCTTATTATTTTCACTTAATAACTCAATGAACCAACCATTCCAACATAACTTTATACACAGAATTATCACATACAAATTCAATACATCATCAAGCATAATTCTTACAAATTTCTAAGTCATTTACATCTTAATTCGAATTTATTATAAAGACGGTAATATACTTATCAACTCAATTATTAAGGAATTACCCACCTTAAATTCCTTTAACTTTGCGACTGATCCAAAGGTCTTGCTTCTACCTCCAAATGCCTCAATTCACCTTCATTAACATGATTATCCCATAAGAACATAGGATATCGAAATCTGACGATTTTAAGGATACGAAAGTATAGAATTTAACTTATCTAACTTACCCATAACCATTCTAAGCTCTTTAAACTAAAACCTAACCAAATAACTCAAACAAATTCGAAAATCCTTACCTTAGGACAAAACCCACGAAATTCTCTTTGTTTCTATAAGGAGATTTAACTCTTCCTTTCACTTTCCTCTTGCATAAAACTCTTAAACCTCTCCTTTCTAAGCAAAAAAAAAACTAAATCCCTTACTTCCCTTCTTCTTCTTCTTCTTCTTCTTCTTCCACCGAAAACTCCTCTCTTTTCTTTCTAAGTTTCGAAAGTCTCCCTCTATACCTTATAACTTCGGTGGTTTTCTAGAAAACTAAGGGAATTTATTCTAACTTATCACCTATACCAATACTACGTAGTTTTAGTAATACTCTCCCTTTTCTTTTGCAATTTCATGAGTCTCCTCCATATCCTACGGCTACTTCATTCCTTCAATGCCTTCTTTATTTCTCTAATTACTTTTCTTATTCATTTAAGTCATTAAAGACAATTAAAAGGGCTAAAAGCCCATCTTCCAAACCTTAAGCCTTAAAACCATATACAAACTCTCAAATTGGTCATACACCATCTTATTCTCTTTTAATTCTAACAACTTATTAAAATCTAATTTTTACTAAATTTTATAAATTAAACACTAAGTCTCAAATTATTCTAATTAATCTCAAAATAAATCAAAAACGCTTAAAGCGGATCGGGGCCCAACATTTCTCCCCTCCTTAAAAGAATTTCGTCCTCGAAATTCGTACCTGAATCATTGAAGAGATGGGGATACTTCTGCTTCATAGCTTCCAATAGCTCCCACGTGGCTTCTTCCATAGAATGATTCCTCCATAAGACTTTTACCAACTGAACAGTCTTATTCCTGAGAACCTTTTCTTTAGTATCTAAAATCTGCACTGGAAGCTCTTCATAACTCAGTTATCATTCAACCAAATTTCATCGACTTGAGCGACATGGGAGGATCGATCGATATCTTGTCAAGATAGAGACATGAAACACATCATGTATCTTAAATAACTCCGAGGCAAGGCTAACTCAGTAAGCCAACGGACCAATCCTCTCCGAATCTCATACGGTCCCATCGCCTCGGACTTAGCTTACCCTTTCGCGAATCTCGTAATCCCTTTCCTACGTGACATCTGGACGCGCATCTCACAAGGGAGGGATTCCTCACCACGAAAGAAACCTCAAATTGAACTGATTTTAACGTCATCCGAACAAAATTTACTAATTCAACATATCACAAAGACAACCTAGCCAACTACAAGTTCATAACAAAATGGTTCGGGTGGACCCGAAACAGAACGAACGACACATTTCCGCGATGCGGTCATGTGTTGTCGTGACGAATAGGAGTCCTTAAGGGGAACTCCACGGCCACTAGCGGGCAGGCGGGAGAAGCCTATAATAGACAGGTGCACCTGACTCAAACTGGACCACCACAAACCCAAAGAAAACATATAGTTCACACAATTCAAAAACAATTGCCTCTACTGGCATTCACAAATTTACTTTCACATAAATTGCCAAAACAACGATCTTTTTCCCGAAATCACAATTTCTTATTATTTTCACTTAATAACTCAATGAACCAACCATTCCAACATAACTTTATACACAGAATTATCACATACAAATTCAATACATCATCAAGCATAATTCTTACAAATTTCTAAGTCATTTACATCTTAATTCGAATTTATTATAAAGACGGTAATATACTTATCAACTCAATTATTAAGGAATTACCCACCTTAAATTCCTTTAACTTTGCGACTGATCCAAAGGTCTTGCTTCTACCTCCGAATGCCTCAATTCACCTTCATTAACATGATTATCCCATAAGAACATAGGATATCGAATCGATTTATTTTAAGGATACGAAAGTATAGAATTTAACTTATCTAACTTACCCATAACCTTTCTAAGCTCTTTAAACTAAAACCTAACCAAATAACTCAAAGAAATTCGAAAATCCTTACCTTAGGACAAAACCCACGAAATTCTCTTTGTTTCTATAAGGAGATTTAACTCTTCCTTTCACTTTCCTCTTGCATAAAACTCTTAAACCTCTCCTTTCTAAGCAAAAAAAAACTAAATCCCTTACTTCCTTCTTCTTCTTCTTCTTCTTCTTCTTCCACGAAAACTCCTCTCTTTTCTTTCTAAGTTTCGAAAGTCTCCCTCTATACCTTATAACTTCGGTGGTTTTCTAGAAAACTAAGGGAATTTATTCTAACTTATCACCTATACCAATACTACGTAGTTTTAGTAATACTCTCCCTTTTCTTTTGCAATTTCATGAGTCTCCTCCATATCCTACGGCTACTTCATTCCTTCAATGCCTTCTTTATTTCTCTAATTACTTTTCTTATTCATTTAAGTCATTAAAGACAATTAAAAGGGCTAAAAGCCCATCTTCCAAACCTTAAGCCTTAAAACCATATACAAACTCTCAAATTGGTCATACACCATCTTATTCTCTTTTAATTCTAACAACTTATTAAAATCTAATTTTACTAAATTCTATAAATTAAACACTAAGTCTCAAATTATTCTAATTAATCTAAAAATAAATCAAAAGCGCTTAAAGCGGATCGGGCCCAACATTTCTCCCTCCTTAAAAGAATTTCGTCCTCGAAATTGCACAAATCATTGAAGAGATGGGGATACTTACGCTTCATAGCTTCCAATAGCTCCCACGGCTTCTTCCATAGAATGATTCCTCCATAAGACTTTTACCAACTGAGCAGTCTTATTCACGAGAACCTTTTCTTTAGTATCTAAAATCTGCTTTGAAGCTCTTCATAACTCAAGTTATCATTCAACCAATTTCATCGACTTGAGCGACATGGGAGGATCGATCGATATCTTGTCGGCATAGAGACATGAAACACATCATGTATCTTAAATAACTCGGAGGCAAGGCTAACTCAGAAGCCAACGGACCAATCCTCTCCGAGAATCTCATACGGTCCCACGCACCTCGGACTTAGCTTACCCTTTCGTCAATCTCGTAATCCCTTTCCTCGTGACATCCGGACGCGCATCTCACAAGGGAGGGATTCCTCACCACGAAAGAAACCTCAAATTGAACTGAATTTAACGTCATCCGAAAAAAATTTACTAATTCAACATATCACAAAGACAACCTAGCCAACTACAAGTTCATTAACAAAATGGTTCGGTGGACCGAACAGCGAGCGAACGACACATTTCCGCGATGCGGTCATGTGTTGTCGTGACGAATAGGAGTCCTTAAGGGGAACTCCACGGCCACTAGCGGGCAGGCGGGAGAAGCCTATAATAGACAGGTGCACCTGACTCAAACTGGACCACCACAAACCCAAAGAAAACATATAGTTCACACAATTCAAAAACAATTGCCTCTACTGGCATTCACAAATTTACTTTCACATAAATTGCCAAAACAACGATCTTTTTCCCGAAATCACAATTTCTTATTATTTTCACTTAATAACTCAATGAACCAACCATTCCAACATAACTTTATACACAGAATTATCACATACAAATTCAATACATCATCAAGCATAATTCTTACAAATTTCTAAGTCATTTACATCTTAATTCGAATTTATTATAAAGACGGTAATATACTTATCAACTCAATTATTAAGGAATTACCCACCTTAAATTCCTTTAACTTTGCGACTGATCCAAAGGTCTTGCTTCTACCTCCGAATGCCTCAATTCACCTTCATTAACATGATTATCCCATAAGAACATAGGATATCGAAATCTGACGATTTTAAGGATACGAAAGTATAGAATTTAACTTATCTAACTTACCCATAACCTTTCTAAGCTCTTTAAACTAAAACCTAACCAAATAACTCAAACAAATTCGAAAATCCTTACCTTAGGACAAAACCCACGAAATTCTCTTTGTTTCTATAAGGAGATTTAACTCTTCCTTTCACTTTCCTCTTGCATAAAACTCTTAAACCTCTCCTTTCTAAGCAAAAAAAAACTGAATCCCTTACTTCCCTTCTTCTTCTTCTTCTTCTTCTTCTTCCACCGAAAACTCCTCTCTTTTCTTTCTAAGTTTTGAAAGTCTCCCTCTATACCTTATAACTTCGGTGGTTTTCTAGAAAACTAAGGGAATTTATTCTAACTTATCACCTATACCAATACTACGTAGTTTTAGTAATACTCTCCCTTTTCTTTTGCAATTTCATGAGTCTCCTCCATATCCTACGGCTACTTCATTCCTTCAATGCCTTCTTTATTTCTCTAATTACTTTTCTTATTCATTTAAGTCATTAAAGACAATTAAAAGGGCTAAAAGCCCATCTTCCAAACCTTAAGCCTTAAAACCATATACAAACTCTCAAATTGGTCATACACCATCTTATTCTCTTTTAATTCTAACAACTTATTAAAATCTAATTTTTACTAAATTTTATAAATTAAACACTAAGTCTCAAATTATTCTAATTAATCTCAAAAATAAATAAAAAACGCTTAAAGTGGATCGGGGCCCAACATTTCTCCCCTCCTTAAAAGAATTTCGTCCTCGAAATTCGTACCTGAATCATTGAAGAGATGGGGATACTTCTGCTTCATAGCTTCCAATAGCTCCCACGTGGCTTCTTCCATAGAATGATTCCTCCATAAGACTTTTACCAACTGAACAGTCTTATTCCTGAGAACCTTTTCTTTAGTATCTAAAATCTGCACTGGAAGCTCTTCATAACTCAAGTTATCATTCAACTGAATTTCATCAGCTTGAACGACATGGGAGGGATCTGATCGATATCTTGTCAGCATAGAGACATGAAACACATCATGTATCTTAAATAACTCCGGAGGCAAGGCTAACCTGTAAGCCAACGGACCAATCCTCTCCAGAATCTCATACGGTCCCACGTACCTCGGACTTAGCTTACCCTTTCTGCCGAATCTCAGAATCCCTTTCCTACGTGACATCTGGACGCGCATCTCACAAGGGAGGGATTCCTCACCACGAAAGAAACCTCAAATTGAACTGAATTTAACATCATCCGAACAAAATTTACTAATTCAACATATCACAAAGACAACCTAGCCAACTACAAGTTCACAACAAAATGGTTCGGGTGGACCCGAAACAGAACGAACGACACATTTCCGCGATGCGGTCATGTGTTGTCGTGACGAATAGGAGTCCTTAAGGGGAACCCACGGCCACTAGCGGGCAGGCGGGAGAAGCCTATAATAGACAGGTGCACCTGACTCAAACTGGACCACCACAAACCCAAAGAAAACATATAGTTCACACAATTCAAAAACAATTGCCTCTACTGGCATTCACAAATTTACTTTCACATAAATTGCCAAACAACGATCTTTTCCCGAAATCACAATTTCTTATTATTTTCACTTAATAACTCAATGAACCAACCATTCCAACATAACTTTATACACAGAATTATCACATACAAATTCAATACATCATCAAGCATAATTCTTACAAATTTCTAAGTCATTTACATCTTAATTCGAATTTATTATAAAGACGGTAATATACTTATCAACTCAATTATTAAGGAATTACCCACCTTAAATTCCTTTAACTGCGGTGATCCAAAGGTCTTGCTTCACCTCCAAATGCCTCAATTCACCTTCATTAACATGATTATCCCATAAGAACATAGGATATCAATCGGCGATTTTAAGGATACGAAAGTATAGAATTTAACTTATCTAACTTACCCATAACCTTTCTAAGCTCTTTAAACTAAAACCTAACCAAATAACTCAAAGAAATTCGAAAATCCTTACCTTAGGACAAAACCCACAAAATTCTCTTTGTTTCTATAAGGAGATTTAACTCTTCCTTTCACTTTCCTCTTGCATAAAACTCTTAAACCTCTCCTTTCCAAGCAAAAAAAAACTAAATCCCTTACTTCCCTTCTTCTTCTTCTTCTTCTTCTTCCACCGAAAACTCCTCTCTTTTCTTTCTAAGTTTCGAAAGTCTCTCTCTATACCTTATAACTTCGGTGGTTTTCTAGAAAACTAAGGGAATTTATTCTAACTTATCACCTATACCAATACTACGTAGTTTTAGTAATACTCTCCCTTTTCTTTTGCAATTTCATGAGTCTCCTCCATATCCTACGGCTACTTCATTCCTTCAATGCCTTCTTTATTTCTCTAATTACTTTTCTTATTCATTTAAGTCATTAAAGACAATTAAAAGGGCTAAAAGCCCATCTTCCAAACCTTAAGCCTTAAAACCATATACAAACTCTCAAATTGGTCATACACCATCTTATTCTCTTTTAATTCTAACAACTTATTAAAATCTAATTTTTACCAAATTCTATAAATTAAACACTAAGTCTCAAATTATTCTAATTAATCTCAAAAATAAATCAAAAACGCTTAAAGCGGATCGGGGCCCAACAATAGGAGTTTCCACATCTTCTACAATATCCAATACAAAGAAGTTTATGGGGAAGGTAAATATATTGATCTGTACTTGCACATCATTAATAATACCCTTAGACCAATGACCTGTTTTATCTGTCATCTTCACTAGCATCTTAATAGGTTCTAACTCTTCTAACCCCAATTTTTGACTAAAGGTAAAGGGCATTAATACTCTCTCCCAAATCTGTGAATGCCCTGTCTATTTTAACTCCATTAATACTGCAAGGAATATAAAAAATCCCCTAGGTCCTCTTTCTTCTATGTTATATTAGGGTTTTCTTCCACTTTGAGCTCCTTAACCTTCTTCTTGATTGATTCCCTTAGTGTGAATGGGTTCCCTTCTATGTTATATTATTCACTTTGAGCTCCTAACCTCCAGATTGAGTATTGAAGAGACGTGGTTCTTAGTGACTTGGTCGAACTTGCTTTCAAGCCTTTTATGTGCATCTTCCATGCCTCAAATTTTATCTAAATTCCCATCCAAATTGGATTCCGTTGAGCTAGGTTTATCTTGTTGGAAACTTTGTTGTCCTTGGGGTTTGAGTTATCCTCCAACATTGTTCATCCAAGAGAAGTTAGGGTGATTCTTCCACCCAGGGTTGTATGTGTTGGAGTAGGGATTGTTTCCCTTTCCTAGTCCATATTGATCTCCCATATAACTAACTTGAATCGTTATCCTTCATTAAGAAGTAATCCACCGTATCATGGTCCATCTGTCTACAGAGTTCATACTTTAGTTTCACATCTTTTACTGAAGTTGAGGATGAAGCCTTCATGTTGTTAAGCTATCAAGTTAAGTTGTCAATTTTTGCCTACATCTCTGTCATTTGATCAATATCTATAACTCCTTTTTGTTCTCAGAAGGTAATGGGTTGTCTAATCCACTTGTTTGCCCATAAGCAGCTATTACTTGCTAATGTGAGCGGGACCATGGACCATCGAGCAAGACCAGGCAGAGAGCTAGCCATGCCAGAAAGGCCGATGACCAAAGCTAGGACTAAGAGACTTAAAAAGGCTCTTTATACGTATGTGGGCTTTTATCTTGAGAGGATAAACTAATCCATTTAGCTCAAATCCTTGGACTGGATTGTTGGACCACGAACCTTTTTATTAAATGAGGAATTGTTGGCGATTATTCATGCAAAGAAAAAAAAGAATTCTTGAACTTGAAATGAAATAGAAAAGATGGTTTAGACACAAGATGGGTTATATGTGATATGTTGGAAGTTAAAAGCAGGAAAATGTAAATGTTCATTGAGTATGCTTCGGGGTTTTAACCATAACTTTTGCTTTATTTATCCGAATCAGATGATTCTTAATTCGGATTAAACTAGAGAAATAAGGATACAAATTGTCTGATGAAATTGAGTTCTAATTCAGCCTCTAAGAAAGTCAATTTTTGGGTGGAATTTGAGCATAACATATTGTTTCAACATAAGAACAGTTTGGAAATGTTTAGGCTATAACTTTCAAATTTCTAAACCAAATTGAATGATTTTGATGTTATTAGAAAATTGAGACAATGAGTAACATTTCTCTAGAAGGAAGTGTAAGCAAATTCTTTCAATTTCATGATTAGAAAAGGTGTTGATTTTCGAAAGGAGTTAAGTGTGATGTAAATGAATTTTGAGGTCTTTATAGAATATTTTTATGGAATTAATTAGCATGTTAATGAGAGTTAATTAGTATGTTAATTTGAGTAAGATCATATCGCATAGGTTGATTGAATTATTATATTAAGGTGGTAAGTTTGAATGAGGGGCAAAATTGGAAGACCACTTAAGCCATTTAAGTGGCAAGGCATATATGTAAGGACAAAGTGGTCATTGCTCATTCATTAATGGCAAAGTTGTAAATAAGACAAGTAGGCTTGCATTTAAGGAAGAGTGAAGCACGAAATTGAGGGAGAGAACATGAGAAAAGAGAGAAATGAGAGAGAGATCCTGGAGAAGAGGAGGAAAAGAAGAAAGAGAAACTAGGTTTCAACTTTGCTTGGTTTTCAAGAAGGAATTTGTGATTGCTCAAGAAGAGAAAAAGGAAGAAGAGGAAGAGAGCTCTCATTCAAGCCATCAAACTCTTCATTTGGAGAAGATTCAAGGTAAGAATGGATTTGATCTTTGGATTTTTGAGATGGTTTTGGCTTTTATAGCTTAAGAATGGTATGGGTCTAAAGATTCTAAGATCAATTTTGGTGATTATGTGTTAAAGGTTTCTCAATTTGAACTCCTTTTGATTTGGGGATTTTTCCATAGATGAAGGAGATTAAGAGAGGCAAGAGGAATCAAGATCAAGGGGAGGCAATTTGAGTCAAGTTTCAAGCAAGGAATTAAGGTGGGTTCCATGTTTATAATAGAGTAAATAAACCACTTTTGTTTTCTTTAAATCAAGGAAATTTAATGATTTAAATTGCATCATAAGTATTGCATTAATTGTGTCTTGAATGAATTGCAGAATTGCTACATGTTTGATATGTGAATTGTGTGATGATTTATGAAAATGATTTCTTTTGAAAAGATTGCAAGTTTATGAAATTATGTTTTTGGGAAATTGTGTTCGAAATACCTCATGTTTATGAAAAAAAAAAACAATTTTCGAAAAGTGTCATTTTGGGCAACAAGTTTTGAAATACATGTTATGTGGGTTTTGGTATTCCATTCAAGAACTGTCACGTGCACGTTGACTCAAGAATAGGCTTCTCCCGCCTGCCCGCTAGTGGCACGGAGCTCCTTCCAGGACTCCCTCAAGTTTACGGTACACAAGACCATTATATGGGAATGTGTAGTGCGTCATGAATATGGATCTACCCAAACTATTTTGATGTGTTATGTGCTTATGAAATGTGAACAAGTTGATGCATACATGTTTTGTGGTTTGTAAATGTGAATACATGATGAGATTTTGAGAAACAAGTGTTTTATGAATTTCAAAAAGATTTTCTATGATAATGAGCTTTTGAATAGTTTTGCTTATTTTTCTGTTATAGGCATGTTATCCACGTGCTGTAAAACTCACCCCCACACTCTTTCTCCCATTCAGGTAATGAGCAAGGAATCAAGTGAAAGTGAATCAAGGCATGAATCCGAATTTGAAAGTTTTGTTTTGTTTTGGAGTAATTGATGTAAAAAAAAGCTGTAATTATATTTTGAGCAATTGTCATTCAATTTTCTTGTGTAATTTGGGGATTTTAGAATATAAATTGTATTGTGGCTTGAAATACCCTTAAAGTTTGTAAAACTCTTATTTTATGAGGTTAATGAAAAATGGATTTGTGGATGGACATGAATTGTGAATTTGTATATGGAAGACTATGATGAATGTTGAGTATGAATGGTTGGTATATATGTACATATATATTCACATCAGTGAGATGTTATGGAAAAGACACATGGGAATGATTTTGGAATGCGAGTTTTTGTATGGTTGAGCTGAAATTAGATGTATCTGAAGAAGTCATCCACTTGTGTGATGAACTTTGAATATGAGTTATTATATATATATATATATATTGAGTGTTGGATGAATTCCAATTGGAAGTTAAATTGTTTGAATGATGTTGTAATTGAGGAAGAAAAGTTGCGATAAATTCCACGTTTTGCATGAAGGTAAAATATGTATGCTAATTTCCAAGGGAAAACTGTATCGATTTAGGTAGAATTGATAAAATTTGTCTTCTTAGAAGTTGTAGGTCGTATTTATAGTTTTCCAACATTATAAAGTTTGTAATTTTTTGACATCGGAATGAAAAGATATGATTGTTACATGTTATGATGTTGCATAGGAATTGTGTATGATGACAGCTATGACAAATGATAGGAAATGGTGGTTTTGATGAACCAAATGAATTGAGATTTGAGAGTTTATGAAATAATTTTGGTGTTTGACTTGTTATGAAGTGAGTTTGCACTAAAATAGTTGAATTTAAGAAGATATTGATTGAATATGATATTAGATTGGATGTAGGAAGTATTGGAGAAGGTTTGGAGGGGTTTTGGGAACCCCCATGTCCGTTTAACAGACTTTAGGTCTGTTTAACTGACCTTTACAGGTCAAAAAAGACCCCTAGCATCGCACATGTCTGTTTAACGGACCTTATCGGGTGAGAAGGTGCACTTTGGCCTCAGCTTTGGTAAATCGCAATTTTTGACCATTTTAGAGGCCGATTCTGACTTTGTGGTCTTCATTAAAGTTTTAGATCTCGAAGTTTTCTTTCCAAGGATCCACAAAAGAAATCAATCAAACATTTGTGGTGAAAGTTATGATAATCGCGCTAAGACATGTTACTGCATGATTGAGGTTATGAATATGTTAGATTCTTTCGGTCATAAGTTCCTTATCCGACCTCCAAATGAAGTGATTCTTAAAGCGATAGATTCCAAAGACATGAATTTAGCTCTCCATGAAAATTGGGATCTTTTGGATTTGATTTGGAAAAGTTTAACTGTAAGAAATTGAGAGGTCAGTTTAGAGAGCATGATTGAGGTATAAACTCTCTTTGGAATTTTAAGCATATCTTCATCTATAGAGCTCCGATTGAGGTGATTCTTTCTTCAACGCAAACTAGAGACATAAATTTACAATTTCTTTTAAGAAGACAAATTGAAATTCTTGTTTTAATATTTCCAAATTCTGTTCACAAATAGGAGAAATGAGTTAAACATGGTGACTAATTTTATGTGGGCATGCCATTGAACAAATTGTGAGGAAAATTATTGGGATTTTATGAGAATGAAGATGAATCGATGATGGTCAAGTTTCATGATCTGAAGTTGGGCTCTGCAAGTGGTGTCCAACATAAGTGGTATCAGAGCAAGCGTTGGACTCCGCAAGTCGGACCCAACATAAGTGGTATCAGAGCGCAGGAATTGAGATCTTACATGGGCATTTTTTGAAATATTTCTCAAGAGTTTGAGCTGGTTGAATTAATGAGAAAAAAATGAATGTTATGGATACATGGAATTGAGAAGCAGTATATGGGTAAATATGACAGATAATGATTCAATATATTTGTAGTAGGGGGATGCAGTGTATGGCATTATGGTGGTATATCCCCGAATCTGATATAGATGTAAATGTATGATCAGGGATTATTTGAGGAAGATAAGGATATAAGTAGAAATGATGAGATTAATGTGTAAGTAGAAAATAAGGAAAACATAAATTGCTATGATCTTAAGAAGACGAAATCAGAACCTAAGTGGTTGCTTGATGAATCTGACAAAGAGTAATGATACTCCATAAAGATGTGTTAGTGGAACTAAGATCATAATTTGATGATGATTATACATCTATAAGTTTGAATCAATGGTGAATATACATATGTAATATGCAATGTGAAGGATAATGGGAAGATGAGATGAATGATAGTGATATTTGTATAAGTCCAAGAAGGTTAAATTGATTGTTATTGTGAGCATCTATATGATGATCCATCATCATACACAAGTGAGTATATTAAGCACGTAGGTAATATATGTGTGGAGATGATAGAGGAAGAAACTTATGACTTATTGGACATTTGTTAATCATAATTCCTATAGTTTAAAGTCTGAGGGGAACTGGAGTAACATAAAAAGGAGCTCATAATGGTCATGTGGGGATAGATTGAGATTTGTTAAAAATGTTACAATAAGGAATAAATTCGAAGATCAAGGGAAGAATATTGTCTGGGATTAATGGAGACCAAAGTATCAAGCATGTAAAATACGAATTAGTAAGTGAACAAAATGGGATGAATTGTTTCTAAGAGTATCATGTTCCCAAAGTGTGTTAGATTGAATGCAAGATGTGCTCAGGGTAGAATAAAGAAGCAACTCAGCTTAAATTGTTTTGGTCCCTATAAAGTTATTAAGAACTGGACCATTGACTCACGAGTTATTCATTTGTTTGATCACTCAGGTGAGAATTTCGAGGAAGAAATTCCTTAAGGGGGGAGAATTGTTGGACCTCGAACCTTTTTATTAAATGAGAAATTGTTGGTGATTATTCATGCAAAGAAAAAGGAGAATTCTTGAACTTGAAATGAAATAGAAAAGATGGTTTAGACACAAGATGGGTTATATGTGATATGTTCGAAGTTAAAAGCAGGAAAATGTAAATGTTCATTGAGTATGCTTCGATGTTTTAACCATAACTTTTGCTCTAGTTTTCTGAATCAGATGATTCTTAATTCGGATTAAACTAGAGAAATAAGGCTACAAATTGTCTGATGAAATTGAGTTCCAATTCAGTCTCTAGGAAAGTCAATTTTTGGGTGGAATTTGAGCATAACATATTGTTTCAGCATAAGAACAGTTTGGAAATGTTTAGGCTATAACTTTCAAATTTCTGAACCAAATTGAATGATTTTGATGTTATTAGAAAATTGAGACAATGAGTAAAATTTCTCTAGATAGAAGTGTAAGCAAATTATTTCAATTTCATGATTAGAAAAGGTGTTGATTTTCGAAAGGAGTTAAGCATGATTTAAATGAATTTTGAGGTCTTAATAGAATATTTTTGTGGAATTAATTAGCATGCTAATGGGATTTAATTAGTATGTTAATTTGCGTAAGATCATATGGAATAAGTTGATTGAATTATTGTATTAAGGTGGTAAGTTTGCATGAGGGGCAAAATTGGAAGGCCACTTAAGCCATTTAAGTGGCAAGGCTTATATGTAAAGGCAAAATGGTCATTGCTCATTCATTAATGGCAAAGTTGTAAATAAGACAAGTAGGCTTGCATTTAAGGAAGAGTGAAGCACGAAATTGAGGGAGAGAACATGAGAAAAGAGAGAAATGAGAGAGAGACCGTGGAGAAGAGGAGTAAAAGAAGAAAGAGAAACTAGGGTCTAACTTTGCTTGGTTTTCAAGAAGGAATTTGTGATTGCTCAAGAAGAGAAAAAGGAAGAAGAGGAAGAGAGCTCTCATTCAAGCCATCAAACTCTTCATTTGGAGAAGATTCAAGGTAAGAATGGATTTGATCTTTGGATTTTTAAGATGGTTTTGGCTTTTATAGCTTAAGAATGGTATGGGTCTAAGGATTCTATGATCAACTTCGGTGATTATGTGTTAAAGGTTTCTCAATTTGAATTCCTTTTGATTTGGGGATTTTTCCATAGATGAAGGAGATTAAGAGAGGCAAGAGGAATCAAGATCAAGGGGAGGCAATTTGAGTCAAGTTTCAAGCAAGGAATTAAGGTGGGTTCCATGTTTATAATAGAGTAAATAATCCACTTTTGTTTTCTTTAAATCAAGGAAATTTAATGATTTAAATTGCATCAAAAGTGTTGCATTAATTGTGTCTTGAATGAATTGCGGAATTGCTACATGTTTGATATGTGAATTGCGTGATGATTTATGAAAATGATTTCTTTTGAAAAGATTGCAATTTTATGAAAATATGTTTTTGGGAAATTGTGTTCGAAATACCTCATGTTTATGAAAAAAAAACAAGTTTCAAAAAGTGTCATTTTGGGCAACAAGTTTTGAAATACATGTTATGTGGGTTTTGGTAGTCCATTCAAGAACTATCACGTGCACGATGACCCAAGAATAGGCTCTCCCGCCTGCTTGCTAGTGGAACGGAGCTCCTTCAAGGACTCCCTCAAATTTACGGCTACACAGGACCATTATATGGGAATGTGTAGTGCGTCATGAATATGGATCTACCTAAACCATTTTGATGTGTTATGTGTGTTGGATCGGAAAAAGAAAACATGCTTTGTTTGGAAAAACGGTAGATTTCAAAACTTTTAAGAAATCATTACTTGTAGCGGAAGCAACAAATCCAAATCAACATGCCAGTCCATACATGATATGATATAAGGATAATAAAATATAAACAAGATCAGGAGTATTACTGACTCCTTCGCTACAACTTTAAATCCTCGCTGCGCTATCCTCTCCTTCTTCGTGTATCAAAATTCTTTGCCTTTGACTCTTTTCCTTTAGCAATCTACTTTCTCCTTGTTGTAGTATCCTCAACCAATTAGATTTACCACCTGTTCTTCAAGGACAATTAGGTTAACAAAATCCTTTGGTGGGAAAGGAGAAGAAATGTTTGGAGGAGATTTTCTTAGAAGAAGAAGAAGCAAAATTGAAACTCTTTCAATTGGTATTTTCGATTCTCTCTTTCATGAAAGGAGATAAGGTGTAAAGAACATGCAAGAATTCTTTCTTGCCTACTAATTTCGTATATGCATGGATGGAAGGAGAAAGAGGCATCAAATGCATCACTTCTTTTGTTAATCACTCATAAAATAGCCAATAAATGAGATTATCTTCATTTATCTTTATGATGGCTATTTGAAAAGACCATGACCTAAAATTCAATACTCAATTTCGGTTTTACCAAGAAGAAAGAAGGAAGATGGTCTATCTAATGTACATCTTTCATCTTTAATCTAATGAATGCAAATAGGTTACAAGCCAACATTAAAAGACAACCATTAAACCATTTAATGGTAAGTTCATAACTCCATTTAATGACGATTAACCATAATAAAGACCATCTTTATTTAACATTTTAATGTCAAATGTGTGGTTACACATTTAACCTAGGAATAACCGAAATTGCTACCTTCTTCTAAAAAAAATTGTTTTAATATAATTAATCTAATTAATTACATTAAACTAAAAACCAAGCCCATTACTAAATGTACATTTGGGCTTCTTTAATTAGACCAAGCCCAAGATTCAATTATAGGCTTCTAATTAACCTCCAAATATATTTCTTACTTAGCTTGATAACCTTCCTTAAAGCCAAGTGGCGAATCTTATTGGACTTTGATAATTCAAGCTCCAATAAGCCCAGAATTAATTCAATCTCATTGGAAATAATTATAGCTTATTAACTAAATGTCATTCCACTAAAGACAATTAGTTGAACTCTTGAATTATTAAATATTATGAGAATATTTTCAATTGCAAACCCTATTTAGAACATTATTATAGCCATCCGCACAATAAAGGGTAAAATTACCATTTTGCCCTTATGTTAGCTTTTCCTTCTAGATCTCTCATTTTACTTTATATGGTGATTAACACATAAGATCTCATCTTAGTGTTAAGACTTGATGGGTAGCTAGTCCATCAAACTATCGGCGCCAGCTTTAATCACCAAATCTCCTTAAAACATCTAGAAGAGATGATAACACTATAAACTCTTTATTTGAGTGAATGTTCCCTGATACATGTTTCAATTAATAATTCCAACATGCAGACACTGGATTAATACTATGTAAAAATCCATTCCGATCATATCAAGAATTATAATGAAACATATATGAGTTCACCACTCATCAAGATTATGGTTCATAATAAGCGAATGCTTAAGTTGTATGTTTTAAGATTAAAGTAACGACCCACTTTATTCTTGAAAACATACTTAATTCCATATTCATTTAATAGTGCCATTATCGATAGTCAACTACTATCTGATATGAAACTCATCATTCCCTTGAAGTAAACTCCTTTACTTATATGGAGATAAATCGTAACACTACAGTCTAAACCATAATCAAGCGACCAACTTGATTATTCAACTATGAATCAATTAATTCAAATTCTAATAGTATACATGTTTCCCATACATCTCTATGTATGTGTATATTAATTACAAAAGAATCTTGGTACCTTATGACCAGATATATAATGCTCATACAGATAAAACCAAACTCTTTTGTTTTATTAATAATAAATATTTTCATTACAAAACTATAATTGAAGAAGATAAAGTTACATGTAAATACACTTGTTTTCCAGGGCACTATATTTACATAAGTCCAACAATCTCCCACTTGCCCTAAAGCAAGTTTGACATATCCCTCATTCCCATCCCTTCTAGGTGACCCTCAAAGCTCTTTTGAGTCAACGTCTTTGTGAACGGATCAGCAAGGTTTTGCTCGGTGGGAATCTTTACCACATCCACTTCTCCACGTTGTATTATCTCCCTTATAAGATGATACTTTCGCTCGATGTGTTTGGCAGCTTTGTGGTTCCGAGATTCTTTAGAATTAGCCACTGCCCCACTATTATCACAATAAAGTGTAATGGCCTTTTCCGCCTCTGGAACTACCTCTAAATCATTTAGGAACTTCAATAGCCAGACTGCTTTCTTTGCTGCTTCACAAGCAGCAACGTACTCAGCCTCCATAGTCGAATCAACAATACAAGATTGCTTGACACTCCTCTAAACTATGGCTCCACCTCCTAAAGTAAATATAGAACCAGAAGTTGATTTCCTTGAATCAACATCTGATTGGAAATCAGAATCCGTATATCCTGCCGGAATAAGATTACTTCCAGAGTAAACAAGCATTAAGTTCTTCGTCCTATGAAGATACTTAAGTATACACTTAACCGCAATCTAATGTTCCATTCCTGGATTGGACTGAAATCTGCTTACCAGTCCCACTGCGTAACAGATATCCGGTCTAGTGCACATCATTGCATACATCAAACTATCAACTACTGAAGCATATGGAATGTTACACATGCGTTCAACCTCCTCTTGGGTTTTAGGTGCTTGTTCCTTTGAAAGTTTGATTCCATGTCTAGTAGGAGTAAAACCCCTCTTGGAATCTTGCATGGCGAACTTATTGAGCTTATTCTTAATGTAGGTTAGTTGAGACAAAGCTATCTGCTTGTTCTTTCGATCCCCAAAACATAGGTAGCCTCTCCCAAATCCTTCATTGAAAACTGTTCATTCAGCCATCCCTTAACTGCAGATAACATTCCCACATCATTCCCAATGAGCAGAATGTCATCAACATACAGGATTAGGAAAGTAACCTTACCTTCTTGTATTCTTTTATAAACACAAGGCTCATCTAGGTTTTGTATGAACCCATAGATTTTGATAGCCTTATCAAACCTAATGTTCCAAGACCTAGATGCTTGTTTAAGTCCATAAATGGACCTTTGCAACTTGAAAACCTTATGCTCATTACCTGGCTCAATGAATCCTTCTGGTTGGGCCATATAAATGGTCTCCTCAAGATCCCCATTAAGAAATGCGGTCTTGATGACCTTATGTTGGACTTATGTTGGACCCCGTTTCTGGAGCCCAACATCGGGCATGAAAGCGTGGTGTTGGGTGGGTGTGGTGAAACATATAAATTAAACGAAGAAGGAAAAACCCTCGGAAGTTCAATGGGCCCACAGTGAACAACTTGAAACTTGCTTTCAATTGATTACAACAACCCCTCTCAAATCTCACCAACATACACTCAAGAAAACTCTAAATGATTTAATACGATAGATTTGAAATAAACACATCCATAATTCATTAATATTCAAAAGATGAGTTTTACAAAGCTTTAATAACATTTCAAACCAAACTACAACCTTTGAGTTCAAGAGCCAAAATTACAAAATACCCTTGAACTAATAAAATTTGAAATGTAACTAAAGCCTTGGCTTCCAAAGGTAAAACTTGAAAATACATAGACATCAGAAATTGGAGTGATGCCATAACCCTTGGCTTACTCAGTCTCTTGCTCGTCACCTGAATGGGGAGAGTAAAGGGGGGGGGGTGAGCTATAAAGCTCGTGGGAACACATTTATAATATAACAATAAGCAAAACTATTTAAAGGATAACTCACTGCAGTGGTACACTTTGAAATCATAATATTTGAGCATGTAAAAGTCATTATCTTGAAATGTTTGATTTTTGAACAATTCATGAGTAGAGTTCAAAACATGCATGCATGAAACATAACAACAGATCATAAGCACATAACATAGCGTAATGGTTTGGGTTATTTTGAACAATTCATGAGTAGAGTTCAAAACATGTAACATCCCATCTCCAATGGGAAGGATATTTTGGTAAATTGGGAAGGGCTAGGAGTATTGAATTATATCTCGGCATGCACATACAGCATATAGCCTCTATGATTGATGGTTTGTTGCACTTGCACATGGTATACATGCATTCATGACATTTTCCGGCTTAGGTTTCAAATTGAGATCTTTTGTGAAATTTATGGGATAATTGTACTTCGAAAATTATATGGAGTGCGCCATTGAGTGTTTTACATTTTAGGGATTTATGGAATTTTCTGGAATTATCCTAGAAAATTCCCAGACCGACAAAATCGTCGGTAAATGGCCTAAATGTGTTTTTGTTGTGGAAAATGTGGTTTTCGTGTTTGAACAATTATTGGGAGTGGACTGTCATATGTTTTACAATTTTGGAAAATTTAGGAAATTTTCAAAAAAAAATGATTCGGGGAAATTCCCGGACCGGAAAATAATCGCCAAGTGGCGAACCGGTTGAATTTCTACTGATATTTGATCCTAAGCTATTAAATATCATGGTGGGACCCAAAAGTGGGCCCTTAATTCTTGTTGGAACCGAAAATTTGCTTGATTTAGCTTAGGATTTGTTTGACCTTTTTCAAAAATTGGAATGATAGGTTTGATATTTTTTTTAGGTGGACTAATGGTTTATTGCCACCTAAACCTTCTATTAATGCTCCTTATCCCTCTCCATCGGTTATGCCTCCAAAAAGAGTGAGAGATGAGTGTTTATGACTATCAACCGAAACTCTCCTCCATTGTTTTCTTCACCATCGATTTTTTTCCTCCTTTAAAGTGAAATCTTCCTTCAAAACAAAAAGAGCTCCTTCATGAAATCAAGTTATGCTCTTGCCATGGTGATGATCTCTTGCATAGGGTTAGAAGAAGAGGTTAGAAAGAATAGGAAAGAAAGAAGTGAAGAGAATTAAAGAGAGAAGTGAAGATTGGAAGCTTAGTAGAGGCACAGTTGGAGCGTCGACCTACCGACGTTGCAGAGACTTCCCGGCAATAGCTCGGAAGTACTAGGTGAGTAACCTAGTTGGTTCCTCAATCTATATGTGATGAAAATGATGTGGTTATGCCATGTGGAGATAATGGTGGGATTATGTATGTTTGTTTTTGATTGATTTTGGACCATAGGTGTCTGAAGTATTGGAAACTTGTTATCGAAGTGCTATTTGTGTGTAACTGTTTGTGAATGTTTGCATTGGAGATCTCGGACCAAAGGTCCGAGGAAATGGAAAATTGATATTGAAGTATTAGTTGTCTTTTTTGATACATGGGATGTGACTATCAATGTGATATGGTAGGATGCAATAAATTGGAAATGTATATGATTGAAATACCGGACCGAAAGTCCGAAGATATGGCAAATAACATTGACTTGTAAATGGAAATTGGAACATGTGCATTGCGTGCATCAAAGTATGATCGATAAAGGCAACAGACCGGAGCAACCACCGATCGGGGCATATCACGCCCAACGTATATGAGAGCTTTCAGCTCAACGCACAGGACCTCAGGTCCAACGTATTCAGAGCCTCAGGCTCAATGTATTAGGGCTTTAAGCCCAACAAAATTTCAGAGCCACTGGCTCAACGTTATTGAGCTCAGGCGCACGGTCACAACAACGTAATGAAAATGGAAAGGGTCTCATGTGCATTGCATATATGGTATGATTAAATGTGGGTTGTATGAAAGGCGATATGCCTTACATGTGTGAATTGTGATTGTATGTGATAATTGGTAAAGTGTGTATATATGCATGAATTGAGTGAACCATCGATGATGGTTTCTCACTGAGTTCGCAAACTCACCCAACATTGCAAATATTTTTCAGGGATCGCAGATTATCCTGTTGGGCACGGGAGTATGAGTACTGATTGCAAGTCAGAGTTAAGGTCGGGATCAGTTCACGTCTGCATTTGTGTCTTTTGAATTATATGTAAATTTGTATTTCCGCAAGATTCGTACTGGTATTGCGGAGTGCCCCGATTGATTAATGTTGTATTATAATTTGATTCCTGAAATAATGTTTTGATTGAAAATGATTTCGTATTAGAACGGGCCCAAATTATTTACTGATATTTGCGCACTCGATGGGTTTTTTTATAAAAAATCTATATATATATATATTACCAAGTTTTAAACTGTATTGACTGCTCTAGCATACCACCCTCACGGGTCGCGGGCTAGGATATCACCGTCGATGTCGGGTTCGGGTCTCGTGGGAGTGGGATGCTACAAAACATGCATGCATGAAACATAACAACATATCATAAGCACATAACATAGCGTAATGGTTTGGGTTAGTCCGGGTTCATGACGTACTACACATTCCCATCGAAATGGTTGTGTGTAGTCGTAGTTTCTTGAGGGAGTCCTTGTGGGGAGCTCTGTGCCACTAGCGGGCAGGCGGGAGACGCCTTTTCATGGTCAACGTGCACGTGACGGTTCTTGGGACTACCACAAACCCACATAACATGCATGATTCAGAGTCTTGTAACTTAGTTGCCAAACTGGCCCTTGCTTGTAAACTTGCTTTTCATACATTTCGTAAAGCATGATTTCATGTGCATGTATTCTTGAAAGGAGAAAACCCCTTTTTGAAGCCTTTTCAAAAATCATGAATGCAAATCATGTAGCAACATATATTCATTTCACAATAGCAATTAAAGCAAACATTGATGATGCAATTTTAAATCATTCAATCTTTCTTGATTTGAACAAAACAATGAGTGACTTATTTACTCTATTATAAACATGAACCCACCTTGAATTCCTTGCTTATACTTGATTAGGAAGGCCTTTCCTCTTGATCCTCTTGCTCCTCTTGCCTCACTAGATTTCCTTCAACAATAACCAAAATCCCACTCAAATTGGTGTAGAAATCGAAAAGTCAAACTTTAACAATTCGAACTATAACCAAAGTTGAAACAAAAATTCTATGCTTAACTTCCATACAAACTTTGAAATTCTTAGAGACTGATTCAGAACTTCATTTCTTCTCAAAACTTGTATATCTATGTCTCTAGTTTACAACGAATCAAAAATCATCTCATTTGGATATCTACAGCAAAAGATATGCCCAAAATACCAAAGTTCACTTGTGCTGGAAAACTGGGGCTAGCCGCGGCGAAGGCTACGTTTTTTCCAGCATTTCCCCACCTCAATCCTTCCCTTAAGCACATGCAACACATCTAAACCTTGATTCAAGTCTTATAATTCATTTCTAACTCATTTAAACCTTAAAACCATCACAAAATTAACAACCCAAGGAAATCTAATCATTTTTCCGAAAACCTCAAAACCATCGGTTCTAGCTCATGCAACTCTAATCTAGGGTTTAATCCATCTCAAACAAGAAAAAAAGAACTTGAACTTACCAGAGATTGCTTCAATTCCTTCCAAAACCTCTAGAATGACGAAGCCCTAACTTTCTCTTCTTCCTCTTCTCTTCTACGAAACCCTCTTCCCCTTCCTCACTTTTCTTCTTTCTTTCTCTCTAATTCTAACACCTAAGTTCTTAATGGATACAAAAATACCATATTCCCCCTCCTTGTTATGCCTTAACCTTTCCTGCCTAAGTGAGCTTCCCAAAATGCCCTCACACATTTATACCCCTTTCATGTTCATTTAAATCATACTAAACTCAACTAAACCTCAATTATCCATAAATACCTTCAATTTAATCAAACTAAGTCATAATCACACAATCAACATAGTTCATGCTTAATGACATCAATAAAGAAAATTTGGGGCCCAGCAACTTAAGCATGGCAACCGGAGAAAAGGTCTCCTCATAGTCTATATGCTCCTTTTGAGTATAGCCTTTAGCTACCAATCTAACTTTAAAGGTCTCTACCTTTCCATCCGATCCCCTTTTCCTTTTTTAGATCCATTTACACCCTATGGCTTGTAGACCAGGTGGTAAATCTACAAGGACCCAGACTTCATTAGAATACATAGAATCTATTTCCGATTCCATCGCCTTGAGCCATTTTCCTGCATCAACATCATTAATAGCCTGTGTATACGTAATGGGATCTATTTCTTCTTGGTCCGAGATGGCAATTAAGCCTTCTCCTAAACCCAGATACCTATCTGGCTGTCTCACAACCCTCCCACTACGTCTAGGCACACCTTGATGTTCAGGTTGCACTTCTTATTAAACTCTTGAATCCATTTCGACATCTTGTTCTATCATATCCAAAACAACTCTTAGTTTGGATGAAATAACTAACTCCTTTAGTACTACTTCACTTCTTCCTTTGTGATTTTTCACAAACTCTTCCTCTAAGAAGGTTGCATTTGTCAACACAAATACCTTCTTATCATGAGGACTGTAAAAATAGTACCCTCGAGTTCCCATAGGATATCCTACAAACAAACATACTTCTGACCTTGGTTCCATCTTTGTGGATTCAGGCTTTAGAACATGGGCTCGGTAGCCCCAAGTCCTCAAATGCCTCAATGAAGGCACTCGGCCAGTCCACAACTCCCTAGGTGTTTTAGGTACTGATTTGGACGGAGCAAAGTTAAGAAGATATGTTGTCATTTGTATGGCATATCCCCAGAACGATTTTGGAAGGCTAGCGTAAGACATCATTGATCTTACCATTTCCAATAGAGTTCTATTTCTCCTCTCTGCTACACCATTCTGTTGAGGTGTACGAGGAGCTGACAAATTGGAAACAATTCCATTGTCAATTAAATATTGCTGGAACTCTCTAGATAAATACTCACCACCTCGATCTGATCGAAGCTGTTTTAATGGCTTGCCAAGTTGCTTCTCAGCTTCAACTTTGAATTCTTTGAACTTTTCAAAAGATTCACTCTTTTTATGCATCAAATACAAATAGCCATGTCTTGAGTAATCATCTATAAAAATTATGAAATATTCATAACCTCCTCTAGCTTGTACATTCATGGGCTCACACACATCAGTATGTACCAGGTCCAATGTGGATTCAGATCTGTTTCCTTTAGAAGGAAATGAGGCTTTGGTCATTTTTCCTCCAATACAAGATTCACAGGTGGGTAATGGATCACTATCTAAGCCCATAACGATCCCATCCTTTACTAGCCTGTCAAGTCTTTTCTGATTGATATGACCCATTCTTAAGTGCCACAGATACTTTGAAATGCTAGAGATTTTGGATTGTTTGGGTTTTATCAATTCTGTGGTGTTTAGTGAGCCTTTCATAGGTTCTATAAAAAACAATCCCTGTTTAGTTATCGCATCACAAATAAAATCCTTATTCTCATATATTGAAACAACCTTTTCAAAATATAAGGAATAACCATATTTTATTAGACAAAAAACAGAAATCATGTTCCTTACAATCATTGGCATGTAATAAACATCCTCCAAATATAACCTATGACCACTAGGAAAATCCAAGATAACTACTCCCACTGATTCTGCTGAAACATAGGAACCATCTGCTATCTTGACTTGAAACTGGCCTTTAGGTAGTCTTTTCCTTTGCTGGAACCCCTGCAAAGAATTACAAACATGGTTAGTGGCTCTTGAATCTAATATCCAAGAAGTAGATAAATCTGCCAAATTTCTAGTTCCTAACAGACTTAGGAAGCCCATACCTTGTTTTCTTTTGAGGGACTCTAGGTAGACCGGATCTGCTTTTTTCCAAAGGCCCATCTCATCACAGCGGAAACACTTTCCTTTGATGTTCTCTTTGGCCTTCTTTTTCATGGATTTGGCCTTGACCCCTGTTTGGGCCTTTTTTTTCATTGGACCCTTCTTCTTTTCCTTGTCCTTACCCTTGGGCTTAGAAGAAGAAGCTACATTAGCTTCTAGCCCATGAGCTTTAATATTTAATATCTCCTCCGTGCTCTGAAGGGTATTCATAAACTCACTCAAGGTGTAATCCTTGCTGTTGAGCTCATAGTCCAACTTAAACTGCTGAAAAGAATAGTTTAAGCTATTGATGATCATAATCATCTGCGTGTCCGCATCCATATCCGTCCCAAGCATCTCAGCCTCAGTGATCGTAGAGATTACCTTCATCATGTAATCCCGCACCGGTTCACCAGGTTTCTGTCTGAGATTATGAAAGGTTTGGATAACTTTTACTCTTGCAGACCTAGTCCTCACACCAAACATCTCATGTAGGTGATGGACCATTGCACTAGCAGTTTTCATACAAGCAATTTGTTTTTGCAACATGCCGCTGATAGAAGTCAGAATATAACACTTAGTAGTCTTGTCAGCATTCTGCCAACGCTCATGTTGTTGGACTTGCTTAGGAGTTGAATCTCCACTTGGAGGTGGGCTCATTTTCAGTTAACACCCATGAAATACGTTCATATTGAAGAACAATGTCAAGGTTATGTCTCCATTCATTAAAATTGTCTTCGTTTTCCAATTTGTTATTAGTCAAGAGCAGGGTGAGTGGATTCATTTTAGGTTGATTATGTCTGAAAATATAAATTATTAAAAAATGAGCATACTAGTCAACAATTTATGGAAATTTCTATAAAATCATGATGCATATATGCATGATGATAGATTTAACAAAACTTAAAAAATTAAAACATTATACGATAGTTATTTTTCTTATCTATAACAGACTAAGTGATGGTGCGTCATCTTATCCATTAAAAGAAAAACTGGGACCCTCCCACTCAAACACTTCCAAGCATCTCATGCCCAATTTTTTAAGAAGCGTCTTAATTTGGTCCATACTTTTACCAACAGAGCTACGGTGGGCAGTTTATTGATAAAAATTGTTGAGTGTTTAACCATTTGATTCATTCACTAAAGATACCTACAAACCATGCCTCGGTAGGAGGTCACATTTGATATCATTAAGTGGACTTATCCTTAAGGAGACCCAAACCATGCAAGATCTAGGATCCATGCCCTCCGATGGGGAGTGACACTTCACCATATTCAAACGGGCCATCATTTGGAGACCGTGGACTCTCACAAAAGCATCCTCTCCCACTCAATCTTTTTGGGCTTTAAGTTTTAAATACCATCTTGTCTAGATGCAATTTATTATCCATCCTATATTGTTTCATTATATATCTCATACAAAATGAATGCATGACAAAGCCTAGGGTTGGCAATTTTCTAAATGACATGCAATCACATAATATCACATATTATAAGCATTCATTTCTCCATTCATCACATGAACTAATAAAGCCACTTTTGATTGTCCATCCTAGAAAAATTAAATAATTACAAGCCTTTTAGGCCCAAAGTATTCTTCTTGGATTTAGATCTTTCGCTTCGAACTCTTCACAAACATGATCCGGCCCATTCGGTAAACAAAATGTAATGACATATATGAAAATCAAATTTTGCCACTTTGAAAAATAAAATTCCAGCACCAGATTTTTAGAAAACCAAATATTTGTTTTGACAAAAAATTCCAGCACTAGTTTTCATTAAAACCGAAGCTCATTTCATGAAAATAAAAAAACAGCACTTAGTATTTTAGTAAAATCGAATTTTGATTCTTTGAAACAAAAATCGAGCACTTGTTTTTACAATAAAAACCGAAAAGTGATCCATTAAAACAAAATTCCAGCAACTATGTTTTCACAAAACTTATGCCAATACACAAAAGGATACACCGAAAATTTTACCTTTCCATTTCTTTAATCCATGGCTGCTCCATCTTCATCATTACATAAATTTGTACATTACAAAATCAAAGAAAATAGAAAAAAGAAACCAAGGAGGAAACACGGTGATGATAGACCACCCTCCTTGTTACAACCAATGAAGAAATCTTACAAGGTAAATTTAACTTCTATGGACAACCAAAAAAGCAAACATACACCATGTATATTTCTATCACATAAAAATATGCATCATACACAAAAAGATTGCCAACCCATGCATCCAATATATAGGAACTGAAATCATGCATTAGAACCTGGCTTTGATACCAATTGTTGGATTGGAAAAAGAAAACATGCTTTGTTTGGAAAAACGGTAGATTTCAAAAATTTTAAGAAATTATTACTTGCAACGGAAGCAACAAATCCAAATCAACATGTCAATCCATACATGATATGGTATAAGGATAATAAAATATAAACAAGATCAGGAGTATTATCGACTCCTTTGCTATAGCTTTAAATCCTCGATGCGCTATCCTCTCCTTCTTCGTGTATCCGAATCCTTTGCCTTTGACTCTTTTCCTTTAGCAATCTACTTTCTCCTTGTTGTAGTATCCTCAACCAATTAGATTAACCACCTGTTCTTCAAGGACAATTAGGTTAACAAAATCCTTTGGTGGGAAAGGAGAAGAAATGTTTGGAGGAGATTTTCTTAGAAGAAGAAGAAGCAAAATTGAAACTCTTTCAATTGGTATTTTCGATTCTCTCTTTCATGAAAGGAGAGAAGGTGTAAAGACCATAACCTAAAATTCAATACCCAATTTCGGTTTTGCCAAGAAGAAAGAAGGAAGATGGTCCATCTAATGTACATCTTTCATCTTTCATCTAATGAATACAAATAGGTTACAAGCCAACATTAAAAGACAACCATTAAACCATTTAATGGTAAGTTCATAACTCCATTTAATGATGATTAACCATAATAAAGACCATCTTTATTTAGCATTTTAATGTCAAATGTTTAGTTACACATTTAACCTAGGAATAACCGAAATTGCTATCTTTTTCTAAAAAAATTATTTTAATATAATTAATCTAATTAATTACATTAAACCAAAAATCGAGCCCATTACTAAATGTACATTTGGGCTTCTTTAATTAGACCAAGCCTAAGATTCAATTATAGGCTTTTAATTAACCTCCAAATATATTTCTTACTTAGCTTGATAACCTTCCTTAAAACCAAGTGGGGAATCTTATTGGACTTTGATAATTCAAGCTCCAATAAGCCTAGAATTAATTCAATCTCATTGGAATTAATTCTAGCTTATTAACTAAATGTCATTCCACTAAAGACAATTAGTTGAACTCTTGAATTATTAAATATTATGAGAATATGTCCATTTGCAAATCCTATTTAGAACCTTATTATAGCCATCCGCACAACAAAGGGTAAAATTACCGTTTTGCCCTTATGTTGGTTTTTCCTTCTAGATCTCCCATTTTACTTTATATGGTGATTAATACATAAGATCTCATCTCAGTGTTAAGACTTGATGGGTAGCTAGTCTATCAAACTAATGGTGCCAGTTTAATCACCAAATCTCCTTAAAACATCTCGAAGAGATGATAACACTATAAATTCTTTATTTGAGTGAATGTTCCCTGATACATGTTTCAATTAATAATTCCAACATGCAGACACTGGATTAATACTCTGTAAAAATTCATTCCGATCATATCAAGAATTATAATGAAACATATATGAGTTCACCACTCATCAAGATTATGGTTCATAATAAGCGAATGCTTAAGTTGTATATTTTAAGATTAAAGTAACGACCCACTTTATTCTTGAAAACATACTTGATTCCAGATTCATTTAATAGTTCCATTATCGATAGTCAACTACTATCATGATATGAAACTCATCATTCCCTTGAAGTAAACTCCTTTACTATGTGGAGATAAATCGCAACACTAAAGTCTAAACCATAATCAAGCGACGAACTTGATTATTCAACTGTGAATCAATTAATTCAGATTCTAATAATATACATGTTTCCCATACATCTCTATGTATATGTGTTAGGCCCCGAATTTTTTTTATGATGTCATTAAGCATGATTTGTGGTAATTATGTGATTATGCTTTAAATTGAGTTAATTGAGGGTATTTTGGGAAGTGTACTTAAATTGGAATGGACTTAGGCTTATTGGAAGGGGCATTATGGTCTTTGTTTCGTGTCTTAGGGTTAAGAGATTAGAAAGAAAAAGGAAGAGGAAAAAGAAGGAAAAACGAAGAGAAGAGAAGAAGTATAGCCGTCGAGAGGAGGAAGAAGAGAAGAAGAAGGAGTTGCGATTTCAGTTAGTTTTGACGGATTCAGAGCTTCGATCGGTAAGTTTTCGACCTTCCTATCATGTTTTCGTTTGGATTAAACGTTAATATAGCTTGGATTTAGAGAAATCGATGTTTTAGGGTTTTGAGTTGAAAATTTGGGAAAATCCTTAGATTGATGATTTTAGGATGAATCTGAAGCTTAGAATGAGTTAGAATGGTAGTATAAGTCTTGATCTATGCCTTAAATATGTTGCATTTGAGTTTGGAACAGATTGAAGTTGGGTTCTGCAGAAATTGGTTCGAGTCGAGTTCCTCGACCCGTATGTCGCGACGTCGCGTATGAACACGCCGCGCTTAACGAAGAAGGAAGCCACGCCGCGACGTGTAAATAATTTTACGATTATTCGTCATGCGTGTGAAATGTTGTAGACATCGCGACGTCGAAGGAGAGCCGCGACGTGACGACGACGTTTTGTTCATGGCGAGCCTTCGCATTGCTGGCGGGTCTTCGTCATGACGAAGCGTCCGCCGTTCTTGGCGAAGCCCTTGTTTCTAATTTGAGATGTTTATATTGTTAGGGATATCTTTTGGTGTAGATATCCGAATGAGGTGATCTTGGATTCGTTGTGATCTAGAAATTAAGGACTATAAGAAGTATGACAAGGAAGTTCTAATTAGCCTTGAAGGGTTCGAAATTTTAGGAGAAGATCGATCATGGATTTTAATGTTTTATTTCGGCTTTCTAATCTTTGGATATTGCTATGGATATTAATTGAATGGCAACTTGGTTGATTTAGGAAACCAAGCCGACCCGATTTCGTCGCAAGAAGGAGGACATCAGTAAATTGGATACTCGAGCGATTAGAGGTGGGTAATATATTTATAGTTATTGTGTGATTAGGCAATTTCTTGCCTATGTATGAATATATGTTATATGTTATGCATGATTAAATGTGATGAATTGAATGACTTTGATTATCATATATTTGGAAAGAAGCATGAAAATTGATAGCATTACATAGATTTTGAGCATGTTATGCCTAGACTTCGGTCATGGCATTTTGACTAAATGAAAGAATATCATATGATGAAATGATTATGAGCATGATTATGTGCTTTTGTTTGGGCGAGAGTGGAACCATTCCGTTAAATCACGCACGCCGACAAGAGCCTTCTCCCGCTGCCGCTTGTGGCATATGAGCTTGAATGGACTCATTTCGCTCGGGATGTAAACTTCGGTTTCTTCCTTTTGTTTCCATGGAACCCTCGAGCCATTGTGATGTGTATTGCATATGTGAATTGTTCATTGTGGAGGCTTTGTGACATATTTATGACTTGCATTAATTATAATGAGTGCGTACATTAGTGATTGGCGTGTGAATGCACGATGTGTATATAGATATAATATATATACGCTCATATCTTTGGGATTTGTACTAATTGCCAATGGCTATAAATATATTAGCCATCGAGTTGTGTAGCTCAACCCATTCCTTTCCCTCCTCAAAAGCGCATCGTGACGATCGTTGACTTTCATGCAGATCGGAAACTTCGGACAAATTAGGAGCTTTGTATTAAGTTCAGATTTTGTTGGCCCTCCGAGCATGTTAACATTGAGCATACTCATGTATTTTTGGATTTAGATTTCATTTTGTGTTTTGCTACATTTGAGGATACTTGTTGACTTTTCTTAATTTGCAATGATATGAAATCCCTATGGTTATAGGGTCTTTAATGTATGGTTGTGTATATTCTGACAATGTATGTATGTATTAATTGATCGATTGTGCCTAAATGTTGGGATCGGGTCCGCGGTTTGGGGCGCTCGGTGCGGGCGCGACCCGAGGGGCCGCCCTCGAGATTCGGGCATCCGGGGCCCAGGCCTAACATGTTTGGTATCAGAGCACCTAGGTTTAGGTGTCCTCGGCTTAGAATGCATATAGGATTGTGTGTTCTATGATTATTTGTTGCATTCCTTGATTGTATTAAGTGACATGCATGTCATGCATACATGTAGATTGTCGTATAGCTAACCCTTAGTGTTTCCATTTGAAGGAGTACGATGCCACCTCGTAGAAGGACACGAGGAGCTATGCACGGGTCTGCTGCACCTGACTCTCCGACTAGAGAGGAGAGGACTGATGAGTCCGTAGCCCCTGGAAATGCTGAGGCTTCTGTAGGGCTAGGCAGTGAGCCTATGTCGCAGTCTCAGGAATCGCCGATTCCGCCAGGGCAAGTGCCTCAATTTGATCCAAGGATGTTTGAGCCTTTACTCAGCGCTTGTTCAAAGCATGGGTCGATGCCACGACCTTACCTTCACCCGATTAAGAGGGGAAAACAGTTCGACAAGTTGAGGAAGTTCGGAGCAGTGGATTTCCTTGGGACAGCAGATCCTGAAGAAGCTGAGACTTGGCTGAGGAAGACTGAGAGAGTGCTGGATCAGATGGATTGTGAGGATGACGAGAGAGTTGTGTATGCTGCTAGTCTGCTTCAGGGAGATGCTCTCCATTGGTGGGAGACTGTGCGAGCGATCGAGATGAGGCCGTTAGGTTATCTTGGCGAGACTTCTTGGTTGCTTTCAAGAAGAAGTATCTGTCGAGGTATATGTGCAAAGAAGCGAGAGGAGTTCCTCGGTTTGACTCGAGAGGAGATGACGATTCTTGAGTATGGCGCCGATTCTGTAATGTCCCCAGATGCTTGAGATCGATGTTGAGCGAGACCGCCAGATGTCGTCGGTTTGAGTCGGGACTACATTTGGCCATCGAGAGAAAGGTGATTGTGCAGAATTTTGTGACTTCCGGCAGAAATGGTTGAAGCGACTTTGAGGTAGAGAATATCGAGAATATCAAGTCTTTGTGAATAAGAAGAGGAAGGGCGAGCGCCCCGAGAGGAGGTAAGACTAGTACTCCTATGTCGGCGGAGTGCTAGGAGCTTCCCTACTCAGTCAGAGGAGAGGAGCAGTGGTGCGAGCCGACCTAGGCCGATGCGGACCTCTACTGTTTCTCACCAAGCTTCTACGGTGGGCGGCAGTAGGAGGGGAGATGGGGACAGGTCATCAGTTCCTAAGTGTGAGCATTGTGGTCAGTTTCATGGTGGAGAGTGTTACCGATTGACGGGTGCATGCTTCATTGTGGGCGAGAAAGGGCACGAGGCTAGAAGAGTGTCCTCGGTAGTCCAGAGAGAGGGATATCGATCTGAGGCTCTAGGAGGACAGAGACCATGGGTCAGAGGACTGTGACAGAGGTAGGCAGTTCTGATGCTGCCAAGAGGGTGAGTCTTCCGGGAAGACCGAGAGGGCAGGCACCAGCCAGGGTGTTTGCTATGACGCGGGAGGATGCAGAGGCCGCGCCAGATGTTGTGACTGGTATGGCTCGATTGTTTTCTGATGATGTTCTTGTGTTGATTGATCCAGGTTCTACTCACTCGTTTGTGTCGTTGAGTAGACCTGTGTGTGATATGGTTGCGAGTCCGTTGGATACTCCGCTGATGGTGAGTACTCCGATTGGTCAGCACATTGTGATTAGTCAGGTGTTTGGAGGATGTGAGCTTAGTATTGGTGGAGCACTTCTAGTGGTAGATCTGATGCCACTGAAGATGCGCGGATTGGATGTGATATTGGGTATGGATACTTTGGAGAGGTACAATGCCCGATTGGATTGTAGGCAGAAGACAGTGGACTTTGATGTGGGTGACGGCAGAAGAGTAGTGTTTGTTGGGGACAGGAGAGCATGTCCGCTCAGATTTGTTTCGGCTTTGACAGCAGAGAAGATGATGAGTTCAGGATGTGAGGCATTTTTAGCTTTCGTGATGGACTCCAGGGCAGATAGAGGGAAGTTGGAAGATATTCCAGTAGTCAGGAAATTCTCGGATGTCTTTCCCGAGGAATTGCCTGGACTACCGCCAGCTCGGGAGATTGAGTTTTCCATTGAGCTTATGTCAGGTACGAGGCCGATTTCGATTCCGCCTTATCGGATGGCTCCGGCGGAATTGAAAGTGTTGAAGGAGCAGTTGGAGGAGTTATTAAAAAAAGGGTATATTCGATCGAGTTCTTCGCCTTGGGGAGCTCCGATTCTTTTTGTGAAGAAGAAGGATGGATCTTTGAGGATGTGTGTAGACTACAGGAAGTTGAATCAGATTACGGTGAAAAATCGGTATCCGCTTCCTCGCATTGATGACTTGTTTGATCAATTGCAAGGAGCGAGTCTTCTAAGATAGACTTGAGATCGGGTTATCATCGCTTGAGGATTAAGCGATCGGATGTGCCGAAGTCTGTTTTCAGGACTCGTTATGGGCACTTTGAGTTTTTGGTGATGCCTTTCGGATTGACAAATGCTCCGGCAACTTTTATGGATTTGATGAATCGGGTGTTCAAGCCATTCTTGGACCAATTTATCATTGTCTTCATTGATGATATATTGGTGTATTCCAAGAGTGATCGGGAGCATGAGGAGCATTTGAGGATTTCTTTGGAGACTTTGAGGAGTAATGAGTTGTATGCCAAATTCGAGAAATGCGAATTTTGGTTGAGAGAAGTTTCCTTTCTTGGGCATGTGATTTCAGAGCAGGGAGTGCATGTGGATCCTAAAAGATAGAGGCAGTAGTGAATTGGGAGGCGTAGAAGAATGTAGCGAGTGAGGAGTTTTCGGGTTTGGCGAAGCTACTCTGAGACGGTTTGTGGAGGGATTTTCGATGATATCCGCTCCAATGACTAGGTTGTTGAGGAAAAATCAAAAGTTTGTTTAGAGTGATGAGTGTCAGAGGAGTTTCGAGGAGCTTAAGTGCAGATTGACGAGTGCTCCGATTTTGGTTTTGCCTTCTGGGGATGAGGGATATGTTGTGTACAGTGATGCTTCAAGGAAGGGTCTTGGGTGTGTTTTGATGCAGGGAGATCGGGTAATTGCATATGCTTTGAGGCAGTTGAAGCCTTATGAGCTGAATTATCCGACGCACGATTTGGAGTTAGCAGCGGTGATCTTTTCCTTAAAGATTTGGAGGCATTATTTGTATGGAGTTCAGACTCGGATCTTTACTGATCATAAGAGTCTAAAGTATTTGCTGAGTCAGAAGGAATTGAATTTGAGGCAGCGGAGGTGGTTGGAGCTACTAAAGGATTATGATTTGCTGATTGAGTATCATCCGGGCAAGGCCAATGTTGTGGCGGATGCCTTGAGCAGGAAGTCGTCGATTGCTCATGTTCGATCGGTTTATCTTCCTTTATTGGAAGAGATGGCTAAGCTTAGGATAAGCTTGACGCAGGAAGAGCCAGATTGTCTTCTGGCTATTTTTCGAGTTAGACCGATGCTGAAGGAAAAGGTTAGGGATTTGCAGGCTCAGGATGCGGACTTGAGCAAGCTTCGGGATGAGATTCAGAATGGTAAGATTTCTGATATAGAGGTGAGGGATGATGGACTGATGACAGTTGGGAGTAGGTTGTGTATTCCGGATGTGCGGGAGATCAAGGGTGAGATTATGGATGAAGCACACAATGCGCCTTATGCCATGCATCCCGGTAGCACCAGGATGTATCAGGATTTACGAGAACATTTTTGGTGGAGAGGCATGAAGAGGGATATCGCAGACTTCGTCAGTAAGTGTCTAGTGTGTCAGCAAGTCAAGGCTGAACACGAGGCACCTTCGGGCAAGTTGAGACCGTTGCCTATTCCGGAGTGGAAGTGGCAGCAAGTGACTATGGACTTTTTGATGGGTTTGCCTAAGACCAGTAGGAGGCATGATGCTATTTGGGTGATTGTGGATCGGTTGACGAAGTCAGCTCATTTTCTGGCGATTAAGCAGACCGATTCTTTGCATGTATTGGCAAAGAAGTATATTGATGAGATAGTGAGACTGCATGGGATTCCGGATTCGATCGTGTCTGACAGGGATCCTCGGTTCACTTCGAGATTTTGGGGCAGTTTGCAGGATGCTTTGGGTACCAAATTGCATTTTAGTACAGCGTTTCACCCTCAGACGGATGGTCAATCTGAGAGGACCATTCGGACTCTGGAGGGGATGCTTCGAGCTTGTGTGATGGATTTTCGAGGAGCATGGGATGAGCATTTGTCGTTGGTCGAATTTGCTTACAACAATTCGTACCATTCGAGTATTCAGATGGCTCCGTATGAGGCTTTGTATGGCAGGAGATGTAGGACTCCGATTTGTTGGGATGAGGAAGGAGATAGGCAATTGATGGGTCCAGAGTTGATTGATTTACGGTTGAAAAGTTAATTTGGTTAAGCAGCGACTTAAGGCGGCGCAAGATAGGATGAAGAGCTATGTTGATGCTCACCGAAAGGAGATGGAGTATGAGGTCGGTGAGAAGGTATTCCTTAAGACGTCTCCTTGGAAAGGAGTGCTGAGGTTCGGTAAGAAGGGTAAGTTGAGTCCGAGGTATGTGGGTCCTTATGAGATCTTTGAGAGGATTGGACCACTCGCCTACAGGTTGGCGTTACCTCCGGAGTTGTCGCAGATTCATGATGTGTTTCACGTGTCTATGCTGAGGAGGTATAGATCGGACCCGTCGCATGTCATTCAGGTTAGTGAGGTTCAGTTGAGGGATGACTTGAGCTATGAGGAGCTTCCAGTGCAGATTTTGGATTCTAAGGAAAAGGTTCTTAGGAATAAGACGGTTCAGTTAGTCAAAGTTCTGTGGAGGAATCATTCGATGAGAGAAGCTACTGGGAGCCATTGGAGGCTATCTTGAGAAGTATCCGCATCTCTTCGATAATTCAGGTAAATTTCGAGGACGAAATTTCTTTTAAGAGGGGGAGAAATGTTAGGCCCCGAATTTTTTTTATGATGTCATTAAGCATGATTTGTGGTAATTATGTGATTATGCTTTAAATTGAGTTAATTGAGGGTATTTTGGAAAGTGTACTTAAATTGGAATGGACTTAGGCTTATTGGAAGGGGCATTATGGTCTTTGTTTCGTGTCTTAGGGTTAAGAGATTAGAAAGAAAAAGGAAGAGGAAAAAGAAGGAAAAACGAAGAGAAGAGAAGAAGTATAGCCGTCGAGAGGAGGAAGAAGAGAAGAAGAAGGAGTTGCGATTTCAGCTAGTTTTGACGGATTCAGAGCTTCGATCGGTAAGTTTTCGACCTTCCTATCATGTTTTCGTTTGGATTAAACGTTAATATAGCTTGGATTTAGAGAAATCGATGTTTTAGGGTTTTGAGTTGAAAATTTGGGAAAATCCTTAGATTGATGATTTTAGGATGAATCTGAAGCTTAGAATGAGTTAGAATGGTAGTATAAGTCTTGATCTATGCCTTAAATATGTTGCATTTGAGTTTGGAATGTTGGAAGTTGGGTTCTGCAGAATTGGTTCGGAGTCGAGTTCCTCGACCGGATGTCGCGACGTCGCGTATGAACACGCCATGCGAACGAAGAAGGGAGCCACGTCGCGACGTGTAAATAATTTTACGATTATTCGTCAATGGCGCGTGAAATGTTGTGAACATCGCGACGCGCGACGCTTGGTTCGCAATGAGCCTTCAACCGCCATGTCTTCTTCGTCATGACGGCGCCCTTCATTCTTGCGAAACCCCTTGTTTCAATTTGAGATGTTTATATTGTTAGGGATATCTTTTGGTGTAGATATCCGAATGAGGTGATCTTGGATTCGTTGTGATCTAGAAATTAAGGACTATAAGAAGTATGACAAGGAAGTTCGAATTAGCCTTGAAGGGTTCAAAATTTTAGAGAAGATCGATCATGGATTTTAATGTTTTATTTCGCTTTCTAATCTTTGGATATTGCTATGGATATTAATTGAATGGCAACTTGGTTGATTTAGGAAACCAAGTCAATTCGATTTCGCCGCAAGAAGGAGGACATCAAGAAATTGGATACTCGGCGATTAGAGGTGGGTAATATATTTATAGTTATTGTGTGATTAGGCAATTTCTTTTATGTATGAATATATGTTATATGTTATGCATGATTAAATGTGATGAATTGAATGACTTTGATTATCATATATTTGGAAAGAAGCATGAAAATTGATAGCATTACATAGATTTTGAGCATGTTATGCCTAGACTTGATCATGGCATTTTGACTAAATGAAAGAATATCATATGATGAAATGATTATGAGCATGATTATGTGCTTTTGTTTGGGCGAGAGTGGAACCATTCCGTTAAATCACGCACGCCGACAAGAGCCTTCTCCGGCTGCCCGCTTGTGGCATATGAGCTCGAATGGACTCATTTCGTTCGTGATGTAAACTTCGGTTTCTTCCTTTTGTTTCCATGGAACCCTCGAGCCATTGTGATGTGTATTGCATATGTGAATTGTTCATCAGGAGGCTTTGTGACATATTTATGACTTGCATTAATTATAATGAGTGCGTACATTAGTGATTGGCGTGTGAATGCCTGATGTGTATATAGATATAATATATATACGTTCATATGCTGGGATTTGTACTAATTGCCAATGGCTATAAATATATTAGCCACTGAGTTGTGTAGCTCAACCCATTCCTTTCCCTCCTCAAAAGTGCGGATCAGACGATCGTTGACTTTCATGCAGATCGGAAACTTCGCATAAATTAGGAGCTTTGTATTAAGTTCAGATTTTGTTGGCCCTCCGAGCATGTTAACATTGAGCATACTCATGTATTTTTGGATTTAGATTTCATTTTGTGTTTTGCTACATTTGAGGATACTTGTTGACTTTTCTTAATTTGCAATGATATGAAATCCCTATGGTTATAGGGTCTTTAATGTATGGTTGTGTATATTCTGGCAATGTATGTATGTATTAATTGATCGATTGTGCCTAAATGTTGGGATCGGGTCCGCGGTTTGGGGCGCTCGGCGCGGGTGCGACCCGAGGGGCCGCCCTCGAGATTCGGGCATCCGGGGCCCGGGCCTAACAATATGTATATTACTTACAAAAGAATCTTGGTACCTTATGACCAGATATATAGTGCTCATACAGATAAAACCAAACTCTTTTGTTTTATTAATAATAAATATTTTCATTACAAAACTGTAACTGAAGAAGATAAAGTTACATGTAAATACACTTGCTTTCTAGGGCACTATATTTACATAACTCCAACAATGTGCTTATGACATGTGAACAAGTTGATGCATACATGTTTTGTGGTTTGTAAATGTGAATAAATGATGAGATTTTGAGAAACAAGTGTTTTATGAATTTCAACAAGATTTTCTATGATAATGAGCTTTTGAATAGTTTTGATTATTTTTCTATTATAAGCATGTTATCCACGAGCTGTAAAACTCACCCCCACCCTCTTTCCCCCATTCAGGTGATGAGCAAAGAATCAAGTGAAAGTGAATCAAGGCATGAATCCGAATTTGCATGTTTTGTTTTGTTTTGGAGTAATTGATGTAAAACAAAGTTGTAATTATATTTTGAGCAATTTTCATTCAATTTTCTTGTGTAATTTGGGGATTTTAGAATATAAATTGTATCGTGGCTTGAAATACCCTTAAAGTTTGTAAAACTCTTATCTTGTGAGGTTAATGAAAAATGGATTTGTGGATGGACATGAAATGTGAATTTGTATATGGAAGGCTATGATGAATGTTGAGTATGAATGGTTGGTATATATATACATATATATTCACATCAGTGAGATGTTATGGAGAAGACACATGGGAATGGTTTTGGAATGCGAGTTTTTGTATGGTTGAGCTGAAATTAGATGTATCTGAAGAAGTCATCCACTTGTGTGATGAACATTGAATATGAGTTATATTATATATATATATATATATATATATATATATATATATATATATCAGACACCATTGAAAAGAAATATATGAATGATATGAATATAGAGATGTTGTTGAATATGGAGATTCATACGAATTGAGGTTGATTGTTGGATGAATTCCAATTGGAAGTTAAATTGTTTGCATGATGTTGTAATTGAGGAAGTAAAGTTGGGATAAATTCCAAGTTTTGCATGAAGGTAAAATATGTATGCTGATTTCCAAGGGAAAACTGTATCGATTTAGGTAGAATTGATAAAATTTGTCTTCTTGGAAGTTGTAGTTCGTATTTATAGTTTTTCAACGCTATAAAGTTTGTAATTTTTGGACATCGGAATGAAAAGATATGATTGTTACTAGTTATGATGTTGTATAGGAATTATGTATGATGACAGCTATGATAAATGATAGGAAATGGTGGTTTTGATGAACCAAATGAATTGAGATTTGAGAGTTTATGAAATAATTTTGGAGTTTGAGTTGTTATGAAGTGAGTTTGCACTAAAAGAGTTGAATTTAAGAAGATATTGATTGAATATGATGTTAGATTGGATGTAGGAAGTATTGGAGAAGGTTTGGAGGGGTTTTGGGAACCCCCATGTCTGTTTAACGGACCTTTATGGGTCAAAAAAAGACCCCTAGCATTGCCCATGTCCGTTTAATGGACTTGATGTCCGTTTAACAGACCTTCTTGGGTGTGAAGGTGCACTTTAGCCCGACAATTTCCGTTAAACGGACATGCATGTTCGTTAAACGGACATTCACGGGTCAGCTTTAGTAATCGCAATTTTTGACCATTTTATAGGCAGATTATGACTTTGTGGTCTTCATGAAAGTTTTAGATCTCGAAGTCTTATTTTAAATGATCCAAAAACGAAATCAATCAAACATTGTTGGTGAAATTTATGACAATCGCGCTAAGACATGTTACTGTATGATTGAGGTTATGAACATGTTAGATTCTTTCGGTCATAAATTCCTCATCTGGCCTCCAAATGAAGTGATTCTTAAGGAGATAGATTCCTAAGACATGAATTTATCTCTCCATGAAAATTGGGTTCTTTTGGATTTAATTTGAAAAAGTTTGATTTTAAGAAAGTGAGAGGTTAGTTTAGAGAGCATGATTGAGGTATAAACTCTCTTTGGAATTTTAAGCATATCTTAAGCTATGGAGCTCCGATTGAGGTGATTCTTTCTTCAACGCAAACTAGAGACATAAAGTTATAATTTCTTTGAAGATTTCCAAATTCTGTTCACAAATAGGAGAAATGAGTTTGAGCATGGTGACTAATTTTATGTGGGCACACCATTGAACAAATTATGAGGAAAATTATTGGGATTTTATGAGAATGAAGATGAACCGATGATGGTTAAGTTTCATGATCCGAAGTTGGGCTCCACAAGTGGGTTCCAACATGAGTGGTATCAGAGCAAGCGTTGGACTCCGCAAGCCGGACCCAACATAGATACACTTGGAGCATCAAGACAAGAAGATTTGGGCTATTTTAACGCTTCATAACTTAAGCTCAAAATCATATGGATGCAGTAGTGGCGCAACACATCATACCTATTTATTTAGTTTTTGGAATTTGTTTCTTTGGGCTTTCATATATTTTAGCCCAATCTTTTATTATTTAACTTAGGTATAAATATGTGTTTTAGGTCAAAATTTTTAGAACTTTTTAGATCATAATTGTTGAAAAACCATCGGCTTCAATAGGGAGAAACATTATTCTCTTGCTCTTGTTACTTTTCGATCTTTTGCTTTCGCAATTGTGGTATGTTGATTGTTCATTTCTCTGGGTTTTATTTTGATCATCGGGATTGTTTGGAACAAGTTTCCAAGAGGTGTCGTAGAATGCGTATCCTTATTTTTTCTTGTTTGTTGAATTCGAAATTTCCATCCTTCTTAACTGCTCAAGGTCAAAAACACACCAAAACAAAACACTCATTGAAAACTCCGTCAAATTGTCATCAATCCTTCCGCGGTGCGCATTATTTGGTATCAGAGTTGGTTTGGAGGAGAATTCTTATTCAACTCTATAAAAATTCAAGAAACCGCCGCCATCACCATCCAATTATCGTTGTATCAGCAATTCAGGTGTGAATTAACTTTTGACCTAGGATTTCAATCTTTCTTCTTGTTTTTATTTTAGTTAGGGTTTTCAATTATTTGTTGAAAGCTTTCAGCTTATAGAAAAAAGTTGAAAAAAAAGTTCAGAAAAAACAAAAAATGAAAAAAAAGTCTGAAAAAATGAAAACAATCCGAAAACAAAGTCTGCAAAAAAAGTCAGGAAAAAAGAAAGGAAATAAAAAAAATCATAAAAAATTTTGAAAAAAAAACTAGAAAAATCGAATTTTTTTTCAAAAGTTTTCAGATTTTCTAGCTTGTTATTAGTTATTGGTTTAGGTTGCTTGTTACTTGTTGTTTGAGCTACATTTGGGAATATTGATTTGTTGAAGCTATGGTTCTAATTGTAACTTGGATTTCAGAGAATATTGAGTGGTAAAAGGCAAGAGTGTGTAAGCTTATTGGAGGGAGTCATTGTTGTGAATTAAACATGAGGGGAGTGACAAATTCTTGAGTGAAACACGTGAGGGAGTGTGTGAGGTTATTTATCACTAACCTTGTTTAGCAGGTATATCATTTTATTTACAATGTCACAGGGAGGTAGTAATGATAACAACCAAGGGGGAGATGCAACTATCGCTTTCACTTTGAGAGCCATGCAACAACAATTTGAGAGGTTCAATCTAGCCTTAAATGAGGTTAGGGGACAATTGGATGAGCTCAGACAAGAGAGACACGAGGAACTTCAAGGAAGGCGTGCAGATGCACGTCAGTGGCAACCCCCACCTCATAGATAACTACCACGGTATGAGCCTGAGGAGGAGGAGTTTGATGAGGAGGAGGAGGGCTATGAAGAGCACATGCCCAGGAGAGTTCGGAGAGGAGAATCCCTCAATAGGCACGATGGAGACCCCAAATCCCTCAAGATGCAGATCCTAGCATTCAAGGGAAGGAATGGTGCTGAGGCATACTTGGAGTGGGAAAGGAAGGTTGATTTGGTCTTCAAGTGCCATAATTTCTTAGAGGAGAAGAAGGTAAAACTTGCTGCTGTTGAATTTACAGATTATGCACTAATATGGTGGGATCAGCTTGTGACCTCTAGGAGGAGGAATGGAGAGAGACCCATCAACACTTGGACAGCAATGAAGGCATGTATGAGGAAGAGATTTGTGCCTTCTTACCATCGTAGGGAGATGCATCAAAAACTCCAAAGACTTACACAAGGGTCTAAGTCAGTAGAGGACTACCACAAAGAGATGGAGATTGCTATGATCTGTGCTAATATAGTGCAGGACCTTGAGGCCACTGTGGCAAGGTTCTTGAGTGGATTGAATAGGGAGATAGCAAATGTGGTGTAGTTACAACATTACTTGGAGATTGAGGACATGGTGAACATGGCCATAAAGGTGGAGAGACAGCTCAAAGTAGAGTCACAGCAAGGAATGGAGCAAGTTCTAGTTATTCATGGAACTCAAAATGGCCCAAGAAGGAAGAGAAGTATAAGGATAAGGGGGTGGACTTCAAGGAAGCACCTAAGAAGCTAATTAGAGGATTTGAGCAAAAAGGTACATTTAACACTTAAGTTACTTCTAGTAAACATTCATCTATAAAATGTTTTAAATGTTTGGGTATTGGCAATATTGCTTCTCAATGCCCTAATAGAAAAGTGATGTATATGAGGGATAATGGACTTATTGATTCTCAGGATAGTGATATTGATGATTTGCTATGTGATAGTGATAGTGATGATAATGATGAATGTGTGAAAGAGCTGTCACAGGAGAAGCACTTGTAGTTAGGAGGGTGTTAAGTGTTAGAGTTAGAGATGAGATTTTGGATAAGAGGGAGAACCCATTCCATTCAAGGTGTTTGGTGGGTGGAAAGGTATGTAACTTGGTCATCGATGGAGGTAATTGTACCAATGGGTTAGTCGAACTATGGTGGAGAAATTGGGCTTGACAAGTAGGAAACATCCAGAACCATATAATTTATAGTGGTTTAATGACAATGCGGATGCGAAGGTGACTAGACAGGTACTGGTGTCATTTTTTGTAGGGAGATATGAGGATGAGGTGTTGTCTGATGTGATACCCATAGAGGCAGGAAATTTGCTATTAGGGAGGCCTTGGCAGTTTGATAGGCGAGTATCACATAGTGGGTACACAAATAAGTACTCATTCAAGTTCAAGGGCAAAAACTTTACTTTGTTACCTTTATCGCCTCATGTGATCTACCTAGACCAAGTTAAAGCTTTGCAAAGAGAGGAGAGTTTGGATAGTGAGATAAAGAAAGTTGATGAGAGAAAAGAGGCCCAAAAGAAAAGAGAGATTGGCCCAATGGGGAGTGACTGCACAGGTGAGGAAAAGAAAGTGGGATGTGCAGGAGAGAAAAGTTCAGGGTGAGAAAAGAAGAGTGAGAAAAAAGAGAAAAGAGTGAGTTTGTATGCTAGAGGAAAAGACATGAGGAGAGCAACTGGAGAGAAGAAAGAACTTGTGGTAGTTAGGTATAGAGAGTGTTTAGTTTCTGATACTAACCCTCTTGATTCTTTGCCTAGTGTATTTTCATCTCTTTTGCAGGATTATTTAGATGTCTTTCCTGAGGAGATGCCTAAGGGACTGCCACCCTTGAGAGGCATCGAGCACCAGATAGATTTTGTGCCCGAAGCTTTGATTCCTAATCGCCCAGCTTCTAGGAGTAATCCTGAGGAGACAAAGGAACTTCGAAAGCAAGTGGATGAGCTACTGGAGAAAGGATATGTGAGGGAGAGCTTCAATCCTTGTGTTGTGTCTGTATTGTTGGTGCCAAAGAAAGATGGAACCTGGAGGATGTGTGTGAATTGTAGAGCTGTGAATAAAATCACTGTAAAGTATCACCATCCTATTCCTAGGTTAGATGATATGCTTGATGAATTGCATGGTGCATGTATCTTTACAAAGATTGACTTGAAAAGTGGATACCACCAGATTAGAATGAAACCAGGAGATGAATGGAAAACTGCTTTTAAAACTAAATATGGGTTGTATGAGTGGTTAGTTATGCTATTTGGTTTAAATAATGCACCCATCACTTTTGTGAGGTTGATGAATCATATCTTGCATGAATTTCTTGGTAGATTTGTGGTTGTTTACTTTGATGACATTTTGATATATAACACTAATCTTGATGAGCATGTCTTGGATGTTTTGAGACAGGAGAAACTGTAAGCAAACCTTAAGAAGTGTACATTTTGCATTGATAGACTTGTATTCTTAGGGCTTGTAGTCAGTGCTCAGGGAGTAGAGGTTGATAGTGAGAAGGTGATGGCTATTCGAGAGTGGCCAACGCCTAAGAGTGTTAGTGAGGTGAGGAGTTTTCATGGACTTGCTAGTTTTTATAGGAGGTTTGTGAAGGACTTTTCTACTATTACTGCTCCGTTAACAAAAATAGCAAGAAGGAGAAAGGGTTTAAATGGGGTAAGGAACAGGAACATGCTTTTTTTGAGTTAAAGGATAAGTTGTGTAATGCTCCTATTCTTTATTTAGCTGATTTTGAGAAAGTTTTTGAGGTTGAGTGTGATGCTTCTGTGATTGGTATGATTGCTATGCTTTTGCAAGAAAATAGACCAGTTACATATTTCAGTGAAAAGCTTAGTGGTGCACAACTCAATTATCCGACTTATGACAAGGAACTGTATGCTATGGTGAGAGCACTAGAGGTGTGGCAACATTATCTTCAGCCTAGGGAGATTGTCATTTGGACGGATCATGAGTCCTTAAAGCACTTGAAAGGACAAGGCAAGTTGAGCAAGAGACATGCCACTAGGGTAGAGTTTCTGAAGACCTTTCCATATGTGCTTCGCTACAAGCAAGGGAAGGAGAATGTGGTAGCTGATGCATTTTTTAGGAGGTACACTTTACTTTCTGCTCTTAGTTCTAAACTTTTGGGTTTTGAGTAGCTTAAGGACTTTTATGCTTCAGATGTTGACTTTGCTACAGTTTATTCTGCTTGTGAGCATGTTACATTTCAGAAATTCTATAGGCATGATGGCTATTTGTTTCGAGGTAGTCAATTGTGTGTGCCTAATTGTTCTATGCGTGTTTTATTTGTTCATGAGGCCTATTGTGGTGGATTAATGGGTCATGTTGGGGTTGCTAAGACTTTAGATATTTTGCATGAACATTTTTATTGGTCAGGAATGCGTAGGGATGTTGAACGTGTATGTGCCAAATGTATTGCATGTAGATAGGCAAAATCCACTGTCAAACCTCATGGATTCTATACCCATTTACCTGTGCCTACTGAACCGTGGGTTAATGTTTCTATGGATTTTGTTTTGGGCTTGCCTAGGGTAAAGAGGGATTTTGATAGCATCTTTGTTATGGTTGATCGATTTAGTAAGATGGTGCATTTCATTGCATGCCATAAGATTGATGATGTTGTGCATGTTGCTGACTTATTTTTCAGAGAAGTTATTAGATTGCATGGCATTCCTAGGTCTATTGTGTCTGACAGGGATGCTAAGTTTTTGAGCCATTTTTGGAGAGTGTTATGGGGCAATTTGGGTACAAAATTACTCTATTCTGCTACTTGTCATCCACAGACATATGGACAGACCGAGGTAGTTAATAGGACCTTAGGTACCTTGTTGCATGCTATAGTGGATAAGAATTTGAAAACTTGGGGAGAATATTTGCCATTTATTGAATTTGCATATAATAGGAGTGTGCATTCTACCACAGGTTTTTCACCTTTGGAGCTTGTCTATGGTTTTAATCCTTTGACTTTTTTGGATTTGATGCCTTTACCTTCGCATGAGTTGTCTAGTATAGATGGCAAGAGGAAAGCTGAGATAGTCAAAGAGTTGCATGAGAAGGCAAGACAACATATTGAGCAGAGGAACAAGGTATATGCAAAGCAAGCCAACAAGGGGAAAAAATTGGTGACCTTTGAACTTGGAGATTGGGTTTGGGTACATCTGAGAAAAGAGAGGTTTCCTACCCAGAGGAAATCCAAGTTGGATCCTAGGGGTGATGGTCCATTCCAGGTGTTGGTGCGGATCAATGACAACGCCTATAAAATTGATCTTCCAGGTAAGCATAATGTGTCCACTACTTTTAATGTTGCTGATCTTTCTCCTTTTGATATGGATTCAGATTCGAGGAAGAATCTTCTTGAGGAGGGAGGGACTAATGTGAGCGGGAGCATGGACCATCGAGCGGGACCAGGCAGAGAGCTAGTCATGCCAGAAGAGCCCATGACCAAAGCTAGGACTAAGAGACTTAAAGAGGCTCTTTATACGTATGTGGGCTTTTATCTTGAGAGGATGGCGAGTTCCAAGCCTATTGGAGGAGAGTTTAATAGAATTGATCCCAAACTAATTCATTTAACTAAAATCCTTGGATCAGATATACTTGGAGCTTGAAGACAAGAAGATTTGGGTTATTTTAATGCTTCATCACTTAAGCCCAAAAGCATATGGATCCAATAGTGGCGCAACACATTATACCTATTTATTTAGTTTTTGGACTTTGTTTCTTTGGGCTTCCATATATTTTAGCCCAACCATTTATTATTTAACCTAGGTATAAATATGTGTTTTAGGTCAAAATTTTCAGAACTTTTTAGATCATAATTCTTGAAAAGTCATCGACTTCAATTGGGAGAAACATTATTCTCTTGTTCTTGTTACTTTTCAAACCATCTTTCACTTATCAATTGCTTTCCCAATTATAGCGTGTTGATTGTTCGTTTCTCTGGGTTTTATTTTGATCATCGGGATTGCTTGGAACAAGTTTCCAAGAGGTGTCATGGAAATCAAACCTTGCGTATCCTTATTTTTTTCTTGTTTGTTGAATTCAAAATTTCCATCCTTCTTAATTCCCCAAGGTTGAAAACACACCAAAACAAAACACCCATTGAAAACTCCATCAAATCGTCATCAGTCCTTCCACGGTGCACGTTACTTGCCATCTCCTCTATCAGCTCTTTTATTTCATCTATCGTCTTTCTCATCAGTGATTCTCCTGAAGTTGCATCAATCGTGCCTCCCATATGTGGGATTACTCCATTATAGAATGTTTCTAATAAGAACTCCTTGGGAAAGTTATGGTGTGGGTATTTTCATTGTAAGTCCTTGTATCATTCCCACACTTCATAGATCGATTCCCCATCACTTTACTGGAAGTTAGTAATCTCTTTGATAATCTTCATGATCTTGGTAAGGGGAAAATACTTGTCTAAAAAGGCACGAACTAGTTGATCCCAAGTGGAGACAATTGTTAGGATAAGGGAGTGGTACTAGTCCTTTGCTCTATCTCTTAGGGTAAAAGGGAAAAGCTTAATTCTTACTGCATCCTTCGACATTTGATGGTACTAAAAGGTATCACAAATTTCAAGGAAAATTACTATATATACATTGGGATCTTCATTCGTTAGTTCATAGAATTACACATTATGTTCAAACATGTTTAGGAGGGGTGGTTTAATTTCAAAAGAGGCTTGTACGAGTGGCCTAGCTACTCCTTGGTTAGCCACATTGAACCCTGGTCTCATGAAATCTATAAGGGTTCTTTGTTGAAGTCCTTGGTTTGCTTCGTGATCCAAATCTTGCTGAAATTTCTCAACTATTATTGCTTTTGCAATTCTTCTTCTTCATGTTAAGCTTCCTTAATCAAGTGATATCTAGCTCTAAGGTTTCAGCTGCATAACTCAAACTTCTCGTAACTCTTGTGTTCAAGCAAGAGCATGGATTTAGAAATAGAAAGAATAGAAACTAAAAATAACTAAAACGCATAAGACTAAAAAACTAAATTAATCGTCTCCCTAACAACGGTGTCAAAAACTTGATCTAAGTTTGGTTGTGTGTAAAATAACTAAAACGCATAAGACTAAAAAACTAAATTAATCGTCTCCCTAACAACGGTGTCAAAAACTTGATCTAAGTTTGGTTGTGTGTAAGTTTTATTTATTAATCCTCGTTAATCAGCAAGCATATGATTTGTTAGCGTAGTACTAAAGGTGTTGATCCCATGAGGAGGGAACTAATCTAATCCTAAAATCTAAGGCCAGAAACAAATAACAAAAATTCAAGATGCAACAAAACTAATACGAGAATTTAATTCAATCAATCAAATTAAACACGAAAATAGTAATTATTAAGCAATTTGGAACGCACCCAAGAATCAACTGAAGGAAATTACCAATTAAGAGAAAGGGAATTTTACCTATCCTTAATGCTAACCTAACTAATTATGAATTATTGGATTATTGGTTCTAAACTATCCTATGGTTTATTACTCTATCTTGAGTTATAACCATTAATGTTGGGCTCGAGTTACGTCACTAGTCCCAAGGCAAAAATTTGGGATGGTCGAGTGAAATTCATGCAAGAGGAAGGTAGAAGACATTCAAGAAAATAAAAGAAATTTTGCAGGTAGCATAGTGGGTTCACCACGGTAAAGTAAATGTTCATTGTGGCGAGCATTGAAGAATATATCCAAGTGCCCTTCCGGAAAAGTTTGCAGCGGCCAAGGTTTGGCTTCGCCGTGATGAAGTGTCTAGGTCAAGCAAAAGGACTCTTTGGGAAAAATATGTCACGACGAACGCTTGGCTTCACCACGACAAAGTTCCTAGATTAAACCCAGTCACCTTCTGGGAAAAATACGCGACGGTGAACGCTTGGCTTCATTGCGACAAAGCTACAAAATCTAGTAGAGTTTCCTCTAAGGAAAAATATGCCGCAATGAAAGTTATTACTTTGTCGTGGCGAAGTTGCCAAAAATAACATAGAATACTCTTTTAGAAACGTTCATCATGGCGAAACCTCCAAATTTACAAAATCCGGTCCCAACAATTTATACTAAATTTTACAACTACCATTTCCACAAACCTTAACCACTCAAACCAAAGAAAAAAAATAAAACATCAACCCAAGAAACTTCCTATAAAATGTTTAAGAAATGGAAGGTGAAAACTTGAAAATTCATGAGCAAAATGCAAAGATATTTCATTAGCATCAAAAGATAAGAGTTTTAGAAAGCTTTAATGGGAATTTCAAGCCATAATATATTAATATCTAAAAATCCAAAATACAAAAGATGCATGAATGAGTAAAACTTGAAATGCGGCTAAAGCCTTGCATCTTCCATAACTAACTTAAAATACAAAACATGTAGATTTTTGGAGTGATGCCTTAACTCTCGACTCGATCTCTCTATCTCTTGCTCATCACCTGGAGATAGGGAGGAATGAGGGTGTGTTTAAAAGCTTATGGGTAACTGGTTTATAATTGAAAAACCAAAAAAACCATTTGACATATTCATTGGCATAATATGTTCGTATCGAAATCCATAAAACATGTATTTCTCAAATTCTCAACTTATCAAACAATTCATAAACACATAAGTCATGCATTCTTCAAACTTGTCAACACATTCTAAACACATAAGCAAATCAGGATGGTTTGGGTAGGTCTATGGGGGAGTTCTTGTGAATCTCCGGTAATAATATAATGAACTATCGCAAATCCACATAATGGTTTTGCATAGATCGTAAACATGCAGGAGTCTATAAAGAAGCTCTATGTTGAAGTAAATCACATGTTAGTACAATGCTTATAATACGATAGTAAATACACGAGAAGGGGGGTTGAATTGTATATTCCTCTTTTTGAAAACTCTTTCAAAACTGTTTCGTTAAAAACAAGTTCTTTTACAAAAACTTCAGTAAATTCCAGTCAATCAAAAATTTTAAAAACTTGTTTGGAAAATTAAGTGATAACAAAACTTTGAACTTTAAGAGATATAGGGTAGAGAGAAGTTGACACAGTGATTTCATCCTGGTTCACCCCCAACCGTGGGCTACGTCCAGTCCTCAGAGTTCTTTCTGAGATTTCACTATCTCTTCAACATATACAAGTATTCTTTCCGAGCCTCTTCAGGTCTCTACACTCAGTATTCTTTCACTCTTAGCCTCTGCAGCTATCTCATACTACTTTCTTACAAAACTATTGAAAACTTGTTACAGTAAAACTAGCTCTCAGCTAATTTTGCATAGTAATCTCACAAAAAGCTTTTCGTACGCGTAATGTTCAATAATAATCTCTTTTTCGCTAACTTTGGCTAACTTTGCAATTTTAGACTTCGTCTCATATTTATAGCCTTAAATGCTGAATCGCTTCTTGATTCTTGAATCTTGAATCTTGAATTTTGTTTCTTGAATCTTGAAAGAAACGGTTAATCAGTTGAGTTCTGTAACTAACTCGAACTGATTCTTGCGTCTTCTTTGAATTCTGCGTCTGCCTTTCTCCGTCTATATTTTTGCGTCTGCGCCTACTTTGCGTCTGCATCTGCATTTGTGTCTGTTTTTTTTACTTTGCATTTGCGTCTGCATTTTTTTTTACTTTGCATCTGCGTCTGCGTCTGCGTCTGTTTCTTACTTTGCATTTGCGTCTGCTTTTCACTTTGCGTCTGCGTCTGCGTCTGCGTCTGCGTCTATTTTTTACTTTACATCTACGTCTGTGTCTGCATATTGTCTTGCGTCTGTGTATCTACTTCTCCGTCTGTTTGTTTAATCTGCGTCTTTATTTCTTCGTCTGTCTTTTAACTTCATCTGTGTCTGTGTTTTATTCTCCGTCTGTCTGTTTTCTATTTTGCTTCTTTTTTTACTACTTCTTTGTTATTCATCAAAATCATATATATATGTAAAGTCATTTTGACTTAACAATCTCCCCCTTTTTTATGATAACAAATTATACACAAAAAAGAAAACAAAATACAATGTTTTTAAAAACAACAAAAAAAAACTTATCTTCAAAACTCTTCTTTCTCTTCTTCCTTTCTTTTCTTCGTCTGCTTCAGTCACACCTTTTGAGATTCTTTTCTTCTCATTCTCTTCTCCTCTACTCATTCTCTTCTCCCCCTATTTGTTATAATAAAAAATGATTAACGACGATGACTCTTCAACAGTCCTGCCATCATCTTCTTTAAATCATTCATTGTCTCCTTTATCTCATTGACTTCTCCGCGTAATTTGTTGATTTCAGCTTGTGAGTCCAACGGTGAAGAGGATTGATCATTATCTGCTGAGGGTGAAGTGAACGCAATTGTTGTAGCATATGCATCCGAGGATAGAATGTAATCTTCTCGAATCACAAATGTAGGTGGATGAACGAATAGATTTGACTCTGGAAGGTTTAAATCAAAGGGAGCAGGTAGCATAAGCAACTGTCTTCCTTGCAGGGGTATAACTTCAGCTTCAATGGACAGTGTATTAGATAAAGGTCTAATATGCAAAACTGTCTAAGCAAGGGATTCAATAAACGTCCCTGTTATCAATCGTCCCCCTACTGGACAGTATTCATACTTATCTATATAGCTACAACTAGCTCCATCAGTATTCTCTTTCAAAGCGCATGCTTCATCAATTCGACGCACTTCTTCTTCAATTTGATCTGCGGACAGATCATCACTGTTTTCTTCAAGAAATAGCTTTGACTTCCCCTTGTTGAAATCCAAAGGATATCTTGGCTGAATATCCTGTACAACCTTTATTTCCTTCTTCTCTGTGATTGGATAAATAGTACACGAATTGCTGGTCATTTTTGTAGGGTATGGCTTTGTAGCAGCATCCCTTAAGACATCATAGAAAGTCTTTTCATCTTCATTCAGTAAATGCCATGTGTCACTATTTATTGAAATAGGTTGTATGACAACCATTATCTTCTTCCTTGGTTGATTACAGATGGCGATTGCAGTCCTCCTCTTGGTAACAACTTCAACCATTCTGATCTTCAATTTGTATCTTCTAAAAAATTTAGAATAGTTGAATACAATCATGCCAGGTTCATCATTTTTCTCCTGTGGTACCTGAACCAAGTTTGGTTCTGCTGCTGCCTCTGGTTGCGCTTCAATAGGATTCTCTTGAACCAGGCTTAGCTCCTTTGGTTCCTCCTGTTGAGTAGTGGGAATATCCTGAACTCTGCTATGCTCAATTTCCTTTTCCTTTTGAGCAGCATTGAAGGTATCTTTCTTTCAACTAACTTCCCCAACAGTGGTCACACTCTTCGTCCGACTAATCTTCTTAGTGTTTTCTTCTGCTTCAGCCAGTCTTGAAGATTTCTGCACTTGAGATTTTTCCTTCTCAGACTCCGACTTTCTTTTCTTCTCAGTCTCTTTAGCTTGTTTGGCTGAGTCTTCTTCTAAAATTGAGACTAGAGATCTTGTTCCCTTCGGTACGCGAGATCCAGATACTTCTGCTTGATTATGCTCTCTGGCTCTCTTGTCTTCCTGTTGTCGTAGAGTACGAATCCTAGGTGATCTCTTCGCCTTTTTAGAGATCTCACCCAAAAGTTTCTCTCCTTTTCTTTTCTGCGCACCTTCTTCTGTCCTCCGAACTGGGTTCACTTCTTTTTGAGGACTTGCCTGTTTTATCAACGGTCTACCTGATAGTTTTCTTCTTTCATCTATCGGTAATCTCGTACTTGCTTGAGATTTAAAGCTAGTGGCGGGAGACTTCTTCAATAACCGCTCCCCCTCAGTTCTAGCTTTCTTTGTAGACTCTGCTTCTACTTTCACCACAGTCTTCAAGCCCATTCTTCTGATAGTATTTGAGTTAATGGTGCTCTTGACAGATAGCATCCTTCTGATTCCTCTGTGAAGAAGGACTCCGGATTCCTTAAAAATCCTGGTGAGTAGCATGCCGTAAGGATAATTGTTGGTATCCTTCATCCCCTTAACCATATAATCAAAAATAAAAAATGGTAGGTCAATTGGACGACGATTTAGCAGATAGAACAGACATTGCTCATCCAAGGTAGTCACTAGATGTCTTGACCCGGCTCTTAGTAAGATGCAATTAAAAAAAATAACATGAAGAACCCTAGCCTTCGGGACTAGACTTGAAGTCTTCCTCTTCCATGGGTCATTAGCTCCATATAACTGTTTTCTGACATCTTCTTCCTTCATACTAACCTTGGACATCCATCCAGCTTTGGTTGATAGGGTTTCTCCAACTGAAATGCATTCAATCACCTTCTCCACTAACTCCTTTGTCACAATAACAGTTATTCCATCTACTGTGGAGACGATGGTGTTATCAACCAGTTGCGCATGCTTCCAGAAGTCATATACCTCATCAGATACCTTTGGTTCCCTTTTGAAAAAATTTTTCCACCCAGCTTCTACAATTTTCGGTTCAACATCCATATCATCTCTCTTCAGAGATTCGAAGTCCACATGCCTTCCGAACATCATAGCTGGCTCCATTGCTTCTAATTTCAAACTGCTTCTGGTAGGATATTCTTCAAAAGTAAAGTTGTTCACAAGAGTTTTTGAAAGAGAGTTGAAACGTCTGGGAGTAAAAGTAATCGAAATGATTATAGTTTAAGACTAGTCGAAGGGTCTTATCCGATGGGTTCTAGAATCGTTGGGATCCTCAAGGCTATCAACCTTTTCCCTCCAAAACTTCCTTGTGAGAGAAGTTACCAGCTGTAAACTACTGTTTCTGATGCCGTTAACTTTGACGGTCTTCTAGCTTGACTGGTCATTTAACATCAACATGTTGAGGTTCCGTCTGATTTCTTTGAACCGTTCCTAACTCAATGGTTTAGTGAAGATATCTGCCCATTGATACTCTGTTTCAACGAACTGTAGTGTCACCACTTTCCTTTGAACGTAGTCTCTCAAGAAATGATGTCTGACTTCGATGTGCTTCACTCTCGAATGTTGTATTAGATTCTTCGATAGATTTATGGCACTAGTGTTGTCGCAATAGTTTGGGATCTCATCTTCCCAAACTGAATAATCCTTCAGTTGATATTTAATCCACAATTCTTGTGAACAACAACTTGCGGCAGACATGTACTCGACTTCGGCAGTTGATAGAGCGATCAAGTTTTGTCTCTTGCTTGACCAAGAAACTAGGTTTACGCCAAGAAAGTGACATCCTCCATTGGTGTTATTCCTTTCAATTCTATCTCTGGCATAGTCCGCATCACAATATCCGATTAACCTGAAATCTTTACCCTTCTCAAACATTAGGCAAAGACCAGTAGTACCTGCGAGATATCTCATAATCCTTTTAACAGCAATAAAATGAGACTGTCTAGGATTGGCCTGAAACCTTCCACACAAGAATACACTGAATAGAATATTAGGTCTACTTGCTGTAAGATACAGTAAAGAACCGATCATCCCTCTATATAGGGTTTGATCCACCTTCTTACCGAGTTCATCTTTCAATAAAAGGTTTGAAGGATGCATCGGAGTCGCCATAGGCTTCACATTTTTCATATCAAATTTAGACAACAATTCTTTCACATACTTTTGTTGATGAATAAAAATTTTCTCTTCGGTTTGCTTAACTTGCAACCCAAGAAAGAACTTTAACTCACCCATCATACTCATTTCAAACTCATTTTTCATCAGACTCTCAAAACTCATACACAATTTCTTTGATGTAGCACCAAATATGATATCATCGACATAGATTTGCACTAAGATAAAATCATTCTCATAAGCCTTTCTGAAAAGCATTTTATCCATTTGACCTCTAGTAAACCCATTCTCCAAAAGAAAATTACTTAGATGATCATACCAAGCTCTAGGAGCTTGCTTCAGGCCGTATAAAGCTTTATGAAGTCTATAGACATGTTCTGGATTCTTAACATCCTCGAAGCCAGGAGGTTGCTTTACATACACCTCTTCGTCTATAAACCATTCAGAAAAGCGCTCTTCACGTCCATCTGAAAAAGCTTTATGTTATGACAAACAACATATGCCAGCAAAATCCTAATAGCTTCAAATCTTGCTACTGGAGCATATGTCTCATTGTAGTCTATCCCTTCTTGCTGATTATAGCCTTGCGCTACTAATCTAGCTTTATTCCGACTTACTCTCCCTGATTCGTCTAACTTATTCTTAAAGACCCATCTTGTTCCGATAATGGATTTCTTCGAGGGTTTTGGAACTAAGGACCAAACCTTATTCCTAGTAAACTGATTCATCTCCTCTTGCATGGATAAAATTCAAGCTTCGTCCTGAAGAGCTTCCTCAATCTTCTTAGGCTTTATTTCAGAGATGAAAGCCACATTAGCTTCTCTTATGAATTTGGACCTTGTCCTAACTCCTTCTGAGGTCTCTCCGATAATTAGCTCTTCTAGATGAGAACTCCTATACTTCCAATCTCTCTTTAATCCTATAGTTTCTGGAATATCCTCGATCTTATCTATTTGAGTTCCTGATGATGGAGTTTCTGTTGTATCATCTAAGTTCTTTGAAGGATCTTCACTCTCTATGTCATCTTCCTTGTGGGGTTGAGAACGATCATCAAACTTGACATGGATGGTTTCCTCAACTGTCTTTGAGATAGAGTTATAAACCCGAAAGGCCTTAGATGATGATGAGTAGCCTAGGAAAATTCCTAAATAGGTCTTTGATTCGAACTTATCCAACAACTCCTTTGTATTCAGAATAGAGCACTTGCACCCGAATGGATGAAAGTAAGATATATTGGGTCTCCTTCCATTCCATAACTCATAAGGAGTCTTATTCAACAAGGGTCGCAACAGTATTTTGTTCTGAATATAACATGCTGTATTCACAGCTTCGGCCCATAAGTACTTAGGAAGATTCTTCTCACATAGCATAGTCCTTGCCATCTCTTGAATCATCATGTTCTTCCTTTCAACAACTCCATTCTATTGTGGGGTTTTAGGGGCTGAGAAATTGTGGGAAATTCCATTCTCCTCACAGAATAACCTAAACTTCTCATTCTCGAATTCTTCACCATGATCACTCCTGATACTAGCTATAGATACTCCTTTTTCAATCTGTAACTTTCTGGAGAGGGTTCTAAAACACTTAAAAGATTCATCTTTGTGTGACAGAAACAATATCCAACAAAATCTAGTAAAGTCATCAACAATAACAAGTCCATATTTCTTTCCGCCAATACTTATTGTCCTAGTTGGACCAAATAAATCCATATGTAACAACTCCAAAGGTCTAGAAGAAGTTACAAAATTTTTAGAAGAAAACGATGTTTTAACTTGTTTTCCTTTCAAACAATTTTCACAGAAAAATTCTTTGTCAAAACTCATTTTTGGTAAGCCTCTTACCAAATCAAAATTTTCCAACTTTGAAATGTGTTTAAAAGAGACATGACCTAGCTTTTTATGCCAGATTAGTCTTTCTTCTTCAGAAGATAGAAAACATGAAACATTTTGATCTTGAAAATCTTCTAAATTAATTTTATAAAGATTATTTCTTCTTTTGGTAAAAAAGAATATAGATCCATCTTTGTTTCTGACTTCACAAAGACTTTGGTTGAACGTGACTATGAAACCAGAATCACACAGTAGACTAACACTTATCAAATTGTGCTTCAGACCATCAACAAGCAGTACATTATCTATGTATGCAAAGGAATCTTTACCTATCTTACCGATTCCAATTTTCTTGCCCTGCTGGTTGTCTCCGAAAGTTACCGATCCTCCCTTCTTATACTGAAGATCTAAGAACATAGACCTTCTTCCCGTCATATGTCGCGAGTAGCCACTGTATAAATACCAACGGTGCTTGTCGCATTTTCTAAGGAAGGATATCTGCAGGAGAAACTATTTTACTCTTTGGTACCCATATTTTCTTGGGTCCATACTGGTTAGTAGTATGCATATAATGAGTTCTCTGATGCCTTTTCTTAAACTGGTGATGAAAAAGTGTTTGGTAGTTCTCTTTATTTTGAGAAAGAGGCATCTTATTATAATGAGACTTATTATCCGAAAAACTTAATCTGGTTTGATCGCTCGGATGTCTACTTTTTCCTAGCTTCTCATTCATTCTCTTTGTACTCTCAGTGAATGTAGCTAAATCAGATGAAAGACTTTTAATTATAAGCTTTAACTGATTTATCTCTTCGGATCTATCTACGACTTTCTTTTTCTCCTCTAGTTGTTTCTTTAAGCAATCATTTTCTGTCTCTATCTCTTCTGTATGTTTAAGATTTTCTACATACTTCTTCTTTAACAGTTTGTACTGTTTCAGAATAGCATGAGAATCTTCTAATAATTCTGAATAGGCTTCATACAAGTTATCGTATCCAGAAGTTACCTCCTCATCACTTTCTTCCTCGGCTACAAGGAAGATATTAGCATGTTCGGATGTTTCAGAATTTGTGTCTGACTCTGATGAATCTAGATCTTCCCATGTTGCCATCATGCTTTTCTTGCCTTCTTTACTCTTCTTTGGTTTCTTCTTCAGAGTAGGAAATTCGGACTTGTAGTGTTCAAGTTGATTACACTCGTAGCATATGATAGATGTCTTTTCTGCTTTGCCATCATCTTTGCTATTCTTCTTGAAGGGTTGGCTTCCTTTGGACTTCTTTTTCGACATCCGTCTTATCTTCCGGGAAATGAACGATAATTCTTTATCTTCATCACTTGACTCCTGTTCTGATTTGCTTGAGTCATCATTCTTCAATTCTTCTATCTTTAATTCTTTTGATGACTTCCTCCTTCTTTGAGTCTTGTGATTCTTCTGTCCGACTTTTAGTGCTATTGACTTGTCTTGGGCTTGTCTTCAGCATCGAGCTCTATTTCATGAATCTTTAGTGATCCAAGTAACTCGTCAAGCTTCAGCATGCTCAAGTCCTTTGCTTCCTGCACCGCTGTAACTTTTGGTCTCCACCTCTTCGGAAGACATCTTAAGATCTTTCGTACGTGATCTTGATTATTGTACATTCTTCCAAGGGCTTTCAATCCATTGACAATTGTTTGAAATCTTCCAAACATTTGATCAATAGATTCTTCATCCTTCATCTTAAAAAGCTCGTACTGGTGCACAATAATGCTTATCTTGGATTCTTTGACTTGGTTTGTGCCTTCATGAGTGATGGACAGTGTATCCCACATCTCCTTCGCAGTGTCGCATCCGTGAACTTTGTCATATTCACTCCTGCTTAGGGCTCACGTCAGGAAAAACTTCGCTTTAGAGTTGAGCTGAATTCTCGCCTTTTGATTAGCCGTCCATCTGGTTCGTGGAATAAGATTTCCATCTTCTTCTACTGGTGTATATGGTCCATTCTCTATTACATCCCAAAGGTCGACATGAGTAGATTCTATGAACAACCGCATCCTATCTTTCCAGTAGTGATAATCTTCACCGTTGAATGTTGAAGGTCTAGTGACTGAGGCACCTTCTGCAATGCATATATGTGATTCTGCCATTATCCTTAATCCACACTTTGCTTCAGTGATCCTTGGATACCGTGCTTTGATACCAATTGAAATAAATCACACGTTAGTACAATGCTTATAATACGATAGTAAATACACGAGAAGGAGGGGTTGAATTGTGTATTCCTCTTTTTGAAAACTCTTTCAAAACTATTTTGTTAAAAACAAGTTCTTTTACAAAAACTTCAGCAAATTCCAGTCAATCAAAAATTTTAAAAACTTGTTTCGAAAATTAAGTGATAACAAAACTTTGAACTTTAAGAGATATAGGGTAGAGAGAAGTTGACACAGTGATTTTATCCTGGTTCACCCCAAACCGTGGGCTACGTCCAGTCCTTAGAGTTCTTTCTGAGATTTCACTATCTCTTCAACGTATACAAGTATTCTTTCAGAGCCTCTTCAGGTCTCTACACTCAGTATTCTTTCACTCTTAGCCTCTACAGGCGATCTGTACTACTTTCTTACAAAAGTATTGAAAACTTATTACAGTAAAACTAGCTCTCAGCTAATTTTGCACAGTAATCTCACAAAAAGCTTTTTGTACGCGTAATGTTCAATAATAATCTCTTTTTCGCTAACTTTGGCTAACTTTGCAATTTTAGACTTCGTCTCATATTTATAGCCTTCGTCTGCAACTACTTCTTGATTATTGAATCTTGAATCTTGTTTCTTGAATCTTGAAAGAAACGGTTAATCAGTTGAGTTCTGTAACTAACTCGAACTGACTATTGCGTCTTCTTTTGAATTCTGCGTTTGCCTTTCTCCATCTATATTTTTGCGTCTGCGTCTACTTTGCGTCTGCGTCTGTTTTTTTTACTTTGCATCTGCGTCTGTGTTTTTTTTGACTTTGCATCTGCGTCTGCGTCTGCGTCTGCATCTATTTCTCACTTTGCATCCGCGTCTGCTTTTCACTTTGCGTCTGCGTCTGTGTCTATTTTTTACTTTGCATCTACGTCTGTGTCTGCATATTGTCTTACGTCTGTGTCTCTACTTCTCCGTCTGTTTGTTTAATCTACGTCTGTATTTCTTCGTCTGTCTTTTGACTTCGTCTACGTCTGTGTTTTATTCTCCGCTGTCTATTTTCTATTTTGCTTCTTCTTTTACTACTTCTTTGTTATTCATCAAAATCATATATATATGTAAAGTCATTTTGACTTAACATATGTCACTAGCGAGCAAGTAGGAGAAGCCTTTAACAGAGTTAATGTGCATGTGAGATAATAAAATGGACTACTACTAACCCAAAAAAACATGTAATTCATGACTTGAAAACATATTGCCCAAAAAGGCATATTTTGGAAACAAGATTTCATGAGCAAGATATATTTCAAATACCGTTTCTATTTTCATTTCATAAATCATCAACCAAAATTCATATACCAAACATGTAGCAATTTCTTAAAACACTTAAGGAATATTAAACGCAACATTTATGAAACAATAGAAAATCATTTAATTATATTGATTTGGAAAAAGCATTTATGACTCATTAACTTAACTATAAACATGAAACCTACCTTGAATTCCTTGCTTAAAAACTTGTTTATAGATGCCTCTCCTTTAGATTTCCTTTAACAATGACAAAAATCTCATTCAATAGGAATATAATTGAAAACCCAAACAAAGCTTAGTCACTAAAATTGATTCTAAAATACTCAAACCCCATGCATTTCCTAAGCTTCATAAACTAAAACCCTTCCACAATTCCAAAGGATTTAAAATGCACTTACCTTGAATCTTCATCAAATAAAAAGATTATTGGCTCAAATGGAAGCTATTCTCTTCCTCTTTCTTTTTCCCTTTTTGAACAACCTCAAAATCACCTTAGATCTTCCTTCGTTTCTCCCAAGGACAAAACCTTCTGTTTTCTCTTCTATTTTCATTTTTCTCTTCTTCTCTCCCTCACTAACGTTGTTCTCTTCTTCTTGAGAGCAAGACCACTCTTTTTATTTCAATTTATACCCTTAATGAGTGAGAAATGTCCATTTTGCCCTTCCTTTAATGCCTTAGGGTTTTAATGCTTAAATGACATGCCAAAAATGCCCTTTATACATTCTTACTACTTAATTCTAACATTTATATTCAAAATTCTAATTTCTATTTATGCTCACTAAATTAATGACTAATTCCATGAAAATAAATAAATTAAAATAAAAGAAAAATTTCAAAGTCTAACAATTCTCTGTCCCTTAGAGAATTTTGTCCTCAAAATTCTTACTTGAGTCGTTGAAGAGATGTGGATACTTCTCCTTCATAGCCTCTAAAGGTTCCCATGTGGCCTCATCCATAGAATGATTTTTTGCACAGGACTTTAACTAGCTGAACTGTCTTGTTCTTAAAGATCTTTTCCTTAGTGTCCAAAGTCTCCACTGGAGTCTCCTCATAAATCATATCACTCTCAACTGAACCTTAGTGGCCTGAATGATATGGGATGGATCTGGTCTATGCCTCCTTAACATGGAAACATGAAAGACATCATGTATCTGTAAAAATTATGGTGGTAGCGCTAACCTGTAGGCTAGTGGTCCAATCCTCTCAAGAATCTCGTAGGGACCTACATATTTTGGGCTCAACTTTCCCATATTGCTAAACTTCATGACTCCTTTCCAAGGAGATGTCTTAAGGAAGACTTTCTTACTAACTTCGTACTCCATTTCCTTTCGGTGTGCATCAACATAGCTTTTCATTATATCTTGAGCTGCTTTAAGTCTTTGCTTAACTAGATTGACCTTATTGACTGTCATCTGGTGCAACTCTAGTCTTATTAATTTTTTTCTTATTGGAAACCCTGCCTTCATGAGACGCACTCTCGATGTCCTAAGTGACATCTGGACCCGCGTCCTATAAAGGAGGGGAGCCCACACTAACCAATCACCAAAATCAAACACATTTTTCCTATTTCAGAACAAATTTTGGGAAAATTAAAATCAGAATTACAATTTGACTTTTTATAGAAAAATTTCTCCATTGTCTAATTTTTCTAATGACACCAAAATCGTTCAATTTGGCTTATAAATTTGAAAGTTATACCCCAAATATTTTCAAACTATTATTATATTAAAATAGTACACTATACTTAACTTCCATCCCAAAATTGAAAGTCTTAAAGAATGAATTAAAATTATATTTCTTCAAATAATTTGTAGCTTTATGTCTCTAGTTTAGGTTGAATAAGAATCATCTCATTCGTAGGTCTATAGCTTAAGATATGGTTAAAAAGCCAAAGTATGTTCATAACCAATCAATGCTCTTCCAACCAATACCCTCACTTTCTTTCCATCAATCTTTTTCAAATCAAAACCAAAGGCTACCAATTTTTATGGAGAGATATAGGAATGTGTTAGAAATATATTGTTAAAAAATCAAGTCATTTGGAGGTTAGACGACAAAGTTATGTCTAAAAGAGTCAAACATGTTCAGGTTTGGGAAAAACCTACGGGTTGCTATCGTGACAAGTCGCGGTCGCGACATGCGAGCGATATCGCGATCACGACTTACTTGAAAAATTCCATAGAGTTGTGTCATAATTATTTAGTTTTTGATATGTTTAATCATTTATACTTAGCGATTAATAACACAAAAATGCTTAAGATACTCACTTTAATTTATATATGAGTTTAGGTATAATTTGGAAGCAAAGAAATTAAAGTGAGTCGAAAGCACTGCATTTGGGTTATTTTTAGAAGATTAATTTTTAATTGTTTTCATGTATCAAGAAAAATAAAATCAGAGCAAGAAACAAACAAATTTATCCCAAAAGAAGTGGAACCACAACAACCGGAATGAAGCAAAATGACAACATCATTGACTAAGCAAGGAGCAGCAAATAATAAACAAAAACACATAGCACAGAAGCGTTAAACGCATGCATTTAACGTAGTGTCCCAAGAGCTTGACAGAGGGGCATAAGAGAGGCCTACGAAGAAAGATTTAAGGGCAACAGTGGACACGCTACAGTGGTGGTTGCGTGGAGATCTACAGCACACAAGGGGGAGTGCTTGAGAGATCTGCTTTTAATGAAGTTTTCTGCATAAAATGCAGACTTGGAGCATTGGACCAATACATAAAATTGGCCCATTAGCTACAGTTGATAGTGAAGAGCAGCAGTAAGAGCCTTGGTGTTGCGATAGTGAAGGGGTTTTAGGCTAGGGATTGGAATGAGGGCTGAAGCATTTTTCCAAGAGAAACCCATGAAAGGCTAGACATCCCAACGCCAGTTTAGAGGTGACATCAACACTGACGATTGTTGTTTCTTTCTCATATTAAGAATTGATTATGTTATCCTATGTTAATTGAATTGGGTATTATGTATGGATAATTGGGTTTTTTATTCGATTATTTGTGTATGAACCCATTGGGTATTGTGAGATGATGATTTTAATGCGTTAATTGAATTGTTAATTGCAAACCTATTGCTAGAATTTTGATATAATCCATAATTGTATGTTGAAATTCATGTGTAGCTACTAATGATTTGTAATCATTAGGGATAATATGACCTAGGTTAAATGACACATTGTATGTGGTCGTTGCCTTGATTAATCGGTTTTCCTAATTCGTAATGCTACTACCTAATTAAATCTAGAGATTGTATCATAGGTTATTCGGCGGTTAGGTTTAATTAACGATCGTATCTCAATTAAACAAAACCTAAGGGAAAACTCAGGTTAATTGTTAACCCTTGATTAATAGTTGCTAGGAGAGGTTAAAGAACAACAAATTAATGAAATATTCTTAATTAGGGTGTAGGCTGAGGTTGAATCAAAGAACCGAGTACCTATCGAATTCCCTACTTCTATCATTTTTTCATGTTTTCTTTAATTCGTTTTTATTAGTTAGTCTAATTTTATTTTTTTCCTTCAAAAATCCAAAACCCCCTGTTAAACCTAAACACCAGTTAATTTCATTTTATAAACTTTACACACACTCTTTGTGGGGTCGACCTAGACTCACCACTAGTAGTCTAGTTATTTTATTTCTACTAGTGTAATGACGCGCGGTCAAATTTTGGCGTCGTTGCTGGGGAGTGCAATGTTTTAGTTTTTATTTGTGTTTTTATTGATGTTTTGTATGTATTTGTTCGTTTTTTTTATTATTTTGTGATCTTTTCACTTTTTGTTTCATGTGAAATTTTTTTTGATATGGACGAAAGTAATTTCTTTTATAATTCATATTCTCGATCTTATAACAAGGTTTAGACCGATCAACCTAACTTTTATTATGGATGGGATAATCATCAGAATTACTTCCATGATAGTTTGTAGGATGCAAAACAATTCTTATACAGATCAAAGGTTTCCTATCACGACTCTGGTCCATCTCTGGAAGAGTTGAATAATATTTTGAAAGCTAATACTTTGCAAATGTAGCAGAATACTCTACAATTCTAGCAGGATGGAGGGAAATTTCCAAAAAACACATGGCCTAGCACCCAAGGTTCAGAAAGCCAACACAATTCAAGTGCATCTTTAGAAGAAATTGTTAGGAATCTAGCTGCTAACACTTTGCAATTTTAATAGGATACGTAGCAGTAGTTACAAGAATTCCGACAAAAGAAAAAAGCAAGGCAACAAAGGATGGAACCCCTAATGGGTCAGATGGTAATAAGGCTTAATCACCTAGAATCGTAAAGCAACGAGGAGCAGTTTTATCAACCCAAGGTGTACCCAATGGACATTTGTGTAGAACGTTACAAAGTGATGAGGAACTTAAGAATTTTGAGGTCAACCCTCAACGAATTATTTGTGTCGAAGAAGTGGAGAAGGAGCTCAAAGCCGAAAAGGACTCATTTTTTAGCTCGGAGGTAAGTATTGAGTCTATGATTATTTTTGAAACTAACTTTTTACCTTTACATAACAAATTGGAGGAATTGAATAATAAAGAAAAAGGTGAAGAGATGTTCAAAATATTTTCAGAATGTATGGACTCAATCAGGATTAAGAATCTAAGGATAGGGAAGATGTTAAATGAGAATGATGATCAACTAAGGCCCTATCCGGAACAACCTTGCGTGGAAGTGGCGCTAACTGTAATACCTAAAGATCATAATTTTGTCACGTGAGGAGAAGAAGGAGTCGAGCTAGCAACCCTAAACAAAGGCGCTTCTTGGGAGGCAACCTAAGGGAAATAAATTTATTTTTCTTTACATTTTTGCATTACTTTTTATATACATATGTGTTTTTTTAATTTGTTTGTTTTAAGCTTTTTTAATTTATTTGTTTTACTTGTTTTAAATTTTCAATCAAAATGAGAGAGAGAACAAAACAAATGAAACAAACATTTTCTCATTTTCTATTGCTTATGATATTATATAATCATGATTAGAGTATGGATTGACTAGAGAATTTCATTGCAATTTTAGCATGTACTTTTGCTCTTACAATTGGTCGATATGCATTGTCTTTAGAGGAGTAGTGACTAATGGTAGACAAAGCCGGTGAGATTTTAAGCCATATTTGACTGACACATCTGTATCAGTCTCACTGCCTTTTGATAATGTGTGACCTTCATGACATGTACATCTTGATTTTGCGTTGAATTTGTATTCGAGACCATATTTTTATCACATTCCTTAACATGGATATGATTAGGCATTCTTTGTTTTTCATAAACTACATTAGCCAAACAACCTATCCTATTGACATGATTTTTCCTTGATAAACCCCTTTAAACTTTAGCCGTTCTTTTTGTATAAACCACATTTTATACTTTTAAACTTAACCAAATGTCCTACCCAAGTCATAAAGCTAGTGGAACATTTGTGATTGTTGATTTTGTGGATGTACAAAATTCTAAGTGTGGGGGTCCTACATATGTGAGGGTTAGTTATAATGTTAGAATGTTATTTTATGTCTTATCATAGAAATTCTCATGTTAATGTAGTTTATTTTAATTTTTATAAGAAAAAAGAGAAAAGAAAAAGAACAAAAAAAAGAAAAGAAAATGAAAAAGAAACAAAGAAGAAAAAAGAAAAAAGGAATGATAAAAAGTGTTTAAAATAAATGTATCAAAGAGGAATTGCTTATGTGTTGAAAAGTTGTTTATGGTTTATGCATCTTCCTAGAGTTGTAATGAATATGTTATTTGAGTATATTGAATATGAGGTAGATGTTAGCTTGGAAGGTTCACTGTTATGATTTCAATGTATTGTTGGCATAAATTGTATGAGTGATTCCTTCGAATTGATATATGCTTCATATGGTTAGTGTATGAGAGCAGAATAGGGTTGTGAAATATAAATGTTGCATTTGTCATAGCTGACGGTACCCAGTTTTTGATAAGTGTTGCTTTGTTTCACTAGCTTTGATGACTTTCATGCTATTGACCTAAATATATCTCACCTTACCTTTGCTCACATTACAGTCCTAAAAAGTCCTTGATTCGTGATTTTGCATGTGAACATTAGTGGTAGAGAAATGAAATGATATACAAAGTTATGGATTGTCATGATCATGAATGGTGTTGAGTGTACCTATTGATATATTTTAATTAAACACATTTTCCGAGTCTACCATTAGATTGCTAAATTTTTGAAGATGATGAATCTTGATTGATCATGAGTAAAAGCTTGGAATGTTGATATCTTGCTATGATTTTTGAAAGTCACTCATCTTTATTTATGATTACATTTTTTTGGAAAACAGGAAAAGTGAGTCAATGTTTTGGGGTCTTTGAGCTTAATTTTAACGTTTTGCTCGAGGATGGATAAAAAGCTAAGTGTGGGAAAAATTGATATGTGTTTAATTGTTGATATATTTAATCATTTACACTTAGCGATTAATAACACAAAAATGCTTAAGATACTCACTTTAATTTATATATGATTTTGGTACAATTTGGAAGCAAAGAAATTAAAGTAAGTCGAAAGCACAACACCTGAGTTTTTTCGAAGATTAATTTTACATGTTTTCATGGAGCAAGACAAAGAAAATCAGAGCAAGAAGTGAACAAATTTGTCCCAAAAAAAAGTGAAACCACCGTAGCTGGAATGAAGCAAAACGATAGCTTCATTGACTAAGCAAGGAGCAGCAAATAATAAGCAAAAACACATAGCACAGAAACATTTAATGCTGCGTTTAACATAGCTTCCCAAGAGCTCGACAGAGTGCCATAACAAAGGCCAGTGGAGAAGGATTTAAGGGAGTAATAGAGTTAAATTGTATAATCAATAAATAGTGGACACACTACAGTGGTGGCTGCGTGGAGAGCTATAGCGCATAAGGGGGAGTGCTTGAGAGATCTGCATTTAACGTAGTTTTCTACATAAAACGCATATCTGGAGTGCTAGACCAATACATAAAATTATCCCATCAGTTACAGTAGATAGTGAAGAGCAACAGTGAGAGCCTTGGTGCTGCGGTAGTGAAGGGGTTTTAGGCTAGGGATTGGAATGATGGCTGAATCATTTTTCCAGGAGAGACCCATGAAGGGCTAGGTATCCCGACACTAATTCAGAGGCGACATTGACGCCGATGACCCAGGTTAAGTATTTCTTTTATTATTTTGTTGTTTCTTTCTCTCATTAAGAATTGATTGTGTTATCCTATGTTAATTGAATTGTGTATTGTGTATTGTGTATGAATAATCGGATTTTCATTTTTATTTGATTATTTGTGTATGAACCCATTGGGTATTGTGAGATGATGATTTTAATGCATTCATTGTATCATTAATTGCAAATCGATTGCTAGAAATTCGATATAATCTGTAGTTATTATGTTGAAATTTATATGGAGCTACTAATGATTCATAATCATTAGGGATAATATGACCTAGGTTAAATGATGCATCCTATATGGTCGTTTCCTTGATTAATCATTTTTAAAAAAATTCATAATGCTACTACCTAATTAAATCTAGAGATTGTATCCTAGGTTATTTGGTGGTTAGGTTTAATTAATGATCGTATCTTGATTAAACAAAACCTAAGGGAAAACTCAGGTTAATTGTTAACCCACGATTAATAGTTGCTAAGAGAGGTTAAAGAACAAAAAATTAATGAAATATTCATAGTTAGGGTGTAGGCCGAGGTTGAACCAAAGAATCGAGTCCCTATCAAATTCCCCACTTCTCTCAATTTTTTGCATGTTTTCTTTAATTCTTTTTTATTAGTTAGTCTTGTTTTATTTTTTTCTTCAAAAATCCAACCCCCCTGTTAAACTTAAACACTAGTTAATTTCATTTCATAAACTTTACAAACACTCTCTGTGGGATCGACCTAGACTCATCACTGCTATAGTAGTAGTCTAGTTATTTTATTTTGACTAGCGTAACGACGTGTGGTCATCGCGATCACAATTCCCCCCTTTCTTCTTCTCCATCTGACCTGCTTTGGTAAAAAGGGCATAACTTTCACTAGAGATATCAGATTAAGGTCCTTCAAAGGCAGTCTCGAAGAGGACTTCTAGACTTACAAATTTCAAGACCCTAAAAAGATATTTTGCCTTGAAAAAGGTCAAAATTTGAAATCAATATAGATGTCCCGTATGTCCATCCTATACAGCATCACAAACTTCTAATCATCATATCTCTCAACTCCGATATCCAAAAATTTGATACTTTATATCATTGGAAAACTAAAAAGATAATCTACAGCTTTCAAGAAGACAACTTTGTCTAATTCAGCCTAGATTAATACAGATTTTCCCCTAAAGTCAGAACATGAGTTTTTCTCGTATGAAAACTTGAAATTTGCATTGTACAAACTTGGAATGTCATGAACATAACCATTCAACTACCAATATTATTTCATTAAACTCTCTAATCTTTACTCATTTGACTCATCACTTACAACTAATTCTCATCATTCACAAAAATCCTATCTTTCTTTTCCATAACATCTCACTTATATATAACAATAATTCATGTTCAAAATTCATCATCTCAAGTTGATAACTTATTCAAGTATACCTAATTTCAACTCAACATCATCCATACACAATTAATATTTCATTAACATCATAAGATAAGAGTTTATAAAGCTTTAATGAAATTTCTAGCCACAACACATCATTTCACAAGATCCCCAAAATCCAAAAGATACTTGAATGATAATTGCTCAAAATGCGAGTACAACCTTGTTTTACATAAGTTTCTCCAAAACAAAACAAAACATGCAAATTCGTAATGACGTCTTGACTCTCTTTCACTCAATCTCTTGCTCATCACCTAAAATGGGATCGAAGGAGGGTGAGCTTAATGCTTTTATAATCAAGAAACAAGTAAAAAATATTGAAATACTTATTTCCGTTGTAAAATTCACATTAAAATCCGTGTAACACACATTTCCCAAATTCATAACTTATCAAGCAATTCATAAACATCATGAATCATGATTTCATCACAAATCATAAACACATAAGAACATCATAAATGATTTGGGTAGTCCATAAACAGAACGAATTAACACATTCCCACATAATAGTATTGTGTAGTCTTGAACAGAATGAACTTTCACAATGCCACATTAGAGTTTTGCATATTAGTAAACATGAGGGAGTCTATGAAGGAGCTCCATACGACTAGCAGGTAGGTGAGACAAGCCTTTAGTCAAAGTGCACTTGGCATACAGAATGGACCAAACCAAACCCACATAACATGTATTTTATAACTATAAACTTGTTGCCCAAAATGGTACATTTTCAAAATCATGATTTTTCATAAACATAATATCATCATTCCGTAATTCATCAACAAAATTCATATACCCAACATATAAAGATTTCTTAAATCATTCAAATAGAAATAATGCAACATTTATAAAATAATTGAAATCATTTAATTCTATTGCTTTTGAAAACATAATCAAGGCTCATTAAATTTATTATAAACATATAACCCATCTTGAAATCCTTGCTCATAAACTTGCTCAAAGAGACCTCTCCCCCTTGCCTTCCTTGATTTCCTTTGACAATAGCCAAAAATTCCACTCAATAGGAATTTCAATTGGGAACCCAGAAGACACATTCACTAAAATCGATTCTAGAATGCTAAAACCCAAACATCTATTAAGCTTCATGAACCAAAACTCTTCCAAAAATCCAAAGGATTAAAATCAAACTTACCTTGAATCTTCACCAAATAATGAGATTATTAGCTCAAATAGAAGCTCTTATCTTCCTTTAACTTTTTTCCCTTCTTGAACAACCTCAGAATCTCTCTTTAACGCTAAGAAAAATTGAAACCTAACCTTTTTCTCACTTCCTTTCTCTCATGCACAAATTCTCTCCTTCTTCTCTCTTATTTTCATTTTTTTCTCTTCTTCTATCCCTTCAATTAACGTTTTTCTTTTCTTAAAAAGCAAGACAATATTTCCTTTTTCCTATAATACCCTTAATGAGTGTCCAAAGTCCCTTTTACCCTTACTTTAATGCCTTATAACTTAAATGCTTAAGAAACACTTTAATTCAATTTACCTATATCATATAATCTTACTAACATTAACATAATAATTAACTCCACAAAATAATTCCATAAAGACCTCAAAATTAATTTTAAATCATGCTTATTCATAAAAAAAATATCAGGGGCCAACATTTCTCTTTCTTCATCCCAATATATAGGAGTTCTATATCTTCTTCCATATAGTGCTTCATAAGGAGCCATCTGAATGCTCGAGTGGTACGAATTATTGTAAGCAAATTTGAGCATGCAAATGCTTGTCTAATCACCTTTGAAATCTATCACACATGCTCGGAGCATTCTTTCAAGGGTTCAAATGGCCTCTCAGATTGGCCAGTTATTTGGGGATGAAAAACAATGCTAAAATTTAACTTGGTCTTTAGAGCTTCTTGCATACTCTCCTAAAATCTTAAAGTGAACTGTGGATCTCTGTCAGAAACTATAAAGTTTGGAATCCCATGTAGTCTCACTTTCTCATTAGTACACTTCTTTGCTAGCGCATATAGAGAATCAGTCTGTTTAATTGCTAGAAAATGGTATGACTTCATAAAACGATAAAAAATAACCCATATAGCATCATGCTTCCTAATGGTTTTGGGCATACCCATAAAAAAATCCATGGTTATCTTTTGCCACTTCTACTCAGGAATGGATAATGGCCTTAACTTGCCTAAAGATGCCTAGTGTTCAGCCTTGACTTGTTGACACACGAGACATTTGCTTATATATTCAGCTACATCCCTCTTCATGCCTTTCCACCAAAAATGCTCTTTTAAATCTCTGTACATCCTGGTGCTACCTGGGTGTATAGGATAAAGCACATTGTGTGCTCGTGGAGTATCTCATCCATTACCTTCTTGACATTTGGAATACACAGTCTGTTTCCCACAACTATAAGTCCATCATCCCTCACTACGATTTCGGATTTGTTGCCATTCTTAATTTCTTCTTGGAGCTTGTTAAATTCTACATCTTGTGCCTATAACTCCTTAACCTCTCCCTGAGTATTGGTCTCACTCTGAAATTAGCAATAATGCAATTAGGTTCCTCTTATTTCAAGCTTATTCTAAGCTTAGCCATCTCCTTCAACAATGAAAAATAAATTGTCTGAACATAGGCTATGGAGGATTTTCTACTCAAGGCATTAGCTACTACATTTGCCTTTCCTGGATGGTATTCAATTAACAAGTCATAATCCTTAAGCAACTCTAACTACCTTCTCTGTCTCAAATTCAACTTTTTCTGGCTCAATAAGTACTTTATACTTTTATGATATGTGAATATCCTCATTTGAACTCCATACAAATAATGTCTCCAAATTTTTAAGGAAAAAATTACTACTGCCAATTTCAGATCATAGGTTGGGTAATTCAATTCATAAGGCTTTAGTTGCCGCGAAGCATAAGCTATCACCTTGTCTCCTTGCATCAACACAACCCAAAACCTTTCTTGAAGCATTACTATAAAATGTATAACTCTCATCTCCTATAGGCAAGGTCAGAATTGGAGCACTTGTCAATCTGCGCTTAAGCTCTTCAAAGCTCTTTTGACATTCACCACTTTAGATAAACTTCTAGTTTTTCCTTAATAACTTTGTCATCGAAGCAGCTATTATAGAAAATCCTTCAATAAACCTCCTATAATATCCTGCCAGACCTAGAAGAATTCTCACTTCTACCACTTTCTTTTGTGCATGCCAATTCACCACTGCTTCAAATTTCCTTGGATCAATATATACCCCATCCTTCGAAATTATGTGTCCAAAGAATATCACCTGATGACTCCAAAATTAACACTTGCTAAATTTGGCATAAAGCTCTTTCTCCCTCAACTTTTGCAACACTATCCTGAGATGTTCCTCATGTTCCTCATGTTCCTCTTCACTCTTGGAATAAACCAAAATGTCATCTATAAATACTATAACAAATTAATCCAGATACTCCTTGATGACCCTATTCATGAGATTTAGGAACTCATAATGCCCATAACGTGTCCCATTTACATCAGATTCCGTAATTATGAGTTGATGATAACCTAACCTAAGATCAATTTTAGAAAAGACCCTTGTTCCCTACAACTAGTCGAACAGATCATCGATTTGTGGTAAAGGATACTTTTTTCTTAATAGTCACCTTGTTGAGTCTCTGATAGTCAATACACATACACCATGTTTCATCTTTTTTTTAACAAACGGAACCGACACTCCTTATGGTGATGAACTCACCCTAATATACCCCTTCCCTAATAGTTCTTCCAACTGCTCCTTAAGCTCCTTCAACTTAACTGGAGCCATTCTATATGGTGGTATGGAAATGGGTGTGGTATTTGGAATCAAATTGATGGCAAACTCGATTTCCCTCGCTAGAGGCAACCTAGGTAAATCTTTTGGAAACATGTCTAAAAATTGCCTTACAAACAGAGAATCTTCTAACTTCCCTTCATTCACATTGGTGTCCACAACGTGTGCTAAGAAGGCTTCACACCTTTTTCTCATCATCCTGTTAGCTAACAAAGCTGAAACAAATCTTGGTAATAGCATTCTTCTGTCTCCTCTGAAAATCACCTTCTCACCCTGGCCAAGATCAAATTCTACCTCTTTGAGGCTATAGTCTAATTTTGTATGATATTTCTCTATGGTATCATCCTAAGAATGACATCTAGGCCCTTTAAGTCTAGACCAGTAAATCCATTACTGGTCCAGCACTATCAATAAGGAGTTCACAATCTCTATATGCTTGACTTATTGTCACATTCCTCCCTAAAGGAGTACTAACAATCAATGGACTATCCAATGGCACCAAATTAACACCATGTAATGTCACGCTTGCATAAACAAAAGAATGCGTGGAGCCAAAATCAATCAATAAATACACTTCTGAATTAAATAATTGAGCCATACCCGTAACAACTATAGGTGCGGCTGTAGCTTCATCTATGGTCATAGCAAACATCATTGCCTGTGCCTAAGCCCTTGGCCTTCCTGTAGGGATAACCTTCCTTGTCGCTCCAAAACTTCCTACCTTAATGACTGGCCTAGTTCCCACTATTTCAGCTCTCTTTGGGGATTGCAACTGTAACCCATCTTGCTTTGGTGCTTGGGGACATTCCCTAACCATATGTCCCTTCTCTCCTCATCAAAAACACACTCCAAGTAACTTAAAGCATTCTCCTTTGTGAAACTTCCTACAATGCTCACATTTCGGGTTTATGTACCTACTCCTCTTTATCCCACTATTGTCTCTTACAGTTGAGGCCTGCACTACAATTGCCTTTGCTTGTTTGTTTTTAATAGAGCCACTACTTTCCACTTCACTTTGTGTATGGAAACTCCTCATAATCCTTTCAAGCATAGGGGCACTCATTCCCTTTCAAAGACTATTCCTAGTTCTTCCTCTTCCTACTCACTTAATTCTTTATGTCCTCAAGTTTCTCAGCTTGGAATGCAGCATCTACCAATTGCTGGTAGTCATAGAAGTTGTGAATCAAGAATTTCTCCTTAATCCTAAATGAAGTCCTCCCTCAAACTTACAACACTTATCCTCCTCATTCGTAACAATGTTCGTCGCATATCGTGAAAGCTAGGTAAACTTCAGCTCATATTCACTCACATTTATATCCCTCTGTGAGAGATTCAAGAACTCTTTGACCTTCTTTTGGACATAGAGTTTCGCGAAGTATTTCCTTCTAAAAACTTCTAAAAAGTTCCTTTATGATAGTACTGGCAGTATGACCTGACTATAGGGCACTGATTCCTAATAATAAAATGCATCCCCTTGTAGCAAGCTGACCGCATAATCTAGTTTCTCCTCATCAGTGCACTTCATCTAAAACGGGACTCTCTTTGTCCTTCTAAACTTCAGCCTCTTTAAGATTTGTAATCCTATTGAAATCTATAGCTCCATGCTTACAGAGCTTATCATACTGTCCACTCCTTTCCACTGGATCTTACACGGAAACTTGTGACCCTTAGCCCATATCATACGTGAAAGCCTAGGAAAAGGGTTGAAAGAAATGTGGATCCATGGGGTTTACTTGAGGCATAGGAAGAAGAGGCAGTGGCACTTTATGTTGTACACTAGGTGCCTCAGAATCAGGAGCAGAGTGTTTCCATGCATCTTGTGGGACATAAGATTCATATGTGCTCCCTTGGCGAGAGCAAGATCGAGTCATAGCTCCTCAAGTTCTCTTTTGAGCTGGAATAATCACTCCAATTCAAAACCATTTAAAAACCTATAGTTCTTATTTCATGTAAAACAACTTCAAATCATGTGAAACAATATAATCATGTAAAACAATTTCAAATAAGGTTAAAAAATACAAAAACAATGTATGTTGTTTATTTAAAATAAAGCATGTTCATTTTGCACTTTAAAGCTACCCATTTCATGCCAAGGATACTCCTAAACCTAGTTCACTGCAGTGAAGTGTCCATGTTGAGCGAGGGGACTCTTTGGGAAAAATGTGTCGAGCGTTCACCGCAGGGAAGTTCCCAGATTAAACCTAGCCACCTTTCGGGAAAAATGTGCCATGACGAACGCTTGGTTTCATTGCGGCGAAGTTACAAAATCTTTTAGGCTTTCCTCTCGAGAAAAATCTGCCCTGGAGAAAGTTATTGCTTCATCGCAGCGAAGTTGCCAAAAATCATAAAGAATACACAATCCGGTCCCATTCATCCACTCTAAATTTTACACCTACCATTTCCATAACCCTTAACCAATCAACCCCAAGAAAAGAAATACAAACATTAACCCAAGAAACTTCCTATAAAATGCTTGAGAAATGGAAGGCAAAAAATTGAAAATTAATGAGAAAAATGCAAACATATTTCATTAGGATTAAAAGATAAGAGTTTTACAAAGCTTTAATGGGCATTTCAAGCCACAATACATCAATGTCTCAAAATCCAAAATACAAAAGATACATGAGTGAGTAAAACTTGAAATGCTACTAAAGCCTTGTGTTTTCCATATCTAACTTAAAATACAAAAGATGCAGATTTTTGGAGTGAAGCCTTGACTCTCAATTGATCACTCGATCTCTTGCTCATCGCCTGGAGATAGGGAGGAATGGGACTGAGCTTAAAAGCTCGTGGTAATAGGTTTATAACTGAGAAACTAGCAAAACCATTTAATATATTCATTACCATAGTACTTTCGCATTGAAATCCATAAAACACGTATTTCTCAAATTCTCAACTTATCAAACAATTCATAAACACATAAGTCATGCATTCTTCAAACTTGTTAACACATTCTAAACATATAAGCAAATCATGATGGTTTGGGTAGGTCCATAGGGGAGTTCTTACGAATCTCTGGTAATAACTAAACAGACTATCGCAAACCCACATAATAGTTTTGTGTAGTGCGTAAATATGAGGGAGTCCGTGAAGGAGCTCTATGCCATTAGCGGGCATATGGGAGAAGCCTTTAATAGAGTCAACGTGAACGCGACGTAACATAATAGATCACTACTAACCCACACAAACATGTAATTCATGACTTGAAAACATATTGCCCAAAAGGGCACTTTTCGAAAACATGATTTTCATGAGCATGATATATTTCAAATACTGTTTCTATCTTCATTTCATAAATCATTAACCAAAATGCATGTACCAAATATGTAGCAATTTCTCAAAACAATTAAAGGAACATTAAATGCAACATTTATGAAGCAATTTAAAATCATTTAATTCTATTAATTTGGAAAAAGTGTTTATGGCTCATTAACGCAACTATAAACATGAAACCTACCTCGAATTCCTTATTTAAAAACTTACTTAAAGATGTCTCTCCTCTTGCTCCTCTTTCCCTTCATGATTTCCTTTAACAATGGAAAAAATCTCATTCAATAGGATTACAATTGAGAACCCAAATAAAGCTCATTTACTAAAATTGATTCTAAAATACTCAAACCCATGCAATTCCTAAGCTTCATAAACTAAAACCCTTCCACAATTCCAAAGGATTTAAAATGCAATTACCTTGAATCTTCTCCAAATAAAAACATTATTGGCTCAAATGGAAGCTCTTCTCTTCCTCTTTCTTTCCCCCTTCTTGAATAACCTCAAAATCACCTTAGATCTTCCTTCTTTTCTCTCAAGAACAAAACCCTCTCTTTTCTCCTTCTCTTTTCGTATTTCTTTTCTTCTCTCCCTCACTCACGTTGTTCTCTTCTTCTTAAGAGCAAGACCACTCTTCTTATTTCAATTTATACCCTTAATGAGTGAGAAATGTCCACTTTACCCTTCCTTTAATGCCTTATTACTTAATTCTATCATTTCTATTCAAAACTCTGATATCTATTTATGCTCACTAAATTAATGACTAAATTCCAAGAAAATAAAAGAAAATAAATAAATAAAAAAAAATTGGGGTCCAACAATTAAACCAAAATCATAAACCCTATTCAAATTGTGAAGGTTGCAATCTCTCAATTCACAACATATCCAAATCCCTATTTAGTTTTGAATTTTCCTAATACACTATCGAAAATCTATACAAGATCTATCTCCGCGCAAATTATGGATCTAATTTAATTTTGGTTTCTATGAAATCACCTAACTCTCATTAGTCCAATTAATCAATTTTCATTTGATTTTCCCTCACATTTTACTATTGAATTATGCAATAGCAGAATCAAACTACAACAATATCCAATAAACACATAAACAATCATATTTTCATTAATTTAAGATTAAAATTATGAAGGTGAGTTTAGAACATCCTCACCATCCTAGATCCTATCATCAACTGTTCAATTTAGTTCTATACAATAATAAAATTGAAAAGAACAGGAAATACAATCAAAATGGATGATGGGAGGCAGTGACGTTTGGAAACCTCCTAATCCAGGAAGTGCTTCAAGTTAGCTTCTCCTCTTCCTCTATCTCTTGATGATCTCTCTATGGATTTTCTCAAGTTGGTTGATGCAAAAAGCTCATTACTCAGCCTCTTTTTGTTCTTTTTATATCCTTTTATGTTTTGGGTAACCCCTAGGGTTTTTTCAGGGACTGAAATGTCCAAAATATCTCTCGAAACTTGATGTTTGTGAGTGTCTGCCCAACACAGGCCACGATTGTGGCTCACATCTGAGCCTTTTGTCACGATCAATGCATACAGGCCACGATCATAGGCCATTCCTTAGGCTCCTATCATGATTGTGGCATATAGGCCACGATTGTGGGCTAAATCTAGAGCTTTTGTCACAATCACGGCCTGACATGCCACGATTGTGGGCTATTGTTTCATCCCAAATATCTCTAGAACTCCTCCATTTTTTGATGTTGACCTTCAAATACTAGGAAAGACATTAAGGTACCTTAAAAACATAATATTTAAGTTGAAAGACTTGCACTAACCCATAAAACACTTAAACATGAATAATTAACAAACTAACACAATTTTATCCTAAACACATATCAAACTATGCCCTAAAACACGATGCAATTTACACTTACTCAAAATCATAATATTTAAGCTCAAAGACTTGTAATCACAAATATTTAAAGTTTTATTAGATATAAAACTTGCTTAAAAAGTTTTTTGTATCGTTGCCAGGGAATTAGTTTAGAACGTTTTCAATTCCTTTTATCTAGGGAATTTTTTTCCTTTCTTCTGTTGTTGTTACTACATAAACATAATAATTACTCGAAGTTCAACCATGATTGAAGAAAATCTAGCTGTTGACATCACAAGAAAAGAAAGCAAAATTAGAAAAGCCAGATGCCGAAAGCATGAGACCATGGATCAACATTACACAATAAGGAATCACTCAACCACCGATGCCATCTCATTTGAAGATCCTAATGCACGTTAGTAATCTTTTTAGAGATATTTGATACCTTCCAATATAATAATATGTCGAAAGATGCTATTAGGATGAGGCTCTTCCCTTTTACACTACGGGATAGAGCCAAAGCATATTATCATTTCTTAAACCTAACAAACATCATGTCATGGGAGTAGCAAGTGCATCCATTTTTAAACAAGTACTTCCTATTGACGAAGATGACTGAGTTAATAAAGGAGATTGCAAATTTCCAGAAGAATGATAAGGAGTCACTATATGAAGCATAAGAGCGTTATAAGGATTTGCAAAGGAGATGTCCTCATCATCATTATCTAGAGAATTATTATTACAAGCCTTCTACAATAGAGTTAATCCCCCCCAAAAGGGACACCATCGATGCAGCTTCTAAAAGATCCCTAATGAGGAAAATAGTTGAGGAATCAAAGGATATGTTACAAGAGATGACGAATAATAGCTATCTTTGGACCTCAGATTGAAGTAGACATCAATATGTCGTTTGTGATCAAAAGGGAGTCATTTTTGTTGATTCAATGACAACAATGTAAGCTGAGATTGACAACTTAATAGCTTAAAAGCCTCTTCATCTACTCCAATTAAAGCAATTCATCATAGATGTGAATTATGCGAATAAGATAACTATTGAGCAAGCTTTTACCGAATATAAAACCCTTAATAGTTTCAAGTATATGAATTGTAACTTATAATTTTTAAGGGTGTCAGTTTCATGAGGAAGTAGCTAAAACTAAATAAATGTAACTTTGTCTAAGGTTGTCAAATCTTATTTGAATGAAAATAAAATATCAAAAATTAAAACAACTAAATAAAATTGAGCACTTAACCATTTAATAATTGAGCGATCACAATAAAACAATAATGATCAAATATAAAGTGTAGAATTTGTTCTATCGTTATTTTGCTCTTTTAAACACTTTTGATTCAATTTAGAGTTGATCTTAGATTTTTGAAGGGTTTGATTATTCTCTCTCAAGATTTAATCATTTAACCCTAATTAATAATCCCTAATCGATTCCAAAATTCCAAAATTGCAATCTCTCGATTAACAAAATCAACCTAACATTTTCAATTTGTTTTTAAGCAATCTATTGGATAATTAAGTTCGCATATAAGATCTGTCTTTGTATGATTATCAATTTGATATTTGTGTGAGTCATTTGGTCATTAACTCTCATTACCAATCTAATCAGATTACTTTCAATGTAACACCCGCATACCCCTAGGGAGGATGTGCAAATGCTGCACAAAATAAAACTGAAACATGCCAAAACATACTAAACATTCATTACATGCATTCCCAGAAACTCTAGTAACATACATTACCTTTCATTAAAAGTTGTTTTTAAACAAAACATACTAAACATGTTGTACTAATCCAAATACATGCCTTAAACATAATCCATCCTAAAATAAGGTTATTATAAACCATTATACAAAATACAAAATACAAAATGTTTTATACTATCAGATACAACTCAAAAAGTTAAATATACATCTTTCAAAACAAAAGACATTCTTCTTGGCCACTGTGGTTGTCTTTTTTCCGAGTCTTTAAACCTTCTTATTAGAACCTACATGAAGGAAAAACTACCATGCTAAGCATATAGCATAGTGGGGAATAACTAAACATAATGCATAATGGTGACATTTTCTAACAATCTTCTAATATTGATATATACATATTCAAATCATATCACAACAATCTTTAATTTTCCATAATACGAGTAATCCAAACATTATGTCTCATAATAGAATATAATTCATTAATCAATATAGAATATTATTGCATTAAAACAAAATGTACAAGTATGAGAATTGAATATCAAAATAGGATGTAATTCTTTCAGATCAAAATATGACTTATACCATAACAAAACTTGCTTTGTATCAAATCAGAGCTTATCTCTTATCATAACAAAACTTGTTTTTATCAAAACTGAACATGTATCATAATAAAAAATAAGTTAGACTGCTAATCCTGTTTACAGAAGCGGGTAATGAGACTAGAACAGAAGAGATTAATGTCTCTAAATCAAAGGACACCATAATGTCAATATCAGAAGGCACTGAAGTGTCAATATCAGGATACATCTTAGTTTCACAGGAGCAGTTGTAGATGCTTTTGGGCATGTGTATTTACCCATGACTAGGAGTTAACAGTTTTAAAACAAACCATTTCAAATTTCAGAATTTCATGTAAATGATATAGTGAATAAAATATGACTTTATTCATTTAATCAAACTTAACATGCCTTAAAAATATAAACATATGCATTAAATCATTAACAAATGTATTAAGTCATCACACTTTATTTATATTTACATAACTAGAAAGAACTTCCAATACAATCCTAATTATCAAACTCCTAAGATAATTGATGGTCCATAATTATCATAATATCATAATCACATGACAGTGAAATAGTGCATAAGTATGAATTCATTTCCTTATGCTCAAATTGAACCCATTCATTCTCACTCAAACTTATCATGCCTATAAACATAAGCATTTGTAATAATACACCAATGAATACATTAAGTAATTACGCTTTACATGTACTCACCTAAGTTTCCAATTCTCAAACATTTATAACTAGCAAATCACTTTTATCATTTAAAACACATTTTTGTTCATAAGTATACTTTATTCCTTTAACAACTTATAAGTTCCAAAATTAGGTACTTTGTTATCTAATAAAAGCTTCTTCAAGTTATTACTTCAATTAAAAATCCAAATCTTATTCAACCTTTAATGAACTTATTCCATATCAAACTAGGTTCATTTTACACCTTAATTAAGTCCAATTAAACCAATATAAAGTACCTTAACCTTATATGGTCCAACAATTTCCTAGAACTAATCTTTTCTCCTTTCAAAGTACTTCTTATAACCATGGGAATATCACTCACCCATAACCTCCAATTTGTTTCCAAAACTTGACTTGTTCACTTCCATTCGATACACCTTCACCAATGACCATCCATTTCACTTCAATTATACCTTATTCATGCTTCAACACCTCATCAAATTCATGTCCAAACCAATTAAGAAATCATTCATTAAGTAACTTATAGATCAATATCTTCCACACATCAAAACCAAACTAGAAGTTATCATATAAGGATCATTTTTTCCAGCATTTATTTATCATCATCATATCACATATTTCATGCCAATTCATTATCATAAAACTTGTAATAATACATGCTATCAAGTTTCAAATTCCCTTACCAAATTACCTTCAAATTCCTTCTTTAAATAACTAACCAAACTAGCCCTTCATGCAACCAAATCACATCCAAATTTTAGGTAGATGTAAGATGATCTTAACATTTTCTATTGGAATCCATGTAAGTTACTACATTAAGAAAGCTACTTTATATTACCTTTTCTACTGTTATCATCTTATTGTTACTACATTAAGAAAGCTACTTTATATTACCTTTTCTACTGTTATCATCATCTTATCATCTTAAAAATAAGATGATAACAATATAAAACTAATATAAAGTAGTTTTCTTAATGTAATAACATACAAGGATTCCAAGAGAAAATGATCCCAAAAACTCTAAAAGTTGAGAGGAAATGAGAGAGTTTTGGTGGAGATGCTCCAATGAAGGCTACAAAAACTTCTTGCAAATTTAATACCTAAGTTGCTAGGTGTCCTAATTGACCGCGTGTCGTTACGCTAGTCAAAATTAAAATAACTAGACTACTACTGTAGTAGTGGCGAGTCTAGGTCGATCCCACAAAGAGTGCAAGTAAAGTTTATGAAATGAAATTTACCGGTGTTTACACTTAATAGGGGGTTTTGGATTTTAAAAGAAGAAAATAAAATAAAAATAAGTAAATAAAAAAAATTAAAGAAAACACACAAAAAAATGATAAAAGTGGGGAATTTGGTAGGGACTAGGTTCTTTAATTCAATCTTAACCTAAACCCTAATTAAGCAAAATTTATTAATTTGTTGTTCTTTAACCTCTCCTAAAAACTATTAATCGTGAGTTACAAATTAACCCGAGTTTTTTTCTTAGGTTTTGTTTAATTAACGATCTTATCTTAATTAAACCTAACCACCGAACAACCTAGGATATGTTCTCTAGATTTAATTAGGCAGTAGCATTACAAATTAGGAAAACCAATTAATCAAGGCAACAATCACATACGATGCGTCATTTAACCTAGGTCATGTTATCCCTAATGATTATAAATCATTAGACGCTACATTAAATTTTAACATAACAATTACGAATTATATCAAAATTTTAGCAATGGGTTTGAAATTAACGATTCAATGAATGCATTAAAATCATCAACTCACAATACCTAATGGGTTCCTACACAAATAACCCAATAATAACAACAATCCAATTATCCATACACATAACCTAAATCAATTAAAATCGGATAACACAATCAATTCTAAATGAGAAAGAAATAACAAAATAAAAAAAATACTTAACCTGGGTCATCAGCATCGATATCACCTCCGAACTGGCGTCGAGATGTCTAGCCCTTCATGAATTTTTCTTGAAAAAATGCTTCAACCCTCATTCCAATCCCTAACCAAAAACCCTAAATTTCTATTCACTGCCTAAGCTTTTCACTGTCCAATGTGGCCTTCACTATGCCTGTTCTTCTGCGCCTCCTACTTATGCGTTTAATGCACAAGATTCTATGTTCAACGTAGAGAATCTGTGATAAACGCAGACCTCCACACTTGTGCCTAGCCTCTTGTTTCTTCTCTACTATTTATTGACAAGATAATTAAGTTTTTGCACACTCCTTTAAAACCAACCCTCTGCGCCCTTCCTTATGTTTTTTTTAGCAAACCGCATCAGCGCCCCTTGTTTTGATGTTGCTACCCCTGAACCTCTTTGTGCGTCGTCGTTCCTGTTGCTAGGTGATGTCCACTGTGGTTTTTAATTAAATTGTTGCGTGCTCCTTTCTAGTGTGGATGGACCTGCTGTATTGTTCCTTCTTACTGTGGCATGTGATGTGACCAATAAAGGTCACACATCAACACTTAAATCCTCTTCACGCCTGAAGCTGCTTCTCATGTGACAATTTAATTTGCAACTTGTCTTAAACCCTGCTACTCCTCTCAGCTGCCTTAGCCTACATTTTATCGAAACGCAAACAACGTCTACATATTGTCTGCATTTCCTAGATCCTTCCTTAACATGCAGTGCTGCCGTTTTGGGTATTTTACTCTCTTTTTTTGCTACTTGAATTTAAATTTATTTTCTTCTTTGTCTTCATTTTTCGTTTTTTGATTTTTTTTGTATCACTCCATGAAAACAAGTGAGTATTGATCTTCGAAAAATGTCCCAAATGGGGTGCTTTCGACTCACTTTAATTTCTTTGCTTCTAAATTGTACCTAAAATCAAATATGAATTAAAGTGAATATCTTAGGCATTTTTGTATCATTAATCGCTGCAGTTTTTTCATAAATGTTGTATATCCATAAATTCTCTTTTAAACAGTCAAGAACGGCCTTGATCCAATATCTATAGAGAAAATTATGCCCATTTGTTCCAAAATAGGTCTTAGATTGAAGCCTTTTGTCTGACCTTTCATCTAGCATCGTCTAGCATTTCGTTTGGTTCAATTTTGACACTCTAGATGACAAAATTTTGCTTTGGTGTCTTCATGAAAGTTGTATATCCATAAGTTCTCATTTAAACCATCAAGAGTGACTTTGATTCGATATCTATAGAGAAAATTATGCCCATTCGTTCTAGAATCGGTCTTAAATTGAAGCCTTTTGTTTGACCTATCATTTGGCATCGTCTAGCATTTCGTCTGGTTCAATTTTGAGGCTCTAGATGACAAAATTTTGCTTCGGTGTCTTCATGAAAGTTGTATATCCATAAGTTTTGTTTTAAATCGTCAAGAATAAACTTCATTCGATATCTACAGAGCATCATTTTTGATGCTTTAGTCCAAGACCTATTTTGGAACAAATGGGCATTACTTTGTCTGTATATATTGGATCAAGGTCATTCTTGATGGTTGAAAATAGAACTTATAGATATACAACTTTCATAAACACCAAAGTGAGATTTTGTCATCTAGATGGTCAAAATTGAACCAAACAAAACGCTAGATGATGCCAGACGAAAGGTCAGATAAAAGGCTTCAATCTAAGACCTATTTTGGAACAAATAGGCATATCTTTCTCTATAGATATCAGATGAAAGTCATTATTGATGGTTTAAAAGAGGACTTATAGATATACAACTTTCATGAACACACCGAAGCGAGATTTCGTCATGTAGAGGGCCAAAATTGAACCAAATGAAATACTAAACGATACCAGATGAAAGGTCAGACAAAAGGCTTCAGTTTGAGACCTATTTTGGAACAAATGGGCATAGCTTTTCTAATAGATATCGGATCAAGGTCATTACTGATGCTTTAAAAGAGGACTTATAGATATACAACTTTCATGAAGACACCGAAGTGAGATTTTGTCATATAGAGGGTCAAAATTGAACCAGACCAAATGATAGACGGTAACCGACGAAAGGTCAGACAAAATCCTTCAGTCTAAGACAAATTTTTGAACAAATTGGCACAACATTCTCTATAGATATTGGATCAAGGTCATTCTTACCAGTTGAAAAGAGAACTTAAAGATATACACCATTGATGATGACACCGAAGCGAGATTTTGTCATATAAAGGGTCAAAATTGAACCAAACAAAAAGCTAAACGATACCAGATGAAAGGTCAGTCAAAAGGCTTTAGTCGAAGACCTATTTTGTAACAAATGGGAATAACTTTCTCTATAGATATTGGATCAAGGTCATTATTGACAGTTTAAAAATTGAACCAGATAAAATGCTACATGATACTAGACAAAAGGTCAGACAAAAGGCTTTAGTCTAAGTCCTATTTTTGAACAAACGGGCATAACTTTCTCTATAGATGTCGAAGCAAGGTCATTCTTAACGGTTTAAAAGTAGTATTATAGACATATAACATTCATGAGGACACTGAAGCGAGATTTTGGCATCTAGAGGGTCAAAATTGAACCATACGAAATGCTAGACGATGCCAGATGAAAGGTCAGACAAAAGGCTTTGGTCCAAGAGCTATTTTGGAACAATTGGGCATTACTTTCTCTATATATATCGGATCAAGGTCATTCTTGATTGTTAAAAAGAGAACTTATAGATATACAACTTTCATGAAGACAACAAAGTGAGATTTTGTCATCTGGAGGGTTGATTGAGCCTAAGTTTATCTTATTAATTGGATATACTTTTACTATTTTTAATGTACTTTTTTGACTCTTAATTTGTGACTTTGTGCTTTAATTTGTCCCTTACAGTGAGCTTACAGTTATGCAATTTGATAGTAAAATTTTCACAATTTAACATTAATGTCATCATAATTTTTCTAAGGATAATTGATACTGGAAAATTGTTGTTTGATGTTGTAGGGGACTAAGGGAGTCAAAAAGGTTGAAAAGAAGCTTTATGTCGCAACTAACACAGCAGCACGCCGCGACAAGGAAACAAGAAGTGCACGCCGCGGTGGCTAGAAATTATCTCGTCACGGTGAGACCAAGAGGAGCATGCCGCGATGTCAAATAATTATCTCGCCGCTGTGAGTGATCCAGAAGGAGCACACCGCGGCACCTACAAAACATCTCACCGCGGCGAGGAGACTAATACCCGGACTTCATTTGGAAAGATCTCTCACTGTTCTGACCCGAACCGCATCCATCATTTAAAAACTTTACTATTTTTAGGTCAAAGGAATGAATATCTTCGAGAGACGCTTTTGGAGGCAACAGAGACGACATTCCCTTCCACCATCATTTCCCATTTTTATCTTCTTCGATCACCTCCATCATTCCACCGTGAGCATCTTCTGCTATCATGGGAGACGTCCAATCTTCACAAGTCGTGAGAGAGTCCGGAGTCATGCGTAGCTAAACACCATTTCCTCTTGAAGATGTAGCATCGACTTGAGTTCACCGATTTTAAAAAAGGAGTTAATCTTGCATCATCAAGTTTAATTACATTGTTGTAAATTCTTGAGTTAGGGTTTACTGCTTGTAGTTAGATTAGCTTGGTTATAGTTTAATCAAGTGATGAACGATGTATTGTGTTATGGATTGCTTAATGTAGAACTTTGATGCTCAATATATGAAGTCTCATATATGTCTGTTGGCGATTGTGTTAACCCTCTTTATCTGCCTAGTTGTTTTTGATAATGAGATTGTGTTTGAACCAATTGACCATTTCATTAGATTATCTATTTCACACACTAAGATGCATTTAACAAGGTTTTAGTTAACGAAGTTCGTTAATTAAAACCTTGGAATTAAAGAATCCCTTAAGGTTTTAAGGCTTAAGAGTACTTAATGGGGTCTTAAGAAATAGAGTTCATTAATCAAGATCCTGGACTTGAGGAGAAGTCTTTAAGGTTGATATTTGAAAACTTAGTGAATTTCTTTTCCCGAAAATTGTTTTGAACCATGATAGCCTAAGCTCATTTTCAAAAGGATTTATTATCATTTTCTTGTTAGTCAAATTAATAATTTCATTTAATTCCATAAAATCCAAAAATATACTTTTCACACTTTTGCCTTCAATTTAGTTAAATTTCTTTAGTTCTTTTAACGACCAAAACCCCCCATTTTATCAACTTTGATTGCAATTTTTTGCAATTAGGCTAGCTTAGACCTGTTTCACTTGGTTCCAATTAAGTGAGACTACCCGAGGTTGCATCCTGCATTGCAATCTTTGGAATTATTATTTTTGACCGGTTTCTAAGGATCGATCGTAAGGTCGAATCGACAAAGCCGCGATCAAGGGTCAAAATTGAACCAGACAAAATGCTATACGATACTAGACAAAAGGCTTTAGTCTAAGCCTTATTTTTGAACAAATGGGCATAACTTTCTCTATAGATATCGGATCAAGGTCATTATTGACGGTTTAAAAGAATACTTATAGATATACAACTTTCATGAAGATATCGAAGTGAGATTTTTTCATTTAGAGGATCAAAATTGAGCAAGACAAAACCCTAGACGATACTAGACGAAAGGTCAAACAAAAGGCCTTAGTTTAAGATCTATTTTGGAACAAATAGGCATAACTTTCTCTATAGATATCGGATCAAGATCACTATTGACGATTTAAAAGAGGATTTATAAGTATACAACCTTCATAAAGACATCGAAGTGAGATTTTGTCATATAGAGGGTCAAAATTGAACCAGACTAATTGATAGATGATAACAGACGAAAGGTCAGACAAAAGGCTTAAGTCAAAGACTAAATTCGAAACAAATGGGCGTAACATTCTTTATAAATATCAGATCAAAGTCATTCTGGCCGGCTGATAAGAGAACTTATAGATATATAGCATTGATGAAGACATAGAAGCTAGATTTTGTCATATGGTCACAATTGAACCAAACAAAACTCTAAACGATACCAGATAAAAGGTTAGTCAAAAAGCTTTATTCGAAGACCTATTTTGCAACAAATGGGCTTAACTTTCTCTATAGATATTGGATCAATTTCATTCTTGACGGCTTAAAAGAGAACTTATAGATATACAACTTTCATAAAGACATCATATCGAGATTGTGTCATATGGAGGGTCAAAATTGAACTAGACAAAATGCTACACGATACTAGACAAAAGTTCAGACAAAAGGCTTTAGTCTAAGCCCTATTCTTTAACAAATGGGAATAACTTTCTCTATAGATATCGAAGAAAGGTCATTCTTAATAGTTTAAAAATAGTATTATAGATATATAACTTTCATGAGGACACCAGAGCGAGATTTTGGCATCTAGATGGTCAAAATTGAACCTGACGAAGTGTTACACAATGGCAGACGAAAGGTCAGACAAAAGGCTTTAGTCCAAGACCTATTTTGGAACAAATGGGAATTACTTTCTCTGTATATATCGGATCAAGGTCATTCTTGATGGTTAAAAAGAGAACTTATAGATATACAACTTTTATTAAGACAACAAAGAGAGATTTTTTCATCTAGATGTTCAAAATTTAACCAAACGAACTGCTAAACGATACAAAATGAAAGTTCAAACAAATGCCTTCAGTCTAAGACCTATTTTGGAACAAATGGGCATAACTTTCGTAATAGATATCGGATCAAGGTCATTATTGACGGTTTAAAAGAGGACTTATAGATATACAAGTTTCATGAATATACATAAGTGAGACTTTTTCATATAGAGGGTCAAAATTAAACTAGACCAAATGATAGATGATAATAGACGAAAGGTCAGACAAAAGGCTTCAATCCAAGACCAATTTTGGAACAAATGGGACTAACTTTCACGATAGATATCGGATCAAGGTCATTCTTGACGGTTTAAAGAGGACTTATAGGTATTAAACTTTCATGCAGGCACCACAATGAGATTTTGTCATATAGAGGGTCAAAATTAAACTAGACGAAAAGATAGATGGTAATAGACGAAAGGTCAAACAAAAGGCTTCAATCCAAGAACAATTTTGGAACAAATCGGCATAACTTTCTCTATAGATACCGGATCAAGGTCATTCTTGTCGGTTGAAAAGAGAACTTATAAATATACAGCATTGATGAAGACACCGAAGCTAGATTTTTCCATATAAAGAGTCAAAATTGAACCGAACAAAATGCTAAATGATACCAGGCGAAAGGTTAGCCAAAACGCTTTAGTCGAAGACCTATTTTGAAACAAATGGGCATAACTTTCTCTATAGATATTGGATCAAGGTCATTCTTGACAGTTTAAAAGAGAACTTATAGATATACAACTTTTATGAAGACATCGAATTGAGATTTTATAATTTGGATGGTTAAAATTGAACCAGACAAAAAGCTACACGATACTAGAAAAAAGGTCAGATAAAAGGCTTTAGTCTAAGCCCTATTTTTGAACAAATGGGAATAAGTTTCTCTATAGATATTGAAGCAACGTCATTCTTAACGGTCTAAAAGTAGTATTATAGATATATAACTTTCATGAGGACACCAAAGTGAGATTTTATATTGGACCCCGCTGCCGGAGCCCAACGTCTGACATGAGAGCGTGGCGGGAAAACGTGAGATTCATACATTTAAAAGAAAAAGAAAAGCCCGCGGAAGGTTAATGGGCCTACTGGAAAGTAACCTTGAAACCCACTTTCATGCATAATTTAAACAATCACATCCAAACATGCAATTTAACGATTTAGAAAAGAGACCATCGGAAGTTCAATAGACCCATCTTGAATAAACTCAAAACTTACTTTCATGCTCTAAAACATATCCAAATCCGTAATTCATGTTCCAAAAGGTAATATCTCAAAACAATTTACAACTTTGAATTCAAGAGCCAAAAATCTAAAACACTCTTGAACCAATGATACTTGAAATGTAACTAAAGTCTTGTTTTCCAAAATATAACATTGAAAATAAACAAACATAATGAAATGAAAACGGGAGTGCTGTCGAAACTCGTGACTCACTCGATCTCCGGCTCACACCGTATGGGGAGATTAGAGGGTGAGCTATAAAGCTCGTGGGAACATATTTATAATATAACAATAAGCAAAAGTATTCAAAATATCTCATTCTTGTGATACTTGCTGAAATCATAGTCATTGATCATGTATATGTCTTTGTCTTGAAAATGCTTGATTCTTGAACAAATCATGATGCATGGCACATAACAAATCATAACACATAACATGATGGTTTGGGTGTCCCGGGTTCGTGACGTACTACACATGCCATCGAAATGTTGATGTGTAGGCGTAGTTTCACGAGGGAATCCTTGTGAGAAACCCATGCCCGCAGTCAGGCAAAGCGGGAGAAGCCTTTTCGTGAGTCAATGTGCACTTGACTATCGTGAGGGACACCACAAACCCACATAAGTATGCATAATTCATGTTCTTATAAACTTGTTTGCCAAACTGGCACTTGCTTATAAACTTGCTTGTAATCTTGCTTGTCTTGTATTTCGTAAAACTTGAATTCATGTACTTGTATTCGTGAAAGGAGAACATTCCTTTGTGAAAATCTTAATAATAATAATCATGAATGCAAATCACATAGCAGCATATAATCATTCATGGTAGTATGCAATGCGATCGTGGATGATGCAATGTATATGCATTAGATCTTACTTGATTTGAACTAAACAATGAGTACTTGATTACTTTATTATAAACATGAACCCACCTGAATTCCTTGCTTAAAACTTGCTTAGGAATGCCTTTCCTCTTGCCTCACTTGATTTCCTTAACCAAATAGCCAAAATCCAAATCAATTTGGTGTAGAAATCGGAAAATCAAACCTTAACCATTCAAACTACAACCAAAACTGAAAAAAGAATTTCATGCTCAACTTCCATAAAAATTTGAAGATTCTTAAAGACTTATTCAGAACTTCATTTCTTCATAAAACTTATATCCCTATGTCTCTAGTTTACAACGCAAAAAGAATCACCTCATTTGGACATCTACATCAAAAGTTATACTCAAAATACCGAAGTATGTCGTAGCAGGAAATTGGCCGTTCGCCGCGACGAGAAACTGGAGCACGTCACGACGAGCGCGCGCGCCGCGACGAACACATCTGCAGGTCGCGACGTGCGACGGCGTAAACCTCCCGAAACTCATTTTTTTCACTTTTCTCAACCATAATCCTCCCATCTTTCAATTATAAGCACATCTAAACATTAAAACACCTCTAATACTTCATTTCTAACATCAAAATCATCAACAAAACAACAACCCAAGCAAATCTACCAAAGTTCACCATAAACCCTAAACCAACGATTTCTACTCATTCCAAGCAAAACTAAGGTTAGATTCAACCTAAACAAGACTAGAAGAGTATAACTTACCTTAAGGATGCTTGAAATCTGTCGAAAATCCTCAAACCTAAGCTTTCTCTTTTCCTCTTCTTCCTCTCCTCTCACTGCCAACTCTCTCCTTCGTTTCTCTTCTTTCTATTTTTCCCTTTCTTTCTTTCTTTCTATTTCTTTAATTCCTTTAGCCTACATAAAAGAGCAAGGACTATTATGCCCTCCTACACTTAGCCTAAAACTTCTTAACTCAAATACCTTGACCATATTGCCCTTATAAAAATCTACTCTTCCTTAACCATTATTCCACACTAAACTCAATTAAATCCAAATTTTCCATAATATTTTCCATAAAATCAAACTATACCATAAATCATAAATCAAAATAATTCATGCTTAATAACTTCAAGAAAACAAAAATTTGGGGTCCAACATTTCTCCCCCTCTTAAAAGAAATTTCGTCCTCAAAATTTACCTGAATCATCGAAAAGACTAAGATACTTCTCTTTCATGGCGTCCCTAGGCTCCCACGTGGCTTCTTCCACTGCATGGTTCCTCCATAGAACCTTAAATAGCTGAACTGTCTTATTCCTGAGGACTTTATCTTTGGTGTCTAAGATTGCTATTGGAATCTCCTCATAACTCAAGTCGTCTCTCAACTGAATGTCTAAAACCTGAATGACATGAGAAGGATCTGATCTGTACCTCCTCAACATGGAAACGTGAAAGACATCATGGATCTGAGACAACTCTGGAGGTAATGCCAACCTATAAGCTAGTGGTCCGATCCTCTCAAGAATCTCATACGGACCTACATATCTTAGACTCAACTTGCCTTTCTTGCCAAACCTCATTACTCCCTTCCAAGAAGACGTCTTGAGAAACACTTTCTCACCAACTTCATACTCCATCTCCTTCCGATGAGCATCAGTGTAACTCTTCATCCTATCTTGGGCTGCCTTAAGCCGCTGCTTAATCAGATTGACTTTATCCACTGTCATCTGAATCAACTCTGGTCCAACTAATTTCCTCTCCCCCTCTTCGTCCCAATATATCGGAGTTCTACATCTCCTTCCATATAAAGCCTCATATGGAGCCATCTGAATGCTCGAATGGTACGAGTTATTATAAACAAACTCGACCAATGGCAAATGCTCATCCCAAGCTCCCTTGAAATCCATTACACATGCCCTGAGCATTCCCTCAAGTGTCCGAATGGTCATCTCAGATTGACCATCCGTCTGAAGGTGAAATGCCGTACTAAAATGCAGCTTAGTACCTAAAGCTTCCTGCAAGCTTCCCCAAAATCTTGATGTGAACCGAGGATCCCTGTCAGAAACTATGGAATTTGGAATTCCATGCAATCTCACTACCTCATCAATGTACTTCCTGGTTAGCACATGCAAAGAATCAGTCTGCTTGATTGCTAGAAAATGAGCTGACTTCGTCAACCGATCCACAATAACCCATATGACATCATGCTTCCTACTATTCTTAGGCAAACCCATAAGAAAATCCATGGTTACTCTTTGCCACTTCCACTCAGGAATAGACAATGGCCTTAACTTGCCTGAAGGCGCCTAGTGTTCAGCCTTGACTTGCTGACACACAAGACACTTACTGACATACTCTGCTACATCCCTCTTCATGCCCTTCCACCAGAAATGCTCTCTTAAATCTCTGTACATCCTGGTGCTACCTGGGTGCATGGCATAAGGCGCATTATGTGCCTCATCTAAAATCTCATCCTTAACTTCCCTGCTGTCTGGAATACAAAGTCTGTCCCCCACTGTCATGAGTCCATCCTCTCTCACTACTACCTCAGAAACCTTACCATTCTGAATTTCCTCCCTAAGCTTGCTTAAATCTGCATCCTGTGCCTGCAACTCCTTAACCTTCTCCCGGAGTAAAGGCCTCACCCTGAAATTAGCTAGGAGGCAATTTGGTTCCTCCTGCTTCAAGCTTATCTTAAGCTTGGCCATCTCTTCCAATAAAGGAAGATAAACTGCCTGAACATGAGCGATAGAAGACTTCCTGCTCAAAGCATCTGCCACTACATTCGCTTTGCCTGGATGGTACTCAATCAACAAATCATAATCCTTGAGTAACTCAATCCACCTTCTTTGCCTCAAATTCAACTCCTTCTGACCCAGTAAGTACTTGAGGCTCTTGTGATCTGTAAAGATCCGTGTCTGAACACCATAAAGATAATGCCTCAAAATCTTCAAGGCAAAGATCACTGCTGCTAACTCCAAGTCATGAGTCGGATAATTCAACTCATACTGCTTCAGTTGCCTTGAAGCATAAGCTATGACTCTGTCTCCCTGCATCAATACACAACCCAGACCCTTCCTCGAGGCATCATCAGACAATCGATAGCCCTCATCACGGAAAGCGAAATCAGACTGGAGCACTTGTCAACTGTGCTTGAGCTCCTCAAAGCTCTTCTGGCACTCATCGGTCCAGATAAACTTCTGATTCTTCCTCAATAGCTTGGTCATCGGAGCAGCTATCATGGAGAATCCTTCTACAAACCTCCTGTAGTAACTTGCCAGACCTAGAAAACTCCTTACCTCTGTCACTGTCTTGGGTGCATGCCATTTCACCACTGCTTCAACTTTCCTCGGATCAACATGTACACCATCCTGCGAAATCACATATCAAAGGAAGGTCACCTCATGAAGCCAAAACTCACACTTGCTGAACTTAGCATAAAGCTCTCTCTCCCTAAGAGTCTGCAATACAATCCTGAGATACTCCTCATGCTCTTCTTCACTTTTGGAATACACCAGAATGTCATCTATAAACACTATGACAAACTGATCCAGAAAATCCTTGAAGACCCTATTCATAAGATCCATGAAAGCAGCTGGAGCATTGGTTAAACCGAATGGCATAACCAAAAACTCATAGTGCCCATAACGGGTCCTGAAAGCTGTCTTGCTTACATCAGACTCCTTGATTCTGAGCTGATGATAGCCTGACATGAGATCAATCTTGGAGAAAACTCTAGCTCCCTGCAGCTGGTCAAACAGATCATCTATCCGTGGCAACGGATACTTGTTCTTAATTGTTACCTTGTTGAGCCTCCGGTAGTCAATGCACATCCGCCATGATCCATCCTTCTTCTTGACAAACAGAACTGGTGCTCCCCAAGGAGACGAACTAGGCCTGACATACCCCTTCTCTAACAGTTCCTCCAACTATTCCTTAAGCTCCTTCAACTCAGCTGGAGCCATCCTGTAAGGCGGGATAGAAATAGGCGCGGTTTCGGAAATCAAGTCAATGACAAACTCGATTTCCCTCACCGGCGGCAAACCTGGTAACTCATCCAGGAAAACATCTGGAAACTCCCTCACAACCGAGAAATCCTCTAGCTTCCCTTCATGCACATCGGTATCTACAACATGCGCCAAGAAAGCTTCACACCCCTGGCCCATCATCCTTTTAGCTAACATAGCTGAAATCAGTCTTGGCGAGGGTGTCTTCCTATCCCCTCTGAAGATCACCTTCTCACCATTGCCCAGGTCAAACTCTACCTCTTTCCGACCACAATCTAGCTTGGCCAGATACTTCTCCATAGTATCCATCCCCAAAATAACATCTAATCCTCTAAGGTCTAGCGGTAGTAAGTCCACTACCAATCTAGCACCATCTATGAAGAGCTCACACTGCTCATACACCTGACTGATTACCACATTCCTCCCTAGAGGAGTACTAACAATCAAAGGCCTATCCAAAGGCACAGAATTCACACCATGCAATGCTATGCTCGCAGAAACAAAAGAGTGCGTGAAACCAGAATCAATCAACACAAATACTGCTGAATCAAATAATTGAGCCATACCCGTGACAACCTCAGGTGCGACTGCAGCTTCCTCCCTCGTAAAGGCAAATACTCTTGCCGGCGACCCTTGGCCTTCTGGAGGATCAATCTTCCTACCCCAGGCGCCTACCTCGTAATCGGTCCGTTCCCACTGCCTCTGCATGCCTAGGAGCTCAAATCGGACCCTCTTGTCTCGGTGCTGCAGGCAATGCTTGCTATATGCCCTTCTCTCGTGATCTGAAACAAACCCCAGTGATCTCGAGGCACTCTCCCGATGATGCTTCCCACACCGGTCACATAAGGGATAAGTGAACCCGCCTTCCAGCTTCTACCGGCGCCTCCCACATTAGAGGCTTGCCTCAAATGTACTACGACACCTTGTTCTGGTAGCCCCACTGCTACCCACTTCACTCGACTATGAAGCTCCTCGTGCTCTATCGAGCAATGGAGCACTAGTACCCTTTCTAAAACTCTGCTCCCTATTCTTCCTTTTCTTGTTCGCTTCATTCTCGATATTCTCCACTTCACGACTGGAGAGCGAGATCCACTAATCTGGCGATAGTCACAGAAATTGTGAATCAGGACTTTCTCCCCGATCCCAGTGAAGACCTCCCTCAAACTTGCGGCACTTGTCTTCCTCTGTTGCCACAATGTTTCTTGCATATCGTGAAAGTGTGTGAACTTCACTCATACTCGCTCACTCATGTCCCTCTGCATAAGATTCAGAAATGCTCTGGCCTTCTCTTGCACATACACCCTGGAAAGATACTTCTTCCTGAACACTTCCACAAAATCCCTCCAGGTCAGCACCAAAGGAACAACCTGACTGTGGGGCACTGATTCCCACCAATGCAGTGCATCACCCTGCAGCAAACTGACTGCATAATCTAGCCTATCCTCATCTGAGCATCTCATCTGAACTAGAACCCTCTCGGTCCTCTTCAACTAAGCTTCAGCCTCTTCTGGATTTGTAGTCCCACTGAAATCCACAGCCCCAAACTTCCGGAGCTTGTCATACTGGCCACTCCTGTCTACCGGAGCTTGCATCGGCATCTGAGATCCCTGTCCCATGGCATACGTGAAAGCCTTAGCAAAGGCTTGAAAGAAACTCGGATCCATGGGAGTTCCCTGAGGCATAGGAGGAGGCGGAGGAGGCACTTCTTGTTGCAAACTAGGTGCCTCTGAAATTGGAACAGAATGTGTCCCGGCATCCTGAGGAATATGGGATTCATCCGTACTCACCTGATGAGAATGAGACCGAGTCATAGCTCCCAGAGTTCTCCTTCGAGGTGGCATTTTCACTCCTTGAATAGAAAACCATTGAAAACTTTAGTTCAAGTACGACACATTTTCAAAGTATGAAAAAAAAGAAGTTCAAAGCGTGTAAAGCCATGCAAGTTATTTCTTGAAAGCAATGTCATGTAGCCCTAGATCAAAAACCTAGGCGCTCTGATACCAAACATGTTGGACTCCGCTGCCGGAGCCCAACGTCTGACATGAGAGCGCGGCGGGAAAACGTGAGATTCATACATTTAAAAGAAAAAGAAAAGCCCGAGGAAGGTTAATGGGCCTACTGGAAAGTAACCTTGAAACCCGCTTTCATGCATAATTTAAACAATCACATCCAAACATGCAATTTAACGATTTAGAAAGGAGACCATCGGAAGTTCAATGGACCCATCTTGAATAAACTCAAAACTTACTTTCATGCTCTAAAACATATCCAAATCTGTAATTCATGTTCCAAAAGGTAATATCTCAAAACAATTTACAACTTTGAATTCAAGAGCCAAAAATCTAAAACACTCTTGAACCAATGATACTTGAAATGTAACTAAAGTCTTGTTTTCCAAAATATAACATTGAAAATAAACAAACATAATGAAATGAAAACGGGAGTGCTGCCAAAACTCGTGACTCACTCGATCTCTGGCTCGTCACCTGTATTCGGGAGATTAGAGGGGGTGAGCTATAAAGCTCGTGGGAACATATTTATAATATAACAATAAGCAAAAGTATTCAAAATATCTCATTGCCGTGATACTTGCTGAAATCATAGTCATTGATCATGCATATGTCTTTGTCTTGAAAAATGCTTGATTCTTGAACAAATCATGATGCATGGCACATAACAAATCATAACACATAACATGATGGTTTGGGTGTCTCGGGTTCGTGACGTACTACACATGCCATCGAAATGTTGATGTGTAGACGTAGTTTCGTGAGGGAATCCTTGTGAGAAACCCTGTGCCATATTCGGGCAGGTGGGAGAAGCCTTTTCGTGAGTCAATGTGCACTTGACTATCCTGAGGGACACCACAAACCCACATAAGTATGCATAATTCATGTTCTTATAAACTTGTTTGCCAAACTAGCACTTGCTTGTAATCTTGCTTGTCTTGTATTTCGTAAAACTTGAATTCATGTACTTGTATTCGTGAAAGGAGAACATTCCTTTGTGAAAATAATAATAATAATAATCATGAATGTAAATCACATAGCAGCATATAATCATTCATGGTAGTATGCAATGCGATCGTGGATGATGCAATGTATATGCATTAGATCTTACTTGATTTGAACTAAACAATGAGTACTTGATTACTGTATTATAAACATGAACCCACCTGAATTCCTTGCTTAAAACTTGCTTAGGAATGCCTTTCCTCTTGCCTCACTTGATTTCCTTAACCAAATAGCCAAAATCCAAATCAATTTGGTGTAGAAATCGGAAAATCAAACCTTAACCATTCAAACTACAACCAAAACTGAAACAAGAATTTCATGTCAACTTCCATCAAAAATTGAAGATTCTTAGAGACTGATTCAGAACATCATTTCTTCACAAAACTTGTACCCCGATGTCTCTAGTTTACAACGCAAAAAGAATCACCTCATTTGGACATCTACATCAAAAGTTATACTCAAAATACCAAAGCATGTAGCAGCAGGAAATTGGCCGTTCGCCGCGACGAGAAACTGGAGCACGTCGCGACGAGCGCGCGCGCCGCGACGAACACATCTGCAGGTCGCGACGTGCGATGGCGTAAACCTCCCGAAACTCATTTTTTTCACTTTTCTCAACCATAATCCTCCCATCTTTCAATTATAAGCACATCTAAACATTAAAACACCTCTAATACTTCATTTCTAACATCAAAATCATCAACAAAACAACAACCCAAGCAAATCTACCAAAGTTCACCATAAACCCTAAACCAACGATTTCTACTCATTCCAAGCAAAAATAAGGTTAGATTCAACCTAAACAAGAGTAGAAGAGTATAACTTACCTTAAGGATGCTTGAAATCTGTCGAAAATCCTCAAACCTAAGCTTTCTCTTTTCCTCTTCTTCCTCTCCTCTCACTGCCGACTCTCTCCTTCGTTTCTCTTGTTTCTATTTTTCCCTTTCTTTCTTTCTTTCTATTTCTTTAATTCCTTTAGCCTACATAAATGAGCAAGGACTATTATGCCCTCCTGCACTTAGCCTAAAACTTTTTAACTCAAATACCTTGACCATATTGCCCTTATAAAAATCTTACTCTTCCTTAACCATTATTCCACACTAAACTCAATTAAATCCAAATTTTCCATAATATTTTCCATAAAATCAAACTATACCATAAATCATAAATCAAAATAATTCATGCTTAATAACTTCAAGAAAACAAAAATTTGGGGTCCAACATTTTGGCATCTAGATGGTCAAAATTGAACTAAACGAAATGCTAGATGATGCCAGAGGAAAGATCAAACAAAAGGCTTCAATCCAAGACCTATTTTGGAAGAAATGGGCATAACTTTATCTATAGATATCATATGAAATTCATTATTTTTAGTTTAAAAGAGGACTTATAGATATACAATTTTCATGAACACACCGAAGCAAGATTTTGTCATATAAAAAGTCAAAATTGAACCAAATGAAACGCTAAACGATACTAGACAAAAGGTTAGTCAAAAGGCTTTAGTCGAAGACCTATTTTGCAACAAATGGGCTTAACTTTGTCTATAGATATTGGATCAAGGTCATTCCTAACAGTTTAAAAGAGAACTTATACATATACAACTTTCATGAAGACATCAAAGTGAGATTTTGTCATCTAGATGGTCAAAATTGAACCAAACAAAACGCTAGATGATGCTAGACGAAAGGTCAGACAAAAGGCTTCAATCCAAGACCTATTTTCGAACAAATGGGCATAACTTTATCTATAGATATCAGATGAAAGTCATTATTGATGGTTTAAAAGAGGACTTGTAGATATACAATTTTCACGAACACACCGAAGCGAAATTTTGTCATATAAGGGTCAAAATTGAACCAAATGAAACGCTAAACGATACCAGGCGAAAGGTTTGACAAAAGGCTTTAGTTGAAGACCTATTTTTCATCAAATAGGCTTAACTTTGTTTATAGATATTGGAACAAGGTAATTCTTGACAGTTTAAAAGAGAACTTATAGATACACAACTTTCAGGGAGACATCGAATTGAGATTTTGTCATCTGGAGGGTCAAAATTGAACCAGACAAAAGGACAGAAAAAAGGCTTTAGTCTAAGCCCAATTTTTGAACAAATGGGAATAAATTTCTCTAAAGATATTGAAGCAAGTTCATTCTTAACGGTTTAAAAGTAGTATTATAGATATATAACTTTCATGAGGACACCAAAGCAAGATTTTGGCATCTAGATGGTCAAAATTGAACTAAACGAAATGCTAGATGATGCTAGGCGAAAGATCAGACAAAACTCTTTCGTCTAAGACCTATTTTGGAACAAATGGGCATTATTTTGTCTATATATATCATATTAAGGTCATTCTTGATGGCTGAAAACAGAACTTATAGATATATAACTTTCATCAAGACAACAAAGTGAGATTTTGCCATCTAGATGGTCAAAATTGAACCAAACAAAACGCTAGATGATGCCAGACGAAAGGTCAGACAAAAGGCTTCAATCCAAGACCTATTTTGGAACAAATGGGTATAACCTTGTCTATAGATATCAGATGAAAGTCATTATTAATGGTTCAAAAAAGGACTTGTAGATATACTATTTTCATGAACACACTGAAGCGAGATTTTGTCATATAAAGGGTTAAAATTGAACCAAATGAAACGCTAAACGATACGAGACGAAAGGTTAGTCAAAAGGCTTTAGTCGAAGACCTATTTTGCATCAAATAGGCTTAACTTTGTCTATAGATATTGGATCAAGGTAATTCTTGACAGTTTAAAAGAGAACTTATAGATATACAACTTTCATGAAGATATCGAATTGAGATTTTGTCATCTGGAGGGTCAAAATTGAACTAGAAAAAAAGCTACACAATACTAGACAAAAGGTCAGACAGAAGGCTTTAGTCTAAGCCCTATTTTTGAACAAATGGAAATAAATTTCTCTAAAGATATTTAAGCAAGGTCATTCTTAAGGGTTTAAAAGAAGTATTATAGATATATAACTTTCATGAGGACACCAAAGCGAGATTTTGGCATCTAGATGGTCAATATTGAACTAAACGAAATGCTAGATGATGCCAGACGAAAGATCGGATAAAAGTCTTACGTCTAAGACCTATTTTTGAACAAATGGGCATTATTTTCTCTGTATATAACAGATCAAGGTCATTCTTGATGGCTGAAAACAGAACTTATAGATATACAACTTTCATGAAGACAACAAAGTGAGAATTTGTCATCTAGATGGTCAAAATTGAACCAAACGAAATGCTAGATGATGCCAGAAGAAAGGTCAGACAAAAGAATTCAATCCAAGACCTATTTTGGAAGAAATGGGCATAACTTTATCTATAGATATCAGATGAAAGTCATTATTGATGGTTAAAAAGAGGACTTGTAGATATACAATTTTCATGAACGCACCGAAGCGAGATTTTGTCATATAAAGGGTCAAAATTGAACCAAATGAAACGCTAAACGATATCAGATGAAAGGTTAGTCAAATGGCCTTAGTCGAAGACCTATTTTGCAACAAATAGGCTTAACTTTGTCTATAGATATTGGATCAAGGCCATTCTTGACAGTTTAAAAGAGAACTTATACATATACAACTTTCATGAAGACATCGAATTGAGATTTTGTCATCTGGAGGGTCGAAATTGAACCAGGCAAAAAGTTACACGATACTACACAAAAGGTCAGACAAAAGGCTTTAGTCTAAGCCCTATTTTTGAACAAATGGGAACAAATTTCTCTAAGGTTATTGAAGCAAGGTCATTCTTAACGGTTTAACAGTAGTATTATAGATACATAACTTTCATGAGGATACCAAAGCGAGATTTTGGCATCTAGATGGTAAAAATTGAACTAAACGAAATGCTAGGTGATGCCAGACGAAAGATCAGATGAAAGTCTTTCGTCTAAGACCTATTTTGGAACAAATGGGCATTATTTTCTCTGTATATATCAGATCAAGGTCATTCTTGATGGCTAAAAATAGAACTTATAGATATACAACTTTCATGAAGACAACAAAGTGATATTTTGTCATCTAGATGGTCAAAATTGAACCAAACGAAACGCTAGATGATGCCAGACCAAAGGTCAGACAAAAGGCTTCAATCCAAGACCTATTTTGGAAGAAATGGGCATAAGTTTATCTATAGATATCAAATGAAAGTCATTATTGATGTTTTAAAAGAGGACTTGCAGATATACAATTTTCATGAACACACCAAAGCGAGATTTTGTCATATAAAGGGTCAAAATTGAACCAAATGAAACGCTAAACGATACCAGATGAAAGGTTAGTCAAATGGCTTTAGTGGAAGACCTATTTTCCAACAAATAGGCTTAACTTTGTCTATAGATATTGGATCAAGGTCATTCTTGACAGTTTAAAAGAGAACTTATAGATATACAACTTTCTTGAAGACATCGAATTGAGATTTTGTCATCTGGAGGGTCGAAATTGAACCAGACAAAAAGCTACGCAATACTACACAAAAGGTCAGAAAAAAGGCTTTAGTTTAAGCCCTATTTTTGAACAAATGGGAATAAATTTCTCTAAAGATATTGAAGCAAGGTCATTCTTAACGGTTTAAAAGTAGTATTATAGATACATAACTTTCATGAGGGCACCAAAGCCGGATTTTGGCATCTAAATGGTAAAAATTGAACTAAACGAAATGCTAGATGATGCCAGACGAAAGATCAGATAAAAGTCTTTCGTCTAAGACCTATTTTGGAACAAATGGGCGTTATTTTCTCTGTATATATCAGATCAAGGTCATTCTTGATGGCTGAAAATAGAACTTATAGATAGACAACTTTGATGAAGACAACAAAGTGATATTTTGTCATCTAGATGGTCAAAATTGAACCAAACGAAACGCTAGATGATGCCAGAAGAAAGGTCAGACAAAAGGCTTCAATCTAAGACCTATTTTGGAAGAAATGGGCATAAATTTATCTATAGATATCAGATGAAAGTCATTATTGATGGTTTAAAAGAGGACTTGTAGATATACAATTTTCATGAACACACCGAAGCGAGATTTTCTCATATAAAGGGTCAAAATTGAACCAAATGAAACGCTAAACGATACCAGATGAAAGGTTAGTCAAATGGCCTTAGTCGAAGACCTATTTTGCAACAAATAGGCTTAACTTTGTCTATAGATATTGGATCAAGGTCATTCTTGACAGTTTAAAAGAGAACTTATACATATACAACTTTCATGAAGACATCGAATTGAGATTTTGTCATTTGGAGGGTCGAAATTGAACCAGGCAAAAAGTTACACGATACTACACAAAAGGTCAGACAAAAGGCTTTAGTCTAAGCCCTATTTTTGAACAAATGGGAATAAATTTCTCTAAAGTTATTGAAGCAAGGTCATTCTTAACGGTTTAATAGTAGTATTATAGATACATAACTTTCATGAGGATACCAAAGCGAGATTTTGGCATCTAGATGGTAAAAATTGAACTAAACGAAATGCTAGGTGATGCCAGACGAAAGATCAGATGAAAGTCTTTCGTCTAAGACCTATTTTGGAACAAATGGGCATTATTTTCTCTGTATGTATCAGATCAAGGTCATTCTTGATGGCTAAAAATAGAACTTATAGATATACAACTTTCATGAAGACAACAAAGTGATATTTTGTCATCTAGATGGTCAAAATTGAACCAAACGAAACGCTAGATGATGCCAGACCAAAGGTCAGACAAAAGGCTTCAATCCAAGACCTATTTTGGAAGAAATGGGCATAAGTTTATCTATAGATATCAAATGAAAGTCATTATTGATGTTTTAAAAGAGGACTTGTAGATATACAATTTTCATGAACACACCAAAGCGAGATTTTGTCATATAAAGGGTCAAAATTGAACCAAATGAAACTCTAAACGATACCAGATGAAAGGTTAGTCAAATGGCTTTAGTCGAAGACCTATTTTCCAACAAATAGGCTTAACTTTGTCTATAGATATTGGATCAAGGTCATTCTTGACAGTTTAAAAGAGAACTTATAGATATACAACTTTCTTGAAGACATCGAATTGAGATTTTGTCATCTAGAGGGTCGAAATTGAACCAGACAAAAAGCTACGCAATACTACACAAAAGGTCAGAAAAAAGGCTTTAGTCTAAGCCCTATTTTTGAACAAATGGGAATAAATTTCTCTAAAGATATTGAAGCAAGGTCATTCTTAACGATTTAAAAGTAGTATTATAGATACATAACTTTCATGAGGACACCAAAGCCGGATTTTGGCATCTGGATGGTAAAAATTGAACTAAACGAAATGCTAGGTGATGCTAGACGAAAGATCAGATAAAAGTCTTTCGTCTAAGACCTATCTTGGAACAAATGGGCATTATTTTCTCTGTATATATCAGATCAAGGTCATTCTTGATGGCTGAAAATAGAACTTATAGATAGACAACTTTCATGAAGACAACAAAGTGAGAATTTGTCATCTAGATGGTCAAAATTGAACCAAACGAAACGCTAGATGATGCCAGAAGAATGGTCAGACAAAAGGCTTCAATCCAAGACCTATTTTGGAAGAAATGGGCATAACTTTATCTATAGATATCAGATGAAAGTCATTATTGATGGTTTAAAAGAGGACTTGTAGATATACAATTTTCATGAACGCACCGAAGCGAGATTTTGTCATATAAAGGGTCAAAATTGAACCAAATGAAACGCTAAATGATACTAGATGAAAGGTTAGTCAAATGGCCTTAGTCGAAGACCTATTTTGCAACAAATAGGCTTAACTTTGTCTATAGATATTGGATCAAGGTCATTCTTGACAGTTTATAAAAGAACTTATAGATATACAACTTCATGAAGACAACGAATTGAGATTTTGTCATCTCGAGGGTCAAAATTGAACCAGACAGAAAGCTACACGATACTAAACAAAAGGTCAGACAAAAGGCTTTAGTCTAAGCTCTATTTTTGAACAAATGGGAATAAATTTCTCTATAGATATTGAACCAAGGTCATTCTTAACGGTTTAAAAGTAGTATTACAGATATATAATTTTCATGAGGACACCAAATGGAGATGTTGGCATCTAGATGGTCAAAATTGTACTAAACGAAATGCTTGATGATGCCAGACGAAAGATCAGACAAAAGGCTTTCGTCTGAGACCTATTTTGGAACAAATGGGTATTATTTTCTCTGTATATATCAGATCAAGGTCATTCTTGATGGCTGAAAAGAGAACTTATAGATATACAACTTTCATGAAGACTACAAAGTGAGATTTTGTCATCTAGATGGTCAAAATTGAGCTAAACCAAATGCTAGATGATGCCAGAAGAAAGTTTAGACAAAAGGCTTCAATCCAAGACCTATTTTGGAACAAATGGGCTTAACTTTCTTTGTAGATATCAGATGAAAGTCATTATTGACGCTTTAAAAGAGGACTTATAGATAAAAATTTTCATGAACACACCGAAGCGAGACTTTATTATATAAAGGGTCAAAATTGAACCAAATGAAATGCTAAATGATACCAAACGAAAGGTTAGTCAAAAGGCTTTAGTCGAAGACCTATTTTGCAACAAATAGGCTTAACTTTCTCTATAAATATTGGATCAAGGTCATTCTTGACAGTTTAAAAGAGAACTTATAGATATACACCTTTCATGAAGACATCGAATCGAGATTTTGTTAGCTGGAGAGTCAAAATTGAACCAGACAAAATGCTATATGATAATAGACAAAAGGTCAGACAAAAGGTTTTAGTCTAAGCCCCATTTTTGAACGAATGGAAATAAGTTTTTCTATAGATATCGATGCAAGGTCATTCTTAATGGTTTAAAAGTAGTATTATAGATATATAACTTTCATGAGGACACCAAAACGAGATTTTGGCATCTAGATGGTCAAAATTGAACTAAACGAAATGCTAGATGATGCCAGACGAAAGATCAGACAAAAGGCTTTTGTCTAAGACCTATTTTGGAACAAATAGGCATTATTTTTTTTTGTATATATCATATCAAGGTCATTCTTGATGGCTGAAAAGAGAACTTATAGATATACAACTTTCATGAAGACAACAAAGTGAGATTTTCTCATCTAGATGGTTAAAATTAAACGAAACGAAACGCTAGATGATGCCAGACGAAAGATCAGACAAAAGGCTTCAATTCAAGACCTATTTTGGAACAAATGGGCATAACTTTCTGTATAGATATCAGATGAAATTCATTATTGATGGTTTAAAAGAGGACTTATAGATATAAAATTTTCATGAAAACACCAAAGCAAGATTTTGTCATATGTAGGGTCAAAATTGAACCAAATGGAACGCTAAACGATACCAGATGAAAGGTTAGTCAAAAGGCTTTATTCGAAGACCTATTTTGCAACAAATGGGCTTAAGTTTCTCTATAAATATTGGATCAAGGTCATTCTTGACAGTTTAAAAGAGAACTTATAGATATACAACATTTATGAAGACATCGAATCAAGATTTTGTCAGCTGGAGAGTCAAAATTGAACAAGACGAAATGCTACATGATACTAGACAAAAGGTCAAACAAAAGGCTTTTGTCTAAGCCCTATTTTTGAACAAATGGGAATAAGTTTTTCTATAGATATCGATGCAAGGTCATTCTTAATGGTTTAAAAGTAATATTATAGATATATAACTTTCATGAGGACACCAAAACGAGATTTTGGCATCTAGATGGTGAAAATTGAACTAAACGAAATGCTAGAAGATGCCAGACGAAAGGTCAGACGACAGGCTTTCGTCTAAGACCAATTTTGGAACAAGTGGGCACTGTATATATCAGATGAAGGTCATTCTTAATGGCTGAAAAGAGAACTTATAGATATACAACTTTCATGAAGACAACAAAGTGAGATTTTGTCATCTAGATGGTCAACAGTGAACCAAACGAAATGCTAGATGATGCCAGACGAAAGGTCAGACAAAAGGCTTCAATTTAAGACCTATTTTGGAACAAATGGGCATAACTTTGTCTATAGATATTAAATGAAAGTCACTATTAACGGTTTAAAAGAGGACTTATAGATATACAATTTTCATGAACACACCGAAGCGAGATTTTTTCATATAAAGGGTCAAAATTTAACCAAATGAAACGCTAAACGATACCATACGAAAGGTTAGTCAAAAGGCTTTAGTTGAAGACCTATTTTGCAACAAATGGGCTTAAGTTTCTTTATTAATATGTGATCAAGGTCATTCTTGACAGTTTAAAATTGTCAACAGTGAACCAAACGAAACGCTAGATGATGCCAGACGAAAGGTCAGACAAAAGGCTTCAATTTAAGACCTATTTTGGAACAAATGGGCATAACTTTGTCTATAGATATTAAATGAAAGTCACTATTGACGGTTTAAAAGAGGACTTATAGATATACAATTTTCATGAACACACCGAAGCGAGATTTTTTCATATAAAGGGTCAAAATTTAACCAAATGAAACGCTAAACGATACCATACGAAAGGTTAGTCAAAAGGCTTTAGTTGAAGACCTATTTTGCAACAAATGGGCTTAAGTTTCTTTATTAATATGTGATCAAGGTCATTCTTGACAGTTTAAAAGAGAACTTATAGATATACAACTTTCATGAAGACATCGAATCAAGATTTTGTCACCTGGAGAGTCAAAATTGAACCAGACAAAATGCTACACGATACTAGACAAAAGGTCAGACAAAAGGCTTTAGTTTAAGCCCTATTTTTGAACAAATGGGCTTATAGATATACAACTTTCATGAACACATCAAAGTGAAATTTTGTCATATAGAGGGTCAAAATTGAACCAAATGAAACACTAAACAATACCAGAAAATGGATCAGACAAAAGGCTTCAGTCTAAGACCTATTTTGGAACAGATGGGCATAACTTTCCTGATAGATATGGGATCAAGGTCATTATTAATGGTTTAAAAGATGATCTATAGATATACAACTTTCATGAAGACAACAAAGTGAGATTTTGTCATCTAGATAGTCAAAATTGAACCAAACAAAATGCTAGATGATTCCAGACGAAAGGTCAGACAAAAGGCTTCAGTCCAAGACCAACTTTGGAACAAATGGGCGTAACTTTCTCTGTAGATATCGGATCAAAGTGATTCTTTCCAGTTGAAAAAAGAACCTATAGATATACAGCATTGATGAAGTCACCGAAGCTAGATTTTTCCATATAAAGGGTCAAAATTGAACCGAGCAAAATGCTAAATGATACCAGACGAAAGGTTAGTCAAAAGGCTTTAGTTGAAGACCTATTTTGCAACAAATGGGCTTAACTTTCTCTATAGATATTGGATCAACATCATTCTTGACAGTTTAAAAGAGAACTTATAGATATATATCTACAACTTTCATGAAGACATCGAATTGAGATTTTGACATCCGGAGGGTCAAAATTGAACCAGACAAAAAGCTACAAGATATTAGACAAAAGGTCAAAGAAAAGGCTTTAGTCTAAGCCCTATTTTTGAACAAATGGGAATAACTTTCTCTATAGATATCGAAGCAAGGTCATTCTTAATAGTTTAAAAGTAGTATTATAGATATATAACTTTCATGAGGACACCGAAGTGAGGTTTTGGCATCTAAATGGTCAAAATTGAACCAAAAGAATTGCTAGACAATGTCAGACAAAAGACTTTATTACAAGACCTATTTTGGAACAAATGAGCATTACTTGTATATGTTGGATCAAGGTCATTCTTAAAGGTTGAAAAGAGAACTTACAGATATACAACTTTCATGAAGATAACAAAGTGAGATTTTGTCATCTAGATGGTCAAAATTGAACCAAACCAAATGCTAGATGATGCCAGACGAAAGGTCAGACAAAAGGCTTCAATCCAAGACCTATTTTGGAACAAATAGGCATAACTTTCTCTATAGATATCAGATGAAAGCCATTATTGATGGTTTAAAGGAGGACTTATGGATATACAACTTTTATGAATAGATCGAAGTGAGATTTCATCATATAGAGGGTCAAAATTGAACCAAATGAAACGCTAAACGATACGAGACGAAAGGTTAGACAAAAGGCTTAAGTCTAAGACCTATTTTGGAACTAATGGGCATAACTTCCCGATAGATTTTGAATCAAGGTCGTTATTGACGGTTTAAAAGAGGACTTATAGGTATACAACTTTCATGAAGACACCAAAGTGAGATTTAGTCATATAGAGGGTCAAAATTAAACCAGACCAAATGTTGGATGATAACATATGAAAGGTCAGACAAAAGGCTACAATCTAAGACCAATTTTGTAACAAATGCGCATAACTTTCTCTATAGATATCGGATCAAGGTAATTCTTACCAGTTTAAAATAGAACTTATGGATATACAGCATTGATGAAGACACCGAAGCGAGATTTTTCCATATAAAGGATCAAAATTGAACCAAACAAAATGCTAAATGATACTAGACGAAAGGTCAGTCAAAAAGCTTTAGTCGAAGACTTATTTTGCAACAAATGGGCATAAAATTCTTTATAGATATTGGATCAAGGTCATTCTTGATGGTTTGAAAGAGAACATACAGATATTCAACTTTCATGATGACATTAAAGTGAGATTTTGTCATCTGGAGGGTCAAAATTGAACTAGCCAAAATGATACACGATACTAGACAAAAGGCTTTAGTCTAAGCCCTATTTTGGAAGAAATGGCCATATCGGATCAAGGTCATTATTAACAGTTTAAAAGAAGACTTATATATATACAAATTTCATGTTGACATTGAAGTGAGATTTTGTTATCTAGAGGGTCAAAATTTAACCAGAGAAAGCCCTAGACGATACCAGACGAAAGGTTTGACAAAAAGCTTTAGTCTAAGATTTATTTTGGAACAAATGGGCATAACTTTCTCTATAAATATCGGATCAAGCCATTTTTGATGGTTTAAAAGAGGACTTGTAGGTATACAACTTTCATCAGGACACTAAAGTGAGATTTTGTCATATATAGAGTCAAAATTGAAGCAGACCAAACGATAGATGATAACAGATGAAAGATCAAACAAAAGGCTTCAGTCCAAGACCTATTTTGGAACAAATGGGCATAACTTTCTCCTTAGATATCAAATCAAAGACATTGTTTCCGGTTGAAAAGAGAACATATAGATATACAACATTGATGAGGACACCTAACCAAGATTTTGTCATATAGAGGAAAAATTGAACAGAACGAAACACTAAACGATACCAAACGTAAGGTCAATCAAAAGGCTTTAGTCGAACACTTATTTTGCGACAAATGGGCATAACTTTCTCTACAGATATTAGATCAAAGTCATTCTTGATGGTTTAAAAGAGAACTTATAGATATACAACTTTCAAGAAGGCATCGAAGTGAGATGTTGTCATCTAGAGGGTAAACATTGAACCAGACAAAATGCTACACGATACTAGAGAAAAGGTCAGATAAAAGGCTTTAGTCTAAGCCCTATTTTTGAACAAATGGGCATAACTTTCTCTATAGATGTCAAAACAAGGTCATTCTGAATGGTTGAAAAGTAGTATTATAGATATATAACGTTCACGAGGACTCTAAAGGGAGATTTTGGCATCTAAAGGGTCAAAATTGAACCATACGAAATGATAGACGATGCCAGATGAAAGGTCTGACAAAACTCTTTAGTCCAAGACCTATTTTGGAACAAATGTGAATTACTTTCTCTATATATATCAGATCAAGGTCATTCTTGATGGTTAAAAAGAGAATTTATATATATACAACTTTCATGCAGACACCAAAGTGAGATTTTGTCATCTAAATGGTCAAAATTGAACCAAACGAAACGTTAGATGATGCCAAACGAAAGGTCAAACAAAAGGCTTTAATCCAACACCTATGTTGGAAAAAATGGGCAATACTTTCTCTGTAGGTATCGAATCAAGGTCATTCTTGATGGTTGAAAAGACAACTTATAGATATACAACTATCGTGAAGACACCAAAGTGAGATTTTTTCATTTAGACGATCAAAATTGAACCAAAGTAAACGCTAGATGATGCCAAACGAATGGGACTTATAGGTATCAGATGAAAGTCAATCTGAGACCTATTTTGGAACAAATGGGCATAACTTTCTCTATAGATATCAGATGAAAGTCATTATTAATGATTTAAAAAAGTACTTATAGGTATACAACTTTCATGAAGACACCGAAGTGAGATTTTGTCTTATAAAGGGTAAAATTGAACTAGACTAAATGATAGATGATATCAGATGAAAGGTCAGACAAAAGGCTTCAGTCCAAGGCCAATTTTGAAACAAATGGGCATAACTTTCTCTGTAGATATCGAATCAAGGTCATTCTTTTCGGTTAAAAAGAGAACTTATAGATATACAACATTGATGAAGACATCGAAGAGAGATTGTGTCATATAAAGGGTCAAAATTTAACCAAACTAAATGCTAAATGATACCGGACGAAAGGTCAATCAAAAGGCTTTAGTCAAAGACCTATTTTGCAACAAATGGGTATAACTTTCTCTATAGATGTTGGATTAAGATCATTCTTGACGGTTTAAATGAGAACTTATAGATATACTATCATGAAGACATCGATGAGAGATTTTGTCATTTGGAGGGTCAAAATTGAACCAGACAGAATGTTAGATGATACTAGGCGAAAGGTCAGGCAAAAGGCCTTAGTCTAAGCCCTATTTTTGAACAAATGGGCATAACTTTCTCTATAGATATCGAAGCAAGGTCATTCTTGATGGTTTGAAAGTAGTATTATAGATATATAACTTTGATGAAGACTTCAAAGCGAGATTTGGCATTTAAGGTCAAAATTGAACCAGACAAAATGATAGGCAATGACAGACGAAAGGTCAGACAAAAGACTTTAGTCCACGACCTATTTTGGAACAAATGGGCATTACTTTTTCTATAGATATCAAATCAAGTTCATTCTTGATGGATGAAAAGAGAATTTATAGATATACAACTTTCGTGGAGACACCAAAGTGAGATTTTTCCATCTAGATGGTCAAACTTGAACGAAACGAAACGTTGGATGATACTAGACGAAAGGTCAGACAAAAAGCTTCAATCTAAGACCTATTTTTGAACAAATGGGCATAACTTTCTCTATAGATATCAGATCAAGGTCATTATTGACGGTTTAAAAGAGGACTTATAGACATACAAGTTTTATGAAGACACTAAGGTGTCAAAATTAAATGAGTTGAAACTTTAGATAATGCCAAACAAAATGCTAGACAAAAGGCTTTAGTCCAAACCATATTTTGGAACAAATGGGCTTAACTTTCTTTATAGATATCGAACCAAGGTCAATAGTGATGGTTTAAAAGAGGAGTTATAGGTATACAACTTTCATGAAGTCATCGAAGTGAGATTTTGTCATCTAGAGGTTCAAAATTGAGCCTGACCAAATGATAGATGATAATAGATGAAAGGTCAGACAAAAAGCTTTAGTCCAACACTTATTTTGGAACAAATGGGCATAACTTTCTCTATAGATATCGGATCAAGGTGATTCTTGATGGTTTAAAATAGAATTTATAGATATACAACTTTAATGAAGACATCGAATGAAGATTTTGTCATCTAGAGGGAAATTGAACTAGAGAAAATTTTAGATGATACTAGATGAACTCATAGATATACAACTTTGACGCAGATATTGAAGTAAGATTTTGTCATCTAGACAATCAAAATTGAACCAGACGAAAAGCTAGACGATACCAGGCGAAAGGCCAGATAAAAGTCTTCAATCTAAGACCTAATTTCGAACAAATGGGCGTAACTTTCCCCATAGATATCGAATCAAGGCCATTCTTGACGGTTTAAAAGACAACTTATAGATATACGATTTTCATGAAGACATAGAAGTGAGATTTTGTCATCTAGAGTGTGAAAATTGAACCAGACAAAATGTTAGATGATACTTGATGAACTCATAGATATAAAACTTTGATGTAGTCACCGAAGTGAGATTTTGTCATCTAGATGGTCAAAATTGAACCAGACGAAATGTTATACGATACCAGATGAAAGGTCAGACAAAAGGTGTTAGACCCCGAATTTTTTTATGATATTATTCAGCATAAATTGTGATAATTGTGGTTTTATGCTTTAGTTTGATTAAATTGGGAATATTAGTGGATAATTCAGGTTTAATTGTGGTTAAATGAGGTTTAAAAGGGGTAAAAGTTTATGAGGGCATTTTGGGAAGTTTATTTAAGTTGGAATGGATTTAGGCTTATTAGGAGGGGTAATATGGTCTTAATATTATTTTTGCCCTAAGTAGAGAATTAGAAAGAGAAAGAGAAAAGAAGAAGAAAGAAGAAAGAAAGAAGAGAAAGAAGAGAAAGAAGAGAAAGAGGCCGACGGTGGAGGAAGAGAGAAGAGAAAAGAGAGTTTGCGATTCTAGCAATTTCCGATAGTTTCGAACCATTTTCGGGTAAGATCTGCTTGTGTTTAACTTGTTTTGGTTGGATTTAAACCTAAAGAATGTTGAATCCATGAGAATCGAAGGTTTTAGGGTTTTAGGACAAAATGGTGAGATCTGCTTGGGTTGATGCATTTGTGTTTGATTTTGAGTTGATAATGGGTTAGAAATGTAGTTTGAGACTTGATTTATAGTTTGATTATGTTGCATTTGTGGTTGGAGAAGGATTGAAGTGTGAAAATGCAGAAAAGTCAGGTTCGGAGTCGTTTTCCAGGCCCGTACGTCACGACGTGCATATGAACACGCCGCGACGTGCGAGTTCGTCGCGACGAGTGAAAATTAAATTCTCCGCGACGTGTGGGGAAAGGTTTGTCGCGACGTGCGAACCTGTGTTCGCCGCGACGTACGAATGGGGTGCACACATGCGCGCACACTAAGGTCGCCAGTGACGAAGTTGTTCGCCAGTTCATGGCCGCCATACAGAGCCCCCTGTTATCCGAAAGTGAGATTTTGATATTTTTGGGCATATCTTGGGCTTCAAATGTCCAATTGAGGTGATTTTGGATTCGTTGTGACTAGAGAGAAAGGACTTCAGGTTGGGAGGTTCGGAAATTACCGATGAGGATTCAGGAATTTTAGTCAGACGTCGAATGTAGACTTATGGTATTAGAACTTTGGATTTTCACGCATATCGATTATTTTTCTTTGAACATTGTTTGATATGGAAACTTGGTTATTTTAGGAAACCAAGCTCACCCGATTTCATCGCAAGAGGAAGGACACCAGTGAGTCGACTACTCGAGCGATCTTAGGTGGGTAATATACTTATAGTGATTGTGTGATTAGGCAAATTCTTGCCTATGTATGAATATATGTTATAGATGATGCATGATTAAATATGATGAACTGAATGATTGTAACTTCATACATGTGAAAGACTCATGGAAATTGATAGCATGACATCTTGATTTTGAACATGTTATGCCTCGACTTCGGTCATGGCATTTTGAATAAATGCAAGATATGAAAGACTATCGTATGATTAAACGATTATAAGCATGATTATGTGCTTTTGTTTGGGCGAGAGTGGAACCATTTCGTTCCTCACGTGCATGTAGACAAGAGCCTTCTCCTGGCTGCCCGTTTGTGGCATATGAGATCCGAATGGACTCATTTCATTCAGGGTGTAAACTTCGGTTTCTCCCTTTTGTTTCCATGGAACCCTCGAGCCATTGTGATGTGCATTGCATATGTGAATTGTTCATTGTGAAACATACCTTGTGACATAATCATGAATTGATAAATTAATTATATTGAATGCATGAATTGTTTGATTAGCATGTGAATGATTGAATGGATGTCTGTATATATATAATATATATACATTCATATGCTGGGATTTGTGCTAATTGCCAATGGCTATAATTATATTAGCCACTGAGCTGTGTAGCTCAACCCATTATTTTCCCTCCTCAGGTGCAGAGCAGGACGATCTTTGAACTTACGAGGCATCGGAAACTTCGAGTTAATTAGGAGCTTTGTCATAAGTTCGTATTTTTGGTTGGCCCTCCGAGCATATTATCATAGAGCATTTCCATGTATTTTTAGATTCAAACTTATTTTGTATTTTGGATAATTTCAAATACTTGTGACATTCCTTCAGATGGTTATGGCATGAGTTTAATTCATATTTAGATGCATGTGTAAGTGTCGGAATGTATGAGAGTGATGGTGTGTGAATTATGATCGAATGATGAATATGTCTATCTGTATATGTATAAATGTTGGGATCGGGTCTGACGGTATTTGGGCGCCCGACGTCGGCGCAGTCCGGGATTCGGACTTACGGGGCCTGGGCCTAACATGTTTGGTATCAGAGCGCCTAGGTTTAGGTGTCCTCGGCGTAGAATGCATAATAGGATTGTGTGATATATGATTATTTGTTGCATTCCTTGATTGTATTAAGTGACATGCATGTCATGCATACATGTAGATTGCCATATAGCTAATCCTTAGTGTTTCCATTTGAAGGAGTATGATGCCACCTTGTAGAAGGACACGAGGAGCTATGCAAGGGTCTACTGCACCTGACTCTCTGACTAGGGAGGAGAGGATCGATGAGTCTGTAGCCCCAATGCATGTTGAGGCTTCTGTAGGGCTAGAGAGTGAGCCCATGCATTCGCCGACTCAGGAATCGCCGATTCCGCCAGGGCAAGTGCCCCAGTTTGATCCGAGGATGTTTCAGGCCTTTACCCATGCATTTGTCCAGGCTATGGGTCAGATGCCACAGCCTTCTGCTCCGGCCCCAGTTAAGAGGGGGAAACAGTTTGACAACCTGAGGAAGTATGGAGCAGTTGACTTCTTTGGGACAGCGGATCCTGAGGAAGCTGAGACATGGTTGCGGAGGACAGAACGGGTGCTGGATCAGATGGATTGCGAGGAGGATGAGCGAGTGGTGTATGCTGCCAGCTTATTGCAGGGAGATGTTCTGCATTAGTAGGAGACTGTGCCAGGCAGTCAGATGAGGCCAGTAGGGTTGGCATGGCAGGATTTCGTTATTTCTTTCAAGAAGAAATATCTGTCAGAGGTATATGTCTAGCAGAAGCAGAGGGAGTTTTTGAGTCTCACCCAGAGGGAGATGACGGTGAGCGAGTATGAGCGCCGGTTCACACAGTTATCCCGGTATGCTTCCGATCTGATGCTGAATGAGGCTGCCAGATGTCGCCGGTTTGAGTCAGGTCTGCACTTGGCTATCAGAGAGAAGGTCATAGTGTAGAATTTTTGTGATTTCCAGCAGTTGGTTGAGGCAGCTCTGAGAGTGGAAAACATAGAGAATATCAAGAGTGCTGTGAACAAGAAGAGGAAGGGCAGAGAGCAGTCCAGGAGAGGGGGTAGCACTAGTATTCCTATGCCAGACAGAAGTGCTAGGAGCTTCCCAGTTCATTCAGAGGAGAGGAGCAGCGGTACGAGCCGACCTAGGCCGATGCGGACCTCTACTGTTTCTCACCAAGCTTCCATGGTGGGTGGCAGTAGGAGGGGAGATGGGGACAGGTCATCCGTCCCTAAGTGTGAGCACTACGGTAATTTTCATGGTGGAGAGTGTTACAGATTGACAGGAGCTTGTTTCAACTGTGGGCAGAAGGGACACAGGGCTAGAGAGTGTCCTCAGCCTGCACGACAAGAGAGAGGTCAGATGTAAGCTCCAAGGAGGACAGAGACTATGGGACAGAGAACTGCTATAGAAGTGGGCAGTTCAGATGCGGCTAAGAGGGTGAATGTTCCGGGGAGACCGAGAGGGCAGGCACCAGCTAGGGTGTTTGCTATGACTAGGGAGGATGCTGAGACTGCACCAGATGTTGTCACGGGTACGGTTCAGTTATTTTCTGATGATGTGATAGTTTTGATTGATCCGGGTTCTACTCACTCGTTTGTTTCCTCAAGTAGACCCGTGTGTGATATGATTGTGAGCCCTTTGGATACTCCGCTGATGGTGAGTACTCCAATCGGCCAATACATTGTGATTAGTCAAGTGTATAGAGGTTGTGAGATCCGCATTGGTGGAGAACTTCTAGTGGTAGATTTGATGCCACTGAAGATGAGCGGTTTAGATGTGATTTTAGGCATGGATACACTGGAAAAGTACAATGCCCGACTGGATTGTAAACAGAAGACAGTGGAGTTTGAATTGGATAGTGGAAAGAGAGTGGTGTTTGTTGGGGACAGGAAAGCGAGTCCGCCCAGAATTGTTTCAGTATTGACGGCAGAGAGGATGATGAGTAAAGGATATGAGGCGTTTTTGGCTTATGTGATAGACTCTAGAGCTGATAGAGGGAAATTGGAGGATATCCCAGTAGTCAGGGATTTCTCGGATGTCTTTCCCGAGGAATTGTCAAGACTACCGCTAGCTCAGGAAATTGAGTTTCCCATTGAGCTTTTGTCAGGTACGCGGCCGATTTCGATTATGCCCTACCGAATGGCTCCGGCGGAATTGAAAGAGCTTAAGGAGCAATTGGAGGAGTTATTGGAGAAGGGATATATTCGACCGAGCTCTTCGCCTTGGGGAGCTCCGGTCCTATTTGTAAAGAAGAAAGATGGATCCTTAAGGATGTGTGTGGATTACAGGAAGCTGAATCAGGTCACGGTAAAGAACAAGTATCCGCTTCCTCGCATTGATGATCTGTTTGATCAATTGCAAGGGGAGAGAGTCTTCTCTAAGATTGATTTGAGGTCAGGTTATCATCAGTTGAAGATTAAGGAGTCGGATGTGCCGAAGACTGCTTTCAGGACTTGGTATGGGCACTTTGAGTTCTTGGTGATGCCCTTTGGATTGACGAATGCTCCGGCAACGTTTATGGATTTGATGAATCGGGTATTCAAGCCATTCTTGGACCAATTTATCATTGTCTTCATTGATGATATTTTGGTGTATTCCAAGAGTGATCGGGAGCATGAGGAGCATTTGAGGATTTCCTTGGAGACTTTGAGGAGCAATGAGTTGTATGCCAAATTCGAGAAATGCGAATTTTGGCTGAGAGAAGTGTCATTTCTTGGACACGTGATCTCAGAGCAAGGAGTTCATGTGGATCCAAAGAAGATAGAAGCGGTTGTGAGTTGGGAAGCCCCGAAGAATGTAGCAGAAGTGAGGAGTTTTCTGGGTTTAGCAGGTTACTATCGGAGATTTGTGGAGGGATTCTCCATGATATCAGCTCCGATGACCAAGTTGTTGAGAAAGAACCAGAAGTTTGTTTGGAGTGAGGAGTGTCAGAGGAGTTTCGAGGAGCTCAAGCACAGATTGACGAGCGCCCCAATTTTGGTTTTGCCTTCGGGAGATGAAGGTTATTCGGTGTATAGTGATGCTTCGAGGAAGGGTCTTGGCTGTGTTTTGATGCAGGGAGATCGGGTGATTGCTTATGTTTCGAGACAGTTGAAGCCTTATGAGCTGAATTATCCGACGCATGATTTGGAGTTAGCAGCAGTGATCTTTGCCTTAAAGATTTGGAGGCATTATCTGTATGGAGTTCAAACGAGGATTTTTACCGATCATAAGAGTCTGAAGTATTTGTTGAGCCAGAAGGAGTTGAATTTGAGGCAGAGAAGGTGGATCGAGTTACTCAAGGATTATGATCTTTTGTTTGAGTATCATCCGGGCAAGGCCAATGTAGTGGCAGATGCCTTGAGCAGGAAGTCTTCAATTGCTCATGTGAGGATAGTTTATTTTCCTTTATTGGAAGAGATGGCCAAGCTTAAGATAAGCTTGAAGCAAGAGGAACCGGATTGTTTTCTAGCTAACTTCCGAGTGAGACCGATACTCAGGGAAAAGGTTAGGGATTTACAGGCTCAGGATGCGGATTTGAGTATGCTCAGAGATGAGATTCGGAATGGCAAGGTTTCTGAGATAGATGTGCAGGATGATGGGTCGATGATGAGGGAAGCAAAGGTTATGTATTCTGATGTGCGTGAAATTAAAGTCGAGATTATGGATGAGGCACACAATCGCTTTATGCCATGCATCCAGTAGCACCAGATGTATCGATTTAAGAGAGCATTTTGGTGGAGAGGCATGAAGAGAGATATAGCAGAGTTCGTCAGTAAGTGTCTAGTGTGTCAGCAAGTCAAAGCTGAACACCAGGCACCTTCAGGCAAGTTGAGACCGTTGCCTATTCCGGAGTGGAAGTGGCAGCGAGTGACGATGGATTTTCTGATGGGTTTGCCTAGGACCAGCAGGAGGCATGATGCCATTTTGGTGATTGTGGATAGGTTGACCAAGTCAGCCCACTTTTTGCCAATTAGACAGACTGATTCTTTGCATATGTTGGCAAAGAAGTACATCGATGAGATTATGAGACTGTATGGGATTCCGGAGTCGATTGTGTCCGATCGAGACCCTCGGTTCACTTCGAGGTTTTGGGGCAGTTTGCAGGAAGCGTTGGGGACGAAGCTGAATTTTAGTACGGCGTTTCACCCTCAGACGGATGGTCAATCTGAGAGGACCATTCAGACTCATGAGGGGATGCTTCGGGCTTGTGTGATGGATTTCAGAGGAGCTTGGGATGAGCATTTGTCGTTGGTCGAATTTGCTTATAACAATTCGTACCATTCGAGCATTCAAATGGCTCCATATGAGGCATTGTATGGCAAGAGGTGTAGGACTCCGATCTGTTGGGATGAAGAAGGAGAGAGGCAATTGGAAGGACCAGAATTGATTCAGATGACAGTTGAGAAAATCAATTTGGTTAAGCAGCGACTTAAGGCAGCACAGGATAGGATGAAGAGTTATGTTGATGCTCACCAAATGGAGATGGAGTATGACATCGGTGAGAAGGTGTTCCTTAAGACGTCTCCTTGGAAAGGAGTATTGAGATTCGACAAGAAAGGGAAGTTGAGTCCGAGGCATGTGGGTCCTTATGAGATCCTTGAGAGGATTGGACCACTCGCCTACAGATTGGCATTACCTCCAGAGTTATCGCAGATTCACGATGTTTTCTATGTGTCCATGTTGAGAAGGTCTAGATCAGATCCTTCTCACATCATTTAGACTAGTGAGGTTCAGCTGAGGGATGATCTGAGTTATGAGGAGCTACCAGTGGAGATCTTGGATACAAAAGAAAAAGTTCTCAAGAACAAGACGGTTCAACTAGTCAAGGTCCTATGAGGAACCATTCGGTAGAGGAGGCTACTTGGGAGCTATTGGAAGCTATGCGGGAGAAGTATCCGCATCTTTTCGATGATTCAGGTAAATTTCGAGGAAGAAATTTTTCTTTTAAGAGGGGGAGAAATGTTAGACCCCGAATTTTTTTTATGATATTATTCAACATAAATTGTGATAATTGTGGTTTTATGCTTTAGTTTGATTAAATTGGGAATATTAGTGGATAATTCCGGTTTAATTGTGGTTAAATGAGGTTTAAAAGGGGTAAAAGTTTATGAGGGCATTTTGGGAAGTTTATTTAAGTTGGAATGGATTTAGGCTTATTAGGAGGGGTAATATGGTCTTAATATTATTTTTGCCCTAAGTAGGGAATTAGAAAGAGAAAGAGAAAAGAAGAAGAAAGAAGAAAGAAAGAAGAGAAAGAAGAGAAAGAGGCCAACAGTGGAGGAAGAGAGAAGAGAAGAGAGAGTTTGCGATTCTAGCAATTTCTGACAGTTTCGAACCATTTTCGGGTAAGATCTGCTTGTGTTTAACTTGTTTTGGTTGGATTTAAACCTAAAGAATGTTGAATCCGTGAGAATCGAAGGTTTTAGGGTTTTAGGACAAAATGGTGAGATCTGCTTGGGTTGATGCATTTGTGTTTGATTTTGAGTTGATAATGGGTTAGAAATGTAGTTTGAGACTTGATCTATAGTTTGATTATGTTGCATTTGTGGTTGGAGAAGGATTGAAGTGTGAAAATGCAGAAAAGTCTGGTTCGGAGTCGTTTTCTAGGCCCGTACGTCGCGACGTGTGAGTTCGTCGTGATGAGTGAAAATTAAATTCGCCGCGACGTGTGGGGAAAGGTTCGTCGCGACGTGCGAACCTGTGTTCGCCGCGACGTGCGAATGGGGTGCACGCCGCGGCGCACACTTGTGGCATATGAGATCCGAATGGACTCATTTCATTCAAGGTGTAAACTTCGGTTTCTCCCTTTTGTTTCCATGGAACCCTCGAGCCATTGTGATGTGCATTGCATATGTGAATTGTTCATTGTGAAGCATACCTTGTGACATAATCATGAATTGATAAATTAATTATATTGAATGCGTGAATTGTTTGATTAGCATGTGAATGATTGAATGGATGTCTGTATATATATAATATATATACATTCATATGCTGGGATTTGTGCTAATTGCCGATGGCTATAATTATATTAGCCACTGAGCTGTGTAGCTCAACCCATTATTTTCCCTCCTCAAGTGCAGAGCAGGACGATCTTTGAACTTGCGAGGCATCAGAAACTTCGAGTTAATTAGGAGCTTTGCCATAAGTTCGTATTTTTGGTTGGCCCTCCGAGCATATTATCATAGAGAAATTCCATGTATTTTTGGATTGAAACTTATTTTGTATTTTGGATAATTTCGAATACTTGTGACATTCCTTCAGATGGTTATGGCATGAGTTTAATTCATATTTATATGCATGTGTAAGTGCCGGAATGTATGAGAGTGATGGTGTGTGAATTATGATCGAATGATGAATATGTCTATCTGTATATGTATAAATGTTGGGATCGGGTCCGATGGTATTTGGGCGCCCGACGTCGGCGCAGCTCGAGGGGCCGCCTCGGGATTCAGACTTACGGGGCCCGGGCCCAACAAAAGGCTTCAATCTAAGACCTAATTTCTAACAAATGGGCATAACTTTCCCTATAGATATTGGATCAAGGTCATTGTTGACAATTTGAAAGAGGACTTATAGATATACAACTTTTATGAAGACACCAAAGTGAGATTTTGTCATCTAGAGGGTCAAAATTGAACCGGACGAAAAGATAGATTATACTAGATGAAAGGTCAGACAAAAAGCTTCAGTCAAAGACTTATTTTGGGATGAATGGGCATAACTTTCTCTATTAATATTAGATCAAGGACATTATTGATGGTTTAAAAGAGGAGTTACAGATATACAACTTTCATGAAGACACCAAAGCGAGATTTTGTCATCTAGATGCCCAAAATTGGACTTGACGAAACGTTAGATGATACTCGACGACAGGTCAGACAAAAGACTCCGTTCATGGCCTATTTTAAAACAAATGAGCATAACTTTCTCTATAGATATCGAATCAAGGTTATTCATTACGATTTGACAGAAAACTTATAGATATATAATTTTCATGAAGGCACTGAAGTAAGATTTTTTCATTTAGAAGGTGAAAATTAAACCAGACGAAACGGTAGATGATACTAGACGAAAGGTCAGACAACTATTTTGGAACAAATGGGCATAACTTTCTCTATAAATGTCGAATCAAGGCCATTATTGATGGTTTAAAAGAAAACTTATACATATATAACTTTAATGAAGACACCAAAGAGAGATTTTGGCATCTAGGGGGTCAAAATTGAACCAGATAAAACGCTGGACGATACCAAACGGAAGGTCAGACAAAAGGTTTTAGGCTAAGCCCTATTTTGGAACAAATGGGCATAACTTTCTCTATAGATATCTTATCAAGATCATTCTTGATGGTTTAAAAGAGGACTTATAGATATATAACTTTCATGAAGAAATTAAAATGAGATTTTGGCATTTACAGAGTCAAAATTGAACGAGACAAAACGTTAGACGGAACCAAAAGAAAGGTCAGACAAAAGTCTTTAGTCTAAGACCTATTTTTGAACAAATGGGCATAACTTTCTCTACAGATATCGGATCAAGGTTATTCTGGATGGTTTAAAAGGGGACTTATAGATATACAACTTCTATGATGACACCAAAGTGATATTTTGGAATCTAGAGACTCAAAATTTAACCAGACGAAACATTAGAAGATACTAGACAAAAGGTCAGACAAAAGGCTTCAGTCCAAGACCTATTTTGGAACAAGGTTATTCTTGACAATTGAAAAGAGAACTCATAGATATGCAACTTTGATGCAGACACCGCAGTGACATTTTTTCATCTAAATAGTCAAAATTGAGGTAGACGAAACGTTGGACGATACCAGACGAAAGGTCAGAAAAAAGGCTTTAGTCTAAGACCTATTTTGGAACAAATGGGCATAACTTTCTCTATAGATATCGGATCAAGGTCATTCTTGACGATTTAAAAGGGGACTTACAAATATACAACTTTTATGAAGACACGAAAGAAAAAAATTTTAATCTAAAGAGTCAAAATTGAACCAGACGAAATGTTAGACGATACTATACGAAAGGTCAGACAAAAGGCTTCAGTCCAAGACCTATTTTAGAAAAAATGGGCATAACATTCTCTATAGATATCGGATCAAGGTCATTCTTGACGATTGAAAATAGAAATCATAGATATAAAACTTTGATGTAGACACCAAAGTGAGATTTGGTCATCTAAATAGTCAAAATTGAGCTAGACGAAACGCTAGATGATACCAGACGAAAGGTCAGAAAAAAGGCTTTAGTCTAAGACCTATTTTGGAACAAATGGGCAAAACTTTCTCTATAGATATCTGATCAAGGTCATTCTTGACAATTTAAAAGGGGACTTACAAATATACAACTTTTATGAAGACACGAAAGCAAAATTTTGGAATCTAAAGAGTCAAAATTGAACTAGACGAAATGTTAGATGATACGAGACAAAAGTTCAGACAAAAGGCTTCAGTCCAAGAACTATTTTGGAAAACATGGGCAAAACTTTCTTTATAGATATCAAATCAAGGTCATTCTTGACGATTGAAAACAGAACTCATAGATATACAACTTTGATGCAGACACCGAAGTGAGATTTGGTCATCTAAATAGTCAAAATTGAGCTAGACTAAACATTTGGACGATAATGCATTTAAAGGTCGAAAAAGGCTTTAGTCTAAGACCTATTTTAGAACAAATGGGCATAACTTTCTCTATAGATATCGGATCAAGGTCATTTTTGAAGATTTAAAAGGGGATTTACAAATATACAACTTTTATGAAGACACGAAAGAAAGATTTTGGAATCTAAAGAGTCAAAATTGAACCACAGGAAATGTTAGACGATACTATACGAATGGTCAAACAAAAGGCTTCAGTACAAGACCTATTTTAGAAAAAATGGGCATAACATTCTCTATAGATATCAGATCAAGGTCATTCTTGATGATTGAAAATAGAACTCATAGATATACAACTTTGATGTAGACACCAAAAGTGAGATTTGGTCATCTAAATAGTCAAAATTGAGCTAGACGAAACGCTAGATGATACCAGACGAAAGGTCAGAAAAAAGGCTTTAGTCTAAGACCTATTTTGGAACAAATGGGCATAACTTTCTCTATAGATATCGGATCAAGGTCATTCTTGATGATTTCAAAGGGGACTTACAAATATACAACTTTTATGAAGACACGAAAGCAAGATTTTTGAATCTAAAGAGTCAAAATTGAACTAGACGAAATGTTAGACGATACTAGACGAAAGGTCAGACAAAAGGCTTCAGTCCAAGACCTATTTTGGAAAATATGGGCAAAATTTTCTCTATAGATATCGGATCAAGGTCATTTTTGACGATTGAAAAGAGAACTCATAGATATACAACTTTGATGCAGACACCGAAGTGAGATTTGGTCATATAAATAGTGAAAATTGAGCTAGACGAAACGCTAGACGATACCTAACGAAAAGTCAAAAAAAAAGGCTTTAGTCTAAGACCTATTTTGGAACAAATGAGCATAACTTTCTCTATAGATATCGGATCAAGGTCATTCTTGACAGTTTAAAAGGGGACTTACAAATATACAACTTTTATGAAGACACTAGACTAAGATTTTGGAATCTAAAGATTCAAAATTGAACCAGACAAAAGGTTAGACAAAAGACTTCAATCCAAGGCCTATTTTGGAATAGATGGGCATAACATTCTCCATAGATATCGGATCAAGGACATTCTTGACGGTTTAAAAGAGGATTTATAGATATATAACTTTTAAGAGGAGACCAAAGCGAGACTTTGGCATCTAGAGAGTCAAAATTGAACCAAGTGAAACGTTAGATGATACCAGACAAATGGTGAGACAAAAGGCTTCAGTGTAAGATCTATTTTGGAACAAAGGGGTGTTACTTTCTCTATATATATCAGATCAAGGTCATTTTTGACGATTTAAAAGAGGACTTATAGATATATAATTTTCATGAAGACACAAAATCAAAATTTTGGAATGTGAACATTCAAAATTGAACCAAATGAAATGCTAGATGATACCAAACGAAAGGTCAGACAAAAGGCTTCATTCCAAGACCTATTTTGGAACAAATGGGCATAACTTTCTCTATAGATATCGGATCAAGGTCATTCTTGGTGATTGATAAGAGAACTCATAGACATACAACTTTGATGCAGAAACCAAAGTGAGATTTTGTCATCTAAATAGTCAAAATTGAACCAGATGAAACGTTTGACGATACTAGATGAAAGGTCAGACAAAAACCTTTAGTCTAAGACCTATTTTGGAACAAATGGGCATAACTTTCACTATAGATATCGGATCAAGGTCATTCTTGACAGTTTAAAAGGGAACTTATAGATATAGAACTTTTATGAAGACAACAAAGCGAGATTTTGGGATCTAAAGAGTCAAAATTGAGCTAGACGAAACGCTAGACTATACCAGACAAAAGATCAGACAAAAGTCTTCAGTCCAAGACCTATTTTAGAACAGATGGGCATAACATTCTCTATAGTTATCAGATCACGGACATTCTTGATGGTTTGAAAGAGGAATTATAGATATATAAGTTTCAAGAAGAGACCAAAGCGATACTTTGGCATGTAGAGAGTCAAATTTGAACCAAACGAAACGCTAGATGATACCAAATGAAAGCTGAGACAAAAGGCTTCAGTGCAAGACCTATTTTGGAACAAAGGGGTGTTACTTTCTTTATAGATATCGCATAAAGGTGAATCTTGATGGTTTAAAAGAGGACTTATAGATATATAACTTTCTTGAGGACACAAAAGCGAGTTTTGGCATCTAAAGAGTCAAAACTTAACTAGACGAAACACTGGACAATACCAGATGAAAGGTCAGACAAAAGGCTTCAGTCTAGGATATGTTTCAGAAGAAATGGGCATAACTTTCTCTATAGAAAACGGATCAAAATCATTCTTCATGGATTAAAAGGGGACTTATAGATATACAATTTTTATGAAGACACAAAGGGGAGATTTTGGGAGCTTAAGGGTCAAAATTGAACCAGACGAAGTGCTAGACGATACCAGACGAAAAGTCAGACAAAACGTTTTAGTCCAAAACCTATTTTGGAATAAATGAGCATTACTTTCTCTATAGATATTTGATTAAGGTCATTCTTGATGGTTGAAAAGAGAACTTATAGATATACAACTTTTGTGAAGACACCACAGTGAGATTTTGTCATCTAGATGGTCAAAATTGAACCAAACGAAATGCTAGATGATACCAGACGAAAGGTCAGGCAAAAGGCTTCAATCTAAAACCTATTTTGGAACAAATGGGCATAACTTTCTCTATAGATATCGGATCAAGGTCATTCTTGACGGTTTAAAAGAGAAGTTATAGATATATAACTTTCATGCAGGCACTAAAGTGAGATTTTGTTATCTAGAGGGTCAAAACTAAACAAGACGAAATGATTGATGATACTAGAAGAAAGGTTAGACAAAAGGCTTTAGTCAAGGTCTTATTTTGGAACAAATGGGAAAAACTTTCTCTATAGATATCGAATCAAGGTCATTATTGACGGTTTAAAAGAGGACTTACAGATATATAACTTTCATGAAGGCACCAAAGCGATATTTTAGAATCTATAGGGCAAAATTGAACCAGAAAAAATGTTGGATGATACTAGACGAACGGTCAGACAAAAGGCTTTTGGATAGGCCCTATTTTTGAATAAATGGGCATAACTTTCTCTATAGATATCGAATCAAGGTCATTCTTGATGGTTTAAGAGAGGACTTATAGATATATAACTTTCATGAAGACACCAAAGTAAAATTTTGGCATCTGGAGAGTCAAAATTGAACCAGACAAAACGTTGGACGATACCAGACGAAAGGTCGGACAAAAAGCTTCAGTCTAAGACCTATTTTGGAATAAGTGGGCATAACTTTCTCTATAGATATCAGATTAAGGCCATTCTTGATGGTTTAAAATGGGAATTATAGATATACAATTTTTATGAAGACACCAAAACATAATTTTGGAATCTAAAGAGTCAAAATTAAACCAGACAAAACGCTAGAATATACTAAACAAAAGGTCAGACAAAAGGCTTCAATCCAACACCTATTTTGGAGCAAATGGCCAAAACTTTCTCTATAGATATTAGATCAAGGTCAATCTTGACGGTTTGAAAGAGAATTTATAGATATATAACTTTCATGAAGGCACTGAAGTGAGAATTTGTCATCTAGAGGGTCAAAATTAAACCAGACGAAACGATAGATGATACGAGATGAAAGGTTGGACAAAAGGTTTTAGTCTAAGCCTTATTTTGGAACAAATGGCTGTAACTTTATAGATATCGAATAAAGGCCATTATTGACGGTTTAAAAGAGAATATATATATATATATATAACTTTAGTAAAGACACTAAAGCGAGATTTTGGTATCCAGAGGGGCAAAATTGAACCAAACAAAACGCTGGACGATACCAGATGAAAGGTCAGACAAAAGGCTTTAGATTAGGCCCTTTTTTGGAACAAATGGGCATAAATTTCTCTATAGATATCGAATCAAGGTCATTTTTTACGGTTTAAAAAAGGACTTGTAGATATATAACTTTCATGCAGACACCAAAGCAAGATTTTGGCATCAAGAGAGTCAAAATTGAACCAGACAAAATGCTAGATGATGCTAGATGAAAGGTCAGACAAAAAGCTTTAGTCTAAGACCTATTTTGGAACAAGTGGGCATAACTTTCTCTATAGATATCGGATCAAGATCATTCTTGACAGTTTAAAAGGGGACTTATAGATATACAACTTTTATGAAGACACCAAAGCGAGAATTTTGAATCTAAAGAGTGAAAATTGAACCAGGCGAAACACTAGACGATACCAGATGAAAGGTCAGACAAAAGGCTTCAGTCCAAGACCTATTTTGGAACAAATGGGCATAAATTTCTCTGTATATATTTGATTAACGTCATTCTTGAAGATTGAAAAGAAAACTCATAGATATATAACTTTGATGCTAGCACCAAAGTGATATTTTTCCATCTAGATGGTCAAAATTGAATCGGACGAAACGCTAGACGATACCAGATGAAAGGTCAGACGAAAGGCTTTAGTCTAAGACCTATTTTGAACCAAATGGGCATAACTTTCTCTATAGATATTGAATCAAGGTCATTGTTGACAGTTTGAAAGAGGACTTATAGATATGCAACTTTCATGAAGACATCGAAGTGAGATTTTGTTATCTAAAGGCCCAAAATAAACCAGATGAAAGGTCAGACAAAAGGCTTTTGTCTAAGCCCTATTTTGGAACAAATGGCCATAACTTTTTCTATAGATATCGAATCAAGGTCATTATTGATGGTTTAGAAGAGAAATCATTGATATAAAACTTTGATGCAGACACCGAAGTGAGATTTTTTCATCTAGACAATCAAAATTAAACTAGACGAAACATTAGACGATACAGGATGAAAGGTCAAACAAAAGGCTTATGTCGAAGACCTATTTGGGAACAAATGGGCATAACTTTCTCTATAGATATCTGATCAAACACATTGTTGATAGTTTGAAAGAGGACTTATAGATATACGACTTTTATGAAGACATTGAAGCGAGATTTATCATCTAGAGGGTCAAAATTGAACCAGACAAAACGATAAAGGATACAAGATGAAAGGTCAGACAAAAGACTTTAGTCTAAGACCTATTTTGGAACAAATGGGCATAACTTTCTTTACAGATATCGGATCAAGATCATTCTTGACAGGGTTTAGTCTAAACCCTATTTTGAAATAAATGGGCATAACTTTCTTTATATATATCGAATCAACATCATTCTTGACGGTTTAAAAGAGGACTTATAGATATATAACTTTCATGAAGACAAAGAAGTGAGATTTTGTCATCTAGAGGGTCAAAATTAAACCAGACGAAATGCTAGACGACAACAGAAGAAAGGTTAGACAAAAGTCTTCAATCGAAGACCTATTTTGGAACAAATGGGAATAACTTTCTCTATAGATATTCAATCAAGGTCATTCTTGACAGTTTAAAAGAGGACTTATAGGTATACAAGTTTTTTGAAGACACCGAAGTGGGATTTTGTCATCTATAGGGTCAAAATTGAACCAAACCAAACAATAGATGATAACAAATGAAAGTTGAGAAAAAAGGCTTCATCCCAAGAACTATTTTGGAAAAAATTGGCTTAACTTTCTCTATAGATATCGGATCGAGCTCATTCTTGCCGGTTGAAAAGAGAACTTATAGATATACAACTTCGATGAAGACATTGAGTGAGATTTTGTGATCTAGAGGGTCAAAATTGAACCAGACCAAACGATAGATGATACCAGACAAAAGGCTTCGATCCAAGACTGGTTTTGGAACAAGTGGGCGTAACTTTCTCTATAGATATTGGATCAAGGTCATTATTGCTAGTTGAAAAGAGAACTTATAGATATACAGTTTTGATGAAGACACTGAAGTGAGATTTTGTCATTTAGATGGTCAAAATTGAACCAAACCAAATGATAGATAATACCAGACAAAAGGTCAGACAAAAGGCTTCAGTCTAAGACCTATTCTGGAACAAATGGGTGTAACTTTCTCCATAGATATCGGATCAAAGTCGTTATTGACGGTTTAAAAGGGGACTTATAAATATGTAACTTTCATCAAGACACCGAAGTGAGATTTTGTGATCTAAAGGGTCAAAATTGAACTAGACAAAACCTAGATGATACCAAATGAAAGGTCAGAGAAAAGGCTTGAGTCTAAGACCTATTTTGGAACAAATTGGCATAGTTTTCTCTATCGATATCAGATCAAGGTCATTCTTGACAGTTTAAAAGTAGACTTATAGATATGCAACTTTCATAAGACACCTAAATGAGATTTTGTCATCTAGAGGGTCAAAATTGAACCAGATGAAAGCCTAGACGATACCAGACGAAGGGTCAGACAAAAGGATTTAGTCTAAGACCTATTTTGGAACAAATGGGCATAACTTTCTTTATGGATATCGGATCAAAGTAATTAAACAAGGTTTAAAGGAGGACTTATAGATATATAAATTTCATGAGTACAGAAAGCGAGATTTTTGCATCTAGAGGATCAAAATTCAACCAGATGAAAGGTCAGACAAGAGGTCTAAGACCTATTTTGGAACAAATGGGCACAACATTCTCTATTGATATCAGATCAAGGTCATTATTAACCTTCTAAAAGAGGACTTACAGATATACAACTTTCATGAAGACATCAAGTCAAAATTTTGTTCTCTAGAGGGTCAAAATTGAACCAGACGAAATGCTAGCCAATACCAGACGACCGGTCAAACAAAAGGCTTGAGTTTAAACGTATTTTGGAACAATTGGACATAACTTTCTCTATAGATATCGGATCAAGGTCATTATTGACAGTTTAAAAGAAGACTTATAGATATATAACTTTCAAAAAGACACAAAAGCAAGATTTTATCATCTAGAGGGTCAAAATTGAACCAAACAAAACCCTAGATGATACCAGACGAAAGGTCAGACAAAAGACTTGAGTGTAAGACCTATTTTGGAACAAATGGGCATAACATTCTCTACATATATCGGATCAGAGTCATTTTTGGCGGTTTAAAAGAAGACTTATAGATATACAACTTTTATGAAGAAACTAAAGCAAGATTTTTTCATCTAATGGGTAAAAATTGAACCAGACCAAACCCTATATGATACCATACGAAAGGTCAGACAAAAGCCTTCAGTCTAGGACCTATTTTGGAACAAATGGGCATAACTTTCTTTATAGATATTGAATCAAAGTCATTATAGACAGTCTAAAAGAGGACTTATAGATATGTAACTCTCATAAAGACACCAGAGTAAGATTTTGTCATCTATAGGGTCAAAATTGAACTAGACCAAACGATAAATGATAATAAACGACAGATCAGACAAAAGACTTTAGTCCAAGACCTATTTTGGAACAAATTGGCATAAATTTCTCTATAGATATCAGATCAATGTCATTATTAACGGTTTAAAAGAGAACTTATAGGTATACAACTTTCATGAAGATACCGAAGCGAGATTTTGTCATATAGATGGTCAAAACTGATCCAGACTAGACCATAGAAGATAACAAACGAAACGTCAAACAAAAGGCTTCAATCTAAGACCTAATTTGGAACAAATAGGTATAACTTTCTCCATAGATATCAGATCAAGGTCATTCTTTCCATTTGAAAACAAAACTTATAGATATACAACATTGATGAAGACACCGAAGCGAGATTTTGTTATATAGAGGGTCAAAATCGAACCAAACGAAACGTTAAAATATACCAGACAAAAGGTCAGTCAAAAGGATTTAATCGAAGACCTATTTTGCAACAAATAGGCATAACTTTCTCTATAGATATTGGATAAAGGTCATTCTTGATGGTTTTAAAGAGGACTTATAGGTATACAACTTTCATGAAGACACCAAAGTGAGATTTTGTCATATGGAGGTTCAAAATTGAGCCAGACCAAACGATAGATGATAACAGACGAAAGGTCAGACAAAAGGCTTCCATCCAAGACCTATTTTTGAACTAATGGGCATAACTTTCTCTATAGATATCGGATTAAAGTCATTTTTGACAGTTTAAAAGAGAACTTATAGATATACAACTTTCATGATGACACCAAAGTGAGATTTTGTCATTTAGAGGATTAAAATAGAACCAGACGAAACGATAGATGATACCAGAAGAAAGGTCACAAAAAACGTTTTAGTTTAAGCCCTATTTTGGAACAAATGAGCATAACATTCCCTATTAATTTCAGATCAAGTCCATTCTTGATGTTTTAAAAGAGGACTTATAGAGATACAAATTTTATGAAGACAATAAAGCGAGATTTTGTCATCTAAAGTGTCAAAATTAAACCAGACGAAATGATAGATGATACCAAACGAAATGTTAGACAAAAGGCTTTAGTCTATGCCTTATTTTGGAACAAATGGGCATAACTTTCTCTATAGATATCGAATTAAGGACATTAATAATGGTTTAAAAGAGGACTTATAGGTATACAACTTTCATAAAGACACTGAAGTGAGATTTTGTCACCTAAAGGGTCAAAATTTAACCAAACCAAACGATAGATGATAACAGACGAAAGGTCAGAGAAAAGGCTTCAACCCAAGACCTATTTGGAACAAATAGGCATAACTTTCTTTACAGATATTGGATCAAGATCATTCTTGTCAGTTTAAAAGAGAAATTATAGATATACAACTTTCATGAAGACATCGAAGCGAGATTTTATCATCTAGAGGGTCAAAATTGAACCAGACGAAATGATAGATGATACCAAATGAAAGGTCAGGCAAAAGGTTTTAGTCTAAGCCCTATTTTGGAACAAGTGGGCATAACAATCCCTATTGATTTCGGATCAGGGTCATTCTTGATGTATTAAAACAGGACTTATAGACATACAATTTTCATAAAGATACTGAAATGAGGTTTTGTGATCTAGAGGGTCAAAATAAAAGCAGACTAAATGATAGATGATACTAAACGAAATGTTAAACAAAGGGCTTTAGTCTAAGCCCTATTTTGGAACAAACGACATAACTTACTCTATAGATATCGAATCAAGGTCATTATTGATGGTTAAAACAATACTTGTAGATATACAACCTTCATGAAGACACTGAAGTAAGATTTTATCATCTAGAAAGTCAAAATTAAACAAGAAAAAACCCTAGATGATACCAGACAAAAGGTCAGACAAAAGGCTTCAGTCTAAGACCTATTTTGGAACAAATGTGCATAACTTTCTGTATAGATATTGGATCAAGGTCATTATTGACGGTTTAAAAAAGGACTTATAGGTATACAACTTTCATGCAGATATCGAAGTGAGATTTTTTCATATAGAGGATCAAAATTGAACCAGAGCAAATAATAGATGATAACAGACAAAAGGTTAGACAAAAAACTTCAGTCCAAGACCCATTTTGGAACAAATGGGCATAACTTTCTCTATAGATATCGAATCAAGGACATTACTGATGGCTTACAAGAGGAATTATAGGTATATAACTTTTATGAAGAAACCGAAGTGAGATTTTGTCATCTAAAGGGTGAAAACTGAACCAAACGAAATGCTAAACGATACCAGACGAAAGGTCAGTGAAAAGGCTTTAGCTGAAGGCCTATTTTGTAACAAATGGGCATTAGTTTCTCTATTGATATCGGATTAAAGTCATTCTTTATGGTTTAAAAGAGAACTTATAGATATATAACTTTTATGAAGACACTGAAGTGAGATTTTGTCATCTAGAGGGTCAAAATTAAACTAGATAAAATGATAGACGACACCAAACGAAATGTCAGGCAAAAGGCTTTAGTCTAGGCCCTATTTTGGAACAAATGGGCATAACTTTCCCTATTGATATCGATTCAAGGTCATTATTGGTGATTTAAAAGAGGACTTATAGATATACAACCTTCATGAAGACACTAAAGCGAGATTTTGTCATCTAGAGGGTCAACATTGAACCAGTCCAAATGATAGATGATACCGGACAAAAGGTCAAACAAAAGGCTTCAGTCAAAGACCCATTGTGGAACAACTGGGCATAACTTTCTGTATAGATATCAGATCAAGGTCATTATTGGTTGCTTAAAAGAGGACTTATTGGTATACAACTTTCATGAAGAAACCAAAGTGAGATTTTGTCATATAGAGGATCATAATTGAACCAGAGCAAACGATAGATGATAATAGACGAAAGGGCAAAGAAAAGGCTTCAGTCTAAGACCTATTGTGGAACAAATGGGCATAACTTTCTTTACAGATATTGAACCAAGGACATTATTGATGGTTTAAAGGAGGACTAATAGTTATACAACTTTCATAAAGACACTGAACTGAGATTTTTTCATCTAGAGGGTCAAAATTGAACAAAACGAAATGCTAAAAGATACCAGATGAAAAGTCAGTCAAAAGGCTTTAGTCGAAGACCTATTTTGCAACAATTGGGCATAAATTTCTCTATAGATATCGAATCAAAGTCATTCTTTATGGTTCAAAAGAGAACTTATAGATATATAACATTCATGAAGGCACTGAAGTCAGATTTTGTCATCTGGATGGTCAAAATTGAACTAGACAAAACGATAGACGACACCAAATGAAATGTCAGACAAAAGGCTTTAGTCTAAGCCCTATTTTGGAATAAATGGGCATAACATTCTCTATAGATTTCGAATCAAGGTCATCATTGGTGATTTAAAAGAGGACTTATAGATATACAACCTTCATGAAGACATTGAAGTGGGATTTTGTCATCTAGGGGGTCAAAATTGAGCTAGACCAAACGATAGATGATAACAGACGAAATGTTAGACAAAAGGCTTCAGTCCAAGACCTCTTTTGGAACAAATGGATATAACTTTCTCTATATATATCGGATCAATGTCATTCTTCATGTTTTAAATGAGAACTTATAGATATTCAACTTTCATGAAGACACCAAAGATAGATTTTTCCATTTAAAGGGTTAAAATAGAACCAGACGAAATGATAAATGATACCAGACGAAAGGTCAGACAAAATGTGTTAGTCTAAGCCTTATTTTAGAACAAATGGGCATAACATTCCCTATTGATTTCAGATCAAGGTCATCCATGATGTTTTAAAAGAGGACTTATGGACATACAACTTTCATGAAGACACTGAAGCGAGATTTTGTCATCTAGAGGATCAAAATTAAACTAGACGAAATGATAGATGATACCAAACGAAATGTCAGACAAAAGGCTTTAATCTAAGCCCTATTTTGGAACAAATGGGCATAACTTTCTCTATAGATATCGAATCAAGGTCATTATTGATGGTTCAAAACAATACTTGTGGATATTCAACCTTCATGGAGACATTGAAGTGAGATTTTGTCATCTAGAGGGTCAAAATTGAACCAAACAAAGACCTAGATCATACCAGACGAAAGGTCAGACAAAAGGCTTCAGTCTAAGAACTATTTTTGAACAAATGAGCTAACTTTCTCAATAGATATCGAATAAAGGTCATTATTGACAGTTTAAAAGAGGGCTTATAGGTATACAACTTTCATGAAGACACTAAAGTGATATTTTATCATATATAGGATCAAAATTGAACCATATCAAACGATAGATGATAACAGACGAATGGTTAGACAAAAGGCTTCAGTCCAACACCTATTTTGGAACAAATGGGCATAAATTTTTCTATAGATATCGGATCAAGGTCATTCTTACTGGTTGAAAAGACAACTTATAGACATACAACTTTCATAAAGACACTGAAGCGAGATTTTGTCAGATAGTGTAGGAAAATCCCGGGAGGAACATCACATGTTCCAAAGAATGAAACAAAATTTTATTCCCGGACCTTCCCAAACCCAGATCCCGTGTCGGTATGAAAACTCAAACCTGAATAGCCAATAGAGACTATCTCTAAAGGTATCCACGCAGAGATCAAACCTAACCGGATCAAACACCTTTGACCCGGAATAGCTAGAACGTAATAAAGCTGCTAGAGCCTACCTCTCGTCTCGAGAGCTTGAATCAACGTTGGAAAGAGGATGAAAATCTTGGAGGAGAAGATGAAGAATCGATGATGAAGATGAGAACTTTGGTTTTTCTCAAAAACCTTGCTTCTAATCTTTCAATCCCCGATTACCACTCTTCTAACTCACCTTTTCTATCTCTTTTTGCATTTTTCAAGACATAATAAATGCTTATCGTGAGTCATCCATCCACCTAACCCTTTATATATATATATATAAAAGGCAAAATGGATGACTTCTCCTCCTTCCTCCACGTTTTGCATATATATATATATATATTAATTAATTATTTAATTAATTATATATATATATATAATAATAATAATAATCAAGTGGTCCAACATATCGGGTCGGTCTCTACCGCCTCTAGGGCCCCGTGCATCAAAAATCATCGGAGACTTGTCTCAGCAATATCAATGTCGTGATCTCATCGGGACATATCTCGATCTCATCGGGATCCATTTAATCCAGTTGTTCTCCATATATTGGAACTCACCAAAACTATTTTACTAATTCTCTCAAACACTCTTATCGTGTGACCCTTTAGGTTCCGGTTATGTTGGCCACTTAGATTAACACTTAATCTGAGCAAGTCATGAGCGAGTCTAGCAACACATCATGACCCCAATTGACCGGAAAGTAATCGGTTTGATGAATTCATCACGAACCGGATCACGAACCCTTCCATGTACAAATTCTTGTGCAATTCGTCCTTTCATCATCCTATACCCCACTTGGATATGAGTATGGCTAATATGTCAACTCTTACTAGACTAAGTCTAGCCCAGTGAAATCAGTTCTGTCGAGGACTCATTACTTTATATGTCCATGAAGACACTCTTCATGACATATTTATGCTCTGCCGAGACTTAAAGTAATGATCCCGACAAGAGGTTGTGGTATCTCTTCGCTATCACGTAAGTGATGAACTTTATTGGCTACTCAATTACCTTCAATACCTCAAGTCGCACTCCAAGCACCACCCTATGAGTAACCTCCGAAAGGCAACAAGGAATGGAGTCAGCACGTAATCAAGATTCAAGATATCCTCGAGTACCTCAAGTCTAAGGATACTTGCACCATTGCTATGATGAGATTATCACCGACATTTGAATAGGACATCCATGTGATGATCTCATGGCAGTCATCCAATGTACTTACTACCACTAGTAAGCATCCATATGTCAACTCTAAATATCTCATATTTAAGGTTTCGAGATCCACCGCTGATCCAATCAAGGAGTATGACATATGCTAGTCCGTGGGATTAATAATGTCCAGCCTCATTAATCCTATGACTAGGAGAATTTAGATATCGACATAATTGCACATGATAGGAATCTCGTGATTATGATCACATCATAATTTCCTTCATGCTATGTCATATATCATGGACTTCATTAATTTGATTAAAGATCAATATCAATTTATAAAGAACATCAAATAAATGAAACATGCCTTTCTTTAGTTATTCATAAAGTCCATACATGACTATGAACAAAAACGCTAAAGGGATTGCCTTTGGGCACTACTCTAACAATCTCCTACTTGACCTAAAGCCAATCGCCTTGGTATCTAATACCATAAGCGAGTACATGAGAATCAAAATTCTTCCGTGACAATGGCTTCGCAACGGATCAACAATGTTCGCTTCTGGGAATCCTCTCGATTGTGACATCACCTCTAGAATGATCTCTCGAATCGATGATATCTGCGAGTACGGTTTAGATCGTTGGTGAGACCTCGGTTCTTTGCTAGAGCAATAGCCCCATTGTTGTCACAATACAACCAGATGGGTCCATCACGCCTAGGAACCACACCAAGTTCGAAATGAACTTCGATCCAAACAGCCTTCCTTTGCCGCCTCGATGCAAAGAATGTACTACGCCTCGATCGTCAATCAGCGCCGTCTCTTGTTTGGAACTCTTCCAACCGACCGCTCCTCCGCTTAGCGTGAAAACATAACTCGACGGGATCCGAGTCATCCTTGTCGATTGGAAACCGCATCCGTATGCCGCCACTTGAGATTTCCATCTCCATATATCAAGAAAACATCCTAGTCCTTCGCAAGTACTTGAGGATATTCTTGACACCACCCAAAGGACCCTCACCAGATCCGATTGGTATCCGCCGTGACACTCGAGCATACGATACATCGGGCCTCGTACATAACATAGCATACATGATCGATCCTACCGCAGATGCATATGGGATCCGATCCATGCGAATCCTCTCTCATCTTGTGTCTTAGGACACATAGATTTCGAGAGTGTTATACCATGAGTAATGGGAAGAAACCCTCTCTTGATTGCTCCATGCTAAACCTCTTTAGCATCTTGTCTATGTATCGATGATTGTGAAAGACCAAGCAACCTCTTTGATCTATCTCTATAGATCTTTATCCCAAGGATATAAGTTGCTTCACCAAGGTCTTTCATCGCAAATCGCTTGACAACCAAATTTTAACTGACAGATCAATGAGACATCGCTTCCGAGTAACAAGATGTCATCTACATACAACACAAGGAAAACGATTGCATTCCCATTAACCTTTTGTACACACAATGCTCATCCGGATTTTGTGAGAAACCAAACTCTTTGATTGACTCATCAAAACGGATGTTCCAACTCTGGATGCTTGCTTCAATCCATAGATGGATTTCAAGCTTGCATACCTTTTCGCCATCATCGAAGTGAAGCCCTCTGTTGTGTCATGTACACATCCTCGCCGATTTTCGTTAAGAAAGCTGTCTTCACATCCATTTGCCATATCTCATAATCATAATGAGCGCAATGGCTAGGAGTATCCGAATGGATTTAAGCATTGCTACGGGGCTGAAGGTCTTGTCGTAGTCAACTCCTTGTCTTTGACGAAATCCTTTGGCCACAAGCCTTGCTTTGTAGGTAATCACATTACCATCCATGTCGGTTTTCTTCTTGAAAACCCATTTGCACCCTATAGGTTTTATCCTTCAGTGCATCAACCAAAGTCCATACTTGGTTTATGTACATGGAATCCATTTCGCTTTCATGGAACAAAGCCATTTTTCGACTCAACTTTTCGTAACCTCTTCATAGGTAGCAGCTCATCATCTTCTATGAGCAATACGTCATTCTGCTCACTTACGAAATCCATATCTCTCGAACAAGGCGCATCCTACTTGACCTCTTAACTTCGTGTGTCACGTAAGGTTGAATCACACTTCATCCGAATGAGTGATGCCTCGAGTTCGGCAATTGATCTCGTATCTGTTTGAGCATCTTGAACTTCTTCAAGTTCGACTTTTCTCCCATCGTCCTCTTGCAGAAGAAACTCTTTCTCTAAGAAGACAGATGCTTTGAAACAAACACCTTTTGTTCCTCAAAGAAGGTAGAATTGATATCCCATGGTCTCTTTAGGATATCCTACAAACAAACACTTGTCGACTTTGCTTCAAGCTTATCTCGATCGAATCCGCTTCACGTAGGTGACAACCCCAAACTTTCAAATGAGAAAGATAAGGTTTCGTTAGTCCACATCTCATATGGAGTAACATCAACTGCCTTAGAGGGAACTCGCTTAACAAGTAAACAATTGCCTCTAGCATACCCCAAAACGATTTTGGTAACTTTATGAAACCCATCATTGATCGCACTACGTCCAACAAGGTTCGATTTCTCCTTTCAACCACACCATTGTCTTTGCGGCGTAAGGAGGAGTCCATCGAGATAATATCCCATTATCTCCGAGATAATCTCAAACTATTGGTCTAAGTATTCTCCACCACGATCGGATCGTAATGCCTTGATACTTTTACCAAGCTGGTTTTCTACTTCATTTCAATTGTTTGAACCTTTCAACGCTTCAGATTTGTATCTCATCGATACAAGTACCCATATCGTGAATAATCATCGATAAAGGTAATGAAGTAACGACAATCACTTCGCATGGATGGACATCGGACCGCATACATCCGAATGTATTAGGTCTAATACTCCAATCGCCGCTCACCCTTTCCTCGAAGGGTAACTTAGTCATCTTGCCTAATAAACAAGATTCGCATGTGTCATATGATTCATAATCAAATGACCCTAAACCGCCACTCTTATGGAGTTTAGCGATGCGTGTCTCATTTATATGGCCGTCGACAATGCCATAAGTAAGTTGACTTTAGATTATCTCTTTATGCCGCTTGGTGTCATTGACATTTAAAATTGATTAGACATATCTAATATGTAAATACCATTGCACAATGTACCAGTTCCATAAAGCATTCCATTAAATTGATAGAACAACCATTGTTATTAAAATTCATATGGAATCCAAATTTATTCGCATAAGAAATGTATAATATATTCTTTGTCAAAATGGGTACAAAATAACAATCATCCAATTCCAAAGACAAGCCCAGAGAGGAGATACAAAACATAGGTTCCTACGGCTAATGCAAAGAACTCTTGCTCCATTTCCAACACGTAGGTCTACTTCTCCTTCATGAGTTGCCCATCGTCCCCGAGGCCCCGCATATCATTACATATGTGAGCCACAACCAGATCAAATACCCAAATGTTGTGCTCAAGAATGATTAACTTCAATGACATACAAACCGAAGTAGTCGAGGCATCCGATGCCTTCTTCGCTTCAAATGACTCAAGATAGACTTTGCAATTGCGCCTCAATGGCCATCCTTACCGCAATGGAAGCAAGTTCCTTTCGGGCGCTTCTTTGGTCTTCTTCGATGGCGCTCCTTTGGTTTCTTTTCCTTCTTCTTCTTTGGGTTCTTTTTCTTGGAACTCAAGAAGAAGAAGCTACTACCAAAGACTTGCTTACTATCACTCTTGATAGTTCCGCTCACTGCTCGAAAGCATTGATCACCTCGTATTGTAGTGGATATTTGGTTCATCCGATAGTTTAACACGAACTGTGCATAACTGTCGGACAATCGAACCAGAATTAAGTCTATGCTTAACTCATGATCCATTGCAAAACCTAAGACGGCCAATCTCTCAATATAGCCATTCATCTTCAGGGCATACTACACAGCAGATGTCCCTGGAGCCATCTTTGTGGTGAAGAGAAGCCTTGAGGTCTCGAACCTTTCGGACTGGGCTTGCTCGTCAAATAGTTCCCTAAGATGAAAAACTATAATGTGAGCATCCATGGACTCGTGCTACTTCTGCAGCTCTGGTGACATCGAGGCAAGCATGATGCAAGTAGCCATGTCACTGTCCTTTAGATGCTTACTATATGCCTTCTGATCATCATCAGAAGCATCGACAAGAAAAGCATCCGAAGCGGAAAATCTAGGATATATCCTGGACCTTCGATCCGAGAACTATTCTCAGATTCCTTAACCAGTCAAGAAAATTTGGTCCAGTTAACTTGTTGGAATCCATAAGCGAGCGAAGATTCACACTTGACGACATTTTCAAACAACCTACACGGATAGAGAGGAAGAATGTTAGAATAGAATAGCTGCATAATCATAAGGACTTGAATGATATGCAAAAGAGCTCCCACTAGTTTCATAGAATCCATAACCCTCATTACTGAATCCAAAGAAACAAAGTGACATAATGTCCTAGTGGGTGGATATCCGATATTGCTAAGAATGACCTTGGGTTTACCCAACAAGCCACAACTTAGGTCAATCGGTAGGTATCGAACATACCAATTGCATCATCGATAACCGACATTGAGAATGACCTCGGGTTTACCCAACAAGCCACCTTATGTCTCGGAGGTATCGATATACCAATTACATCTTAGACACAACTATCGATCGCTCTTATCAACTTGTTGATGTATGCACTTACATTGGGTATCAACTCTTTGATGCGCATATATCCGATGTATGCTACCCAATTTCACCTCTGTCCACGCTGACCTTGAGTTTACTCAACAAACTAACGCCCAAAGGAAAACCAACCCATTAATCGAAAATCATATTTTCATGGTTCAACATATCCAGATAGAGTGAGCTTGGGTTTACCCAACAACCCATCCTTATAAGAACTCGTTCTTACCATATTAATGGAAGCGTTAGTTTTCATATATCGAGGAGGATTTAGAAACTCTAGACTCAAGTCAAGGATCATAGTCACTAGACTATGTGGCATGATTTAGGTTTCATCAATCAAATTGAATCAATCCTTATAATCATCCATCATCCAACCTGAGCATGTCACAAGTCGACTTTCATCGAATGCAAGTCACAAGTCGACTTTCACCTTATGCTTCTGCCCACACACAAGTCGACTTGTATAATACAAGTCGACTTATGACACCTGCCCATGTACAAGTCGCCTTGTAATGTGCTACAAGTCGACTTATACTTAGACCTTGAACAAGTCGACTTATTCCATACACAAGTTGCCTTATCCAGGGAAATTTGCTAAAATCTCTAATCGGCTAATTCCTCAATCGATGCAATTCCAATTCACAATACCATCATACCTAGGGTAATATCTGTAAATTGATGTATCAATGAACAATTCATTGATCCATGAATGCCTTATATGGATAAACCATACATGAAAAGCTTAAAATGAGTCAAAACTCATAAATATCCAAACAATTTAAGAACACCCAAATTCTCACCCTAAGCATCTCTAGCTAGTCTATACTTTCTCAAAATTACTTCGGCACATGCCACAAAATTTATGACGGCCAAAACAAACAAGATAATGATATATACTAACGAGACGCTAATGTGATCTATTAGGCATCCAAAAATTATTGGAAAACCAAATTCAAGAAATTCAGTTTGGAAATCATACTACATCAAGATAACACATTTTTAACCACATTAAAAATGGTGCAAGGCATTGGAACTGAAAAAGCACACTCAATCAAGCCAAGCAAAACAGTCTCAACAATTTCCACAAAACTGTCCAGTTCTGTACATTGCTCGAAATGATCAATGAAACAATTTCAATAAATTCTGAGAAAATTAAATATGTTACTAAATGTTCAGAAAATGCTACCTGAAGTTTTTTAGGATTTTAGGCCATCAAAAACTCAGTCAACCAAAATAACAAAACCGATTCAAAAACTGTGTTCATCAGCACAGCAATTCCCAACAGCATAGAATAAATTCGTGAATAAATATCCAATCACCTTATAATTCAATTTCCATGCTCATAGACATTTAACAACATCTTAGAGATATGTAGGTGAAGGAAAATCCAGAAAAAGATTTTTCTAGAATTTATTCTCGATTTTATACTCATACCTGTCAACAGAGTGTTTCACAAAACAACATCTGGAACCTTAGGGAATTAATTAGCAAAACTATATCAAATCAAATCGATAAATTCTGAAAATTCATAGAAATATTCTCTAACATGTTATGAACAATCCTGGGCAGAAAAAGTTTGAAAACCCTATCTCTATAGCAATACGAAATCTGGACAGAATGCATGCTACAACATCACAAGAAATGAGGGTTTGTGATCTAGCTTCAGTTAAAGCTTCATACACGACACCAGACGCTCTGATACCACTGTAGGAAAATCCCGGGAGGAACATCACATATTCCAGCAGTGGAAACAAAAATTTTTATTCCCGGGACCTTCCCGAAACCCAGGATCCCGGTCTCGGTATGAAAACTCAAACCTGAATAGCCAATAGAGACTATCTCTAAAGGTATCCACGCAGAGATCAGAAAACCTAACCGGATCAAACACCTTTGACCCGGGAATAGCTAGAACAGAATAAAGCCTGCTAGAGCCTACCTCTGTCCTTGGAGAGCTTGAATCAACGTTGGAAAGAGGATGAAAATCTTGGAGGAGAAGATGAAGAATCGATGATGAAGATGAGAACTTTGGTTTTTCTCAAAAACCTTGCTTCTAATCTTTCAATCCCCGATTACCACTCTTCTAACTCACCTTTTCTATCTCTTTTTGCATTTTTCAAGACATAATAAATGCTTATCGTGAGTCATCCATCCACCTAACCCTTTATATATATATATATAAAAGGCAAAATGGATGACTTCTCCTCCTTCCTCCACGTTTTGCATATATATATATATATATATTAATTAATTCTTTAATTAATTATATATATATATATATATAATAATAATGCTGAAGTGGTCCAGTCATACTGGGGTCGGTCCTACCGGCCTACCGGGCCCCGATACCGAAAAATCACCGGAGACTTGTCTCAGCAATATCAATGTCGCGATCTCATCGGGACATATCTCGATCTCATCGGGATCCATTTAATCCAGTTGCTCTCCATATATTGGAACTCAGTCCAAAACTATTTTACGAATTCTCTGAAACACTCTTATGCGTGTGACCCTTTAGGTTCCCGGTTATGTTGGCCACTTAGATTAACACTTAATCTGAGCAAGTCATGAGCGGCGTCTAGCAACACATCATGACCCCCAATTGACCGGAAAGTAATCGGTTTGATGAATTCATCACGAACCGTATCACGAACCCTTCCATGTAGACAATTCTTGCAATTCGTCCTTTCATCATCCTATACCCCACTTGGTTATGAGTATGGCTAATATGTCAACTCTTACTAGACTAAGTCTAACCTAGTGAAATCGGTTCTGTCGAGGACTCATTACTTTATATGTCCATGAAGACACTCTTCATGACATATTTATGCTCGCCGAGACTTAAAGTAATGATCCCGACAAGAGGTCAGTGGTATCTCTTCGCTATCACGTAGTGATGAATCCTTTATTGGCTACTCAATTACCTTCAATACCTCAAGCTGTACCCAAGCACCACCCTATGAGTAACCTCCGAAGGCAACAAGGAATGGAGTCAAAGCACGTAATCAAGATTCAAGATATCCTCGAGTACCTCAAGTCTAAGGATACTTGCACCATTGCTATGATGAGATTATCAACGACATTTGAATAGGACATCCATGTGATGATCTCATGGCGGGTCATCCAATGTACTTACTACCACTAGTAAGCATCCATATGTCAACTCTAAATATCTCATATTTAAGGTTTCGAGATCCACCGCTGATCCAATCAAGGAGTATGACATATGCTAGTCTCGTCCGGATTAATAATGTCCAGTCTCATTAATCCTATGACTAGGGAGAATTTAGATACTGACATAACTGCACATGATAGGAATCTCAGGATTATGATCACATCATAATTTCCTTCATGCTATGTCATATATCATGGACTTCATTAATTTGATTAAAGATCAATATCAATTTATAAAGAACATCAAATAAATGAAACATGCCTTTCTTTATTTATTCATAAAGTCTGTACATGACTATAAACAAAAAGCGCTAAAGGGGATTGCCTTTAGGGCACTACTCTAACAGATAGAGGGTCAAAATTGAACCAAACGAATCGCTAAACGATACCAGATGAAAGGTCAGTCAAAAGGTTTTAATCGAATACCTATTTTGTAAAAAATGGGCTTAACTTTCTCTATAGATATTGGATCAAGGCCATTCTTTGCGGTTTAAAAGATAATTTATAGATATATATCTTTTATGAAGACACTAAAGTCATATTTTGTCATCTAGAGGGTCAAAATTAAACTAGACAAAACGATAGTTGACACCAAACGAAATGTTAGACAAAAGGCTTTAGTATAACCCCTATTTTGGAATAAATGGGCATAACTTTCTTTATAGATATCGAATGAAGCTCATTATTGATGGTTTAAAATAGGACTTATAGACATACAACCTTCATGAAGACATTAAAGCGAGGTTTTGTCATCTAGATGGTCAAATTGAACCAGACCAAATGATAGATGATAACAGACGAAAGGTCAGACGAAAGGCTTCATTCCAAGACCTATTTTGGAACAAATGGGCATAATTTTCTTTATAGATATCGGATCAAGTTCATTCCTGATGGTTTAAAAGAGAACTTATAAATATACAACTTTCACGAAGACACCAAAGTGAGATTTTGTCATCCAAAGGGTTAAAATAGAACCAGACAAAACGATAGATGATACCAGACTAAAGGTTAGACAAAAGGTTTTAGTCTAAGTCCTATTTTGGAACAAATGGGTATAACATTCCCTATTGATTTCAGATCAAGGTCATTCTTGATTTGATGTTTTAAGGAGCATTTATAGACATACAACTTTCATAAAGACAATGAGGCAAGATTTTATCACTTAGAGGGTCAAAATTAAACTAGACGAAATGATAGATGATACCAAACAAAATGTTAGAAAAAAGGCTTTAGTCTAAGCCCTATTTTGTAACAAATGGGCAAAACTTTCTCTATAGATATCGAATCAAGGACATTACTGATGGTTTAAAAGCAGAATGATAGGTATACTACCTTCATAAAGACACCGAAGTGAGATTTTGTCATCTAGAGGGTCAAAATTGAACCAGACCAAACGATAGATGATAACAGACGAAAGGTCAAACAAAAGGCTTCAGTCCAAGACCTATTTGGGAACAAATTGGCATAACTTTCTTATAGATATCGGATAAAGGTCATTCTTGTTAGTTTAAAAGTGAACTTATAGATATACAACTTTCAAGAAGACATCGAAGCGAGATTTTGTCATCTAGACGGTCAAAATTGAACCAAAAGAAACTCTAGACGAAACCAGACGAAAGGTCAAACAAAAGGCTTTAGTCTTATACCTATTTTGGGAGAAATGGGCATAACTTTCTTTATAGATATTAGATCAAGGTCATTCTTTACGATTTGAAAGAGAACTTATAGATATATAACTTTCATGAAGGCAATGAAGGGAGATTTTGTCATCTAGAGGGAAAAACTAAACCATCTGAAACGATAGACGATACCAGACGAAAGGTCAAAAAAAAGGTTTCAATCTAAGACATATTTTGGAACAAATGGGCATTACTTTCTCTAAAGATATCAGATCAAGGTCATTCTTGACGGTTTAAAAGAGGATTTATAGACATATAACTTTATGGAAGAAACCAAAGTGATATTTTGGCATATAGAGGGTAAACATTGAGCCAAACGAAACGTTGGACGATACCAAGCGAAAGATCAGACAAAGGGCTTCTGTCTAAGAACTATTTTGGAACAAATGGACATTACTTTCTCTAAAGATATCGGATCAAGGTCGTTCTTGATGGTTTAAAAGAGGACTCATAGACATATAACTTTCATGAAGACACCAAAGTGATATTTTGGCATATAGAGGGTAAAAATTTAACCAGACGAAACGTTGGATGATACCAAATAAAAGGTTAGACAAAAGGCTTCAGTCCAAGACCTATTTTAGAACAAATAGGCATAACCTTCTCTATAGATTTCGAATCAAGGTCATTCTTGACAATTGAAAATAAAACTCATGGATATACAACTTTGATGCAGACACCAAAGTGAGATTTTGTCAACCAGATGATCAAAATTGAACCAGACGAGATCAGCCGAAAGGTCAGACAAAAGGCTTTAGTCTGAGACCTATTTTGGAAGAAATGGGCGTAACTTTCTCTTTAGATATCGGATCAAGGTCATTCTTGATGGTTTATAAGAGAACTTATAGATATATAACTTTCATGAAGACACCAAAGCGAGATTTTGGCATCTAAAGAGTCAAAATGGAACCAGACGAAATTCTAGACGATACCAGATGAAAGGCCAAACAAAAGGCATCAGTTTAAGACCTATTTTGGAACAAATGAGCATAGCTTTCTCTATAGATATCAGATCAATGTCATTCTTAATGGTTTAAAAGGAGTCTTATAGATATACAACTTTTATGAAGAAACAAAAGCGAGATTTTCGATTCTTAGGAGTCAAAATTGAACCAGACTAAATGTTAAACGATACCAGACGAAAGGTTAGGTAAAAGACTTCAGTCCAAGGCCTATTTTGGAACAAATGGGCATAACTTTGTTTATAGATATCTGATCAAGGTTATTCTTGATGGTTGAAAATAGAACTCATAGATATACAACTTTGATGTAGACACCAAATTGAGATTTTAACATCTAGATGGTCAAAATTGAACCAGTTGAAACTCTAGGCAATACCAGACGAAAGGTTAGACAAAATTGAACCAGTTGAAACTCTAAGACCTATTTTAGCACAAATGGGCATAATTTTCTCTATACAAATTGGATCAAGGTCATTCTTTACGGTTTGAAAGAGAACTTGTTAGACCGCAAACTTTTGGTAAAAATTAGAAATATTAAAATGAATTTAAATGAGAAAGAAATTGATGACAATTTTTATGAATTTAAGAAAATTTGATGAATTTAAGAAAAATTTAATGAGAAAAAGAATCGATTAGTTTTGATGACTTCGATATTTGAGTAAATTTGTTTTGGTTATGAAAGTGTTAGAGAATGAGTTGATTTAAAATGGAAGTGAAAATTTAGAAATAAAATTATGGAAGTTTGACTTTTTGGAGTAAAAGTTGACTTTTTGATTTAGGCCAAATTTGTGGAAATGATCTTCTTAAGACTTGTAGCTTCTATCGAGAGCTTTCCATAGCCATAAATTTTGATATTTTTCGATATCGGAAGTGAAAGTTATGATTTTTCGAAGTTAGTGTATTTTGCTTTGTGTTTTGAAAATGTTCATAAGGTAAGTTTGCGTGTGCTATGTTTTGAGGCAAATCACCGTAAGGTTGTGGTCTGAATTGGAGAAAGTGGCCTTAATGAAAGTTGTAGCTTGTATGTCAATCTTTTCGACGCCATAAAGTATGCAACTTTTCGATATCGGGAGTAGAAGATATGATTTTTCGAAGATAAGGTTCTTTTGCTTTATTTTTGAAAATGCTATTAAGTATAGATTTTTGTGTTCTATGCTTCGAGGCCACTCGTCGTGAGGATTTATTCTGAATTGGAGTAAGTGGTCTACATGAAAGTTGTAGCTTGTTTATTAATCTTTCCGATGCTATAAAGCATGCAATATTTGGATGTGGGAATTGGAAGATATGAATGTTGAAAATTTGGAGTTTGTTTAGGTGATGTTTAACAGGGTAGTAACTTTGACTAGATTTTTGACCCCTTTAGAGATGAAATTGATTTTTGAGTTCTTCATGTAAGTTGTAGAGCTTCCTTTTAGCTTTCCATCAACACCAAATTTTTCAAATTTGGATTTCAGAATCAAGAGTCACTATTTTTGAAAAATTCGATTATATATGTATAATTGAGATTCTGTTCTTTTGCTTTTGATCCGACCCTTTTTCAATCTTTTGCTTATAATTCCTTCGTCCGACATCCGATTGATTCGATTTTTGAAGCGTTGAATTCCTAAGACATTTAGATACTCCTTCATGAGTAATTATGATTTTTAGGAGATTAAATGGAAAGAGATTGATTGAACCATAGTGAGAGGGTTGGTTAAAGGTTATGAGTTAGATAATTTTCTGAACATGGTTCAATAATTTGGAGATATCTTGATCTTTACAGCTCCGATTGAGTTGATTCTTGAGGAAAAATAAAATTGAGACATGGGGCTAAACATCATGTGAAGGGATCGAAATTCAATTTCATCTTTAAGATTGTCAATTTCTAGATTGAAGTTGAGTTAATGTTCAGTCTCGGATTAGTAAGAGCTGAACACGTATTTTTCCTATAACTTATTCATTTCTGAACCGATTTGAGAGTTCTTGGTGTCATTTTAAAGATGCAACATAGAAGAACATTTTTCAAGAGGAATGTTTTGCCAAATTATGTCAGTTACCTGCTCAAAATTGGGAAGCAAGATGACAGTGTTTAAAGGTTAAATGAAGGGCAAATGGGGAAGTTCACTTAAGTTACTATGATATAAGGCTATTAAGCAAGGGTCTTTTGGTCATTTTTTAGTCAATTAAGAAGAAGAAGGGTGGCTGCCGTTGGTTTTAGAGGAGAAGCATGATAGTCTTAAGAAAAGAAACGAAAATAAAAGGAAGAGAGGAGAAGAGTGAATCGGTGGAGAAGAGGGGAGAAGAAGAAAAAACAAAAGTGTTTAGGGTTTCATTTTCTTGATTTGTAAGAGGATTTTCGAACATAGTTTAAGAGAGAAAAAGGTGGAGGGAACTCAAGAGCTTCATCCTCAGGCCTAGAAAATTCGAAATTTATGAAGAGGAAAGTGTTAGAGTAGTGCCCTGAAGGCAATCGCCTTTAGCGCATTTTGTACAAAGTTGTGTACATACTTTATGAATAAATAAAGAAAGGCATATTTCATTAATTTGATGTTCATTATTTATGAATGGATATTGATCTATAAGCAAATTAATGAAGTCCATGATATATGACATAGCATGAAGGAAATTGTGATGTGATCATACTAATGAGATTCCTATCATGTGCAATTATGTCAAGATTCAAATTATCCCTAGTCATAGGATTACCGAGACTAGACATCGGTATCCGGAGAGACTAGAACATCTCAAGCTCCTTGATTTGATCAAGCGGTGGATCTCGTGTCGTAAATATAAGATATTTAGGGTTGAGATGTGGATGCTTACTAGAGGTAGTAAGTACATCGATGACTGCTATGAGATCATCACATTGATGTCCTATTCTAATGTCGGTGATAATCTCATCATAGCAATGGTGCAAGTATCCTTAGACTCGAGGTGCTCAAGGATATCTTGGATATCTGATTCGTGCTTTGACTCCATTCCTTGTTGCCTTACGAGGTCGCTCATAGGGTGGTGATTGGGTGCGACTTGAGGTATTCGAAGGTAATTGAGTAGCCAATAGAGGATTTACCACTTCTGTGACAGCAGAAGATGATACCCATGGCCTCTTGTCAGGGTCATTACTTGGAAGTCTCTGGCCGAAGCATATATGTCATGAAGAATGTCTTCATTGACATATTAAGTAATGAGTCTCAGGACAAGAACTGAAATCACTTGGACTAGATTTGACGTATTCAGTCTAGTAAGAGTTGACACTTTGCCCATACTCATAACCAAGTGGGGTATAGCATGATGAAAGGACGAATTGCACAGTAATTGTCTATGGAAAGGTTCGTGATATGGTTCATGATGAATATATGTTCATTCGTCAAACCAATTACCTTCCGGTCAATTGGGGGTCATGATGTGTTGCTAGATACCGCTCATGACTTGCTCAGATTAAGTGTTAATCTAAGTGGCCAACATAACCGGGAACCTAATGGGTCACACGCATAAGAGTGTCTCGGAGAATTTGTAAAATAGTTTTGGACAGAGTTCCAATAAATGGAGAGCAATCGGATTAAATGGATCCCGATGAGATCGTGATATGTCCCGATGAGATCGCGACATCGATATTGCTGAAAAGGATTTCTGGTAGTTTTTCCATACCGGGACCCGGTAGGCCGGTAGTACCGACCCTAGTGTGACTGGACCACTTCAACATTTATATATAATTAATTAATTAATTAATTAATTAAGTAATTAATTAATTAATTAATATATATGAGACTAACGTGTAGGATGGAGGAGGAGTCTTATCTTTTTAGCTTTATATATATATATATATAAAGTGGCTAACGTGGACAATCCTCCACCATTAGCTTTTTAATGCCTTTAATTGTTAAAGACAAAAGGCTAATAAAGAAAGAAGAGTGTTGATGATCGTGGGTATTGAAGAGGATTTGAGAAATCCTAAGGTTCATCATCTTTCATCTAAGGCTTCATCTCTTCTTCACCAAGCTTCTCCTTCTTCATTGTTTCTTCCAAGCTCTCCAAGGACAAACGTAAGAGCTAGCACTCTTTAATTTGTTCTAGCTATTCCCGGGTTAAAGGGTTTGTCCCGGTTAGGTTTTCTGATCTCTGCGTGGATACCGTTAGAGACGGTCTCCTTTGGCCGTTATGGTTTGAGTTTGTTGTATAGACACATGGATCTTGGCTTTCGGGAAAATCCCGGAACAAAAAAAAAATTTTCCGCATCGTGGGCATGTGATACTCACACCGGGATTTTCCTACAGTGGTATCAGAGCCACTTGTGTCGTATATAACGAACAAATCATGACTAGGTCGGAGTTGTCTATTGCTTGTGACGATGATGCATGTTGTAAATGTTAATTTCGAATTCAGTGTAGAAATATTGTTTTCGAAATTTTCTTGCCCAGATATGTTCACAAGATGTTGTTGCATATGTCTGTGGAAGCTTGGAATTTATCAATGTGATTTGATATGGTTTTGCTAATTTATTCCCTAATGTTCTGGTTACTGTGTTTGTGCACATTCAATGAACAGGCATGCTTGTAAATTCGAGAATAAATTGTAGAAATTTTTTTTTTGAATTTTCTTTTTCCGACATGTCTCTAAGATGTTTATGAATGTCTATGAGAATGGAAAAATATTTTCGTGGTGATTTACTATTTATTTGAGAATTTATTGTGTGCTGCTGGGAATAACTGTATTGAGGAACACAGATTCTACATTGGCTTTGTTTCTGAGGTTGGTTGAGTTTTTGATGGAAATAAATCCTGAAAACATTCATGGAGCATGTTGTGAACATGTTGTAAGCTCTATAATTTTATCAGAATTTATTGAAATTGTTTCAATGACTTTTTCAAGCAAAACACAGAGCTTTGCAATTTTGAGAAAGTTGCTGGAGCTGTTTTGTTTGAAATGTATGATTGTGTAGTTTTCAGTTCCAATGCCTTGGATCATTTTTAATGTGATTAAAAATGTGTTATATTGATGTTGTATGCTTTCCAAATTGAATTTCTTGAAATTGGGTTTCCAAAAATTTTCAGATGTCAAATATGTCACATTAGCGTCTTGTTAGTGTATTTCGTTGTCCTGATTGTTTTGGCCGTCACAATTTTGTGACCAGTGCCGAAGTAATCTTGATAAAATGTAGACTAGCTAGAGATACTTAGGGTGATAGTTTAATATTCTCAAATTATTTGGAAATCTAAATGAATAAGAGTGTATTCATCAATTTCAAGTTTTTCATGTATAGTTTGACTATATATGGTAAGCATGGTACAATGAAAGTGTTTCATTGGTACATCATAATAAAGGATATTACACTTGGTATTGTGAATTTGAACTACACGAATTGAGAAATTAGCCGATTAGAGAGCATGTCAAGATATCGCCCAAATGACCGGTCATTCACATTCACCGATCGCACATGCACATGCACCGAATCGACTCGCACAAGAATCCATAGTAGTCGACTGGAACATGCACCAATCGACTAGTTTGTGCACAGTAATCCATAGTAGTCGACTAGCACATGTACCAGTCAACTGGCATATGCACCAGTCGACTAGCACATGTACCAGTCGACTACAACATGCAAAAGGTGGGATGATGGATGATTTTAGGTATAGATTCAATGTGATTGATGAATTGCCCTAAATCATTCCATATAGTCATGGTGACTATAATCCTACGGCTTGGAGAAGAAGAAGATGAGACCTGAAAACCCTCACACATCATATGAAACTAACGCCTTCCATTAATATGGGGAGAACCAGAGTTCTTATAGAGTTGGGTTGTTGGGTAAACCCAAGCTCACTCTATACGGATATGTTCGAACCATGAAAATAAGATTTTCAGATTAATGGGTCGGTTTTCACTAGAAGCGTTGATTTGTTGAGTAAACTCAAGGTCAACGTGGACAGAGGCGAAATTGAGTAGCGTACATAAGATGTATGCGCATCAAGAGTTGATAACCCAATGTGTGTGCATACATCACGAGTTGATAGCACTAGTGGATAGTTGCATCTATGAAGCAAATGGTATGACCGATACCTGCCGATAGATCTAAGGTGGCTTGTTGGGTAAACCCAAGGTCATTTTAGTAATGTCGGATATCTATGATGCAATTGGTATGACCGATACCTACCAATTGACCTAAGGTGTCTTGTTGGGTAAACCCAAGGTCATTTTAGTAATGTCGGATATCGACCCACTAGGACATTTTGTCATAATGTTTCTTGGATTCGTACTGAGGGTTATGGATTCTTTGAAACTAGTGGGAGCCATATGCATGTCATGCAAGTCCTTATGATCATGCATGTAATTCTATTCTAACATTCTTTCTCTCTTTTCCCTATAGGTTATTGAAGATGACTTCAAGTGTGAACTTGCGCTCACTAATGGACTCGAAAAAATTAACTGGACCCAACTTTCTAGATTGGCTGAGAAATCTAAGAATTGTTCTCAGGTCTGAGGAACTGGGATATGTCCTAGATGTTCCACTTCCTGATCCACCTACTGCTGATGCTTCTGATGAGGATCAGAAAGCATATCGTAAGCATCTTAAAGACAGTGACATGGCTACCTGCATTATGCTCGCATCTATGTCACCGTAATCGCAAGCGGCGTGAGTCTATGGATGCTAATACCATAGTGTTTCATCTTAGGGAGCTGTTTGATGAGCAAGCTCGGTCTGAAAGGTTCGAGACCATAGTCAACTCTTCACTACTAAGATGAATCCAGGTTCATCTGCAGTGCAGTATGCACTGAAGATGAATGGGTATATTGAGAGGTTGGCTGTCTTAGGTTTTGTTATGGATTATGAATTAAGTGTTGACTTAATTCTGGTTGGATTGTTTGATAGTTATTCACAGTTTGTGTTAAACTATCGGATGAACCAAATATCCACGACAATCCCTGAGTTGATCAATCTGCTCAAGCTATCAAGAAGGATAGCAAGCAAGTGCTTATGGTGGACTCTTCTTCTGGTTCAAAGAAAAAGAAACTGAAGAAGAAAAGGTCTAAGAAACCGAAAGGAAGTGTAGCCAAGAAGAAAACCAAAGAACATGCACCAAAAGGAACTTGCTTCCATTGTGGCAAGATTGGCCACTGGAAGCGGAACTGTAAAGTCTATCTGGAAGAATTGAAGCAAAAGAAGGCATCAGATGCCTCGACTTCTTCAGGTATGTTTGTCATTGAGGTTAATACTGTTTCTGACCATAACATATGGGTATTAGATACCGGTTGTGGCTCACACATATGCAATGATATGCAGTGCCTTAGGGACAGTAGACAACTCATGAAGGGAGAGATAGACCTGCGTGTAGGAAATGGAGCAAGAGTTGTTGCATTAGCTGTAGGCACTTATTTCTTGTCAATCCCCAGTAAGCTTGTAATTAAATTGGATGAATGTTATTTTGTACCTGTATTAACAAAGAACATATTGTCTGTTTCTTATTTAAATAGAGCTGCTTTCCATTTGACTTTTAGTAACAATGGTTGTTCTATTAGTTTGAATGGAATGCTTTATGGTACTGGTACATTATGCAATGGAATTTACATATTAGATATGTCACATCCAATTATGAATGTCAATGACACGAAAAGACATAAACGAGATAATTTAAAATCAACTTACTTATGGCATTGTCGCCTTGGCCATATAAATGAGAGACGCATAGTTAAGCTCCATAAGAGTGGTAGTTTAGGGTCATTTGATTATGAATGATATGACACATGCGAATCTTGTTTATTACGCAAGATGACTAAATTACCCTTTAAGGGAAAGGGTGAACGAGCGACTGGAGTATTAGACCTAATACATTCAGATGTATGTGGTCCGATGTCCATCCATGCGAAAGTGGTTGTCTTTACTTCATTACCTTTATCGATGATTATTCTCGATATGGGTACCAGATTCGATGAGATACAAATCAAGCATTTGAAAAGTTCAAACAATTCAGAAATGAAGTAGAAAACCAACTTGGGAAAAGTATCAAGACATTACAATCAGATCGTGGTGGGGAATACTTAGACCAACAGTTTTTGGATTATCTCATAGATAATGGGATTTTATCTCAATGGACTCCTCCTTACACACCACAGCATAATGGTGTGGCAGAAAGGAGAAATCGAACCTTGTTAGACATGGTACGATCAATGATGGGCTTTACGAAGTTACCAAAATCCTTTTGGGGGTATGCACTCGAGACGGCTGTTTACTTGTTAAACAGAGTTCCATCAAAGACAGTTGATGTTACTCCATATGAGATGTGGACTAACAAAAGACCCTATCTTACTCATTTGAAAGTTTGGGGTTGTCCTACTTATGTGAAGCGGACACAGTCAGATAAACTTGATGCAAAGTCTGACAAGTGTTTGTTCATAGGATATCCTAAAGAAACAATGGGATATCAATTCTACCTTGCTGAGGAACAAAAGGTGTTTCTTTCGAAGCATGCTGTCTTTTAGAGAAAGAGTTTCTTTTACAAGAAGACAAGGGAGCAAAATTGAACTTGAAGAAGTTCAAGATGCTCGAATGACGCAGATCAATCGCTGAACTCAAACCGTGACTCATACAGATGAAGTAACAGTTCAACCTTCTACAACACACGAAGTTCGTAGGTCACGTAGGATACGCTCTGTTCCCGAGAGATATGGATTTCTCGTGAATGAAAAGAATGACGTATTGCTCATAGAAGATAATGAGCCTACCACCTATAAAGAGGTTCTGAAGAGTTCAGAGTCTGAGAAATGGCTTCATGACATGCAGGCTGAAATGGATTCCATGTATGAAAACCAAGTATGGACTTTGGTTGAGGCACCCGAAGGAATCAAACCTATAGGGTGTAAATGGGTTTTCAAAAAGAAAACCGACATGGATGGTAATGTGATTACCTATAAAGCAAGTATTGTGGCTAAAGGTTTTCGTCAAAGACAAGGAGTTGACTACGACGAGACCTTCAGCCCAGTAGCAATGCTTAAATCCATTAGAATACTCCTAGCCATTGCCACTCATTATGATTATGAGATATGTCAAATGGATGTGAAGACAGCTTTCCTAAATGGAAATCTAGCTGAGGATGTGTATATGACACAACCTGAGGGCTTCACCTCCTATGATGGCGAAAAGGTATGCAAACTTCAGAAATCCATCTATGGATTGAAACAAGCATCCAGGAGTTGGAATATCCGTTTTGATGAGGTAATCAAAGAGTTTGGTTTCTCACAAAATCCGGATGAACACTGTGTGTATAAGAAGGTTAATGGGACTACAATCGTATTCCTTGTGCTGTATGTAGATGACATATTATTGCTAGGAAACGATGTCTCTATGCTACAATCGGTGAAGATTTGGTTGTCCAAACAATTTGCCATGAAAGACCTTGGTGAAGCAACTTATATCCTTGGGATAAAGATCTATAGAGATAGATCAAAAAGGTTGCTTGGTCTTTCACAATCAACGTACATAGACAAGATGCTAAAAAGGTTTAGTATGGAGCAATTCAAGAGAGGCTACCTTCCCGTGACTCATGAGATAACACTCTTGAAATCTATGTGTCCTAAGACACAAGATGAGAGGATGCATATGAGTATGATCCCGTATGCATTTGCGGTAGGATCTATCATGTATACAATGCTATGTACGAGACCCGATGTATCATATGCTCTAAGTGTTACGAGCAGATACCAATCGGATCCTGGTGAGGGTCACTTGGTGGCTGTTAAGAATATCCTCAAGTACTTGCGAAGAACTAAGGATGTTTTCTTGATATATGGAGATGGAGATCTCAAAGTGAGCGGGTATACAGATGCCAGTTTTCAATCTGATAAGGATGATTACAAATCCCAATCAGGTTACGTATTCACACTGAATGGCGGGGCAGTTAGTTGGAAGAGTTCCAAACAAGAGACAACTGCCGATTTAATGATCGAGGCAAAGTACATTGCCGCTTCAGAAGCAGCAAAGGAAGCAATTTGGATCAAAAAGTTCATTACTGAACTTGGTGTGGTTCCTAGCTGTGATAGGCCCATGCAGTTGTATTGTGACAACAATGGGGCTATTGCGCAGGCGAAAGAACCAAGGTCAAATCAACGATCCAAACACGTACTCCGCAGATATCATTTGATCAGGGAGATCATAGGACGAGGTGATGTCCAAATCGAGAGAATTCCCACCGAGCAGAATATTGTTGATCCGTTGACAAAGCCATTATCACAAAAGAGTTTTGATTCTTATGTACTCGCCTATGGTATTAGATATCAAAGCGATTGGCTTTAGGTCAAGTGGGAGATTGTTAGAGTAGTGCCTTGAAGGCAATCGCCTTTAGCGCATTTTGTACAAAGTTGTGTACATACTTTATGAATAAATAAAGAAAGGCATATTTCATTAATTTGATATTCATTATTTATGAATGGATATTGATCTATAAGCAAATTAATGAAGTCCATGATATATGACATAGCATGAAGGAAATTGTGATGTGATCATACTACTGAGATTCCTATCATGTGCAATTATGTCAGTATCTAAATTATCCCTAGTCATAGGATTACTGAGACTAGACATTGGTAATCCGGAGAGACTAGCACATCTCAAGCTCCTTGATTTGATCAAGCAGTGGATCTCAGAACCTGTAAATATGAGATATTTAGGGTTGAGATGTGGATGCTTACTAGAGGTGGTAAGTACATTGGATGACCTGCTATGAGATCATCACATGGATGTCCTATTCTAATGTCAGTGATAATCTCATCATAGCAATGGTGCAAGTATCCTTAGACTTGAGGTGCTCAAGGATATCTTGAATCTTGATTCGTGCTTTGACTCTATTCCTTGTTGCCTTACAGAGGTCGCTCATAGGGTGGTGATTGGGTACAGCTTGAGGTATTCGAAGGTAATTGAGTAGCCAATAGAGGATTCACCACTTCTGTGATAGTAGAAGATGATACCCATGGCCTCTTGTCAGGGTCATTACTTGGAAGTCTCTGGCCGGAGCATATATGTCATGAAGAATGTCTTCATTGACATATTAAGTAATGAGTCATAGGATAAGAACTGAAATCACTTGGACTAGATTTGACGTATTCAGTCTAGTAAGAGTTGACACTTTGCCCATACTCATAACCAAGTGGGGTATAGCATGGTGAAAGGACGAATTGCACAGTAATTGTCTATGGAAAGGTTCGTGATATGGTTCATGATGAATATATGTTCATTCGTCAAACCAATTACCTTCCGGTCAATTGGGGGTCATGATGTGTTGCTAGATACCGCTCATGACTTGCTCAGATTAAGTGTTAATCTAAGTGGCCAACATAACCGGGAACCTAATGGGTCACACGCATAAGAGTGTCTCGGAGAATTTGTAAAATAGTTTTGGACAGAGTTCCAATAAATGGAGAGCAATCAGATTAAATGGATCCCGATGAGATCGAGATATGTCCCGATGAGATCGCGACATCGATATTACTGAAAAGGGTTTCTGGTGGTTTTTCCATACCGAGACCCGGTAGGCCGGTAGGACCGACCCCAGTGTGACTGGACCACTTCAGCATTTATATATATATATATAATTAATTAATATATATATATATATATATATATGTATATGAGACTAACGTGTAGGATGGAGGAGGAGTCTTATCTTTTTAGCTTTATATATATATATATAAAGTGGCTAACGTGGACAATCCACCACCATTAGCTTTTTAATGCCTTTAATTGTTAAAGAAAAAAGGCTAATAAAGAAAGAAGAGTGTGGATGATCGTGGGTGTTGAAGAGGATTTGAGAAATCCTAAGGTTCATCATCTTTCATCTAAGGCTTCATCTCTTCTTCACCAAGCTTCTCCTTCTTCATTGTTTCTTCCAAGCTCTCCAAGGACAAACGTAAGAGCTAGCACTCTTTAATTTGTTCTAACTATTCCCGGGTTAAAGGGTTTGTCCCGGTTAGGTTTTCCGATCTCTGCGTGGATACCATTAGAGACAGTCTCCTTTGGCCGTTATGGTTTGAGTTTGTTGTATAGACACATGGATCCTGGCTTTCGGGAAGGTCCCGGAACAAAAATTTTTGTTTTTCGCACCGTGGGCATGTGATGCTCACACCGGGATTTTCCTACAGAAAGGTAAGAATCATTTTTTATCTTTGGGTTTGTGATGAGTTTTTGGATTAGATAGTTTAAGAATGTTATGGGTTTAGGTTTTCTAAAGTTAATTTTTGAGATTATGCCATTTATGATATTCAATTTTTGGTTGTTGACTAATTAGGGTTTTGTCATGAATTTGGAGATTTTCGTAAGGATGAAGAATTGAGGCTTTAAGCAAGTTCCAAGCATCGTTTCGAGGTGGGTAACATGTTTATTATTTGAATTATAAGCTAATTTCAAGTTTTCGAAAAATTTAGAATAGGAATGTTTTAAAACAAATTTATTGTTTGTGTTGTCGAAAGAAATCAAGAAGTGATATGATTTGAAAAGTTATTGTTAGGTTTTGTTTTTGAATGATTGGAAATGGCTACAATTGTTTCGGACTTTTTAAACAAATAGTTCAATTGTTACATTCTTTGATTTCAAATGATTTGATAAAAATCGAAATAATCGTTAAAGCCATTGTGTTTGAATATATTAATGTTTTCTAAGATTGTTGCATTCTTGAAGGATAAAGGATATGTTATGTGATTTGCATAGACATTGTAAATTTGAAGTTGTGTGACTTTGAGTTTTTGAGTTGTAAAGCATTCTTGTATATATTGCTTTCAAATGTGTTGCTTTATAGTTTGGAAATGATTAGAATGCTAGGAGTGTATGGCTGCCATTTTGAGTGAATTGATGGGATTGTTGGATGAGTATGGACTTGAAAGATTGAGGATGGTGGAGATTGAAGTGGTTTTGTGCTGGTATTGGAGTTTGGATTGAATTGAAGAAGTTTGCTAGATGATATTTTAGGAGAGGTGCTGTCAAATTTTTCACAAGTTTGGCAGCAGCTTCGATTGTGCTTTTGACCTCCTTAATGGTTGAATTGGATTAGGAGTCTTCTAGAAGATTGTAGTTTAGTTTTTTATCTTTTCATAGATGTATAATATGTCATTTTTCGGCTTAAGAGTAAGGAGATATAAGAGTTGAAAGAAAACAGCGATTCTGGTTTACCATCTTTGTTTGGACTGTTTTGTGCAGTATCTTTGGAAGGGTTTTCACCCTTGAGGCCTTCCTTGATTGTTGTATCCTTCATAAGAGATGTATAATGTCTTTTTATCTTTTCATTGAAGTATAATATGTAATGTTTAGAGTTAGGAGTAAGAAGTTATGAGTTTCGGAAAATTGCTGCTCCTGTTTACCTTCACTGTTTGAAAAACAACTTTGGTTGATTGTTTGACCCTCTTAGAATTAGAATTTGACAAGAGGGTCTTCTTGAAGATTGTATTGTAGGTTTTTATCTTTTCATTGGTATATAAATTGTCACATTTGGACTTAAGATGAGGAAGTTATGAGGATTGAAAGGTTTCAGCTACTGTTGATCAGGGTGAGTTTTGTGCAACACCTTCGGGAGAGTTTTCCACCCACTTAGAGACTGATTTGATTTTTACTTTCTTCATAGAAAATGTAGATTATCTTTTTATATTTCCAATGTGGTATGATTTGCAATTATTGGAGTTAGGAATGAAAAGTTATGAGGTTGGGAAAATTACAGTTACTGTTCATTTAGGTAAAGTTATTATTCGATTGGTGAAGATATAGGCAGTAGCTTTAGGTGTGTTTTTAACTCTTTTAATGACTGATTTGATTTTTGCATCCTTTATGAAGTTTGTAGATCCTTTCCTTATCTTTCCAATGAGGTAAAATGTGTCATTTTTTGACTTGTGTGCTAAATGATATGAATTTTCAAATTCTTGACTTTGTGTAAGGAAATTTAATTTTAGTGGCAGCAACTTTAAAGCAATTTATGACCCTCTTAATGGCTAAATTATTTTTTAAATCAAGTAGTGTTTGACTCTCTGTTCGAATATGACATGTCACGAAAAGCAAGATTTTGAAATGTGCCTTCGGGCAATCCAAATTTTCGTTTTCAATTATGTAAATTATGTGGGTTTGGTTAGGTCCCCTCCGTCAGAGTCAGTGCACTGTCTCCCTCTGATAGCCTTCTCCCGGCTGCCCGCAAGTGGCTTAGGAGTTTCGATTTCAGACTCCCCTCTGTTCACGGCGGCAAAGAACCGCTATGCGGGAATGTGCAGTACGTTCTGTTAGGACTGACCCAAACCATTTGATGTGTTATGTGTTTTGTTTTGTTTATGTTTGCAATGCATTCATGTTTTCGAAATTGTGCATAATTTGGAAGAACAATTGTGAGATTTTGAGAAACTAGTTTTGAAATCGTGAGAATTTTGGAAATTGATTAAGAATGTTTTGAAGAAATTGAAAGGCCTAAGAACTAAGTTTTGAAATTCTTGCTACTGAGAAATGTTTATAAATGATAAACATTTTTACGAAATGATTTTTGTTTATTTTCGAGTATAAATATGTTATCCATGGAGCGAAAGCTCACCCCCCCCCCTTTCATCCCCATCTTCAGGTTTTCGAACAGGAGATCGGATGGAAGACGATCACGACTTCAATTCGATTTGTGCATGTTTTGTATTTATATGTAAAGTTTGATGTTAGTGTATTCTTTTCGGATTGTAAACAAATGTTGAAATTGAGAATGGATTTGAGTTTGTGTATGATCATGAAATTGAAATATGTAAGTTAATTATGGAGTTGTATTTTGTATTGAGGTGAATATGAATGGATATGTTTATGAATAGTAAAAGTATATACTTATGATTGGATTGTGTTCGGATTGATTTATGACTTAGATTGAGAATTATAGAAGTGTTAGGTATAGATGTGTGTTCTGCTGGTGTTTTGGATTCCGGACAGGAGGTCCGATGATTTTGAGTTGTGTTTGGAAATTATAGAAGTGTATAATTTCTTTTGCAGATTTTTGGGCTGTACAAAATACAGTCGTTATGCTGCCTGATTTTCGATAAAGTCGGGTTATGGCAAAGTAAGAAGTAGAATATGTTTTGTTATAATGAGATAAGAATTTTGGTATATGGATAAAATTTTGGGATGTGTATGTTTGTATAAGATGATGATTGGAGATTTGCACGAGGATGAATTATTCTGTTTTGATTGTATAAGGTTGATTAAAAATGAAAGAAATGAAAAAAAAAGATGGAAAAAAAAATTTATACCGGAATTCGGATTTGTTTTAGTCTAAGGTCTGCAACGCGACCCTATTGTTTTCGTTGAGAGTTTGAGTTCTCGGATGTCGAAAATTGTTTCAGTTCGTTTTGAGATCCATTTGTTTTCGCTGTGCGATTCGTTCCGCTACTTGGTTTTTCGCTTTATGTTTTTCGGATTCGATTCTTTAGTTTGGTTGTTTCCGCACGCGTTTGATCGCGTCTCCGTCGCTTAGTTTCGCTTTCGCTATTGTTTTCTGTTTTGTTTTCCGATTGGGGTTCGGTTTTCAGATCGGGTCCCAACAGAACTTTTAGATATATAACTTCTATGAAGGCACTAAAGTGAGATTTTGTCATCTAGAGGGTCAAAATTAAACCCGACGAAACGATAGATGATATCAGACGAATGGTTAGACAAAAGGCTTTAGTCTAAGCTCTATTTTGGAACAAATCGGTTTAACTTTCTTTATAAATGTCGAATCAAGGCCATTATTGACGGTTTAAAAGAGCACTTATAGATATATAACTTTCATGAAGACAACAAAGTGAGATTTTGACATCTAGAGGGCCAAAATTGAACCAGACAAAATGCTGCATGAAACGAGACGGAAGGTCAGACAAAAGACTTTAGGCTAAGCCCTATTTTGGAACAAATGGGCATAACTTTCTCTTTAGATATCGAATCAAGGTCATTCTTGATTGTTTAAAAGAGGACTTATAGATATATAACTTTCTTGAAGACACCAAAGCGAGATTTTTGCATCTAGAGAGTCAAAATTGAACCAGACGAAACACTGGACAATACCAAACGAAAAGTCAGACAAAAGGCTTCAGTCTAAGACCATTTCTGGAACAAATGTGCATAACCTTTCCCTATAGATATCAGATCAAGGTCATTCTTGACGGTTTAAAAGGGGACTTATAGATATATAACTTTTATGAAGACACCGAACCTAGACTTTGAAATCTAAAGACTCAAAATTGAACCAGACGAAACGCTAGATGATACCAGACAAAAGCTTAGACAAAAGGCTTAAGTCCAAGACCTATTTTGGAACAAATGGGCATAAATTTCTCTATAGATATCGAATCAACGTCATTCTTGATGGTTGAAAAGAGAACTCATAGATATACAACATTGATGCAGATACCAAAGTGAGATTTTGTCATCTAGATGGTCAAAATTGAAGGAGACGAAACTCTTGGCGATACCAAACGAAAGGTCAGACAAAAAGCTTTAGTCTAAGGCCTAATTTGGAACAAATGGGCATAAAATTCTCCAAATATATTGGATCAAGGTCATTCTTGACTATTGAAAAGGGGAGTTACAGATACACAACTTTTATGACTACAGCAAAGCGAGATTTTGGAATCTTGAGAGTCAAAATTGAACCAAACGAAACACTAGACGATACGAGACAAAAGGTCAGACAAAAGGCTTCAGTCTAAGACCTATTTTGGAACAAATGGCATTACTTTCTCTATAGATATCGGATCAAGGTCATTCTTGATGGTTTAAAAGAGGACTTACAGATATATAACTTTCATGAAGACACCAAAGCGAGATTTTGGCATCTGGAAAGTCAAATTTAACCAGACAAAGCGTTCGACGATACCAAACGAAAGTTCAGACAAATGACTTCATTCTAAAACCTATTTTGGAAGAAATGGGCATAACTTTCTCTATAGATATAGATCAAGGTCATTCATGACGGTTTAAAATAGGACTTACAGGTTTACAACTTTTATGAAGCCACAAAAGTGAGATTTTGGGAGCTAAAGAGTCAAAATTGAATCAGACAAAGTGCCAGACGATACCAGATGAAAGGCCAAACAAAAGGTCTCAATCAAAGACTTATCTTGGAACAAATGGGCATAACTTTCTCTATAGATTTCAGATCAAGGTCACTCTTGAGAACTTAAAAGAGAACTCATAGATATACAGCTTTGATGCTGACATTGAAGTGAGATTTTATCATCTAGATAGTCAAAATTGAATTAGACGATACCAGACGAAAGGTCAGGCAAAAGGCTTTAGTATAAGACCTATTTTTGAACAAATGGGCATAACTTTCTCTATAAATGTCGAATCAAGTTCATTCTTAACTGTTTGAAGGAGAATTTATAGATATATAACTTTCATGTAGCCACTGAAGTGAGATTTTGCCATTTAGAGGGTCAAAGTTAAACCAGACGAAACGATAGATGATACCAGACGAAAGGCCAGACAAAAGGCTTTAGTCTACGCCCTATTTTAGAACAAACAGCCATAACTTTCTCTATAGATATCGAATCAAGGTCATTATTGATGGTTTAAAATAGGACTTATAGATATATAACTTTTATGAAGACACCAAAGTGAGATTTTGGCATCTAGAGGGTCAAAATTAAACCACGCAAAACATTGGATGATACCAGATGAAAGGTCAGACAAAAGGCTTTAGGCTAAGACCTATTTTGGAAAAAATGGGCATAACTATCTCTACAGATATCGGATCAAGGTCATTATTGATGGTTTACAACCGGACTTATATAACTTTCATGCAGACATCAAAGTGAGATTTTGTCATCTAGATGGTAAAAACTGAAGTAGACAAAACTTTAGATGATACCTAAGGAAAGATCAGATAAAAGGCTTCAATCTAAGACCTATTTTCGAAGAAATGAGCATAAATTTCTCTATAGATATCGGATCAAGGTCATTCTTGACGGTTTAAAAAAGAACTTATAGGTATATAACTTTGATGAAGACAGCGAAGCGAGATTTTGTCATTTAGAGGGTCTAAATTGAACCAGAAAAAATGACAGATGATGCCAAACAAAAAGTCAAACAAAAGGCTTCAGTCCAAGATTTATTTTGGAACAAATGGGCATAACTTTCTTTACAGATATCAGATCAAGTTCATTCTTGACGATTTAAAAGAGAAATTATAGATATATAATTTTCATGAAGGAATTGAAGTGAGATTTTGTCATCTAGAGGGTCAAAATTAAACCAGACGAAACAATAAATGATACCAGACGAAAGGTCAGACAATAGAACCCTAGCTTGTTTTCTCTTCTTTCTCTTCATATTTCTCTCTCTTCATGACACTCTCCCCTCATCCACATATTTTGTTTTTCTCCCATCTTCTCATTCACATTTTCTCCTTTATTCAAAAAAATAAGACAATACTTTTTCTTCCAATTGTGCCCTTAATGAGTCCAAAAAGTCCATTTTATCCTTCCTTATAGACTTATGTTCTTTTAAACTTAAGTTTCTAGCCAAAAATACCCTTGAACATTCTGACGTAACACTTTCTTCTAGAAAATTTCCTCCATTGTCTTAAGTTTCTAAAGCCACCGAAATCATTCAAATTGATTCAATAGTCCAAAAGTTATACCCCAAACCTTTTTCTGACTATTCTTATACGAAAACCTTATCCTGCACTTGACTTCCATCTGCAAATTGACACTCTTAGAGACTGAATCAAAACTCAATTTCATTAAACAATTTGTAGCGTTATCTCTCTATTTTAATCTAGATAAAGAATCATCTCATTTGGATGACTGGAGCAAAAGTTATGCATAAAACACTTTCAACTCTTACTAATCCAAGACTGAACACTATACCCAACTTCAATTCAAAAAGTGAAAATCTTAAGGACTGAATTAAAATTTAATTCCTTTAGATAACTTGTAGCTACATATCTCTAGTTTAATTAGGAATAAAAATAACCTCATTCGGATCTATACATATCGAGATATCACCAAAATACTGAGGCATGTTCAGTGAGATAACGACAGTTCATATGATTGAAGAACACACTCACTGTACCCGTCTCACTCTTTTCACTCAATCTCTCACCATAAATTTCAGATAGCTTCAATTATTAGTGGTGATGTATAGAAAAGTATTACAAATCTCATGGTTCAAGAATCAGGTCATTTGGAGGTCTAGAGAAGAAGTTATGGCTAAAAGACTCCAACATGTTTATGCCTTCACCTGAAATGTACATGTCTCAGTACGAATGGCATAACTTTTGTTACAAATGTCATATTGCATTTTTTTAAACCATTGGAAAGAGAACTTCTAAATCTATAACTTTAATGAAGACATTAAATGCCAATTCTATCGTCTATCTTCAGTATCATCTCACCTTTCTTCCGTCTGCTTTTCTATAGTCTCATTTCTATCGTCTGCTTTTCTATCGTCACATTTCTATCGTCTGCTTTTCGATCATCTCATTTCTATCGTCTGATTTTTTATCATCTCAGTTTTATTTTCTGCTTTTTTATCATCTCATTTCTATTGTCTTCTTTTCTATCGTCTCATATCTATCGTTTACTTTTCTTCCGTCTCATTTCTATCGTCTGCTTTTTTATCGTCTCATTTCTATCGTCTGCTTTTCTTCTGTCTCATTTCTATCGTCTACTTTTATATCGCCTCATTCCTATCGTCTGCTTTTCTATCATCTCATTTCTATAGTCTCCTTTCAATTATGCATCATTCATAACAAATTGAATATGCAATGCACAATAAATGGCTCGAGAGCTTCGTGAGACAAAACAGATAAACCGAAGTTTAAACTGTGAACAAAACGAGTCCATTTTTGGATCTTGTGGGCCACAAGTGGGCAGTCGGGAAAAGGCTTTACATCGACGCACACGTGACTACGAAACATTACTCTCTTGCCCAAACAAAAGCACATAATCAATGCTCGCAATCATTTTTATTAAAATGAAATGCTTTCATGCTTTTCATGTTCTTTTTCTTCTTTCCATTCAAATTAAAATGCCATGACACAATTCAATAACATAACTTAATCATATATCACAATGCATTTTTGCATATTCACAACAATTCAAATCCAATCAATTTAGCATATACAAAAATATAAACGAATTCTTAAAATCATTGAGAAGCAATATATGCACATTAACAAAGTAATTGAAATCGTTTCATTCTTTTGATTTGGAAAAACTTTAATAGTTCATTATTTTATTATAAACATGAAACCCACCTTGATTTCCTTGCTTAAAGACTTGACTTGCTCAAAATGCCTTTTCTCTTTGCAAACATCCTAAGGTATCAAAGGTTCTTTGTTCCTCTTGTCCCTCTTGATCCCTTCATTCTTTCCCAAATGAAGGGATCTTTGGCTCAAAAGAAAGCTCTTCTCTTCCTCTTACGTGTTTACTTTCTTGAATAGCTTCAAAATCTCTGTAGAAGGCTAAGGAAATTAAAACCCTAGCTTTTTTTCTCTTCTTCTCTTCATGACACTCTACCCTCATCCACACGTTTTGTTTTTCTCCCATCTTCTCATTCACGTTTTCTCCATTATTTAAAAAATATGACAATACTTTTTCTTCCAATTATGCTCTTAATGAGTCCAAAAAATCTATTTTATCCTTCCTTATGGGCTTATGTTCTTTTAAACTTAAGTGTCTTGCCAAAAATACCCTTGAACATTCTGATGTAACACTTTCTTCTAGAAAATGTCCTCCATTGTCTTAAGTTTCTAAAGCCACCGAAATCATTCAATTTGATTCAATAGTCCAAAAGTTATACCCCAAACCTTTTTCGGCTATTATTATACCAAAACCTTATCCTGCGCTTGACTTCCATCCGCAAATTGACACTCTTAGAGACTGAATCAAAACTCAAATTCATTATACAATTTGTATCCTTATCTCTCTATTTTAATCCAGATCAACAATCATCTCATTTGGAGGATTGGAGCAAAAGTTATGCCCAAAACACTTTCAGCTCTTACTAATCCGAGACTGAACACTATACCCAACTTCAATTCAAAAAGTAAAAATCTTAAGGACTGAATTAAAATTTAATTCCTTAAGATAACTTGTAGATCCATGTCTCTAGTTTAATTAGGAGCAAGAATAACCTCATTCGGATCTACACAGATCGAGATATCATCAAAAATACTAAGGTATGTTCAGTGAGATAACGCCAGTTCATATGATTAAAGAACACACTAACTGTACCCGTCTCACTATTTTCACTCAATCTCTCACCATGAATTTCAGATAGCTTCAATTATTGGTGGTTATGTAGATAAAAGTCTTATGAATCTCATGGTTCAAGAATCAGGTCATTTGGAGGTCTAGAGAAGAAGTTATGGCCAAAAGACTCCAACACGTTTATGCCTTCACCTGAAATGTACATGTCTCAGTACAAATATGATAACTTTTGTTACAGATGTCAGATTGACTTCTTTTGTACACCATTGGAAATATGACTTCTAAATATATAACTTTCATGAAGACCTCAAAGGCCAGTTATATCGTCTAACTTTAGTATCGTCTCACTTTTCTTCCATCTCAATTCTATCGTCTGCTTTTCTAACGTCTCATTTCTATCGTCTACTTTTCTATCGTCTGCTTTTCTATCATCTCATTTCTATCATCTGTCTTTCTTCAGTCTCATTTCTATGGTCTGCTTTTCTATCGTCTCATTTCTATCGTCTGCTTTTCTATCGTTTCATTTCTATCGTCTCCTTTTCTTCCGTCTCATTTCCATTTTCTGCTTTTCTATCGTCTTATTTCTATCATCTACTTTTCTTCCGTCTCATTTCTATTGTCGGCTTTTCTTCCGCAGAATATCTCCACTTATAAGGATCATAACGTTTGACTCTGATATCCAAAATTTTCATACTATATACCGTTGGAAAGATAAAAGAAAGATATACAACTTTCCAGAAGGCAACTTTGCCAAAATATATTTATATCAATCCCAAATTTGCTCCTAAAGTCCGAAGACAAACTTCCCATTCATACACCAACATACTACACCAAATTCTTAACTTCATGACAAATTTTGAGATTCTTAGGAATAGAATTGAAATTTGATGTCTTCATAAAAAATGTAGCCATCTATTTCTAGTTTAATCCAAATTAAGAATCATCTCATTTGGATAGCTAGAGAAAACGTTATGGCTAAAAGACTGAAGCATATTCAATGAACATTTTCTAGATCACTACCAATCTTGTTTCTAAATCTTTCCTTATCACAAATCATACCAAGATCACTCTTTCTACTCCTTCTAATCCTTATTTTCAATAAAATCACATTTAATATCAATATACCCAGAATTTGTCAAAACACAATTTCCTGAAATTTTCACCCACTACCAAGTACCCTTCGGTACTTTTGAGCTCCAACTCAACCAAATCAGCTAATATACCCTTCAAACCTCCAACATACTATTCCACAACAAATGACCAATTCCAAACTCAATAATGAAGAAGATGCACCTACACATTCCTCATTCACAAAAATCATACACAATTTCATACATTATCCATAAAGCAACACAATCAGGCTCATTCTCATTTCCAACCAAAATAAATATTCATGCATAGCTTTAATTACATATCAACATATCATATTTCCTCATGCATTTTCCAATATTCACCACAATTCAATGTTTATACACTTTAAAGCAATCCTACACACAATAGGGCATTACATTCACTACCCAATTCCTCATTTATTTTCATTTCATAATTTCTCATTTTCAAGAAAAGTTCGGGGTCCAACACCCTAAGTATGTTAACTGTACTTTGACCAAAGGCTTCTCCCGCCTGCCCACTAGTATCATGGAGCCCCTTTATGGACCCTCCTAATTTTACAGCTACACAAGACCCTTATGGGAATTATGTAGTACATTCTATTTTGGATCCATCCAAACCATTCCGATGTGCTTATGTGTTCAAATGTGTTGGCAAGTTTGATGATGCATGAAATAAGTTGCTTATGAATTGTTGATAAATTGAGATTTGGAAGATATATGTATCTTGATTCAATATGAGTTTTAAAATGGTTTTTGCTTACTACTTATTATAAAATTGTTACCTACGAGCTTTAAGCTCACCCCCTCTATTTCCACCCCATCTTCAGGTGAAGATCATGAGAACAAGTAACCAAGGGTCAAGTCATCACTCCAACTTTGCATACTTTTGTATTTTAAGTTAGTTTTGTAAACCTAGGCTTTAGTCGCATTTTGAGGAAATTATTACTCATGTATTCTTCTGTATTTTGGGATTTTGAAATATTGTTATATTGAAAGCCTTTTAAAACACATATCATTTGATTTTAATGAAGTATGATTGTGATTTATAAATGATATTTCCAAATTATTAAGTTTCATTTTTCAAGTCTTCTATAGGTGTAAAATTCGTATTTTGACTTTGGGGGAAAAACTAGATTAATTTAGAATGAACTAGGAAAAGTTGTCTTCTACAAAGATGTATATTATCTTTCTATCTTTCCAACGGTATATAGTATAAAATTTTTGGACATCGGAGTCGAAGTTATGGTCCTTATAAGTGGAGATACTCAGGAGTATATTTTGTATCGTCTAATGATGTCATATCGTCTGGTGATAATGTATCATTTGATTAAGTCATATCATCTAGTGATGAAATCATATCATCTGGTGATAATGTATTATCTGATGACGTCATATCTTCTGGTGGTAATGTATCGTCTAATGACGTTATATCATCGGGTGATAATGTGTTGTCTGATGATGTCATATTGTCTAGTGATGATCCTATCGTCTAGTCTCATTTTTTACCCCATATACTATCGAATTTTTCTTCAAAAACTTCATAAAAGTTGTATATCTTGAAGTTCTCTTTCAAATTATCCAAAGAACACCTTAATATGAGTTCTCTAGAGAAAGTTATAACCATTTTTCCAATTCATCTAACCCTTCGTCTGGGTTCATCTGATCCTATCATCTGGTCCCATTTTTTATCCTATAAATGATCAAATTTGTCTTCTAGGTCTTCATGAAAGTTGTATATCTTGAAATTATCATTCGAACCATCCAAAGAACACCTTAATCCATTATCTCTAAGGCAGGTTATGACAATTTTCCCAATTCATCTGACCCTTTGTCTGGTTTCATCTAATCCTATCATCTTGTCCCATTTTTGACCCTTTAGATGATTGAATGTGTCTTCAAGTCTTCATGAAATTTGTATATGTGGAAATTATTTTTCTAACCATCCAAATAACACATTAATCCAACATCTCTAGGGAAAGTTATGACAATTTTCCCAATTCGTCTGACCCTTTGTCTGGTTTCATCTGATCCTATTGTCTTGCCAGATTTTTGACCCTATAGATGATAGAATTTGTCTTTAAGGTCTTCAGAAAAGTTTGTAGATCTTGAATTCTTCTTTTGAATAGTATAAATAATGCCTTAATCCTATATCTGTAAAAAAAGTTATGCTAATTGTCCTGAACCAAGTTCAATATGGTTGAGGACAAGTACTGTTTCGGTTTAATGACTCCAAATGCTAGGCTCCAAAAATGGAGTCTAACATTGTTTGGTATCAGAGCACTAGGTTCAAGTCCAGGTGTAGGACTAGGTTTATAAGTAGCTTAGACATGAAATGAGTAGTTTAAGACATGAAAGGAATGTGCATTGTTTTAAATGAATAACTTCTATTGTTTTAAATTGTTTCACATTATTTGAATTTGTTTATACGATTCGAACTGTTTTGCATACTTTGAAAAATTGTGTGCATGAACTAAGAGTTTTCAATGGTTTTATATTCAAGGAGTGAAAATGCCGTCTCGAAGGAGAACTCGAGGAGCAATGACTTGATCTCACTCTCACCAAGGGAGCATGGATGAATCCTATGGCCCGCAAGACGTGGAGACACATTCTAATCCAAATCCTAAGGCACCTAGCATGCAACAGGAAGTGCCTCCACTGATGCCTCAAGCAAACCCTATGGATCCGTAGTTCTTTCAGGCCTTTTCTCAAGCTTTCACTTATGCCATGAGCTAGGGGCCACAAGGGTTGTGCAAGCTCCAGAACATAGGAGTGGACAGTATGACAAGCTCCGCAAGTATGGAGTGGTAGATTTCAATGGTACTATAAATCTGAAAAAGGCAGAAGCATGGTTGAAGATGAGCAAGAGAGTCCTATTTCAGATGAAATGCTCTAATGAGAAAAACTAGATTATGCGATGAGTTTGTTATAGGGGATACTCTTCATTAGTGGGAATCAGCACCCTGCAGTCAGAATATGCCTCCGGTGTTATCATGGAGAGAATTTGTGAAAGTGTTCAGGAAGAAGTACCTCTCCAGAGTTTACGTGTAACACCCCACTCCCGAGTGACCCGAACCCGATATCGTTGGTGATATCCGAGTCCGTGCCCCGCGAGGGTGGCGTACTACGTCAGACGATTAAAACCCAGTATACATTTTTTTTTAAGCCATTGATTCCACGTTAGCGCGGCAAAAACAGTAAGTAACTAACACCCATGTTCATAAGAAACCATTTTCAGTTATTACAGTCATCCGAGAATAATTTACAATCAGTCAATGAGTAAAACATTAAAACCACAATGGGCTCAGTAGAAATACAAAGCATTGTTATACATGATTATGAACACAATTTGATAAGACACTAATGCAGACACGGACTGATCCCGACCTCTATCCTTCACTTGCCTACAGTAGACATACTCCCGTGTCAAACGGGGTATTCTTCAAGACCTGAAAAATATATGCAAATTTTTGGGTGAGTTTTGCGAACTCAGTGAGTGACCATCATCGATGGTTCACCCAATCACATAACATATAACACATACTTTCATTTCCATTAAGTCATAATTCATATTCCCTATTACACCTCACATTCACATACGGTTTCATATTTTCATTATGTCAATACAATGTCATATTCAATATAATCAAATCGATCATTCAATTCAATTTATCATTCCCATTCAACACAATGTCACATTCCCATTCAATACAGTGTTGCAGTCTCATTCAATACAAGTTATTCAACCATTCCCATTCCGTACAATTAAATCAATCATGTTATGCATATGTGCATGAGACCCACTTTCCATTTAATTACTTTGTTGTGACCGAGTGTCTAAACTGTCCCGTACCCATGGATATCGGCCTCATTGAAACTGTCCCATATAGGGCTCATTGTAAATTGTCCCATAAAGGGCTCATTATAAACTGTCCCATAAAGGGCTCATTATAAACTGTCCCATAAAAGGGCTCATTATAAACTGTCCCATAAAAGGGCTCATTATAAACTGTCCCATAAAGGGCTCATTGTAAACTGTCCCATAAAGGGCTCATTGTCGTTGAGCCTGAGGCTCTGAGTCAGTATCTAAGCACGAAGCTCTTTTCACTCATTGTTGACTACTCTGGTCACAACTCTCATTAACTTTCATATATTCATGCAGTGGAATGTCTTATGCATATTTGCATATGCTCAATCAATCTCGGACCGTAGTCCGGCATTCGACATTAATTAAGAAGTCACATTTCATTTATGTGCAATTATGCATGCAATACATTTTAACAATCTCAATATACACACTTAGGTCATCCCATTCACATCCAAGGAACACTTCAATAATGCAGTTTCCAATACATAATCAATCACCGGACCTCCTGTCCGGAATCCATATTTAATCACAATCAATAAAATAAACCAATACACATTCAACATATAACAAAAGCAAATAACCAATAAATAAGACCATCTAGGTCTACTCACAGTACGCTTCAGATTTGCATTGGTTTTCAATTTTTGAGAACGCCTAATCCTGCACTACCAATTTATGCCATATGCACACATTAATCACTTTACATAAAAATTCCCATTTATGCACAAATATAAAATAAGGACAATGCATGTTCATGATATTCCCGGCCTTAATCCAATTTTTTTTCCAACAATAAAATCCGTAGAAAAATTAGAAATTCAATAGCGCTGACAGCGCTCAATTTGGACATCTATAGGTCCCCAATTAAATAAAACAGTAATGCAATACCTATTTCCCGGACACCCGTCAATTTTCCGTCCAAAATTCCCAATTTCCCATGAAATGAAATTCAATGTTTCACGAATCTGATGCCTCAAAAATCAGGTCAATCGAACGTCGGATGGAAAAGTTATAAGCAAAAGAATGAAAAAAGGTCAGTACAAGTCGATTTACACTACTCCCATGACAGATCTGCAAAATGTTCTCCGATATACCAACTTTCATAGGTCATAACTCCTTACTCCTTACTCCAAATTGGGTAAAATTAATATCTATTTCATAGAGAAAAGAAAGATCTACAATGTTCATGGGGAACCCGAAAGCCAAATTCACCTCTAAAGGGTGTTAAAAATACAATCAAAGTTTCTGTCCAGTCAATGAGTTCCTAACCAGTGCAGTAGAGTTCCTACCCAGTGCAGTATATTGTAAATTCAATAACTTCCCATTTTCTTAGTCAAAAAATTACACAATAAATGTGCTCAGTAAGATCACAATGTGATCTACAACTTTCATGAAACAACCCAAATTTCAATTCCCTTGCTAACTAGGCCAAATAATTCACTCAAGGTTGCTGTCCCTGAAATCACTCAGTTTGAGCAGTAACATTCTATCAATCATATCTCCCTGTATACAAGTCAAACAAATCACTACTTTATATCCCTGAAAAGATAAAATCTCAAACTTCAATTCTTCATGAAATAACCAGACTCCAATTCAGCCTCTAACAGTGTCAAATCTGTTATGCAAATTTCTGACCTAATCAGCAATTAACATCACAATGTAGGTTCAAATTGTGAAAATCCATAACTACCACATCTGATTTCCAGAAATTATATTCCATACACCATTTTCAAGATGAATGTGTCATATAAAACTCTTCAGTATACTTCCAACACCAATTCAATGCACAAAAATTACTAAAATTTCTCCTAATCTGAATGTACACAAAATTTGACATTCCAGCTAGGTTTCATTCAATGCATAAAAACAGCCAACAATCATCAGTCCATAACTCCTAATAGACATATCGAAAAATTGAAAAATCAGTGGCATTGGAAAGCTAACTTAATAGGCTTCAACTTTAATTTATTCCATTTTTCCTAATTCCTTATCAATTAATTTAGAAAAAATTTAGCAAAACTCTAGGTTATGGTTTCGGGTACTATTCATTCCAGTCAATAGCAGTAACTTTCCAAGCCATATTGGAACCTTTTAAAGTTAAAATTGGACAACAACTATTTCACACAAAAATGTAGCCAACATCCCAAAGTTTAATTGGGCACAAGCCTCACCTCATTTTCTCACCTACACAATTAATTATGATCAAAAAATTTCACTAGGTTAAACACCAAATTTTCCTGATTTCATCTATATCTCATCCTCTTCCATTCTATCACTTTACCTACATTAATATACCTTCATTTACACCTCCAATTCAGCTAAAAGCTCATCACAGCATTTATTTGTATAATTAACAAACTTTGGCAGCAACCACACAATTATTTGCCATTCATCTAGCCTTTCTAAACTCAATCTAAAACCAAGCCAAAATCAATAAAAACCATATTCATTCACTCATCCATACACAAGCATACATTTAAACCCATTCAACCCTACCCTTATCATCATGAAATAAATGCACAAGTACTTCCCATGAATGCTTCTAACTACCAAAAGAATAAATACAAACACAATTTTTACCTTAAACAAGTTACAAGCTCTCCAATTCTTCAATTACTCAACTAACTCACCAAATCCCCTCCTTCCCTTCTCTCACACAACAATCACCATATCAAGGGAGGTCGAAAACTTAAGCATGGACACATGAAGGGAAATATAAGAGATTTGGTGTGGGTGGTGATTAACAAGAAGAAGAAGAAAAAGAAGAAGAAGAGACCATCAAAGAAGCAAGGAGAAGAGGCTACGGATGAAGGGAGAAATAAGCCTTCAAAGTGATTTCTTTGGTGTTTCAAGGAGAAGAATCGTGGATGAAGTGAATGAACCAAATAATAAATGAGTCCAAGAGTGTCATGACACATGTCATGACACTTGGCAATTACTAACAAAAAGACAAGAATCAATTTAATGAATTTGTAATAAAAGAACCCTAATCCAAATGAATCTTTCATCCCACTAATGCTAATGGCTCTATAACAATTCCCAAAATTATTCACCCAATAATTCAATGCCATTAGGCAGTCCGTTTTAGTATAGAAAAATTCACTCAGTCAGCCCGTTAGAAATTTTCCCGATCCGGGCAAGAACCCTGAAAAATTCTAGAAAAATTTCCGAAAATTCCTTAAAATAGAAAACAATTTATGGCATACTCAGAATAATTTTCCAAACCCAAAAATCACGCTAATCCCAATAAAATTGTCTTAGGCACAAAAACCGGGAATGTCATGTATGCATGTACAGTAAGTTCATGTGCACAATTGTGACTATGTAGCAATCCTATTATGCATGAACAGTCCTATGCACTCCAAACCTATTCCATCCTATGTCAAATTTACTATTTTACCCTTCCAATTGAGGGTGGGATGTTACAATTCCCCCCTCCTAATAAAAATTTCGTCCTCGAAATTCTCAATCAGCAGTTCAGTATGACCGTAATCATATGTTCCTATATGTCCCATACACTTTTCTACTCAATGATTCGTTTCCCAAAAGGTCACAGTGACACAGTCAGTCAGTTGTTCAGTCACTTATTTGGCTAACTTTATCCCTCATCACAGTAGATGGATTCAACAATGCTGTCAGTTGGCGATCTCACTGTCTTCACTATCTCTCTAGCCATTTTCATAGTAGTTCCGATGCTATGATTTAAATCACTATTTCCGAACCTGTTATCATTTAATACCTTTTTCTCAATGTACAGACTTATTCTAATACCTTCCTTGACATGCCAATTCTGCGTATCCTTTGTCACTATGATACTTACCATAACTTCCTTTATCTCGTCCTTGACGATTCACTTTCCTTTGGTACCAATACAGTGACATTTAGATCCATTTCGCTATAACCAGTGATAATTTACCTAATGCAGTCATTCTTTATATTCCATTGGCTAAGTGTTCAAATTCAATTCTCCTTAGACAATTTACTGTTCTAAAGTGTTAACGCACTTTATTCAGATATGCACTTTACTCTAGTTCATTTGTCCGATCCTGATCTACTTCAGTTATCCCATGCAGTTTTCCTAAGCCCTTTCCTTTGTTTCACTCATCATAAGCATCTCGACTCAATGTTGGTCTTTGCCTCCTGTTAGGCACTGTGCAGTGTAGCAGTGTATCCCTATAGTAAATCAGAACTCTATAACACAGTCATAATCCTATGAAACCTAAACCACTTACGCATTGTGCCTGTTGACCATTCAAACCTCTAAGCACATGAATCACTCATCACTTCATTCTATACTCATAGTCATCAATTTCACTTTTTGCATATACTTACCAGAATGTCTAGCTTGGACTGTTCACTTTCTTGTTCTATCACTTTTTATCGGGTACACAACTTATTCTTTGAAGCATTCAATATTGTTGTTTTTTTTTCCGATTTCACTGCGTATCCAACTTATGACTCATAAGACTAAACTTACCACTTTAACTCCTGCACTTTTAACCTTTCTTATCACTAGATCTACAACTTTAATTTTCCAGAAATACTGAAGCACTGTATGGAAGGAGATGTAGAACTCTGATATGCTCAGAAGAAGAAGGAGAAAGGAAACTATTAGGGCCAGAGTTACTTTGGATGACAGTGGATAAGGTCAACTTATTTAAGTAATGACTTAAAGCAGCTTAAGATAGAATGAAGAGTTATACTGATGCACACCGAAAGGAAATGGAGTATGAAGTTGGTGAGAAAGCCTTCCTTAGGACATCTCCTTAGAAAGGAATTATGAGATTTGGTAGAAAGGGCAAGTTAAGTCTAAGATATGTGGGTCCTTAAGAGATTCTTGAGAGGATTAGACCACTAGCCTATAGATTGGCGTTGTCACCAAAATTATCACTGATTCATGATGTATTTGATATTTCCATGATGAGGAGATATAGATCAGATCCTTCTCACATCATTCAGACTACTGAAGTTTAGTTAAAAGATGATCTGAGTTATGAGGAGATTCTAGTGGAGATCTTAGACACTAAGGAAAACGACCTCAGGAACAAGACGGTTCAACTAGTAAAAGTCCTATGCATAAACCATTATGTAGAACAGGCCATGTGGGAGCCCTTGGAAGCCATAAGGGAGAAGTATCCATAAATTTTCAATAACTCAGTAATAATTTCGAGGACAAAATTCCTTTAAGAGGTGGAAAAATGTTGGGCCCCAGAATTTTTTTTAGGAGTTGGTTTTTCTTTAGGTCTATGATAGTAGATTTATGGAATGGGTTAGTTAAATTAAAAGTAGTAGGAATGCATAAAAAGGGTATTCTAGGTAGCTTACTTAAGTTTAAAAACCATAAGGCATTGAAGGAAGGGCAAAGTAGATGTTTATCAATCATTAAGGGTAAAATGGGAACAAAGAAGTGTTGTTTCCTTCCTAAAGAGGGGGAAAACGAAAATCGAAAAGAAGGAAGTGAAATAACAAATCAAAGAGAGAGAGAAGAGAGATTTCAGTGGTTGAGACGAAAGAACAGAGTTGAGCTAGGGTTTCATCTTTTCTAAGCCTTCTAGAGAGATTTTGTGTTTGTGTAAGAAGGCAAAAAGGTAGAGGAAGATATAAGCTTTCTTTTGAACTAAACATCTCTTCATTTGGTGAAGGTTTAAGGTAAGAACATTTTACTGCTTTGGACTTTGGAAGGGTTTTGGTTCATGAAGCTTAGGAAATGCACGGGTTTAGGTACTCTTGGATCAATTTTAGTAAATGTACTTTATGGATCTTCAATTTTGCAACCAATTTGAACTTGGGATTTTTGTCTATGAAAAGGGAATCAAGAAAGACAAGAAAATCAAGAGAAGAGGCATATTCGAACAAGTTATAGTCAAGGAATTCAAGGTGGGTTACATTTTTATAATTGAATAATAAGCCATTAATGTTTCTTTCAAGAAAAAGGAAATAAATGTTTTCAACTACTTTTAAATGTGCATTTATTGTTCTTTAAATGCTTTGAGAAAGTGTTACATGTTTTGTCTATAAATTTTGTGGATGAACTATGAAACAAAAATGGAAATGATTTAGAAAGGATATCAAAGTTTATGATATCATATTTCGAAAATGTTTCATTTTGGGCAACAAGTTTTTAAGATGTGAAATGCTTGATTATATGGGCTTATGGTGTTCCCCTAAGTATGTCAACTGCACTTTGACCAAAGGCTTCTCCCGTCTGCCCGCTAGTGGCATAGAGCTCCTTCATGGACTTCCCTAAGTTCACAACTACACAAGACCCTTATAGGAATTGTGTAGTATGTTTTGTTTTGGATCCTCCCAAACCATTCTGATGTGTTAATGTGTTCAAATTGGTTGGCAAGTTTGATGATTCATGAGTTAAGTTTCTTATGAATTATTGATAAATTGAGAATTGGAAGATATATGTATCTTGATTCAATGTGAGTTTTAAAATAGTTTTTGCTTACTACCGATTATAAAATTATTACCCACGAGTTTTAAGCTCACCCCCTCCATTTATGCCTCATCTTCAGGTGAAGAGCATGAGAACGAGTAACCAATGGTGAAGGCATCACTCCGACTTTACATACTTTTGTATTTTAAGCTAGTTTTGTAAACTAAGGCTTTAGTCGCATTTTGAGCAAGTTATTGCTCATGTATTCTTCTGTATTTTGAGATTTTGAAATATTGTTATATTGTGACTTGAAATGCCTATTAAAACCTTGTAAAACACTTATTTTTTGATGTTAATGATGTATGATTGTGTTTTACAGCTGATATTTCCAAATTGTTGAGTTTCATTTTTCAAGTCTTCCATAGGGGTAAAATTTTTGTTCTGACATTGGGAGAAAAATTTGATTAATCTTGATTGAATTAGGCAAAGTTGTCTTTTAAAAATTTGTATATTATCTTTCTAGCTTTCTAACGGTATATAGTACGAAATTTTTGGACATCGGAGTTGAAAGTTATAATCCTTATAAATGGAGATGCTCGGGAGTATAGTTTGTATCATCTGATGACGTCAAATCGTCTAATGACATCATATCATCTAGTGATAATGTATTATATGATGACGTCATATTTTTTGGTGATGATGTCATATTATTTGGTGATAATGTATAATCTAATCACATCATATTTTCTAGTGATGATGTCATATCGTCTAATGACGTCATATCATCTGGTGATAATGTATCGTCTGAAGACGCCATATCGTCTAGTGATGATCCTATCGTCTGATCTCCTTTTTGACCCTATATATGATTGCATTTGTCTTCTAGGTCTTCATGAAAGTTGTAAAGCTTGAAGTTCTCTTTTGAACCATCTAAAGAACACCTTAATCCGAGTTCTTTAGGGAAAGTTATGACTATTTTTCCAATTTGTCTAACCCTTCATCTGGGTTCATCTGATCCTATCATCTGGTCCCATTTTTGACCCTATAAATGATCGAATTTGTGTTAGAGGTCTGCATGGAAGTTATAGATCTTGAAATTATCATTCGAATCATCTAAAGAACACCTTAATCTAAGTTCTCTAGAGAAAGTTATGACCATCTTTCCAATCCATCTAGCCCTTCGTCTGAGTTCATCTATCTGGTCCCATTTTTGACCCTATATATTATCAAATTTATCTTTAAGTCTTCATTAAAGTTGTAGAACTTGAAATTTTCTTTTAAATCATCCAAAGAACACCTTAATCCAATATCTCTAGGGAAAGTGATGAAAATTTTCCCAATTCGTTTGACCCTTTGTCTGGTTTCATCTAATCCTATCCTATGGTCCCATTTTTGACTTTGTTTATGACTAAAATTGTATTCAAGTATTCAAAAAGGTTGTAGATCTTGAAATTCTCTTTCGAACCATCTAAAGAACACCTTAATCCAATATCTCTAGGAAAAGTTATGATAATTTTCCCAATTCGTCTGACCTTTCATCTAGTTTCATCTGATCCTATCGTCTTATCCCATTTTTGACCCTGTAGATGACTGAATTTGTCTTCATGGTATTCATAAAAGTTGGAGATCTTGAAATTCTATTTTGAATCGTCTAAAGAACACCTTTATCCAACATCTATAGTGAAATGTATGACAATTTTCCCAGTTCATCTGACCCTTCATCTAGTTTCATCTGATCTTATCGTCTTGTCCCATTTTTGACCCCGTAGATGGCCAAATTTGTCTTCATATCATGAAAGTTGTAGATCTTAAAATTCTCTTTCGAACCATCTAAAGAACACTTTAATCCAACATCTCTAGGGAAATTTATGATAATTTTCCCAATTCGTCTGACCTTTTGTCTAGTTTCATCTGATCCTATCATCTTATCCCATTTTTGACCCTGTAGATGATAAAATCTGTCTTAAAGATCTTCATAAAGGTTGTAGATCTTGAATTCTTCTTTCTAACTATCTAAAGAACTCCTTAATCTGATATCCTTAGAGAAAGTTATACTAATTGTCCCAAACTAGGATCAATATAGTTGAGGACAAGCACTATTTCAGTTCAATGACTCCGAATGCTGAGCTCTGAAAGCGGGGTCCAGCATCTTACCCTTAATTAAACATATGGTGTGGAATATATTCTCCGTTTGTTCCTCAAGATCTATCTTTTCTTATACATTAAGAGCTCGCCTCACTACTAGTGCTTCGACCTGGACTTGTTGCTCAACTTCTTCATCAGTGTAATTCTCCAACTCAGGCATATCACTTCCATCACTATCTTCTAATTCAATTACCCCATCTCGCAAATGCATGATCTTCTTATTGGGAAATTGGTTTGCCTTATGACCTGAACCTAAACACTTGAAGCATTTGATGTCTCTTTGCTTAGTGCTAGGATTTTGATCATTAGATGTAGGCACACCTTTAGAGGCTGTCTACTTTTCCTTATACTTGTCTTTATTGTCATAGGAGTTATCCTTGCTCTTTTCCTCCTTCTTTGGTCATTTAGGACCCCAAAAATTTGAAGATCTTGAGGTATTACCCTTGATAAAGCTTTTTCCCTTCAATTTTTTCTCAATCTTCATAGCCATGCTTACCATGTCCTCTAACTCTATGTATTGATTAAGCTCTAACACGTTGGCTATCTCTTTGTTTAGACCAGCAAGGAACCGAGCCATTGTAACCTCTCTATCCTCCTTTATGTTAGCTCTTATCATAGTTATCTCCATCTCCTTATGGTAATATTCCACGCTCTTTGTGTCTTAGCTCAATGTTTGGAGTTTTTAAAGCAACTCCCTATAGTAGTAACTTGGCACAATCTCTTTTTCATGATGTGTTTCATCTCATCCCAGGTTTCATCCAGCCTTTCTCCAGTTCGTCTTCTACTAACCATCAATTGATCCCACCAAATAGTAGCATAATCAAAGAACTAAACTGCCGCTAGCTTCACCTTCCTCTCCTGAGAATAATTGTGGCAGGCAAATATCATCTCTACTTTCCATTCCCACTCCAAGTAGGCATCTACATCATTCCTTTCTTAAAATCGTTGCATCTTCATTTTGATGCTGCTAATGTTTTTATCTACCCTTTCAGTCTTTTCCTCCTCTCTGCCTCTTTTAGCTCTTCCTCTATAACCACCTCTATTTCGGCATCTATCTCCTTTAACACCTCTTACATTGTTTCGGCCTCCATACCACTCTTCCCCATTAAATCCATCTTCATCTTGCTCCTCTTCATAGTGATAATGATTATGAACTAGAGGGTTCTCTCTTCTTCTTGCCCCATTAAATCCATCTTCATCTTGCTCCTCTTACATTTGAGAAGTCTATCTTGTCTTTCAAAGTTTCTTTCTTACTGCTCAAACTTGTCATTGAATTCAAGGAATAGAGTCTCTAATTCTGTTGAACTGATTTTGCATTACTTCAAGAGTAAAAAATGTATTTGCTTGGTCCTCTTCACTCCCATCACTCTTTCCATCTTTATTGCTATTATTAGACATGATTAATTCCCGAAAGAAAACATTAGAAACCTCACAACACTCCCTCACATGTTTCTCTCTATAACAGAATTTTCCACTCGTGTTTCACATAATAAAATGGCTTTTCACTATATTATCTCACACTCTTTCCTTTTTCCATATCAGTGCCTCCTTTATTATTACTTTTTAGGATCACTTCAACAAGATCAAGGAAATCAACAAGCAACAAGTTCAAATAGAAAGCACATAACAAGCCTAACAAAGAAAAACTAATAGAAGAAACAAATTTAGAAGCAAAATATTGTACGAACAAAAAATAAATCAAAGTGCCAATACACGGATGAAGAGTAGTGTAGGCAACAATTCCTTTGTCAACTGAACAATTATGAGTGCAACAATTGTTCAAATCAATGTAGAGAAGCAAAGATAGGTACCAAAACAAGAAATAAACTAGGAAGCAAAGAAAGACAAACAAAAATATGACAAAATTCACCGAACCTGAAACCAAAATTTTTTATTTTTTATTTTAATATCCCAATCTGCCCAAAATTTCAAGAATTGAACAAAAGATTCAAAGAAAACGTTTCTTGATAGGTTCTTGAATGAAAGAAGGACAATTAAATGAATCTTGAATGATAAGAACAAATCTTGAATGAAAGATCAAACAAAGATTCAAAGAATCACAATCTTGGATGTTTCTTAATCAATCTTGAAATTTCTTCTACTGTTCACTTTTTTCCTTTTTTATTGTTAAGTTCTTTTCTTTTCTTTCTATTGTTAACATTTTTGCTTTTTTGCTTTTTTTTTGCTTTTTCTGTTTTTTTAATTGATGATCAAGAAAACAAAGAATCAATTAAGGAAACAAGAACATAAAGAGCCAATAATGGCAGATTCATTCCAAACAATTAAACCTTTTTTTTTACTTTTCTAAGGAATCAACAAAGAAAACAATGAAAGATACGGATGAGTTTAATAGAATTAAGCCAAAGCTTTGATACCAACTGATATGGAAACCCCAAGAAAATAAGGTTTTTGAAACCCCTAATCCTATTGAATAAAAACCCCCCATCTTTCTATTCTAAGAACTTGTTAGTTCAAACACCAATTATACGAAATTGAGACCCAAACCGAAAGAAAATAGAAGAATTGAATATGCCACAAGTGATTACCTTGATAAGGGATGTAATCCTTGAATTAACAATAAGAAGAACACACCTTTTTTGAAGAGAATATTTCTCAATTTCATTAATCAACTGAATCTGATGTTTACAAGGATAAAATAAGGTATTTATACCATTGCCCATGTCCTAAACCTAAAACGAATAGTTTACAAGACCTTTTAATGCTAAAACAAGCCTAATCCTAATTAGTTTAGGATTTTATAGCCCAATATTCCAATCTGATCCTAATCCACTTAGGAATGGGCTAAACTAACCTAAATAAGACCAAAATAACATAAATAAACCTAAGGGGGATGGACCAAATGGATCACTCTACTTAGGCCTACACGTTTGGTTGTCCAAAACTAGCTTTAAATAAACCAAGGTAAGTGATTTTTAATGAGTGCACATGCTTACTAATAAATACCCAACCTATAACAAGTCTCTTTGGGCCTAATAAAAAAAGGATAAATAACAAGCCTAATGTATTAAAATAAGTCCATAAGAATAACTGAACTTGTCTTAAAATTTGGCTAAGTATTATCACCTCCACATGCCCTCTCTAGAAGAATCACAAGTTTGACTACTCCACTTGAATTCTCCATGGGTGATTCAGATGTAATGTGACTTTGACCAAACCATTGAAGTGCTTGTTTAAGCCTTGCTACACGTTGCCTTGTAATTGATCCACTTGGCAAAGTAAGCTTGTCTTGGCATGTAATAGGTCCACTTGGCAAAGTAAGCTTGTCTTGGCGTGTTGCACCTTGATCTCCATTGCCGTGGCTTCTTGTATAAGAACTAAACTAATTACCTCCTGAATAATGACGCTAAAAGCTTGATCAAGTAATTGATGTTTGTAAGTCTTAATAAATACCCTCAATAATCAATAACTACACAGTTTGCATAACGTGTCAATCCTGCGAAAAAGGATATTCTAATCTTAAAATTTAAGGGCATAATAAATTGTATAAATTTAAAATGTAACAAAATTAAAACAAAAATTATGTTTGATCATCAAATCAACTTAAGAATCAGTCACGAAAATATTAATAATTCAGTAATTTCAACACACACCTAAGAATCAACCAAAGGAGCTACCAACTGAGAGAAAGGGAATTTTACCTATCCTTAGTGCTAACCTAACTTATTATGAATTACGGGATTATTGGTTCTAGATGATCCTAGGGTTGATTACTCTCTTTTGAGGTATAACCATTAACCCTAAATTATAAACCCTAACTAGATTATAGAAATTGTAATCTCTCAATTAACAACCTACCTAAAACCCTAATTAGTCCTAAAGTTGCATAATAAACTATCGAAACATATAGAAGATCCCTCTTCGAACAATTTACTGATTTGATTTAATTCCTGTTCTATTAAGTCTAACTTTCATTAGCCAAATTTAATTATTTTTCATATGATTCACCCTCTCAGTTTATTATCGAATAATGTGTTGGATTGGAAAAAGAAAACATGCTTTGTTTGGAAAAACGGTAGATTTCAAAACTTTTAAGAAATCATTACTTGCAACGGAAGCAACAAATCCAAATCAACATGCCAATCCATACATGATATGGTATAAGGATAATAAAATATAAACAAGATCAGGAGTATTACCGACTCCTTCGCTATAGCTTTAAATCCTCGCTGTGCTATCCTCTCCTTCTTTATGTATCCAAATCCTTTGCCTTTGACTCTTTTCCTTTAGCAATCTACTTTCTCCTTGTTGTAGTATCCTCAACCAATTAGATTTACCACCTTTTATTCAAGGACAATTAGGTTAACAAAATCCTTTGGTGGGAAAGGAGAAGAAATGTTTGGAGGAGATTTTCTTAGAAGAGGAAGAAGCAAAATTCAAACTCTTTCAATTGGTATTTTCGATTCTCTCTTTCATGAAAGGAGAGAAGGTGTAAAGAACATGCAAGAACTCTTTCTTGCCTACCAATTTCGTATATGCATGGATGGAAGGAGAGAGAGGCATCAAATGCATCACTTCTTTCATTAATCACTCATAAAATAGGCAATAAATGAGATAATTTTCATTTATCTTTATGATGGCTATTTGAAAAGACCATAACCTAAAATTCAATACCCAATTTTGGTTTTGCCAAGAAGAAAGAAGGAAGATGGTCCATCTAATGTACATCTTTCATCTTTAATCTAATGAATGCAAATAGGTTACAAGCCAACATTAAAAGACAACCATTAAATCATTTAATGGTAAGTTCATAACTCCATTTAATGATGATTAACCATAATAAAGACCATCTTTATTTAGCATTTTAATGTCAAATGTGTGGTTACACATTTAACCTAGGAATAACCGAAATTGCTATCTTCTTCTTTAAAAAAATTGCTTTAATATAATTAATCTAATTAATTACATTAAACCAAAAACCAAGCCCATTACTAAATGTACATTTAGGCTTCTTTAATTAGACCAAGCCCAAGATTCAATTATGGGCTTCTAATTAACCTCCATTTATATTTCTTACTTAGCTTGATAACCTTCCTTAAAGCCAAGGGGAGAATCTTATTGGACTTTGATAATTCAAGCTCCAATAAGCCCAGAATTAATTCAATCTCATTGGAATTAATTCTAGCTTATTAACTAAATGTCATTCCACTAAAGACAATTAGTTGAACTCTTGAATTATTAAATATTATGAGAATACGTCTAATTGCAAACCCTATTTAGAACCTTATTATAGTCATCCGCATAACAAAGGGTAAAATTACCGTTTTACGCTTATATTGGTTTTTCCTTCTAGATCTCTCATTTTACTTTTTATGGTGATTAACACATAAGACTCATCTCAGTATTAAGACTTGATGGTTAGCTAGTCCATCAAACTACTGGAGCCATTTTAATCACCAAATCTCCTTAAAACATCTAGAAGAGATGATAACACTATAAACTCTTTATTTGAGTGAATGTTCCCTGATACATGTTTCAATTAATAATTCCAACATGCAAACACTGGATTAATACTCTGTAAAAATCCATTCCATTCATATCAAGAATTATAATGAAACATATATGAGTTCACCACTCATCAAGATTATGGTTCATAATAAGCGAATGCTTAAGTTGTATGTTTTAAGATTAAAGTAACGACCCACTTTATTCTTGAAAATATACTTGATTCCAGATTCATTTAATAGTGTCATTATTGATAGTCAACTACAATCATGATATGAAACTCATCATTCCCTTGAAGTAAACTCCTTTACTTATATGGAGATAAATCGCAACACTACAGTCTAAACCATAATCAAGCGACCAACTTGATTATTCAACTATGAATCAATTAATTCAGATTCTAATAATATACATGTTTCCCATACATCTCTATGTATATGTATATTACTTACAAAAGAATCTTGGTACCTTATGACCAGATATATAATGCTCATACAGATAAAACCAAACTCTTTTGTTTTATTAATAATAAATATTTTCATTACAAAACTGTAACTGAAGAAGATAAAGTTATATGTAAATACAATTGCTTTCTAAGGCACTATATTTACATAATTCCAACAATCTCCCACTTACCCTAAAGCAAGTTTGACATATCCCTCATTCCCATCCCTTCTAGGTGACCCTCAAAGCTCTTTTGAGTCAATGTCTTTGTGAACGAATCAGCAAGGTTTTGCTCGGTGGGAATCTTTATCACATCCACTTCTCCATGTTGTATTATCTCCCTTATAAGATGATACTTTCGCTCAATGTGTTTGGCAGCTTTGTGGTTCCGAGGTTCTTCAGAATTAGACACTGCCCCACTATTATGACAATAAAGTGTAATGGCCTTTTTTGCCTCTGAAACTACCTCTAAATCATTTAGGAACTTCCGGAGCCAGACTGCTTCACAAGCAGCAACATACTCAGCCTCCATAGTTGAATCAGCAATACAAGATTGCTTGACACTCCTTCAAACTATGGCTCCTCCTCCTAAAGTAAATATAGAACCAGAAGTTGATTTCCTTGAATCAACATCTGATTGGAAATCAGAATCCGTATATCCTGTCGGAATAAGATTACTTATAGAGTAAACAAGCATTAAGTTCTTCGTCCTACAAAGATATTTAAGTATACACTTAACCGTAGTCTAATGTTCCATTCCTGGATTGGACTGAAATCTGCTTACCAATCCCACTGCGTAACAGATATCCGGTCTAGTGCACAGCATTGCATACATCAAACTACCAACTGCCGAACCATATGTAATGTTACGCATGCGTTCAACCTCCTATTGGGTTTTAGGTGCTTGTTCCTTTGAAAGTTTGATTCCATGTCTAGTAGGAGTAAAACCCCTCTTGGAATCTTGCACGGCAAACTTATTGAGCATGTTCTCAATGTAGGTTAGTTGAGACAAAGCTATCTGCTTGTTCTTTCGATCCCTTATAAGTTTGATCCCTAGAACATAGGTAGCCTCTCCCAAATCCTTCATTGAAAACTGTTCATTCAGTCATCCCTTAACCGCAGATAACATTCCCACATCATTCCCAATGAGCAGAATGTTTTTCAACATACAGTATTAGGAAAGTAACCTTACCTTCTTGTATTCTTTTATAAACATAAGGCTCATCTAGGTTTTGTATGAACCCATAGGTTTTGATAGCCTTATCAAACCCAATGTTCCAAGACCTAGATGCTTGCTTAAGTCCATAAATGGACCTTTGCAACTTGCAAACCTTATGCTCATTACCTGGCTCAATGAATCCTTCTGGTTGGGCCATATAAATGGTCTCCTCAAGATCCCCATTAAGAAATGCGGTCTTGACATCCATTTGCCATATTTCATAATCGAAATAGGTTGTTATTGCCAAAAGAATCCTGACGGACTTAAGCATGGCAACCAGAGAAAAAGTCTCCTCATGGTCTATACCCTCCTTTTGAGTATAGCCTTTAGCTACAAATCTAGCTTTAAAGGTCTCTACCTTTCCATCCGATCCCCTTTTCCTTTTGTAGATCCATTTACACCCTATGGCTTTTAGACCTGGTGGTAGATCTACAAGGACCCAGACTTCATTAGTATACATAGAATCTATTTCCGATTCCACCGCCTTGAGCCATTTTCCTGCATCAACATCATTAATAGCCTCTGTATACATAATGGGATCTATTTCTTCTTAGTCTGAGATGGCAATTAAGCCTTCTCCTAAACCCAGATACCTATCTGGCTGTCTCACAACCCTCCCACTACGTCTAGGCACACCTTGATGTTCAGGTTGCACTTCTAATTCAACTCTTGATTCCATTTTGACATCTTGTTCTGTCATATCCAAAACAACTCTTGGTTTATATGAAATAGCTAACTCCTTTAGTACTACTTCACTTCTTCCTTTGTGATTTTTCACAAACTCTTCCTCTAAGAAAGTTGCATTTGTCGACACAAATACCTTCTTATCATGAGGACTGTAAAAATAGTACCCTCGAGTTCCCGTAGGATATCCTACAAACAAACATACTTCTGACCTTGGTTCCATTTTTGTGGATTCAGGCTTTAGAACATGGGCTAGGCAGCCCCAAGTCCTCAAATGCCTCAATGAAGGCACTCGGCCAGTCCACAACTCCCTAGGTGTTTTAGGCACCGATTTGGACGGAGCAAAGTTAAGAAGATATGTTGTCGTTTGTATGGCATATCCCCATAACGATTCTAGAAGGCTAGCGTAGGACATCATTGATCTTACCATTTCCAATAGAGTTCTATTTCTCCTCTCTGCTACACCATTTTGTTGAGGTGTACGAGGAGCTGAAAAATTGGAAACAATTCCATTGTCAATTAAATATTGCTGGAACTCTCCAAATAAATACTCACCACCTCGATCTGATCCAAGTTGTTTTAATGGCTTGCCAAGTTGCTTCTCAGCTTCATCTTTGAATTCTTTGAACTTTTCAAAAGATTCACTCTTTTTATACATCAAATACAAATAGCCATGTCTTGAGTAATCATCTATAAAAATTATGAAATATTCATAACCTCCTCTAGCTTGTACATTCATGGGCCCACACACATCAGTATGTACCAGGTCTAATGTGGATTCAGATCTGTTTCCTTTAAAAGGAAATGAGGCTTTGGTCATTTTTCCTTCAATACAAGATTCACAGGTAGGTAATAGATCACTATCCAAGCCCATAAGGATCCCATCCTTTACTAGCCTGTCAAGTCTTTTCTGATTGATATGACCCATTCTTAAGTTCCACAGATACTTTGAATTAATGCTAGAGATTTTGGATTGTCTTGGTTTTATGAATTCTGTGGTGTTTAGTAAGCCTTTCATAGGTTCTATAAAAAAACCCTGTTTAGTTATCGCATCACAAATAAAATCCTTATTCTCATATATTGAAACAACCTTTTCAAAATATAAGGAATAACCAGATTTTATTAGACAAAAAACAGAAATCATGTTCCTTACAATCATTGGCATGTAATAAACATCCTCCAAATATAACCCATGACCACTAGGAAAGTCCAAGATAACTACTCCCACTGATTCTGCTGAAACATAGGAACCATCTGCTATCTTGACTTGAAACTGGCCTTTAGGTAGTCTTTTCATTTGCTGGAACCCCTGCAAAAAATTACAAACATGGTTAGTGGCTCCTGAATCTAATATCCAAGAAGTAGATAAATGTGCCACATTTCTAGTTCCTAACAAACTTAGTAAGCCCATACCTTGTTTGCTTTTGAGGGACTCTAGGTAGATCGGATGCTTTCTTTTCCAGGGGCCCATCTCATCACAGTGGAAACACTTTCCTTTGATGTTCTCTTTGGCCTTCTTTTTCATGGATTTGGCCTTGACCCCTGTTTAGGCCTTCTTTTTCATTGGACCCTTCTTCTTTTCCTTGCCCTTACCCTTGGGCTTAGAAAAAGAATCTACATTAGCTTCTGGCCCATGAGCCTTAATATTCAATATCTCCTCCGTGCTCTGGAGGGTATTCATCAACTCACTCAAGGTGTAATCCTTGTTGTTGAGCTCATAGTCCAACTTAAATTGCTGAAAAGAAGAGTTTAAGCTATTGATGATCATAATCATCTGCGTGTCCGCATCCATATCTGCCCCAAGCATCTCAGCCTCAATGACCGCAAAGATTACCTTCATCAAGTAATCCTGCACCGGTTCACTAGGTTTCTGTCTGAGATTATGAAAGGTTTGGATAACTTTCACTCTTGGAGACCTAGTCCTCACACCAAACATCTCATGTAGGTGATGGACCATTACACTAGTAGTTTTCATACAAGCAATTTGCTTTTGCAACATGCCGCTGACAGAAGCCAGAATATAACACTTAGTACTCTTGTCAGCATTCTGCCAATGCTCATGTTGTTAGACTTGCTCAAGAGTTGAATCTCCACTTGGTGGTATAGGCTCATTTTCAGTTAACACCCATGAAATACGTTCATATTGAAGAACAATGCTAAGGTTACGTCTCCATTCATTAAAATTGTCTGCATTTTCCAATTTGTTATTAGTCAAGAGCAGGGTGAGTGGATTCAATATGTGGTTGATTATGTCTGAAAATATAAATTATTAAAAAATGAGCATACTAGTCAACAATTTATGGAAATTTGTATAAAATCATGATGCATGTATGCATGATGATAGATTTAACAAAACTTAAAAAATTAAAACATTATACGAAGGTTATTTTTCTTATCTATAACAAACTAAGTGACGGTGGGCCATCTTATCCATTAAAAGAAAAACTGGGACCCTCCCACTCAAAAACTACCAAGCATCTCATGCCCAATTTTTTAAGAAGCATCTTAATTTGGTCCATACTTTTACCAACAGAGCTACGGTAGGTAGTTTATTGATAAAAAAAGTTGAGTGTTTAACCATTTGATTCATTCACTAAAGATACCTACAAACCATGCCTCGGTGGGAGGTCACATTTGCTATCATTAAGTGGACTTATCCTTAAAGAGACCCAAATCATGCAAGGTCTAGGATCCATGCCCTCCGATGGGGAGTAACACTTCACCACATGCAAACGGGCCATCATTTGGAGACCGTGGACTCTCACAGGAGCATCCTCTCCCACTCAATCTTTTAGGGCTTTAAGTTTTAAATACCATCTTGTCTAGACGCAATTTATTATCCATCCTATATTGTTTCATTATATATCTCATACATAATGAATGCATGGCAAATCCTAGGGTTGGCAATTTTCTAAATGACATGAAATCACATAATATCACATATTATAAGCATTCATTTCTCCATTCATCACATGAACTAATAAAGCCACTTTTGATTGTCCATCCTAGAAAAATTAAATAATTACAAGCCTTTTAGGCCCAAATTATTCTTCTTGGACTTGGATCTTTCCGCTTCGAACTCTTCACAAACATGATCCGGCCCATTCGGTAAACAAAATGTAATGGCATATATGAAAATCGAATTTTTCACTTTGAAAAATAAAATTCCAACACCAGATTTTTAGAAAACCAAATCTTTGTTTTGACAAAAAATTCCAGCACTAGTTTTCATTAAAATCGAAACTCATTTCATGAAAATAAAAAACCAGCACTTAGTATTTTAGTAAAACCGAAATTTGATTCTTTGAAACAAAATTCCAGCAACTATGTTTTCACAAAACTTATGCCAATACACAAAAGGATACACAGAAAAATTTTACCTTTCTATTTCTTCAATCCATGGCTGCTCCATCTTCATCATTACATCAATTTGTACATTACAAAATCAAAGAAAATAGAAAAAAGAAACCAAGGAGGAAACATGGTGAAGATAGACCACCCTCCTTGTTACAACTAATGAAGAAATCTTACAAGGTAAATTTAACTTCTATGGACAACCAAAAGAGCAAACATACACCATGTATATTTCTATCACATAAAAATATGCAGCATACACAAAAAAATTTCCAACCTATGCATCCAATATATAGGAACTGAAATCATGCATTAGAAACTGGCTCTGATACCAATTGTTGGATCGGAAAAAGAAAACATGCTTTGTTTGGAAAAACGGTAGATTTCAAAACTTTTAAGAAATCATTACTTGCAGTGGAAGCAACAAATCCAAATCAACATGCCAATCCATACATCATATGGTATAAGGATAATAAAATATAAACAAGATCAGGAATATTACCGGCTCCTTTGCTACAGCTTTAAATCCTCGCTGCGCTATCCTCTCCTCCTTCGTGTATCCAAATCCTTTGCCTTTGACTCTTTTCCTTTAGCAATGTACTTTCTCCTTGTTGTAGTATCCTCAACCAATTAGATTTACCACCTATTTTTCAAGGACAATTAGGTTAACAAAATTCTTTGGTAGGAAAGGAGAAGAAATGTTTGGAGGAGATTTTCTTAGAAGAAGAAGAAGCAAAATTGAAACTCTTTCAATTGGTATTTTCGATTCTCTCTTTCATGAAAGGAGAGAAGGTGTAGAGAACATGCAAGAACTCTTTCTTGCCTACCAATTTCGTATATGCATGGATGGAAGGAGAGAGAGGCATGAAATGCATCACTTCTTTCATTAATCACTCATAAAATAGCCAATAAATGAGATTATCTTCATTTATCTTTTTGATGGCTATTTGAAAAGACCATAACCTAAAATTCAATACCCAATTCCGGTTTTGCCAAGAAGAAAAAAGGAAGATGGTCCATCTAATGTACATCTTTCATCTTTAATCTAATGAATGCAAATAGGTTACAAGCCAACATTAAAAAAAAACCATTAAACCATTTAATGGTAAGTTCATAACTCCATTTAATGATGATTAACCATAATAAAGACCATCTTTATTTATCATTTTAATGTCAAATGTGTGGTTACATATTTAACCTAGGAATAACCGAAATTGCTATCTTCTTCTTAAAAAAATTGTTTTAATATAATTAATCTAATTAATTACATTAAACCAAAAACCAAGCCCAATACTAAATGTACATTTGGGCTTCTTTAATTAGACCAAGCCCAAGATTCAATTATGGGCTTCTAATTAACATCCATTTATATTTTTTACTTAGCTTGATAACCTTTCTTAAAGCCAAGTGGAGAATCTTATTGGACTTTGATAATTCAAGCTCCAATAAGACCATAATTAATTCAATCTTATTGGAATTAATTCTAGCTTATTAACTAAATGTTATTCCACTAAAGACAATTAGTTGAACTCTTGAATTATTAAATATTATGAGAATATGTCTAATTTCAAATCCTATTTAGAACCTTATTATAGTCATCCGCACAACAAAGGGTAAAATTACCGTTTTGCCCTTATGTTGCTTTTTCCTTCTAGATCTCTGATTTTACTTTTTATGGTGATTAACACATAAGATCTCATCTCAGTGTTAAGACTTGATGGGTAGCTAGTCCATCAAACTACTGGCGCCATTTTAATCACCAAATCTCCTTAAAAACATCTAGAAGAGATGATAACACTATAAACTCTTTATTTGAGTGAATGTTCCCTGATACATGTTTCAATTAATAATTCCAACATGCAGACACTGGATTAATACCCTGTAAAAATTCATTCCGATCATATCAAGAATTATAATAAAACGTATATGAGTTCACCACTCATCAAGATTATGGTTCATAATAAGCAAATGCTTAAGTTGTATGTTTTAAGATTAAAGTAACGGCCCACTTTATTCTTGAAAACATACTTGATTCAATTCATTTAATAGTGCCATTATCGATAGTCAACTTCTATCATGATATGAAACTTATCATTCCTCAAGTAAACTCCTTTACTTATATAGAGATAAATCGCAACACTACGGCTCTAAACCATAATCAAGCGACCAACTTGATTATTCAACTGTGAATCAATTGATTCGATTCTAATAATATACATGTTTCCCATACATCTCTATGTATATGTATATTACTTACAAAAGAATCTTGGTACCTTATGACCGAGAGATATAATGCTCATATAGATAAAACCAAACTCTTTTGTTTTATTAATAATAAATATTTTATTACAAAGCTCAGAATCGAAGAAGATAAAGTTACATGTAAATACACTTGCTTTCCAGGGCACTATATTTACATAACTCCAACATAATGCACATCCAGAATTAAATTACAACAAATTTAATAAACAAAAACAATCAAATTTCATTAATTCAATGATAAAACTCCAAAGGTGAGTTTAAAACATCTCATTCAAAAATCTTATCATCAAATTGTTGTTCCTAATTATATACAATAATAAAAATGGAAAATAAACAAGAAATATGATCTAAATGGCTGATGGGAGGCAACAATGTTAGAAAACTCCTGATTCGGAAAGTACATCGAGTCAGCTTCTTCTCCACTTCTCTCTTCCTTCTTCTCTTTCTTAATCTCTCGATGAATTTTCCCTATGGTTTCTCAAAAGTGGTTGATGCAAAAGCTCCCTTTGCCTCTTTGTCTTGTTCATTAAAATCTTTTGTGTTCTGAGCAACCTTAAGGTTTTTATGGTTTAAAAAAGTCCAAAAAATCCCTTTAAACTTGACTTTTTGATTATTTGCACATATGCTTGATGCAGTCCATGATTGTGGCCTACATTTGAGCCTTCTATCATAATTATGGCTTGTAGGTCATTGTTTTAACCTAAATGTCTTCCAAAACTCCTCTGTTCTTTGATACTGACCCTGAAACACTAACAAACACATTAAGGTACCTCAAAAACATAATATTTAAGCTCAAAATCATATACTAACCTATAAAACACTTAAAACACAAATAATTAACAAACTAACACTATTATAATATAAACACATACTAAATGATATAATTAATGGCTAAACATATATCAAACTATGAACTAAAACACTATGTAATTTACACTTATCACTTAACTTGACTTGCAAGGACAAAAGGGCCATTATCATACCATGTGAACTAACATTGATGCTAGTAACATTATCATTCACTTTTACATCACCAAGATTAAACCATTTTCACTTAAGTAGAACAACCTTTTTTATCCTTAATTTAAAGCAACTTTATTATTTTTTAGATGACACCATAGAAGTTAATAAATTCGTCGTCATGTTGTCCCTAATAACAACCCCATAATTTTGGCTTCTATGTCGACTGTCATGATCTTTAATGTGAAATCTAACTCCATTATTAGTGCAACCTGTATATTTTTTTCCACATATATGAGGCCCACATACCAAAGCATATAATACTGTCATCACCTCTTCTAATTTACGGTTATGTAACCATATCATCTATAGAAAAAATATAATTAGAAGTTAATCTAACCTACAGATTTCCATAAGTTCATAATATTCCATCAATAACCTACTCAAGTCCTAAATTGTAACATCCCATTACCTGTGAGGAGGCTAGAATAGTAAATTTGTATTTTCATGCTCATGCATAAAATGGCATACACATACACATGAATAGTGAAATTGTTATGCATGGAAATAATTATACATGCATTCATGAATAATTTTTGGCATATTTGGACTGAGTTGTGATTTTGGAAATTTTGAGATTTTTGAATTTAATCATATTGGAAATTTTATTGATTAGTGGAGTTGTAACATTTTTTAATTTTGGTGTTAATTTTCAAAATTTATGGAGAAAAATGAAAAATAGGAAAAAGGAATCAAAAGAAGATTGGAGATAGTTATATTGTAAAGATGTGATTAAAGGAATTAGTCAAGAAAGAAACTTAGTTTAGGCTTAGGTGTTAAGAAAGTGAAAAGTGTCACTTAGTTAAGTTGCTTCTATAACCTTGTAGAAGTAAGTAATCAATAACTGAGAGTTAAAAAGGGTTGAGTAACATGTCTTAAGTGTCATTTTCTAGCCACCTTCTTCGAATTTCCTTTCACTACATAGAGTTTTCCATCAAAATCCTTCCGAGAGTTTACTTTGCTTTTTCATATCCCTCACCACTTCCCCCACTGCTAAGTGTTTCTTCTACCTTAAAAAATACCTAAAGTTGGTTAGAGTTCACAGTGGGTTACGTGTTCTTACATGGAGTTTAGGGTTTTGGGATAGTTGAAGATTTTGGAATCTTTAACAAGTATTGAAAAAATCTTTTAGAGTTATGGATTTATAAAATAAATTTGATGAATTTACTGTCAACTGCATGAACATGGGATTTACGTGTATATATTCATAAACACTGTGTTAATGGGATGAAAATATGAATATAGTGTTATTCTAGTTTTAATGATTATTAGTGATCAGATGTTGTAGAAATGAATTTTGGAGTTTGAAATAGAAATAAAATGGTGTATAGGATCAGTGTAGAAAATTAAAGAATAAAAAAGTGGTATGCTCTGTTTTCTTTTTCTTCACTGTGCATGTAAATATATATATGTGTGTATGTTTATGTGGGTAAGTGAAAGCTTTAGAGATGATCAATAAAATGGTTTTTGAGTTGAAAAATAATTTTAAAATTATGTTCTGAGATGGGAATGAGTGTTTAAATGGAAGTTGAGAGATAACATGGAGATTGAGAATGAAAGCTAGAAATGCAGAAAGTTGACAGAGCATGAATAAGTTGAATATGAATTTTTAGCTTTTTATGATTTTTTATTTTTAACTTTTATATTTTGGAGTAGTATGAATTTATGGTGATTGATTTGTTTGAAATGAAGTAGAAAAACTAGAAATAAAAATTTCAAGTGTTCGATTTTAGATAATGAAGTCTTGAAATTTTATGGGAATGAATAGTAACAGTGTTGAGTTTTTGATCTGAAAATTTCGTAAATTTCCTCTACCGAATTTGACAGATTTTGACAAAATGGTCTTCATGAAAGTTCTATATCTTTCTTTTATCTTTCTATTGATATAAATTTTGTAAGTTTTGGAGTTCTGGATAAAATGTTATGGAGGTTTGAAGTTGTGATGTCAGTAGAGAAGAAGAAGGATTCGCAGGTCCATTGAAGTGTCACGCTCGTACATGCACACAATCGTGACTTCACAGGACCACCCAAGATGTCATGGTTATGCATGTGCATGATTGCCACCTCGTAAGACCACCCGGAGTGTCGCGATCATGCATGTACACGATCGCGACTTCCCTGTTTATCCTAAGGAGGTTATTTTCTAAACATACTTTAATCCTTTTGTTATAACTTCTTCATCCGATGTCCAAATGACTTGATTCTTGAACCAATAGATTCCTAACACATTTTCATACCTCTCCACAAAAATTGGTAGCATTATGAATTGTTTTGAAAAAGATTAATTGAAAAAAAGTGAGAGAAACTGTTGGAATGGTATGAACTGGTGTTGTTTTACTAAATATATTTTGGTGTTTTGATTATATATGAATCTTTAGGATTTCACATGAGATGATTTTTTATTTGGAGTAAACTAGATATATAGGCCTACAAATTCTCTTAAGAATTCAAATTTTGATTCGTTCTCTAAGATATTGAATTTCTGGATGGAATTTGTACATAGTACACTATTTTTGAATAAGAACAGTCTGAAAAGTTTTAAGGTATATCTTCCACTTAATTAACCAAATTAAGTGATTTTGGTGTCAATAGAAACTTTTGTAGAAGGAAGTGTTGCCTAATTTTGCCATTTACTTTATTAGATTTATTATACAAAGTTAACCTGTATGTATATTGGGAAAAAATCTGAAGTGGTCAATGAAGTTATGTTATTGGTTTTACATTGTTTTTTATTGGTCCAAATTATAAGTATACATGGTATTAACAAGAGCTTTGATATCTAAATGATTTGTTTTAAGGATCTCGATAAAGTACCCCAAAATTGTCATTGAACATGCATTGTGCATATTGTATAAGTACATATGCATTAATGAATTTATACAATTGTACAAAAGTGTGATATTTTTAAATGTGTTTTGTATAATATAGAGGAATTCATTGGATGCTAGTCGGACATTGCCGGACCATCTACGGAATAGCATTTTGGAGCTTACTGTGAGGCAACCTAGATGATTTCCTAGGATTGATTTGTTTTGAATTGATTTGATTCGTTAAATTTAAAAAAAAATACTCAACTGTTTACCAATTATTTCTAAATTTTGGACTTGAAGTTCGAGGAGTTTATTAATTGGGCATATATTGTAAGTGTTTTGAATTGATATGAATTCCTGAATGACTTTAATTCTCAACAAAAGTTGAATGCCGGACTTAGGTCCAATGAATGTGAAAAATCTGTCTAAACATTTGTATAAGATTGTGATATATGACATATTCAATATTTGATGCATTTCATAAAATGCATGCTCAGATAACGGTGTTATGACTTGAGTAGCCAGTTTGAGGTGCTTCCACATAGAGCTTTGCTCCGTGATTTCTTATTCTGTAAGTAGAGATATGCTCCGTGATTCTGTTTGACTGAACCCTATGGGCCAGTATTTGTACAAGTTTGTGATAGGCACTCGGTCACAACAATAAGAACGAATGTGAGTCTCATGCATATAGCATTAATATAAGACTGAAATCCATAAATGATTTGCAAAGCTGTATTGAGTGATCCTATGTTGTGCCATGTTGTATGAGTTGTGATGTTTTGAATTAATATTTGTGCATATGTGAAGTGTGTATCTGATCCGATGAAATTATCAATGATGGTTCACTCATTGAGTTCACAAAACTCATCAAAAATTATAATGTGGTTTTTCAAGCTTGAAGAGTACCTCGTTAGACAAACGGAGTATACCTATGGCATACAAGTAAAAGACAGAGGTCGGGATTAGTTAGTGTTTGCATTAATATTTCCTTTATTTTGTATCAAATTAAGTCTTCCGCAATTATTATAACTTGTGTATTCAAATATTTCTATTTTGAAATAAATTTCCAAGTCGGAAATGTTTGTTTATGGTTTTTGCAATGTAATAAAATTTTAAAAAGTGCCCCAAATGGCTATTGAAATTTCTAATGATTGTATTACTATGATTGAAAATGTTTATGAATTAAATTGGGCCCGATTTGGTTATTGATTTTTGCACTTTATGTTTGTGGTTTTGGAAAAAATTGTATTGAGTTTTGAATGATTGAGTGCTCTAGCATGCCACCCTCCCAGGGCACAGACTTGGATATCCCTTAGGATGTCTAGCATATGTCTTGTGGGAGTAGGGTGTTACATAAACCATGATGAGAACTTAATCTTATGTCTTTCTTTAACATTAACAATTCCTTTGCTTCAAATCTCATCTTTATGCTCTCTATTTAAAAAAGTAAATAGATGTCATAAAACACATGTTAAATGTTATATTTAAATATGAAATACATACTCCATATATAAATCGACGTCCTCACAATTGTTCAAAATATGCTAATGGTTAATTTCAAGTTCATCTTTAGTTAACTTCATATATTTTCCTATTCTAAATGGCCTTACTTTTGGGGAGAAAACTAATAAGCCACCATATTGATTGAAATAAAAGTTACATTCTTTTTTATTAAATCTTGTCTCCATGTCGTTTAAGTATATCGAATAAAATTTCAACCATTCATTTGCTATATAGGTAATGTAAGCGGGACCATGGACTATCGAACAAGACTAGGAAAAGAGCTAGCCATGCCAGAAGGGCCCATGACCAAAGCTAGGGCTAAGAGACTTAAAGAGGCTCTTTACACACATGTGGGCTTTTATCTTGAGAGGATTGTAACATCCCGTTCCCATACTAAGGGTTAGAACCCTAAAATTTGGTACATGTGAGATTAAAGAGAGATTTAGAAAATGCATTTCATGCTCATGCATAATGACAGCATATACACACACGTGAATTGTGATTTTTGCACATGAAAATAACTGTTCATGCATTCATTTGGCATTTTTTGGGTATAATTGATTTACAAATGTGATTATATTGAGAATTATGAATTATATGTGTTAACAATTGGGATGGAGTGTAAAAGTAGTGAATTATAATTTTTGACAAAATTTGAGAATTTTCTACAATTTAAGGGTATTTTTGGACTAGGAAAAATGCCAAGTGATAGAAAAATTGATAAAAGATGGTAAAACTAAATGTCAAATGGCAATAGCAATTTTAATATGCACATTAAGATTTAATGACAAGTTTCATTGAAAATTGGGAGAAATTTGGAGACAAATAGACTGATTTCTAATAAATATGTAGTAGTGTAAGCAAGAAAGTATTAGCATTCATTTTTTTATTATTAAGTGGTGGGTGTCATGAGCTTTTAACCTCCTTGCTTATAACCCACGAGTTACCCAATTAAATAACCATTTCCTTTATCTTTCACTTAAACAAAAAACTCTGTCCTTCTTTATTCTTTCAAGCTATGACACTCTCACTCTCACTCTCCTTACGTTGAACTTATGTTATCATCCTTCACGTTAAGACTTCAACACCTTGTTATGTTGGAACCCGATCCGGAGACCGGACCCCAACTGCTTATAACTTAACACTCTTACTCTTGCTTTAATTCCACATCTATTGGACCCGTTTCCAAAGCCCAACTTCCTGAGTCCTGAAGCCTTGTGCTTATTACCTTGCAGGGTCATTAGCTGTAACTCAACATTCGTGGCGAGCACACACCAATTAATCATCAAAATCATGAGTTGACTTGTTCATACAAAATGTATCCTTAAGTCTCGAGTTCGATTTGAAACAAGAATCACCTCAAAAGGAGTTGTATAACTCAAGTTATGCTTAAAAATCCTAAAAGAGCTCATACTCCAAATATGATCTCCAAACCGACCATTTACTTACTTTAATGAAAACTTCTTCAATTTAACTCCAAATGGTACAAATTTTTGTAGTGAGAAATATATATTTCTTATAAATCTAATGGTTCAAGTATCACCTCAATTGTAGGTCGGATGAGGGATTTATGCCCAAACGAATAGACTATGTTCACACCCAGAATCAAATTGAACCTCTTTTGGCGCGATTTCCATAAATTTCTATTTATAAATCCGATTTCATTCGTTTTTTGACCATTTGAAAGTAGACATCTAGCTATACAACTTTTATGAAGACCACAAAACGAGATTCAGCCCCTAACTTTGTCCAAAGGAACATTTTTCCCGTAGCTGTCCGTTAAACGGACAGCTAACCGCTTCGCGGAAATGTGTAGTACGTTTTGTTTCGGATCCACCTGAACCACTTTGTTTGTGCTTTTTTTTAATGTTTGGTTGTTTTATGATGTGTTAAGTTTGTAAATTGTTTGATGGGATAAATGTTGTGAAAAGATTTGACAAGTAAGAATGCTTTTATTAATGTGACATTGTTTTGAAAATGAAGGAAAGAATGATGATTTTTGCTTATTCCTTGATTATTAAGTTGTTACCCACTAAGCCGTCGAGCTCACACCTCATTTCTCCTCCACAGGTGTCAAGCGAGAAACCGAGTCACCGCATCGGGATTGGGACAATACTCCGATGCCTTTTTGCTTTTGAAGTCATGTTTAAAGCATTAGCTAACATCTTGGATAATTGTTATTCTTTGTAAGTTCACTTTTGTCGTTTTGGATGTATTAGGGCTAGAATGCCCTTGAGACTTAGTATTGACTTGTTTCCATGTAAATGTAAGAGTTTTGAATATTGAAATGCATCTTATGTAATGTTTTCTCAAATGTAGCATGAAATGGGTACATTGGACAAAAGAAAGAGTTAAGTTAGATTAATTGATGTTTTGGAGACAATTAGAATCCTAGGAGTGTGCTACAGCTTTTGAAGTATATTGGGTTTGAGTTGTGTTATGGAAGTTGGAAGAATGAATTTTTATGCAGGTTGTTGAATTGGATTGAAAATTTGGCTAGTTACACTTTTAGGGGAGGTGCTGTCCATTTTTCTTAAAAATGGGCAGAACCTTCAACTGATGTTTTGACCTTATTAGAGTTTGAATTTAAATGAGATGTCTTCTTGAAGAATGTAGAACTTGTTGAGATCTTTCCAATGACATAAAGTTTGTCACAATCGGACTTAAAATGAAAGAGTTATGAGAGGTGAAAGGTTTCAGCTGCTGTTGATAGAAGTAAAAATTTTGTAGTCCCTTTGAATGGGTTTTTCACCCTCTTAGAGACAGTTCTGATTTTTGCTTTCTTCATACAAAATGTAGATTATCTTTCTATATTTAAAATGAGGTATTATTTCCAATTATCGGAGTTAGGAATAAAAAGTTATGAGGTTGAGAAGTTGACAGTTACTGTTCATTCTGTCAAATTACTGTTCCATTGGTTTTTATTTAGGCTGAAACTTTAAGTGTGTTTTTACCTTTCTTAATGACCGATTTAATTTTTGCACCCTTTATAAAGTTTGTAGATCCTTTCTTTATCTTTCCAATGAGGTAAAATGTGTCATTTTTAGACTTGTGTGCTAAAAGATATGAATTCTCAAATTCTTGGTATTGTGTAGGGAAATTGACATTTTTAGTGGCAGCAACTTTAAAGCAAATTTTGACCCTCTTAATGACTAAAGTAGTTTTTAAATCCTTCTATGAAGTTGTAGGGCTCCCTTTTACCTTTTTATTGATACGAATTTTAGACTTCGGGAGCAAAAGTTATGATGTTTGTAAATTCTAAAATTTTCCTGCAAATCCAGACTTCATTCTTAGACGTGGCCACGTCTAGTCTCTAAACCTCTTAAACATGCCCTCATCTAATCTCTGAATGTTCTCTCACTCTTTTGCTTGTAACTTTTTCGTTTGGCCTCGGATTCACTCGGTTTTCAAAGCATTGGGTTCTAAAGAAAATTTTATACCCCTTTTTAGTAAAATGAGAGTGTCGGGTTTAGGGTCGGAATTTCATGGGTAATATTGATGAGAGTCAATTACGTGACGGTTTCGGATGTATTTCTGTTTTCGGGCGATTTGTGAGCTATAGAGATCCGATTAAAGCGATTTTTGTTTCTAATTAACCCAGAGATATGGTTTTGCATTTTAGCTTAGGAATCGGATTTTGTTATGGGCCCTAAGAAAATCAATTTTATTGGAGGATAATTAGGGCAAATTTACCAGGTTTTGTTCAGATGACGTTAAATTGAGTTCGATTTGAGGTTTCTTTCGTGGTGAGGAATCCCTCCCTCGTGGGATGGGCGTCCAGACGTCTCGTAGGACGTCAGGCCCGCGACTCACCGTGGAGCGGTTCCAACATGTTACCTCCCTTATGTTGATGAAACCCACTTCTATTCCATCTTGTTCTTGCATATATTTATTATGATTGCAAAAAAACTGGAGGAGCTAGGGTTTCATGGTGATTGAAGAAGCTTTGGGTAAATCAAGTAAGTATAAGCATCACTCTTCTTTAATTATTGAATGAAACATGTTATGATGATAGTTTAGTGTTAAATCATCATAAAATGAGGATGGACACATGCTAAAAATGTGAATGAGGAATGTGGTAGATTCATGTCTTGCTTTTACATGGATGATGATTAATGATTCATAAATTGATTTAGCGACGTTTTAGAGTTTGAATGAATCCTTAATGAATTGAGAAAGAAGTGCAGAAAAATTGAATGATGAATGGATATTGTTATGTTCTATTTTTGATGGGTAAAAACATGGATCATTGGTTGTTTTAGGAATGGATTAGATTGGGTACGGAAGTTAAAGAGAAGGCAAGTATAGTGTCTTGAAAAGAGAAGAGCTAGGATGAAAGTTTAGAGAAAAAAGATAATGGTGTTTAAAGTGGTTGGAATATGTTAGCTGTAACAATTCCACTGGATATGCTTCTGTAATTTAGCCATACCATATTCTGTAGTTATCTAAATGAGATGGTTATAATTTGGATTAAATTAGAGACATAGTGTTATATTTTGTATGAAGATGTCGAATTCAAATTTTGTAATTTGGAGTTTCCAATTTCAACTTGAAGTTCAGTACTAGGTATAGGGAAAAAGTGCAGAAAAACTAGATACATATTAGGTTTTTGTTCTATTTTTTCCTGATGAATTAATGTGAATCTTTTTGGGTGTTTTTGTGATGATGAAAAATGATTATAAATCTAAAGAGAGGGATTAATTTGGTGTCTTGAAATGTAAAGGATCTAGGTGATAGTTAGAAGTGAAATGAAAGTGGAAATGAAGTTGAATATGTGCAGAAAATTGATGATGAATGCATATGTATGTGTATGTTCTGTTATTAGTGTTTATGATCAATCATGGGCTATAATTTGGTTATGGATGATGTTGAGTTAAAAGGGAGTTATAATATTGGGTAAATAATGAGTATTGAACTAGAAATGATAGATTAAGCATGAGGAATTGAAAGTTGTAAGTAAAGAGTTAAAATATTTTGATCTGAAATTTCCATGAATTTTCTGTACTGATATAGAAAGTTTTTGACAAAATTGTCTTCATAGAAGTTATAGAGCTTTCTTTAAGCTTTCCATTGATATAAAGTATGGAGATTTTGGACATTGGAGTAGAGAGATATGACTTTTAGAAGTTTGTGATGTTGCATGGGATGGCCATTCAGGATAGCTATATTGTTCTGAAATTTTGACCCTTTAGAGGCAAAAATTGTTCTCGAGTCTTTGCAGAAATTGTAGATATTGCTTTTATCTTTCCATTGATATAAATTTTGCAAAATTTGGAGTTATGGAGTTTAGAAGTTAGGATGTCTGTGAAGAAGAAGTGGAAAAGCACCGTCGTGCTTTTTCGAAGTTGGATAGTGAAAGTCGCTACTGTGCAATTGCACGATAGCGACTTTGAAGTTTTGAGAGGCTGATGAACATTCAATAGTTTTTTGGTTATAACTTCTTGATCCGACCTCTAAATGACCTTATTTTTTAGCATTGGATTCATAACATATTACTATATCTCCCGATAAAAATTTATAGCTTTTGGTTTTGACTCAAAAAAGATTGATCGAATGAAAGTAAGGGTATCGGTTGGAAGAGCATGAATTGGATATTTTACTGAACATGTTCCAGTATTTTGATGATATCTTGATCTGTAGGATTCCAAATAAAATGAATTTTAACTTAGAGTAAGCTAGAGATATAGGCCTACTAATTGTATCAAGAAGTAGAATTTTTATTCTTTCTCTAAGATATTTAATTTCTAGATGGAAGTTGTACATAGTACACTGCTTTGATATAAACCTAAAGTGAGTCAATGAGAAAGGAATAGAGATTTTAATGGTTTTAGTGAGGCATAAACCTAAGTATAAATTATACTTAGATGAGTTTTGATATAAGAATGATTTTATAATGAAATTAAGGAAAAGATACTCGGGATTGTTAGTGAACATGCATTATACATTACACAAATTTATATGTGAAAAACTGAATGTTTATGTGATTGTGCAATTGTTGGACCCCGACCTTTGTGTGAAATTTAGAAATAGTAAATGAAATTAAATGAGTACTTTTGTATATGTATTGTGTTATATATGTAATTATGCTTTAAGGAAATTGATGAGAAAAGAATTGTTTGATTTGATAACTTTGGGTTTTGAATAGATTTGTATGGGTTATGAAAGTTCAAGTGGATGAGTTGATTGAAATGAAGTTAAAAAGCAATAATTAAATAGAAAAAGTGTGAGAATTTGGAGAATTAAGAAAAGTTTGACTTTTTGGTCATAGAGAGTTGGCTTTTTGATTTAGGTTGAATTTGAGAAAGTGATCTTCATGAAACTTGTAGCTTATGTTGAAAGCTTTCTGTCGCCGTAAAGTATAATATTTTTCGATATCGGGATTAAAAGTTATGATCAGTCAAAGTTAAGTATTAGTTTGCTTTGTTTTGTGAAAATGTCCATAAGTGTACATTTAGGTGTACTATGTTTTGAGACAAATTATGTACTGGTGTAGTCTGAATTGAGTTAAGTGGTCAACATGAAAGTCATAGAAGATTTTGCTAGCTTTTCAATGATATATTATATGTTATTTGGGGATGTGAGAATTGAAAGATATGAAATTTGAAAGTTTGGATGTTGTTTTAGGATGGAACATGTTTGGCAGAAACTTTGACTGAAAATTTGACCTAGTTAAAGGTTGAAATTGCATTTAAGTTCTTCATGAAAGTTTTAGATTATGTTTTGATATTCTCATTGATGTGACGTATGCAATTGTTGGATCAGGAAATAAGAAGTTATGATTTTTACAAGTTTCAGTTACTGTTTTAGCATGATTATTAGATGACAGAACCTTTGATTGGAAATTTGACTTCCTTATAGGCCAAATTGATTTTTCTATCCTTCATAAAAGTTGTAGGTGGCTTTCTAATCTTTGCATTGATATAAAATATGACATGTTTGGACCTTGGAGTGGAAAGTTAAAAATTTTGGAAGTTATGTGATTGTGTAGGGAAATATTAAATTGGATAGAATCTTTGATTAGAAATTTGATCACATTAGAGATGGAATTTATTTTTGAGTTGTTCATAAAAGTTGTAGAGCTTCCTTTAATCTTTCTATTGATACTAAATTTGTTAATTTTGAAGTTCTGAATCAAGAGATATGGTTTTTGGAAAATTTGGAATTTATTTATATGAAAAAAGAAAAGAAAAGGAAAATTGGAGCCAGATGGTTCGCGATCGCGAGCCGTCGCGATCACGAACGGCTCATTTAAGAGCTCATGATCGCGACTAGCTGACGTGAGCCACGATCGACTCCTGGTCGCGAGCCGACTAGGCTCGCCGGCTCAGCAGACCCTCTTTCACTATTTTACTCCTAACTTTTCCGTCCAACATCCGATTGATCTGATTTTTGAAGCGTTGGATTTCTAAAACATTTCTATATCTCTCCATACCAAATATATGAATTTTGTATTTGATTTGAAAAAGATTGATTGAATCAAAATGAGAGGATCAATTATAAGAGTATAAGTTGGAAATTTTTCGGAACATGTTTCAGTATCTTGACAATAACTTGATCTGTACAACTCCAATTAAATTGATTATTGAGGCAACATAAAATAGAGACATGGGGCTACAAGTAATATGAAGGAATTGAATTTCAATTTAGCCCCTAAGACTTTCAATTTCTAAATGGAAGTCGGGTTTAGTGTGCAGTCTTGGATTAGAAAAATCTGAAAGTATTGTGGCCATAACTTTTTCTTTAGTAATCCAAATGAGGTGATTCTTGATTTGGATTAAACTAGAGAAATATATCTACAAATGTTCAGAAGGACTCTAGTTTTAATTTAGTCTTTAAGAATGTCAATTTTTGGATGGAAATAAAGTGCTGGAAAATGTTTTAGCATAAGACAAGTTCGAAATGCTTAGAGCATAGGCGTAGTGCACCAAATTAAATGGTTTTGGTGGCGTTATGAAATTAAAAAAATAAGGAACATTTCTCTAGAAGGAAGTTTTAGAAAATTCCTTCAATTTGATGGTTAGAAAAATGTCTTAAAGTAAGCATGATTTAAAATGCGCTTTAGGGGCAATATTGGAAGGTTACTTTAGTTGATAAGTTTATAGGCTTATAAGGAAGGGTTTTTTGGTCATTTTTACATTCATTAAAGGGGCAAGACTTGGGCTGTCGTTTTAAGAATGAGCAAGTCACGACCCTTAAAGAAAAATAAAAAGGAAAATGAAAGAAGAAAAGAGAGAGGGTGAAGCTTTCCGTGGTGAATGGAGAAAGAGGAAAGAAGAACTTAGGGCTTTGATTTTTCTTGAGTTTTAAGGGGTTTTGATGCTTTCATGAAGGAAAAAGAGGGAAGAAGACAAGAGTTTCCTTCCAACCTAAGGAAATTTCAAAAATGAAGAAGATGAAGGTAAGGGATGATTTTTAAGCTTTCAATTTTTAGTGAGATTTTGGTTTATTTGACTTAAGATTTATATGGGTTTGTGAATTATGAAGTTAATTTTGGTGATTATGCCTTAGGTGAGTTAAATTGGGTGTTTATTAATTAAGGAATTTCAATATGGATGAAGAAAAGGAATGGAGAAATTGAAGCTTTGGACAAGTTTCAAGCATGGAAATGAGGTGGGTACCGTGTTTACATTTCAAATTATAAGCTAATTGTGAGTTTTCGAAAAATCAAGAAAGAAAAATCGATTTTAAATTATGATTTTTGAATGATTAAATTCCTTACTTTTTGAAAGATTTGAACAATTGTTATAATGTACAATGATTTAAGAAATTGCAATTATTATCAAACTCATTGTTTTTCGAATAATTTGAATAAATTAAGAAATGCCTTCAATTGATCATTTCATTGGTTTTAAAATGAATGTGAAATTGCCATACGAATTTTAGATGATGAATGTGCAATGTGAATTAGAATTTGTGTAAATTATGATTGAGTTTTGATATGTGAATGTCAATTTGTTTGAATATGGCTAGAAGAAGAGAATTGCGTTGGCTGCCATTTTGAGTTAATTTTTGGGTTTATATGGATTGGTGTGGAGTTGAGAGATTGAAGAATGTGGAGTTTGAGATTTTTGTGTGCAGGTGCTGGAAATTGATTGAAGGTTGATGATTTTTGGCTAGTTGAATTATGGGGAGATGTTGTCCAAATTTTTATCATGGGCAGAAACTTTGCATGCATTCTTCCCTCTTAGAGTGTGAATTAGATTGGAGGGTCTTCTTGAAGAATGTAGTTCATGGTTAGAGCTTTCCATTGGTACTTTATATGTCATTTTTTGACTTAGGAATAAGAAGTTATAAGGTTTGAAAAAATTCGGTTATTGTTTGAGCTGTCATTTGATAAGCAACAGCTTTGAAAGCATTTTTGCATCTCTTAGAGATTAAATTGATTTTTGCATCCTTCATGAAAGATGTAGATTGTCTTTTAATCTTTCCATTGAGATATAATACGCCTTATTTGGAGGTAGGAGTAAGAACTTATGATGATGAACATATTTCAGTTACTGTTCATATGGTCATTATATAGGCAGTATCTTTTGAAAGGTTTTTTTTCACCTCTTTAGAGTCTACATTGATTTTTTCACCCTTCATGAAAGATGTAGATTGTCTTTTAATCTTTCCAATGAGATATGATATGTCATTTTTGGGGTTAGAGGTAAGAAGTTATGAGGGTTGGAAATTTCATTTACTGTTTAATTGGTCATTGTATGGGCAGTAACTTTGAAGTAACTTTTGACTCCCTTAGAGGCCATAGTGGTTTTTAAACCCTTCATGAAAGTTGTAGAGTTTTCTTTGATCTTTTTATTGATACCAAATTGGCGAACTTTGGAATTCGGTGTGAAGAGTTATGAATTTTTCATTTTAGTTTAAGAATCGGATTTCTGATTGGGCCCTAAGCCTTTATACTTCAGGAGGGAAATTAAGGTAAATTTTTCAAGACCTGTTCGAAGGTAAATAGATTAAGTTTGTTTTTGAATTGTTATGAAATTGATTGAAGAATTGTGGTTTGCTATATGACATGTGTATGGAAAAATTGCTATATGAAAGTATGTGCATTTGTGAAGTTAAGGTGTCTAGTATGACACAATATGAAAAATCAAGTTTTCGAAACGTGCCTTTGGGCAATCCGATTTTCAAGTGTGGTTTATGTGTTATGTGGGTTTGGTCAGGTCCTATAAGAGGGACAAGTGCACTTTTCTTATTTTTAAAGGCTTCTCCCGCCTGCACGCTAGCGGCATTGGAGCTCCGATTTTGGACTCCCATAAGTTCGTGGCTACACTGGACTGCTATGCGGGAAAGTGTAGTACGTTCCGTTCACGGCTGCACAGGACCGCTATGCGGGAATGTGCAGTACGTTCCGTTTTGGACCGAACCAAACCATTCTGATGTGTTATGTGGTTTTGATTCGTTTATAATATGACGCATTTATATGTGATGCATTCATGTTTCGATTTTATTTGTAAATTGTGAAAAGTTTTGGAATTTTGAGGAATGAAAAATTGGGGTTTTCCAACCGTGAAAGTTTTGAAAACTGATTATGAATGATTTTGATTGATTTAAAAAGTTTGAAAAATAAGCCTTCGATGATTTTCCTACTGTGAGAATTTTTATAAAATGTCAAAAGTTTGAAAAAGATGATTTTTGCTTATTATTCAATTTATAAACATGTTATCCACGAGCTATTAGCTCACTCCCCACTTTCATCCCCATCTCCAGGTATTCGAGCAGGAGATCGGATGAAAGAATGTCAAGACGTTTTTGTTTGATTTTTGCATAGCTTGTAATTGGTGTAATGTGAATTTAATTTTGGTTTGTATATGGCTTGCAGAGCCATGAATGTTTCTAAGCATTCACTTCGTGATGTAGATGATTTATGAGTTTGTAAAACCCTTTGCTGGTTTGGGTATGTTTGTTGGACCCTGTTTCCAAAGTCCAACTTTAGACACAGAAGCGTGATGCTTAGCGCGTGGAGGGAAGTTGAAAATTTAGAAGAAAATCTCCCTCGGAAACAAGGCGGGCGTCGCCGCGGCGAAACGCTTCAGGAAGCCACACCGCGACGAGCTAATGAACCACCCGCGAAAGCAATTTCACCACGACGAGCAAACGGTCTCGTCGCGACGAAAGCCCTAATACCCACAGAAACCAAAACTTAAACTTTCATCCATTTTCAATCAAAACAACCCAACCCAAAATAAACTTAAACATGCACATAACCTTCCAAAACTTATCCTCATGTTAAAACGATTTAATGCGAAAGGGTGAAACTAAAATCAACATCATCCATATCTCATTGATAACCAAAAGAAGAGTTTTACAAAGCTTTAATGGCATTTCAAGCCATAATACATCATTTGAGTTCAAGACCAAAAATACAAAATACCCTTGAACTAATAAAACGTGAAATGTGACTAAAGCTTTGAATTCCAAAAGATAACTTGAAAATACAAAAAATATGACAAATCGGAGTGATGCCATAACTCTTGACCTACTCGTTCTCTTGCTCATCACCTGAATAGGGGAAGGAGAAATGGGGTGAGCTATAAAGCTCATGGGTAACATATTTATAAGAAAGAAAGAAAGAAAACTTTTTTCAAAAACATAACTCATTGCCGTTGTAGCACCCCCTTACTATAAGGTATACACCGGGACGCCCGTAGGTCATTCCGATACATATCCTACGATAAGGGTGAACTACAAACAATCACTACTGTACCTCACATGGCATCAAATCATAAAGCATCAATACTGAAAATCACTAATTTTTGAAACCATAAATTTTTCTCATTTCATAACATCAAAAGCAGTAATTTACATAACTGTCAATTTTTCACTGTCTGTACATTACTCCAAAAGAAATCTACTACAAAAAGCCTAACTAGGTCATCCCTAAAAAATGTCAGCTGACCGACCTGTGAGCCCTAACTTCTCTTGCCATCACGATCTACACGGTAGTAAAAGTCTCTCTAGAGCTAGGAGTCTACTCTCTCGATCCTGAAAAATAATTTGCAATTATGGGTGAGTTTGCGAACTCAGTGAGGAACCATCATCGATGATTCACCCAATTCATGCATAGTCAAACAATTCACAGTTATATCATAATAGCCTATTCAGAAGTACCGCATGATTATTCACATGAACACAAGGCGTTTTGCCTTTCACTCAATCAAGACATTCAATCAAATGCATATGTAATACGTATGTGACCCTCTTCCAATTTATTACATTGTTATGATCGAGCGCCTAATCTATCCCAATAAGGGCGCATTAATCGGTAAGCCTGAGGCTCTGAATCACTGTGGGATCGAGGCCTAATTACATTGAGCTTTAAGTTCTCGGTGGCTGCTCCGGTCACAACTATCAATTACTGATCATGCCTTTATGCATGGAATGCATATGTCGAAACAAAGCAAAGCCAACATCATAATCGATCCCAAATTAACACATTCACACAAGTAGTTCACAATTAATCACATTAAAATCACATATCGCACTTCTATGTCATACTCTCCCAATACATCGGACCTCTTGTCCGGAATCCAGTCATAAACAAACGCACAAGCCCTCCATCATTCTCCACAGTGTTATAAGTGCAAAATTATAAACAATTAATAATTGAGAAACCATCTAGGTTACTCACCAAATAGCTTCCGAGCTAATGCCGGGAAGTCTCGACAACGTCCGTGGGATGACGTTCCAACTGTGCCTCTATAACATTCAAAATATTCACACATTACCAAATGCACAATCAGAAATATTAAATAATTCACATGTAGCAATTTAGATGTGTACAATGCATGTTCGTGACATTCCCAGTACCATTCTATAATTCACGTCACAAAATATTTCCCTATGTCTTAGGAACCCATAGACACCAAAATTACTCAAGTTAGACCTCTATAGGTCCGGATATTGTCAAAATTTTAATCAATTCTCTCACTTAGATTCAATCCCTAAGTTTCGATTAAATCCCACAAGTCCACAATTCCACATGGAGAGGTAGATAATTGTCTTATGAATCCGACGCCTCAAGAACCAGGTCAATCGGAGGTCGGATGACAAAGATATAAGCAAAAGAAGCTTTAGGATAAAACAAAAGATAAGAGAGTTTACACTTATTTCCCTCTCTTCCACCATCTGCATTTCTAACATGCATAACTCTTTACAAACTTATCCAAAAATTACAAACAAGATCTAATTGGAAAGATCACAAGAAACCCTACAAGTTCCATGAAGGGCTCACAAACCAATCTCACCTCTAAAGATGCCAAAAACTGCTTCAAAGTTACTGCCCATAAAATTACCATATGAACAGTAATTGTGTTATTCCAATCCTCATAACTTCTTACTCATAACTCCAAATAAGGTACATTATACACCATTAGAAAGCTCTAAACATTTTCTACAATATTCAAGAAGACCCACCAATCCAATTCACTCTCTAAGAGGGTCAAAAACACAAACAAAGTTTCTACCCAATGAAACAGTAAAACTACCATATGAACAGTAACTGCACTCTACTAAAAATCCTATCTTTCCATTCCTTATGCCAAAAATTCCAAGGTACAAGTGAAAAGAAAGATTAAAACATGTTCTACAAGTTTCATGAATAACTTGGAAGCAAATTCAATCTCTAACCAACTCAAATTCTCAATCAAAGGTTTTGCCCATAAATGACCCCCTGAACAGTCACACAATCTTTCAAAAATCATAACTCCTTACCCAAATGTCCACAAAATGCATACTTTATATCAATAAAAAGATCAGACAACATAATAAAACTCTCATGAAGTACTTGGAAGCCAATTACATTTCTAACTAGGTCAATTTCTTCCATGAAGTTGGCTGCCCTGTTAAAGCTTGTTAACTAACAGATGAACTAAATCAGATTCATTCTTGCAAAATCCATAACTCACAATTCGTACATCTACAAATAGCATATTATGCACCATTTTAAAGCTAAAACATTCTTCTACAACTTTCCAGAAGACCATTTGAGCTAATTAACATCACAACAGTCCAGAATTCAGCTTCAATGCATAATCACCACAAACCTTATACTTAACACATTTTCCAGCACTAAGCATATTAACACCCAAAAGTCAACAGATCAGTATTCTCAACCTAGATATCGAAAAATCTAATACTTAGTGGTAATGGAAAGATAACAAGACCATATTCATGTTTCATGCAGAGCTTGAAATTTAATAACACCTCTAAGGGTGTCAAATATGCACTCAAAGATACTGCCTAGTCACACATTTATCATAACAGTGCAACACTTTTCGAAAATCATAACTTTTCATCCCCTTGGCAAAAAATTCCATAACATATAACAATAAAAAGCTCAGAAAATATACCACAATTCTCAAGAAGTACTTAAAACCAAATTCCATCTCTAATTAGGTCAAATCCTCCCATTAATGTGGCTGTCCTGTTAGGGTTTATGAAATCGGTATTTAACCTAAACCATAACAAAACTTTACAAACTTGTATCTAATAATCCTTACATCCAAAATTTGCAAATAATACCTCATTAGAAAGCTACAACAATCCTCTACAACTTTCTAGAAGGTCATTTGAGCCAATTCCACCCTTAACATTCCAAAATTAATATCAGAACAAAAAAAGCACAAAACCTATGCAGTTAGAGTCACTTACACACAAAACACATTTTGTGCTAAATTACCACCTAAACTTTTACAGACCATAACTTTCAATCTACACATCAAAAAAATTCATACTTAATGGCGTTAGAAAGGTAACACAAAAATCTTCAACTTTCATGAAGACCAAATTAGCAAATTCAATCCAAATCAACAAAAAATTGATATCTTTAGAGACTGATTCAAAACATCATTTCTTCACAAAACTTGTATCCCTGTGTCTCTAGTTTACAACGAATCAATAATTACCTCATTTGGAAATCTACAGCAAAAGTTATTCCCAAAATACCAACGCATGTCTGTGCAAGAAAATGGCTGCTCGCCGCGGCAAGAAAACTGGAGCGCGCCGCAACGTGCTCATCCGCAGGTCGCGACGTGCGAAGGCAAAAACCTCCCAAAACCTGTTTTTCCTACTTTCTTCAACCATATTCCTCCCATATTTCAAATATAAAACATGTAAACCCTAAACCATCTCTTATACATCATTTCTAAGCTCATTCTAACCCAAAATCATATACAAACACAACATGATCATCAACCCTAAAAGATTAAACCATTTTTCATATACCACTCAACAACCATTTTCTATACATGATAAGCTATAATGGGGTTTCATTTAACCAAAATAAGATGGAATAAACTCATACTTACTTGATGATGCTCCAAATTCTTCAAAAATCTCTAAACCTAGCTTTCCTCTTTTTCTCTTCTTCTTCCTTTCTCTCCAACGATACTCTCCCTCTTTCTCTTCTCACTTTCACTTTCTCTTCTTCTAATTTCTTTTACTTAGGCCTTAAATGAGTGAACAAATACCATTATGCCCCTCCATGGAATGCCTTAGCCTCTCAAACTTAAGTGATCTTCCCATTTTGCCCTTATTCATTCTTACTTCTTCATTTTCACCTACACCATACTATACTCTAACTTAATCGTAATTCTCCATTTAATACTTCCAATTCCATCAATCTAAGAAATAAATCCTCTAATCATGGACATGCTAATTAAACTTTAAACAAACTTAATTTATCTTGAAAAACCATATAATCAAAACAATTCATACTTAATAAAATCACAAAAAAATTAGGGCCCAACATTTCTCCCCCTCTTAAAAGAATTTTGTCCTCGAAATTATTACCTGAGTCATCGAAGAGTTGTGGATACTTCTCCTTCATGGCTTCCAATGGCTCCCACGTGGCCTCTTCCACCGAATGGTTTCTCCACAAGACTTTGACTAACTAAACCGTCTTGTTCCTGAAGACCTTTTCCTTGGTGTCCAAAATCTCCACTGGAATCTCCTCATAACTCAAATTATCTCTCAACTGAACCTTAGTGGTCTAAATGATATGAGAAGGATCCGATCTATACCTCCTCAGCATGGAGACATGAAAGACATTATGGATCTGAGACAATTCTGGGGGTAACGCTAAGCTGTAGGCTAGTGGTCCAATCCTCTCAAGAATTTCATAGGGAACAATATATCTCGGACTCAACTTGCCCTTCTTGCCAAACCTCATTACTCCTTTCCAAGGAGACGTCTTAAGAAACACTTTCTCACCGACTTCATACTCCATCTCTTTTCGGTGTGCATCAGTGTAGCTCTTCATCCTATCCTGAGCTGCCTTAAGTCGTTGCTTAACCAGATTGATTTTATCAACTGTCATCTGAATCAATTCTGGTACTATCAGTTTCCTCTCTCCTTCTTCATCCCAACATATCGGAGTTCTACACCTCCTTCCATGCAGTGCTTCATAAGGAGCCATCTGAATGCTCGAATGGTACGAATTATTATAAGCAAATTCGACCAATGGCAAATGCTCATCCTAAGCTCTTTTGAAATCCATCACACATGCCTTGAGCATTCCCTCAAGTGTCTGAATGGTCCTCTCAGATTGAACATCCGTCTGAGGGTGAAAAGTCGTGCTAAAATTCAACTTAGTGCCTAAAGCTTCTTGCATGGTTCCCCAAAATCTCGAAGTAAACCAAGGGTCTCTATCGGAAACTATAGAATCTGGAATCCTATGCAATCTCACTATCTCATCAATGTACTTATTTGCTAGCACATGTAAAGAATCAGTCTATTTAATTGCCAAAAAATGGGCTGATTTCGTCAACCGATCCATAATAACCCAAATGGCATCATGCTTCCTACTGGTTTTGGGCAAACCCATCAGAAAATCCATAGTTACCCTTTGCCACTTCCACTCAGGAATGGACAATGGCCTTAACTTACCTGAAGGTGCCTGGTGTTCAACCTTGACTTGCTGACACACTAGACACTTACTTACATACTCTGCTACATCCCTCTTCATGCCCTTCCACTAGAAATGCTCTCTCAAATCCCTGTACATCCTAGTGCTACCTGGGTGTATGGCATAAGGTGCATTGTGTGCCTCATCCAAAATTTCATCCTTCACCTCCTTGACATCTAGAATACAAAGTCTGTTTCTTACTTTCATGAGCCCATCATCCCTCACTACTACTTCAGAATTCTTACCATTATGAATTTCCTCTCGAAGCTTGCTCAATTCTGCATCCAATGCCTGTAACTCCCTAACCTTCTCCCTGAGTATTGGCCTCACTATGAAATTAGCTAGAAGGCAATTTGGTTCCTCCTGCTTCAAGCTTATCTTAAGCTTGGTCGTTTCTTCCAATAAAGTCAAATAAACTGTCTAAACAAGGGCTATTGAGGATTTCCTACTCAAAGCATCTACCACTACATTTGCCTTCCCTGGATGGTACTCAATCAACAAGTCATAATCCTTAAGCAATTCTATCCACCTTCTTTGTCTCAAATTTAGTTCTTTCTGGCTCAGTAAGTACTTGAGGCTCTTATGATCAGTAAAGATCCTCGTCTAAACCCCATATAGATAATGCCTCCAAATTTTCAAGGCAAAGATCACTGCTGCCAATTCCAAATCATGGGTCAGATAATTCAACTCATATGGCTTCAATTGTCGTGAAGCATAAGCTATCACCCTGTCTCCCTACATCAATACACAACCAAGACCCTTCCTCGAAGCATCACTATACACTGTATACCCCTCATCTCCAATAGGCAGAATCAAAACCGGAGCACTTGTTAATCTGTGCTTGAGCTCCTCAAAGCTCTTCTGGCATTCATCACTCCAGATAAACTTCTGATTCTTCCTCAATAACTTAGTCATCGGAGCAGCTATCATGGAGAATCCTTCCACAAACCTCCTGTAATAACCTGCCAGACCCAGAAAACTCCTCACCTCTGTCACTGTCTTGGGTGCATGTCAATTCACTACTGCTTCAACTTTCCTCGGATCAATATGTACACCATCTCGCGAAATCACATGTCCAAGGAATGTCACCTCATGAAGTCAAAACTCACACTTGCTGAACTTAGCATAACGCTCCTTCTCCCTCAATGTCTGCAATACAATCCTGAGATGCACCTCATGTTCTTCTTCCCCCTTTGAATACACCAGAATGTCATTTATAAACACTATGACAAACTGATCCAAGTACTCCTTGAAAACCCTATTCATAAGATCCATAAAAGCAACTGGAGCATTGGTCAAACCAAATGGCATGACTAAAAACTCATAATGCCCATACCGAGTCCTAAAGGCTGTCTTGCTTACATCAGACTCCTTGATTCTGAGCTGATGATAGCCTGACCTGAGATCAATCTTGGAGAAGACCCTTGCTCCCTGCAGCTGATCAAACAGATCATCTATTCGTGGCAGAGGATACTTGTTCTTAATTGTCACCTTGTTGAGTCTCCGATAGTCAATACACATCCGCCATGTTCTATCCTTTTTCTTGACAAATAGAACCGGTGCTCCCCAAGGTGATGAACTTGGTCTAACATACCCCTTCTGTAACAGTTCCTCCAACTGTTCCTTAAGCTCCCTCAACTCAACTGGAGCCATCCTATAAGGCCGTACTGAAATAGGTGCGATTCCGGGAATCAAGTCGATGGCAAACTCGATTTCCTTCACTGGTGGCAAACCTGGTAATTCCTCTGGGAACACATCTGGAAACTCCCTCACAATCAAAAAATCCTCTAAATTCCCTTCATTCACATCGGTATCCATAACATGTTCCAAAAAGGCTTCACACCCCTTACCCATCATTCTGTCAGCTAGCAAAGCCGAAATAAGTCTTGGCGATGGTGTTTTCCTGTCCCCTCTGAAAATCACCTTCTCACCATTGCACAGATCAAATTCCACCTCTTTCAGGCCACAATCCAGCTTCGCCAAATATTTCTCCATAGCATCCATTCCCAGTATAACATCTAACCCTTTTAGGTCTAGAGGCAGTAAGTCCACTACCAATCTAGCACCATCAATGAAGAGTTCACAACCCTTATATATTTGACTGATCACCACATTCCTCCCTAGAGGAGTACTAACAAGCAAAGGATTATCCAAAGGCACTGAATTCACACCATGCAATGTTATGTTTGTAGAAATAAAAGAATGCGTGGAACCAGAGTCAATTAAAACATATACTATTGAATCAAATAACTGAGTCATACCCGTGACAACCTCAGGTGCAGCTGCAACTTCCTCCCTAGTCATGGAAAACACCCTTGCTTGTGCCTAACCCCTTGGCCTTCCTGGAGGAATAGTCTTCCTTGCAGGTCCAGAGTTGCCTACCTTAGTAACTGGCCTAGTTTCCACTGTTTCTACTCGCCTCGGGGCTTGAAACTGTGACCCCTCTTGTCTTGGTACCTGTGGACAATCCCTGATCATATGTCCCTTCTCTCCGCATCGAAAATAGGCTCCAAGTAACTTGAAGCACTCTCCTTGGTGAAGTTTCCGAAAATTATCACATTGCGGGTTTGTGAACCTACTCCTTCCTGCTCTTCCAGTGCCTCCCACATTAGAGGCTTGCCCTGATACTGCCTTTACCTGCTTGTTCTTGGTAGAGCCACTGCTACCCACTTCACTCTGTGTGTGATAACTCCTTGTGCTCCTCTCAGGCATTGGAGCACTCATTCCTTTCTTAAAAGACTGCTCCCTGTTCTTCCTCTTCCTGCTTCCTTCATTTCTTATATTCTCTAGTTTTTCAACCTGGAGTACAGCATCCACCAATTGTTGGTAGTCACAGAAGTTGTGGATCAAGACTATCTCCTTGATCCCCAAAAGAAGACCTCCCTTAAACTTACGGCATTTATCATCCTCGGTCGCCACAATGTTGGCTGCATATCAAGAAAGTTGTGTGAACTTCAACTCATACTCTCTCACACTCATGTCCCTCTATATGAGGTTCAGAAACTCCCTGGCCTTCTCTTGTACATAAACCCTGGAGAAGTATCCTAAACACTTCCACAAAGTCTCTCCATATCAGTACCGGTGGCACAACCTGAATGTGAGGCACTGATTCTCACCAATGCAGTGCGTCTCCCTGTAACAAACTAATTGCATAGTCTAACTTATCCTCATCTAAGAACTTCATCTGAAATAGAACCCTCTCGGTCCTCTTCAACCAAGCTTTAGCCTCTTAGGATTAAATCGTTCGTTGAAATCCACGACTCCAAACTTCTGAGCTTATCATCCGTCCTCTCTCTCTTGGAGCTTACATCGGAACCTAAGACCTTTGACCCATGGCATATGTGAAAGCCTAAGCAAAGGCTTGAAAGAAACTCAGATCCATGGGATTTTCCTGAGGCATAGGAGGAGGCGGTGGAGGAACTTCTTGTTGCAAACTAGGTGCCTCAAAATTCAGAGTAGAATGTGTCCCAGCATCTTGCGGGACATGGGATTCATCCGTGCTCCTATGGAAAGAATGAGATCGAGTCATAGCTCCTCGAGTTCTCTTTCGAGGTGGCATTTTCACTCCTTCAATATAAAACCATTGAAAATTTAGTTCAAGCAAAACAATTTTCAAAGTATGTAAAAGCAGTTCAAGTCATGTAAAACAAGGCAAATTGTGTAGAACAATTTAAAACAATGCAAGTTCTTCATTGAAAACAATGCAATGATAAACTGGACCTAAACCTAGTCGCTCTGATACCACAACATGTTGGACCCCGTTTCCGGAGTCCAACATCGGACAAGGAAGCGTGATGCTTGGCCCATGGAGGGGAGACCTGAAGTTGAAAATTTAGAAGAAAATCTCCCTTGGAAGCAAGGCGGGCGTCGCCGCAGTGTGTGTCGTTTTCACGGCGAAACGCTTCAGGAAGCCATGCCGCGGCGAGCGAAGGGACTCTCACTGCGGTGAACCCGTGAAAGCAATTTCGCCGTGACGAGCAAACGGTCTCGTCGCGACGAAAGCCCTAATACCCACAGAAACCAAAACTTAAACTTTCATCCATTTTCAATGAAAACAACCCAATCCAAAATAAACTTAAACATGCACATAACCTTCCAAAACTTATCCTCATGTTAAAACGATTTAATGCGAAAGGTTGGAAACTAAAATCAACATCATCCATATCTCATTGATAACAAAAAAGAAGAGTTTTACAAAGCTTTAATGGCATTTCAAGCCATAATACATCATTTGAGTTCAAGACCAAAAATACAAAATAACCTTGAACTAATGAAACGTGAAATGTGACTAAAGCTTTGAATTCCAAAAGATAACTTGAAAATACAAAAAATATGACAAATCGGAGTGATGCCATAACTCTTGACCTACTCGTTCTCTTGCTCATCACATAAATAGGGGAAGGAGAAATAGGGTGAGCTATAAAGCTCGTGGGTAACATATTTATAAGAATGAAACAAGCAAAACTATTTTAAAAAAGATAACTCATTACTGTGGTACACTTTTGAAACCATAGTAATTTCACATGTAGATATCATTATCTCGAAATGCTTGATTTTTAAACACTTCATGAGCAATTTTAAAACATGTATGCATCAGATGTGTTAACATATTGTAAGCACATAAGCACAGCATAATGGTTTGGGTAAGTTCGGGTTCATGACGCACTACACATTCCCATATAATGGTCCTGTGTAGCCGTAAATTCTTGAGGGAGTCCTTGAGGGAGCTCCATGCCACTAGCGGGCAGGCAGGGGAAGCCTATAAATGGGTCAACGTGCACGTGACAGTTCTTGAGGGACTACAACAAACCCACATAACACATACAGTTCAAAATCTTGTAAAGTTGTTGCCAAAATGGCGCTTTCTTGTAAACTTGCTTTTCATAACCTTGATATCCTTGTAAAAATCATTTCTGAAAACATGATTTCATGAGCATGTGTTCTTTTAAAGAGAAACCCTTTTCAAAGTCTTTTCATCAATCAATACAAATCATGTAGCAACATATAACAATTCACAATGCACTCAAAAAGCAAATAAAGCAACATTGATGATGCAATTTAAATCATTAAATCTTTTTTTATTTCAACAAAACAATGAGCGGCTTATCTACTCTATTATAAACGTGTACCCACCTTGAGTTCCTTGCTTATAAACTTGCTTAGGAATGTCTTTCCTCTTGTTCCTCTTGCTCCTCTTGCCTCACTTGATTTCCTTAATCAATAACCGAAATTCCAATCAATTTGGTGTAGAAATCGGAAAGTCAGACTTTAACAAAACAATCTATAATTAAAGCTGAAACAAAAATTCTATGCTTAAATTCCATCCAAAATTTGATATCTTTAAATACTGATTCAGAACTTCATTTCTTCACAAAACTTGTAGCCCTATGTCTCTAGTTTACAACGAATTAAAAATTACCTCATTTGGAGATCTACAACAAAAGTTATGCCTAAAATACCAAAGCATGTCTGTGTAGGAAAATGGCCGCTTGCCGCGGCGAGAAAGCTGGAGCGCGCTGCGGCGTGCGTGCGTGCCGCGATGTGCTCATCCGCAGGTCGCGACGTGCGAAGGCAAACACCTCCCAAAACCTGTTTTTCCTACTTTCTTCAACCATATTCCTCACATCTTTCAAATATAATACATCTAAACCCTAAACCATCTCTTATACATCATTTCTAAGCTCATTCTAACCCAAAATCATACACAAACACAACATGATCATCAACCCTAAAAGATTAAATCATTTTTCATATACCACTCAACAACCATTTTCTATACATGATAAGCTATAATGGGGTTTCATTTAACCAAAACAAGATGGAATAAACTCATACTTACTTGATGATGCTCCAAATTCTTCAAAAATCTCTAAACCTAGCTTTCCTCTTTTTCTCTTCTTCTTCCTTTCTCTCCAACGATACTCTCCCTCTTTCTCTTCTCACTTTCACTTTCTCTTCTTCTAATTTCTTTTACTTAGGTCTTAAATGAATGAGCAAATACCATTATGCCCCTCCATGGAATGCCTTAGCCTCTCAAACTTAAGTGATCTTCCCATTTTGCCCTTATTCATTCTTACTTCTTCATTTTCACCTACACCATACTATACTCTAACTTAATCTTAATTCTCCATTTAATACTTCCAATTCCATCAATCTAAGCAATAAATCCTCCAATCATGGACATGCTAATTAAACTTTAAACAAACTTAATTTATCTTGAAAAACTATATAATCAAAACAATTGATACTTAATAAAATCACAAAAAATTTGGGGCCCAACAGTGTTAAAATGCAGCCGTTATGATGCCCGATTTTTGTTAAATAATGATTGAGTAAAGAATTACAATAAGAATTAGTTTTATTAAAGATTAAGTTGAGATATTGCAGGATTAAGAATGATAATATGAATTGAGTTTTGATTGAGGATGAATTTTCCAAATGGGGAAATTATATTATTTTTTATTTGTATAAGATTGAATAAAGTTGAAAGGAATGAAAATGAAAAAAAAGACCAGTTTTGGATTGATTTAGTCATAGGTTACCAACGCGACCCTTTTGTTTTATTTCATAAGTTTATGATTTCGGATGTTGGCAATTTGTTCAGTTCGATCGCTCCGTTTGTATGCTTTGTTTCCGAGCTAATTCGTTTTGATTCCATTACGAATCTGATTTCAATTCGCACCCATTTTGTATTCGTTTTGGATTTATTTTGCTTTGATTCCTGTTGAGATCTGTTTGATTTGCTTGTGATTCATTCCATTACTTTGTGTTTTCGTTTCCATTTTTCGTTTTTCCGGTTGGGGTCCGGTTCCGAGATCAGGTCCCAACAGCAATTAATAATATGTGTTCAATATGTGCTTTCCATAATGATGATACAAGATAGAACGTTTCCATCCATATGTTTTCGGATCACGAAAGCTAATGCTAATTTGGAACATACTGTGAGTAGACCTAGATGGTCTCATTTCATTAATTGTTCTGTTTTAAATTTTGTATTGATTGGCTACTAAATGTCTATATAAATGTGTTTGATTGTGTTGGTTTCCGGACAGGAAGTCCTATGATTGTGACATTTGGTTGAGATATTGAAGTGCTGCTTGTATGTGAATGAGATGAACTAAGTGTATATAATTTAATTGTTAAATGATTTCTGAAGGTACATTTGCATGTACGTGAAAATATGTTGAATGCTGGACTAAGATCCGATGATATGGGAATGTGATTGAATGGCAGCACGCAAATGTGATTGATGCATTCCATTTCATGAACGCATAAAATATAATGGCAGTTGTGAACTGAGTATTCGCCGATCAGAGTTTAAAGCTTAATGGGTGAAAATGAGCCTCGAGCTCAAAAGTGATTCAGAGTCTCAGGCTCAACGTTTAATGAGCCCTATATGGGAAAATTATCAATAAGCCCTATATGGGGCAATTGTCAATGAGCCCTATATGGGATAGTTTAGGCACCCGGTCATAACAAAGTAATAAATGAAAAGTTGGTCTCATGCTCACTGCATATGCATAATATGAATGATTAAATTGTATTGATTGTGGAATGTGAAATGTTGTGAATGTGATTTATGTGTTATGTGACTAGGTGACGGTGAGCCATCGATGATAGTCACTCATTAAGTTCGTAAAACTCACCCAAAATTTGCAAATATTTTTCCGGATTAGATGAATACCCCGTTAGGAAAACGGGAGTATACCTACTGCATACAAGTGAGGGATAGAGGTCGGGATCAATTCGCATCTGCATTGTATTTCTTTATTTTTGTACTGAATTGTATTTTTCAAAAATTATTGTATTTTGTGTATTTGAATATATTTTTTGTGTATAACTTTCCAATTGGAAATAGGTTTTGCAAAAGAGATTGATGAAAGTGTAATATGTTTTGTTTCTGGAATGGGCTCTAGTGATTAATGAAATTCTGATATTTGAAAAATGTTGGTAACTCTTTTAAATGAAAATGTTTCTGAATAAAAGTGGGCCCAAATTTTTTATTACTAATTTTCATGTACGCTTAAAAAAAATTTATACTGAGTTTTGACTGATTAAGTGCTCTAGCATGCCACTCTCACGAGGCATGGTCTCTGATATCACTCAAGATTTCGGGCACATGTCTTGCAGGAGTGGGGTGTTACATATGTGATATTAGAGCCTAGAAGTACTACCTAATATGGGCATTTTTTAAATATGTGTCTAGTCACATGCATTTTATCATGTCATAGAAGACAGCGACAACTGATCCCAAGTATGAGTCATATGCATGGGCATTCCTTAAGAGTTTGAGTTGTGAGAAGCACTGAGAAAAATGATAATCTGTCAGAGTGTGAGAAAAATAAATTTTTGGATTTATAGAAATGAGAAATAGTAAATGGATAGATATGATAGATAAAGGTTCAACACATTTGTATTGGTGAATGTATTATGAATATGATATCAATATTGTACTGTGGTAATATATCCTTGAATGTGAAATAGATGGGAATACATTGTTGTGGATTGATTAAGGAAAATAGATATATGGTAGAAAATATCAAATTTAAAGTGTATAAACAAAGTTAGATGAAAACAGAATTTTCCATGACCTTGAGAGGCAGAAATTGGGCTTGGAATGGTTGTTTGATTATTATGATAAGAGCTTATGACTCAGTGTGAGAATATGTTAGTGGGATTGAAATCAAAATTTTAGGATGATTATGCATCTATGATTCCGAAGTGATTATGAACTTACGTAGGTAAGACGAAATAATGGAAATTGGAAGGTGAGACGATGATAACAGTAGATGAAACAGTTGTCAAAGTTAAGTTGATTTGCCTATGTGAGTGAACGTCTGATAATGGGATCACCATGACAAGTAAAAATATTGAGCATATATGTTTGATATATGTAGCACCCCCTTACTATAGGGTATACATCGGGATGTCCGTAGGTCATCCCGATACATATCCTACGATAAGGGTGCGCTACGAACAATCACTAACACTTCACATGGCATCAATAATCATAAAGCGTCAATATGAAAATCACTAATTTTTTGAAACCAAAAATTTTTCTCATTTCATATCATCAAAAGCAGTAATTTACATAACTGTCAGTTTTTCCTTGTCTATACATTACTGCAAAAAGGAAATCAAAAACAAAAAAACCTAACTAGGTCATCCCTCAAAAAGTGCCAGCTGAATGACCTGTGAGCCATGACTTCTCTTGCCAACTCGATCTACACGGCAGCAAAAGTCTCTCTGGAGCTACGAGTCTACTCTCTCGGTCTTGAAAAATAATTTGCAATTTTGGGTGAGTTTGCAAACTCAGTGAGGAACCATCATCGATGGTTCACCCAATTCATGCAATACACAAACAGATCACATTTATTCCACAATAATCCATTCAGAAGTGCCACATGACTATTCACATGGGCACAAAGCAATTTACTTTTCACCCAATCAAAGACATTCAATCAAATGCATAGGTAATGCGTATGTGATCCTTTTTCCAATTTATTACGTTGTTGTGACCGAGCGCCTAAATTGTCCCAATAAGGGCGCATTAATCGGTGAGCCTGAGGCTCTGTGTCACTGTGGGCTCGAGGCCCAAATACGTTGAGCTTTAAGCTCTCGGTGGCTGCTCCGATCACAACTGTCAATTACTGATCATACATTTATGCACGGAATGCATATGTCAAAATAAAGAAAAGCCAACATCATAGTTGATCCCAAAGTAACACATTCACACAAATGGTTCACAATCAATCACATTCAAATCACATATATTAAGTAGGGCACTCCTATGTCAGTATCTCCCAGTACATCGGACACCTTCGGTCCGAAATTCAGGCATAAACAAACGCAAGGCCCACCATTATTCTCCACAGCGTTATAAGTGTGAAATTATAAACAATTAATAATTGAAAAACTATCTAGGTTACTCACCAAATAGCTTTCGAGCTAATGCTGGGAAGTCTCGGCAACGTTCGTGGGATGACGTTCCAACTGTGCCTCTATAACATTCAAAATATTCACATGTTACCAAATGCACAATTAGGAATATTAAATAATGCATATGTAGCAATTTAGATGTGTACAATGCATGTTCGCGACATCCCCAGTACCATTCTATAATTCACATCACAATATTTCCCTATGTCTTAGGAACCCATAGACACCAGAATTACTCAATTTGGACCTCTATAGGTCCGGATAATGCCAAAATTTAATCAATTCTCTCACTTGGATTCAATCCCTAAATCTCAATTAAATCCCACAAAGTCCACAATTCTACATGGAGAGGTAGATAATTGTCCTATAAATCCGACGCCTCGAGAATCAGGTCAATCGGAGGTCGGATGACGAAGATATAAGCAAAAGAAGCTTTAGGACAAAACAAAAGATAAGAGAGATTACACTTATTTCCATCTCTTCCACCATCTGAATTTCTAACATGCATAAATCTTTACACACTTATACAAAAATTACAAACAAGATCTCATTAGAAAGATAACAAGAAACCCTACAAGTTCGATGAAGGTCTCACAAACCAATCTCACCTCTAAGGGTGCCAAAAACTACTTCAAAGTTACTGCCCATAAATGACCATATGAACAGTAATTGTGTTCTTCCAATCCTCATAACTTCTTACTCATAACTCCAAATAAGATACATTATTCACCATTAGAAACCTCTAAACATTTTCTACAATCTTTAAGAAGACCCCCTAATCCAATTCAATCTCTAAGAGGGTCAAAACCACAAACAAAGTTTCTTCCCAATGAAACAGTAAAACTACCAAATGAACAGTAACTGCACTCTACTAAAAAACTCCTATCTTTTCATTCCTTATGCCAAAAATTCCAAGTTTTATGCCAAAAGAAATATCAAAACATCTTCTACAAGTTTCATGAATAACTTGGAAGCAAATTCAATCTCTAAACAAATCAATTTCTCAATCCAAGTTTCTGCCCAGATCTGTCATCCTCAACAGCAACACATTCTTTCAAAATTCATAACTTTCCAACCCATTGTCGAAAAATTACATACCATATAGCAATAAAAGACTCATAAAATATAATGCAATTCTCAAGAAGGACTTATATGCAAATTCCAATTCAAACTAGGTCAAATCCTCTCATTAAAGTTGCTATCCTGTTAGGGTTTATGAAATCAACACTTAACCTAAACCATAACAAAGCTTTACAAATTTATATCTTACAATCCTTACATCCAAAAAAATACCTCATTAGAAATCTAAAATAATCCTCTACAACTTTCCAGAAGGTCACTTGAGCCAATTTCACCCTTAACAGTCCAAAATTAATATCAGAACACAAAAAACACAAAACCTATGCACTTAGAGTCACTTACACACAAAACACATTTTCAGCTGAATGACCATCTGAATATTAACACACCATAACATTCAACGTACAAATCAAAAAAATTCATACTTAGTTGCGTTAGAAAGCTAACACAAAAATCTTCAACTTTCATGAAGACCAAATTAGCAAATTCAATCCAAATCAACCTAAAAAAATCATCAAAGTTTCAGGTCTCAGGGTTCGGATTACTATTCCTACAGCACCTACAACTCACTTTTCATGCCAAATTTAAAACCCTTAAAGTCATAATTGGACAAAACTTCCTTCATATGAAATCTAGCCATACTTCTTAAGTTTAATTTAAGACAAAGTTCATCTCCATAGGACAACCATGTCAAAAGTTATGAGCAAAAATCTGAAACCTACATAAAGTAACATTTTCCAGAATTCATATCCAACTCAACTCCTTTCATTCCATTACTATACCTACATCAATAAGCATCCAATTTAACCATAAAATCATCCACACTTTGGCAGCACACAACACACACTCTCCTTACTAAATTTTGCCACTCAACTACCATCACTATAACATCAAAACTAATCAAAAACCAATTCAACACATATTAGTCATTCAATCTCATACATGCATACACTCATACCCAAGCAATCTAACCACTATCTTTATGAAATTTATGCAAAATTAATCATCATAAATGCTTCTAATTACCAATAAAAGAATAGACAACTTCATTCTCACCTAAACAAGCTTCAACTCTTCAATTTTCCAAGCTTCACTCAAACTTCTCAACCTCTCTTCACACCTACGGTTACCACTATTTAAGGCAAGTTGAGATTTTTATGCATAAAAGAAGAGAGAGCACATAGGGTATGAAGGTCTAGATAAGTGGAGAAAGGAGGAGCAAGCAAGAAAACAAGAGAAATTCTAAGTATGGATGAAGTACACTAACGAAGGAGGAGAGGAAGAAAACCTACGGATGAGAGAATTTGATAAACTTTCAAAGTGATTTTAAACCCTTCCCAAGGAGAAGTCTCGTTGGTAATTGAATGGAATAAGACAAGTCTAATAAATGAATAAGGACACTTGTCATTTAATTGGAAAAAGACAAAAAATCAAGTAATCCTATTTAATAAAAGAACATTAATACAAATAAATCTTTAATCCATCTATTGCTAATGACTCTATAACAATCCCAAAAATCATTTATCCAATAATCCAGTGCTATTAGGCAGAAATTTTCGGTACCAAAAATCCACTCAGTCAGCCACTTGAAAATTTTTCCAGTCCGGACATTGATTCCCAAAAATTCCAAAAAAATTCCCAAAATCCCCAAAAAATTCCCAACACATCTAGATCACTCCAGATCAATTTTTCAAACACAATTATCACATCAATCACACAAAATTACATTTAGACCCACATGCCGGGAAATTTCACGAATGCATGTACAATCATGTGCATGTGCAAAAATTACCATTCATATAATTATAGAGGCTATATGATGCATGTTCATGCCGAGAGTTATTTACACTCGCCTAACCCGTCCCAATTGACCAAAATACCCTTCCCATCGGTGATGGGATGTTACAATATGTGTGGAGATGATATAGGAAACAATCGGTGACTTATTGAATAATTGCTAATCATAGTTCCCATAGTTTAAAGTCTAAGATGAGTTAGAGTAAGACGTGAAAGTGCTTATAGTGATCAATTGGGAATGAATTGAGATTGTTAATGAAGTTACCATATATGATGAATTTGAGGAAAAAGAAGAACGACATGATCTTGGCAAAATCCCCACGATCAAGGACAGGCGCAAAAGGGGAAGTGTTGTCTAGAATCAAATGAGATCAAGGTATCCTTAGCATAAGCTACTAATTGGTGAGTGGTCCTAAATACATCTCTAGATAAGATGTAATGATTTTGATGGTATATACCAAGGTATTAGAGTAAATAAATTGCTTCATGCTTTAATGAGCCTTATTAAAAAGGATGTTTTGATAATATAAGTTATGGCATAAATTGATCTTAATGAGATATTATGAGTACCTGAAATTGATCTTCCTAAAGTACTAAGAATGGCTGAAAAGTAATGGTGAAGACAGTTGATTGATAAGAATTTCATGAGCGGTATCGATGAAAGTAGCAAGAAATCTTCTTTCAAAGAAGAATTTCCCTAAATTAGGTTAAGTTGATTAGACGATTCAGTTTAAGAGTGATCAATGAAGAAACAAATCAGAAATGAATATGTAATAAATCAAAAGTGAATATTGGAGTCATACCCCTGGCGGAGACTTAGGCATAAGAGGTAGAATATGCTACTGAGAGTGTATCCATTTTTTTTCTGATGTAAATTTCCAACTATGTGATTGGATTATTGAATTGGAGGTAACATTATTGCTAATGTGAGGAGCACCTAGGTCTACATTATATTCTGTGCAAATATGTTTGGGAGATATAAATTTGATATGATGAATGTGTTACAAATTTAGGAAGTTAAGATTGCAAATAAATTGAAATGTGTGGAGAAACTAGAAAGAATGAATAGACACTAGAACAAGTCAATATGAAATCAGAGCAAATCGAATGCATGGAGAAAATTATTTGAGAAAAGAAGTTTAATTGGGGGAAATTAAAATTTACATGAGACAATATTACCTCATCAAGGAATTATTTACTTGAAGAATTACGAGAACAAATCATGGGCATAAAGAGTCTTAGGTTATATATGTTGGAGTTAACAATGCCCTGACAGTATTGTGATATTAAAGGTTAAAGTGATCCAAGCAAAATTATGTCAGTTAGTGACTATGATCATAAATGGTATTTTGAGTGTGTTCGAAAAGTAAAAAGAACATTTCGAATACTAGAAAAAAAAGTGTAAACCGTATGAGTGATAATTGTATAAAGAATTTTTGAGGGATTATAACCCCAATGTTAATTAGGCTATTTGGATTTGGAGATTTCGCAGTATATACAATAGAGTTCCCCATTAAAGATTAAGATGCAATCTATTGCAATATTATAAAATGATTTTGTGTACATAGGGACAATTATAGCCTCATGAGCTGAATTTTGATATGTGATTTGGAACCTGCTACAATAGTAATTGTCTTGAAAGCTTGGAGACATTATTTGTACATAAACATATTGGATATATATATATATGAATATATAAATCAAAAAAGATTGAAGTAATTATTGAGTTTGAAAAGATTGAAAGGATTGTGCAATTGAGTATTCCCTAATAAAGCTAGTGTTATAATCTGATGCATTGGATAGAAAATTCCATAACGGTGTATCACAAATTTTGATATTGAGGTCACCTCTTCTGGTGCAATAAAGAGAATAAAATGTCGAGTTGAATTTTGGGGTAAAATGAAGTAGTATTGGCCGCATTGAAATTTAAGATTAGTTTCACATGAAAAGATTGACAAAGCCTGAAGTGAGGATCCAGAATTGTGAATCTTATTGAGGAATTGAAAATGAATATGAATTTCAAGTTTGAATTGGAAACATGATACTTGTGATCGAAATAAGAAGTATGTGTATACGATAAAGGTGATTGAGCAAGGAGATTATTAATGAAAGCCTAAAAAACAACCTAAGCTATGCATCTTTGTAGGAATTCGCATAAACAACATTTAGCGGCTAAACATATAGAATCAAGTGACTGAATAATTGAATTACCAACAGTCTTACATGTTGGAGATATGCTTAAAGCTTTTAATTGAGAGTTCATAGGAATATGAGATCAATGTATAGTTCTAAGTGACTTTAAGCATAACAATCATTATCATAGTGATATCATTAGAATATTGTGTGAGGCGTAATACGAAAAAAAGAGTCGTTCCCCCTTACATTGAATAAAGAGAGGGCCTAAAAAATAGTTGAAGCCCAAAATTGATTCGAGGAATAGTAATGGGTGAAATGAATCTATAATAGAAAGTAAGTGACTCAAGAAAGATGAATGAATTTGGTGGATTAACATGGAAGTTATAGAATATAGAGTGATAGACAAAAGAGTTGAATGTATTAACATCGAAGAGAAGTGAATTACTAAAGGGAAGATGAAGTGTTTTTGTGAGTACCACCTTAGTAAGGTGTGTTGTGCTCAGATTCAGAGAAAGGATACGCTAAGCTATTATGAATTGGTCTATATGAAATTAATATGAGTTAGTGTTACTAATAAGAGATGTCTTAGATTCATAATAGTTGAAATGTGAATATGCTAAGAAATAATGATATGATCTGACAAAGATGTATTGTCCGCTTACAAAGTGAAAATTTTGAATAATCTGACATATTAAGGAACTAGTTAAGATAGCTAGTGACCAAATGAGTGATTGAAATACTTAGTGAGTCTATCGACTATGGTCGTTTGGATGAAAGTATTCCAGTGATGAGGTTATAAGGAAAACGAAAGAGCATACAATGAAACAATACCCCTGCCTTATTGATTAATCGGATAAGAATTTCAAAGACAAAATTTATTAAGGAGGGGAGAAATATAACTTCCTGTTCCCATATTAAGGGTTAGAACCCTAAAATTTTGTGCATGTGAGTTCAAAGAGAGATTTAGAAACTGCATTTCATGCTCATGCATAATGATAGCATATACACACACGTGAATTGTGATTTTTGCACATGAAATAATTGTTCATGCACTCATTTGGCATTTTTCGGGTATAATTGATCTACAAATGTGATTATATTGAGAATTGTGAATTATATGTGTTAACAATTGAGTTGGAGTGTATAAGTAGTGGATTATAATTTTTGACAAAATTTGGGAATTTTCTGGAATTTAAGGGTATTTTTAGACTAAGAAAAATGCCAAGTAGCAGAACAATTGATAAATGGTGGTAGAACTAAATTTCAAATGGCAGTAGAAATTTTAATATGTGACATTAAGATTTAATGACAAGTGCCATTGAAAATTGGGAGAAATTTGGAGACAAATAGATTGATTTCTAATAAATATGTAGTAGTGTAAGCAAGAAAACATTAGCATTTATTTTATTATTATTAAGTGGTGGGTGTCATGAACTTTTAACCTCCTTGCTTATAACCCATGATTTACCTAATTAAATGACCATTTCCTTTATCTTTCACTTAAACAAAATACTCTTTTTCTTCTTTATTCTCTCAAGATATGACACACTCACTCTCACTCTCCTTACGTTGAGCTTGTGTTATCATCCTTCACGTTAAGACTTCAACACCTTATTACCTCCCTCATATTAATGAAACCCACTTTTATTCCATCTTGTTCTTGCATATATTTATGATGATTGTAAAAGAATTGGAGGAGCTAGGGTTTCATGGTGATTGAAGAAGCTTTGGGTAAATCAAGTAAGTATAAGCATCACTCTTCTTTAATTATTGAAAGAAACATGTTATGATGATAGTTAAGTGTTAAATCATCATAAAATGAGGACGGACACATGCTAAAAATGTGAATGAGGAATGTGGTAGATTCATGTCTTGCTTTTACATGGATGATGATTAATGATTCATAAATTTGTTTAGAGATGTTTTAGAGTTTGAATGAATCCTTAATGAATTGAGAAAGAAGTGCAGAAAAATTGAATGATGAATAGATATTATTATGTTTTGCTTTTGATGGGTAAAAACGTGGTTCATTGGTTGTTTTAAGAATTGATTAGATTGGTTATGGAAGTTAAAGAGAAGGCAAGTATAGTGTCTTAAAAAGAGAAGAACTAGGATGAAAGTTTAGAGATAAAAGATAATGGTATCTAAAGTGGCTGGAATATGTTAGTTGTAATAATTCCACTAGATATGCTTCTGTAATTTAGCCATAACTTATTCTTTAGTTATCAAAATGAGATGGTTTTTAATTTGGATTAAATTAGAGACATTGGGCTACATTTTTTATGAAGATGTAGAATTCACATTCTATCATTTGGAGTTTCCAATTTCAACTTGAAGTTCAGTACTAGGTATATGGAAAAAGTGCAGAAAAACTGGAAACATATTGGGCTTTTGTTCTGTTTTTCTTGATGAATTAATGTGAATCTTTTTGGGTGTTTCTGTGATGATGAAAAATGACTATAAAGCTAAAGAGAGGGATTAATTTGGAGTCTTAAAATGTGAAGGATCTAAGTGATAGTTATAAGTGAAATGAAAGTGGAAAAGAAGTTGAATATGTGCAGAAAATTGATGATGAATGCATATATATGTGTATATTTTGTTATTAGTGTTTATGATCAATCATGGGCTATAATTTGGTTATGGATGATGTTGAGTTGAAATGGAGTTAGAATAATGGATAAATGATGAGTATTGAACTAGAAATGATAGATTAAGCATGAGGAATTGAACGTTGTAAGTAAAGAGTTAAAAATATTTTGATTTGAAACTTCCATGAGTTTTTTGTAATGATATAGAGAGTTTTTGAAAAATTTGTCTTCATGGAAGATGTAAAGCTTTCTTTAAGCTTTCATTGATATAAAGTATGGAATTTTTGGACATTAGAGTAGAGATATATGACTTTTAGAAGTTTGTGATGCTGCATGGGATGGCCATTCGAGACAACTATATTGTTTTGAATTTTTGACACTTATAGAAGCAAAAAAATTATTTTCTAAATCTTCATAGAAATTGTAGATCTTTCTTTTATCTTTCCATTGAAATAAAGTTTACAAAATTTGGAGTTCTGGATCAAACGTTATGGAGTTTACAAGTTAGGATGTTTGTGAAGAAGAAAAAGTGGAAAAGCACCAACGTGCTCTTGCACGATGGTGCTGAGGGGTTAGCCAAAAAACACCGTTGTGCAAAAGCACGACGGTGATTTTGGAAGTTGGATAGTGAAAGTCGCTATCTAGCAATTGCATGATAGCGAATTTGAAGTTTTGAGAGGCTGATGAACATTCGATAGTTTTTTGGCTATAACTTCTTCGTCTGACCTCCAAATGACCTGATTTTTAAAGCAATGGATTCATAACACATCCTATATGTCCCTATAAAACTTTATAGCTTCTGTTTTTAACTTGAAAAAGATTGATCGAATGAAAGTAAGGGTATAGTTTGGAAGAGCATGAATTGGATATTTTACTGAACAATATTTTGATGATATCTTGACCTGTAGGATTCCAAATAAGATGAATTTTAAGTTGGAGTAAACTAGAGATATAGGCCTACTAATTGTATTAAGAAGTAGAATTTTTATTCTTTCTCTAAGATATTTAATTTCTGGATGGAAGTTGTACAAAGTACATTGCTTTTGAATATGGATAACCTGATAATTTTTTAAGCATATCTTCCAAATTACTGAACCAAATTGAGTGATTTTGGTATCAATGGAAAGATAAGACATAGAGGAACACGTTTCTAGAAGAGAGATTGACCAAATTACATCATTTTCTCTTTCTAATTGAATGTAAACAGTAGACCTGAAAGTGTGACTTGGAAAATTCTGAAGTGAGTCAAAGAGAAAGGAATAGAGATTTTAATGGTTTTAGTGAGGCATAAACCTAAGTATAAATTATACTTAGATGATTTTTGATATAAGAATGATTTTGTGATGAAATTAAAGGAAAGATACCCGGGATTGTCACTGAGCATGCATTATACATTACACAAATTCATCTATAAAAAAACTGAATGTTTATCTGATTGTGCAATTAATAAATGTTAGTAGTGTGCCCTAGGCCAATGGATATTTGTGATTCATGTATTAACATTATGACTTGTTAATAATATATTATGAGGTATTCCTTTATATATGCATGTATTTCGTTTATGTAATGTGATTTACATTCCATAAATAGTATTAGACTTATGTCATCAAGTATGTGACTTGATAGTAAAACCATAAGCGTTATAACACTATTCTAGACTGTCCCTGGTCGATCATTATTGGTGGAACAATAATGAATTAAGACTAGTATGTTTTCTGATTGATGATCACGTTTTACTGATCATGGATATGAGATATTAAATCAGAAACATAAATATATGTTAGAGAACATATATTGGACCGATCCACATAAAGAATACTACATGGTTTCATGTCATTAGTGATTCTTTATATGGTTTGACTTTAGTCCTTTAACCTGAAGTCATCATGGTTCCCTACATGAGGAATTTAGTGTTTTGATATTAGACTAAGTTATTTTTAACCGAATAATAAATAGTCTTATGTTGGACACTAAATGAATCATGCGGAGGGATGTGAATGATGTAGATGAGATTTGTACCTCTCTTAAATGAGAGAGATATCATTTAGGCCTCTTGACAAGTGTGACTGAAGAAATGCATGGCCGTGCTCAAATGAATTGATGAAGAGTCATCAATGTCATTTGTTATAATCAGTCAACTTGGGGATCAAGAAACTATGATTAATCAAAGGTTGACATATACCATGCCTTGTGATTAATCTTGATATCGACATACAAAGGATGAGCCTATAACCATAGTTCTGAGTTAAATCGGATTATCGATCCTCGTTTGATTTGGGTAGTCATAATGTCTTGCTAGAGGCCGCTTATGACTTATGGGCCTTGAAGTGTGATCAAGCCCATTGCCAACATCAAATGAGCCTACAGGGTCGCACACAAAGAGTAATGTGATCTGGGCTTATTCTCTTAGGCCTAATTTATTAGGTGTTGAATAAATATATTTAGATATATTTATTGGGCTAGATCGAATTATGTTGTCGGGATTTTATTATATATGATATAATGGGCCGAAACTTAATGGGGCCTAAATGGGATTAGGGTTTCTCTATAAATAGAGAAGCTTAGGTCTCATTAGGTTAAGGAAGAAGAGACAAAACCCTAGCCACCATCCGAGAGAAAAATCGTGTGGCGTTCGGAAGAGTTTTAGGACGTCCTAGCACACAACAGCCGCAGCCTGGATCGTGCATACTCGTGTGGATACCGGTAGAGGGCATTCGTGTTTCCAGTGTCTTGGAAGCCGAAAAAGAAATAACCAATTCACGGAAATAAGGTATCGCACATCCTTGGTATTTTCGATTATACTTCATATTGTTGTATGGTCTTTTTCCGCAGTGTATTGTGAATAGTCGGACCGTACGTGATCCAACAGTGGTATCAGAGCCAGGTTCTTCTGTAAAATCGTTAATATACGTGTTTTTGATTACATGTGTTCACGATTTTGGCTTCTGTATAATCGAAAATATATACATGTTTGGATTACATGTGTTTACGGATTTGGATTCTGTAGAGATGAAAAATATGCATGTTTTGATTACATGTGCTCACGGTTTTGGTTTCGTGATACGAAAGTGTTTTTATTTCATGCATGTTGTTTTCGGATTTGTTGATTATCTTAATACTGATGAGAATATATGACAAGCATGAAGGGTTTGACCGACAGGTGGTGGCTGCTAGGGTTTCCACCACGTAAGACATGGATCTGGAATGGGAAACCGCAAGTATTCATGTTGGACAAGGATACTCCAGTCGACTAGAAGTGTTCTAGTCGACTAGTTGGAGAGCGAAGATGAGCGTTTCAGCGAAAACGTTCGTTCCAGTCGACTGATATTGGTTCCAGTCGACTAGTACAAGTCGACCAGTCGACTAGCATCTCTTCCAGTCGACTAGAAGTGTTCCAGTCGACTGGTTGGAGAGCGGAGATGAGTGTTTCAGCGAAAACGTTCGTTTCAGTCGACTGATATTGGTTTCAGTTGACTAGTACAATCGACCAGTCGACTAGCATCTCTTCCAGTCGACTAGAAGTGTTCCAGTCGACTGGTCGGGGAGCGGAGATGAGCGTTTCAGCGAAAACATTTGTTCCAGTCGACTGAGATTGGTTCCAGTCGACTAGCACAAGTCGACCAATCGACTATCATCTCTTCCAGTCTATTGGCACAAGTCGACCAGTCGACTATCATCTCTTCGGTCGATGACAAGCCCAAAGAAGGGCTGCTTCCCTAAACGATTGTTCGTTATATGTTATATATTCTGGGTGATGTTACATGTGTTTATTTATATTTTTTGAATATTTATATTCATGTGTAAGTTACTATTCTATACTTCTAATATATATATACTCAAGTATGTTGTAGTATAGGATTAGAAATAGCATAGTACAAACACCCTTACTAATAGGATTAGTAGTCTTCATAATGTACTAAGAACGACCCTCTTCATAATTTCAAGTTTATATGCCTTCCATAAATCTTTACCAATGTTTATCTCTAGCTTATCCTTATATGGGTTTTTGCCAAAGCAAGGCATGTAGGGATCATCTAGGGAAGACATTTGAATAATGGTGCTATTCATAGGTAAAGTATGGTTAAACTTGACTAAGCTATCAAAACGGTTTTGGGCTTAGGGCATAAGATTGGGTTTTTACATACATGCAGTACATAAGATGTATTTTAACATAAGCCCATCAAGAGTTACATGTGATGTAATTGAAAAGAGTTTTCTACCTAAATAACTAAGTTTTGAGTGTTAAGCCAAAGCTTTCTTAGGACTTAGTGAAATATGGATCTTGTTTCTCCCATTTTTTAATTGAGGGTTATTTATTTGAGTAGGAGCTAATACCTCATAACATATGAATGTTGACCCTTATTGCATAATTTTTGTAGATTATGGCTACTCCATCCACAAACCTTTCTATGCGATCTATCTTAGAGAAAGAAAAGCTTAATGGAACAAATTTCCTAGATTGGCATAGGAACTTAAGAATTGTTCTCAAACAGGAAAGAAAGCTTTATGTCTTAGAAGAGCCCATCCCTGAGGAACCGCCAGCAAATGCACCTAAGGCTCAAAAGGATGCTTACATAAAGCATATCAATGACTCTATGGATGTGTCATGCCTTATGTTAGGCGCCATGATCTCTGACCTTCAGAAGGACTTACAGGAAATGGAAGCCTATGACATGCTTGCTCAACTGAAAGCTATGTTTCAAGAGCAAGCACGCCAAGAGAGGTTTAGAACCACTAAGGCATTGAATTCATGCAAGATGACTCCTGGCACACCCGTGAGTGCTCATGTTCTCAAGATGAAGAGTTACATTCATCATCTTGAGAAATTAGATGCACCTGTTAGTCAAGAATTGGCAACTGATCTTATTCTAACATCTTTGACTGATGAATATGATCAGTTCATTCTTAACTACAACATGCATAATATGGAGAAGTCCTGTAACATCCCACCCCCTCCTGGAAGGGTAAAATAGTAAAATTGGCATAGGATGAGACTAATAGGGAATATTTAGTACTGTTCATGCATAATAGGATCGATACACAGTATCAATTGTGTATATGGAATTACGGTAAATGCATTCATGACATTCCCGGTAATTGGGCCTAAAGCAATTTTATTGGAATTCATGGGATAATTGAGTTTGGAAAATTGTTTGGACTGCACCATAAATGGTTTTACATTTTAAGGGATTTTCAGGAATTTTTCGGAGAAAATTCCCGGACTGGCAAAATCGCCGGTAACTGGCCTAAACATGTTTTGGGGTAGAAAAGGTGATTTTCGTGATTGAAAAATTATTTGGAGTGCACTGTTACATGTTTTATAATTTTGGGGAATTTCATTAATTCTCAGAAAAATGATTTGGGGGAAATTCCCGGAAATTCCCGGACCGGATAAAATCGTCCGATGGCGAACCGGTTGAATTTCTACTGATATTTGGTACTGATCTATTGCATATTGTGTTGGGACCCATAAAGGGACCCTTAAAATTTAGTAGGAACCGAAATTGGGTGGAAATTATTGTGAATTGGATCAATTTATATTTAATCTCCTTCTTTGACTTTTCTTATACACTTGGCCAAATAGCCTTTTGCCACCTTTTCCCTTCTTTAATGCTCATTCTCGGTGATTGCTTAAAGGAAGGAATAAAGAGGAGATTTTGATTGTTTCTTGAAATTTCACCATCATCCGAAACCCTCTTCATGCTATCCTCCATCGAATTTTTCATCTTCTTCATTAACTTTCCTCCAAATTCAAGAGCTCCTCTTCATGCAACCAAGCTCCTTCCTTTCTAAGAGGACCTTACACTTGCATGTGTTAGAATAGAGTGGAGAAGGTGTTGAGTAAGAGTAGTAGCTAAAGAATTGAAGAGTTTGAAGATGGAAAAAAAGCTTGAATTGGTAAGTGTTTAATTATGCTTTGATTATGTAGTTCATAAATCATGATTAGTGGGTGCATTTAAAGGGGTTATTGTTCATTTATTTTGAGTGATGATGGTTAAATGTTATGAAAAGATAGTTTGAATTGTTGAGTTATGATTTGAAGAAAAGGGATGAGGCTAGATGAAGATGCATTGAAGTTAATGATATGGTTTGATTTTGAATTGAATAGGGATAATTATTTGAGTCCTTGAATTGAGGAAGTTAATGCTGTAAATTTTTCAGTGTTAGCCCTAATATATGTATGACTGTATTAAAATTTAATTTGTATTTATTTTGATGTCTAGTGATGTGAAAAAGGTATTGGAAGTGGTTGAACTAAGGTTAACCTGAAATCTGGAAAGTTGGAATTATAATTGATGTTACTGTTTTATTCATAATTTAATGTGTAGAAATGAAAATGAGGTAAGGTTAGTGGCTACCGAAACTTTGGAATGTTGGCTTCAATTTAGTGTGAAATAGGTGTTGTTGAATTTCAATGATAGAAGGGTGAAATTTTGCATGGAAAGTTACTGTTCCATTGCCTGTGAACAGTAACCGCAACCATGACATCTGAGTTTTGATGATTTTTATGAATTAATTGAGATGGAATTAGGGAGAATGGTCTTCATGGAAGTTGTAGCATATTTGATTATCTTTCCATTGCTACTGATCTTGGTATTTTTAGAATTGTGTATTGGGAGATATGAATTGATTACTAATGACTGGTTTTGAACAGTTTGGATGAAGCTTAGCTTAAGTGTGATTTTGTGAGTTTACTGATTAGAGGCAATTTTAACATTTTAAGTGGACTGAACTGGTGTGAGTGAGCTTCTGAAAAGTTGTAGAGTAAAAGATTACCTTGAAAATGACATATGGTTTGTAATTTTTAGAAGTCAGAATTGGGAGTTTTGATTTTTCAAAAGTGAATCCTACATTAGGTTATGAATGGCTGATGATAACAGAAACTTCCATAACAATTTTAAAATTGTTAGAGATCGAATTGGGTGTTGAGTGCTTCATGAAAAATGAATTTTATGATGTTATCTTTACAAGGATATAAAGTTCTGATTTTATTGACTTATATACTGGAAGTTATGCTTCTTGTAAGATTACTGCCCAAAGTGAAGGATTTCAGGGACAGTAACATTAGATGAATTAATCGACTTGGTTTGCAATAGAATTTGATTTTGGGTTGTTCATGAAAGTTGTAGAGGACATTGTGAACTTATTGACCATATTTTTGTGGTAATTTATTACTAAGGAATCAGTGAGTTATGAAATTGTAAATGTACTACCCTGTGTTGAGGGAAATTTTGAAGGCAGAAGGTTTGATGGATTATTTGAGACTCTTAAGGTTGGATTTGAATTTTTTGGTCTTCTTGAGAATTGTAGAGCTTTTCATAAGCTTTCCAATGAGGTATAGTGGGTATTTTTCTGATTTGTGTGCTAAAAGTTAGAGTAGTTGGAAATTGGGATTTACATCTGGAAAGAAGGAGGGCAAGGCATAAGGCTGCCTCGCGAGTGCGACACGTCGCCTCATGGAGGCGAGACAGACGCGCGCCGTCTCATGAGGGCGAAGTTTCTCCTCGCGAGGGCGAGATTGAAGGAGGCAGGTCGCGAGGGCGACGCCTCGCCCTCGCGACGCAGTAAGGTGAAATCGCCTCGCGAGGGCGGGAGACGCATGGAAATGTTTATTTTTTTAAATTTTATTTGGTATTAAATGGTACAATTGTTCTTTTGTCAATTTCTTTCCCGTCCGACGTCCGATTGACCTGATTCCAGAGGCATCGGATTCGTTGAATATTTAATTTCGTTTTCTGAAAAAAACGGGAATTTTTAGACGGGAATTTGACGTAGCCCCTATTGACGGAACATGTAAACACTGTTTTATTTAATTTGGGACCTATAGAGGTCCGAATTGCGCACCGTCAGCGCCTATGGATTTCTAATTTTTTGATAGAATTTTATTATGAGAAAATATTGAATTAGGACCGGGAATTCATGAACATGCATATCTCATCAACATGAGCACAATTTCATATTTAGTGACTCGTACTTTTTCTGATTCATATAGAGGCCCAATTGGAGCGTCGATTGACCGACGTCACAGAGACTTCCCGGCATTAGCTCGGAAGCAATAGGTGAGTAACCTAGTTGGTTTCTCAAATTTCTGGTTGTTTACATGCTTAACGTGAATTACGTGCAAAAGTGAATTGAATGAGCACTGTATGACTACTGGCATGTATGAGATTGTATTGTATGATTTTACTGATACTGATAGACTGGGCTTTATAGCCATCATACTGAACACTGATTGATACACTGGGCTTTATAGCCATATCATTGATTCACTGATACACTGGGCTTTATAGCCAAATACTGCATAATTACTAAATACTGCACTGCATGCATAATTGCATGATCAGATAATGGACGTGCCCCAAGTTGCTATTATTACTGATAAGAGCTTGAGCTCATATCTTGTCTCGACCGGCCTCGAGCCCGAGGGAGAAATCCTCGACGCGTCCCATCAACACCGATCGAGCACTTGGGCACAATACTGAATAACTGGAAAGAGTCTCATATGCATCTCATTTGCATAAATGACTGTTCTGTGACATGTACTGCTTTTGTAATGGCATGAATTACTGTGAGTGTTTTATCATTCGGATATGATTATTGATCGCTTATCGGTGTCGATGATTAATGTATTATACTGTACGCCATAGGCGTAAAGCATGATTTGAGTGAACCATCGATGATGGTTTCTCACTGAGTTCGCAAAACTCACCCAAAATTTGCATTTATTTTTCAGGTTCTGAAGAATACCCCTGTTGACACGGGAGTATATCTACTGTAGACGAGTAAAGGTTAGAGGTCGGGATCAGTTCGTGTCTGTATTAGTGTCTTAGTTAATTGTATTCCGCAATCACTGTATAGCAAGGCTTTATATTTTTACTGAGCCCTTGTGGTATTAATGTTTTACTGCATTGACTGATTGTAATTAATACTGAATGACTGTAATAACTGAAACTGGTTTATATTAAACACGGATTTTATTTACTTACTGTGTTTGCCGTGTGAACGTGGAGTTAATGGCTCCATGGCTAAAAAAAAAAGTGTATACTGAATTTTAAATCGACTGATGTAGTACGCCACTCTCGTGGGACACGGACTCGGATATCACCAACGATATCGGGTTCAGGTCTTACGGGTGTGGGGTGTTACATTTAGGTGGTATCAGAGCCCAGTAGTACGTAATGTATCTGGGCACAGTTTGGAATATAGGTTGCATGCATTTGAGTCGCGTCGTTGCAGACCGTGGTAACTGATCCCTAGTCAGAGTCGCTCGAGGATAAATCCTACAGGTGCATAAGTGTCAAGTGATTAAGTGAGAGAAGAGTGAGACTGGATTAGGGTGAAAATCCCTAAAAGGGGATAATTAATTAGGAAAGGATAAAGGAAAAATGGATAAGAAGATTGAAATTGTACTGGGTTAGAAACCCTTATAAGTGATAGCCGAATGACTGTGTTGGCCTAGACTGATTAAGAATTTCCGAATTAAATTGATAATATTATGGTGACAGAAAAATGCAAATGTTGAGAACTTGGAGAGGTCCATTAGAGATATGGGAAGCATATTGGTTATAGTAGATCTAAGTGAGATTAAATGCCCGGGATGGTTAGGTAATTACAGTTCTGACCGTATATGTCATGGAAGGGGAAATATTGGAAGTGAGTAAAATGTAGATGATCCAATCGGGCATATTTTGATTCATCAGATTCGAGTTAGAGATCAGTAGATATTATAAGCAGAAGATAATAGCGAGTTGGAAAGAAGCTCAATAGAGTACTGTAACGGTTTACTGAAAACTGAAAGAACCGAAAAAGTAAGATGCCCAGTGCCTATTAGAGTGAGATAAAAGTGTACAGATAGACTGAAATGAATTCGGGAAATGGTTATGAACTAGACCGTATAAGTTTGAGACTAAAATTGTTAGGTGATTATGGTGCTTCGAGGTTGGAAATTCGTATGATAAAATCGTAAAGGAAAACGACAGATAGATGATTTCTACTGATGGTGTATCGGGAAATACTGAATTAGGTGTATATGGACACGAAAATGGTAAATGGATAGGTATATAGATAGAGATAAAATGGAGTGGTATCAACGATTTTGTCGGGTATTGGGGACTGTGAACACCCGATCATAGACTGTTTGAGGAAAATAGAAGATAAGTAGTAGAAAACAGAATGAAAAAAAATAGGAATAATGATCATAAGCTGATAAGCCAAATTGATATGACCTTACAGGGTCAAGTTGCACGAACGGATATGGGAATGAGACATACAGTTTAATGATTCGGGAGAATGAAATAAAGATCTTGAAAAAAAATGAAACCACAATAGTGGTATATGAAAAGAATTGTTGCATTTAAATCGATTTCTTCGTTGATAATATCTATTGGACAAGAATGTTGAATTGTGACTAATGAAATGTATGTTACAGATATATGGAAACCATAGAGGAAATGAGCGGTAAATGTTTAGAGTGATTATAAGTGTGAAGTTTTAATGGATTAAAGTAAGACACAAGTAGATTAAGTGTGCCTATATGAGTGGAAATGAAAATGATTACGTATCGGTCATTTAGTTGAGGATGAGTATAAACGGAAAGGAGTCTTAAGGAAATTTGAATTGTATGGGTTACAAATTGGTTTCGGATAAAATGTTGTGGTATAGATTCTTGAATAAGTGTGAAAAAAGTGTTTAAGTGATCACATAAGGAACCGTTATGAAAGGAATGTTCGATCATTAAATGATGGCATAAAAGTGTTACGATTGAGATAGTGCGATATAGTGATGAATGATTGAAAAGCAATTAGGATAATAATTGGTTGATGAAACTTTCGTGAACCGTATAAAGATGGTAGTAAGACTAATGGTCAAATGGATGTAAGTATGGACAAAATTAAAAGTGAAATTGGTCATAGCTCATATCTGAGATTATCTCGCATTGTATGTACGAAATGTAAAGTATCCACATAAGTGAAATTCTAATTGGAGGTAATCTAATTGCAATGTAAAGTGAATCAATCTCCAGTTATGATGTAAAACTGTTGAGGAATCTAGATTTGAAACGAAGAATAAAAGAGTCCCGAACTGAGAAGAGAAATACTAAAATAAAATGGAAAATTTTGGAGGTTTAAATATAGATGACAAGGTATTAACATATGTTGATAGGAATGATATGAAAACAAATGAGAAGAGAAAATGAAAAAGAGTAACTGAATAGAGACAAGAGGGTCAAAAAGGGAAACTGACAATGAGGTGATGTAGTGACACCTTCATAAAGAAATTGTAGATACACTCATTGTAGACTCAATGAAAAGGGTAAAAGATATACGGTAACGTCAATAAGACCCTAATAGGGATTTATGCGAAGTAAGCAAATGGTAGTAGTTGTGATTAGAGATAGAATGTGTTTGGAATTGTGAACAGTGAAAAGTGAAAAGAACGATAGGATTAATTGAGGAATCTGATACTGATGATATACATACATTGGAAAGAGTGGGCAGCGAGTATTGAACTGTGACAATATGTTGAACGAGTATGAAATAAATTGAACTGACTGTGATAAATGGTATTAGTGCCATTCTCATGATTGAAAGCCTTGGAGACTGTAGATTCCCATAAGTATACACTGTGTTAATTTGAGGAAAGAGACGGGTATAAATACGAAAATGCTGAAATGAACGAACAATTCTACCTACTAAACTCAACTAGTGAACAGATAATGCTGCAATGAACAGATCAATTACAGATATTGGGATTTTCAATGAGTGTCAAGCAGATTATGGGTAATTGTGAAGTGTTTCTGGAATATTGAAGTTGTAAATCTAGTGATAAGAAAGGTTAAGCGTGCAGAAAGTAAAGGGGGAAGTTTTTATGATGAGTTTGAATATACAAATGGAATTGGAAAACTATAGTGAAAAATTCAAAGAAGAAGTAAGTGTACCCGATAAAAAGGTATTAGAACAAGAAAGTGAACAGTCAAAGTTAGACATTCTAGTCAGCATATTTGAAAGGTGAAATTGAGTAATGGTAGGTATAGAATGAAGTCATTCTTGGCTCAAGTGTTTATAGGTTGAATGTCCAATAGGAAAAAGGTTTGATTATGGTCGTGTTATATAGCTTTGATTCACTGGAAAATATATATTGCTACACTGCGCAGTGCCTACTGGGAGTTAAAGACCATAATGGATTTGAGACTAAAATGTGTGAGAAAAAGGAAAGTGACTTAGGAAGCCTGCATGGTTAGCTAAAGTGGAATCGGATCGGACAAATGAGATAGAGTAAATTGTATATCCGGATAAAGTGTGTGAACACTATAGAACAGTGAAATTGTCTTACGAGAATCGAATTTGAATATAAAGTGAATGACATATAATAAATGACTGCATTAGGTACATTGTTACTGATTATAGTGAAGTGGAGTTAAATGTTATTGTATTGGTACCAAGGGAATGTAAATCGTCCCTGACGTAATTAAGGGAGGTACCAAAGACATGGAGATGTCCTCAATGGAATACGAATTGGACTATATGGCATTGGGGAAAAAGTACTAGAGAAATAAAATGTGATAAGTGAGTAGATTCGAAAATACCGAACTGAGTTATATGTAAGTGAGATAGCTAAGAAAATGAGATCGCCAACTGATAGTTTTATCAAATCCGTTTACTGTACTAAGTGATAACGAGTTAGTCATAGTAACTGAACCACGGACTGAGAGTGGTTACTGTGATCACTCCAAAAGTGAATCATTAAGTGGAAAAGTGTATAGGATATATAGACTCATATGATTACTGTCATAGTGAACGTTGACCGAGAATTTCGAGGACGAAATTTTATAAGGAGGGAGAATTGTAACATCTCACCCCTCCCGGAAGGGTAAAATAGTAAAATTGGCATAGGATGAGACTAATAGGAATATTTAGTATCGTTCATGCATAATAGGATCGATACACAGTATCAATTGTGTATATGGAATTACGGTAAATGCATTCATGACATTCCCGGTAATTGGGCCTAAAGCAATTTTATTGGAATTCATGGGATAATTGAGTTTGGAAAATTGTTTGGACTGCACCATAAATGGTTTTACATTTTAAGGGATTTTCAGGAATTTTTCTGGAATTTTTCGGAGAAAATTCCCGGACTGGCAAAATCGCCGGTAACTGGCCTAAACATGTTTTGGGGTAGAAAAGGTGATTTTCGTGATTGAAAAATTATTTGGAGTGCACTGTTACATGTTTTATAATTTTGGGGAATTTCATTAATTCTCAGAAAAATGATTTGGGGGAAATTCCCGGACCGGATAAAATCGTCCGATGGCGAACCGGTTGAATTTCTACTGATATTTGGTACTGATCTATTGCATATTGTGTTGGGACCCATAAAGGGACCCTTAAAATTTAGTAGGAACCGAAATTGGGTGGAAATTATTGTGAATTGGATCAATTTATATTTAATCTCCTTCTTTGACTTTTCTTATACACTTGGCCAAATAGCCTTTTGCCACCTTTTCCCCTTCTTTAATGCTCATTCTCGGTGATTGCTTAAAGGAAGGAATAAAGAGGAGATTTTGATTGTTTCCTTGAAATTTCACCATCATCCGAAACCCTCTTCATGCTATCCTCCATCGAATTTTTCATCTTCTTCATTAACTTTCCTCCAAATTCAAGAGCTCCTCTTCATGCAACCAAGCTCCTTCTTTTCTAAGAGGACCTTACACTTGCATGTGTTAGAATAGAGTGGAGAAGGTGTTGAGTAAGAGTAGTAGCTAAAGAATTGAAGAGTTTGAAGATGGAAAAAAAGCTTGAATTGGTAAGTGTTTAATTATGCTTTGATTATGTAGTTCATAAATCATGATTAGTGGGTGCATTTAAAGGGGGTTATTGTTCATTTATTTTGAGTGATGATGGTTAAATGTTATGAAAAAGATAGTTTGAATTGTTGAGTTATGATTTGAAGAAAAGGGGATGAGGCTAGATGAAGATGCATTGAAGTTAATGATATGGTTTGATTTTGAATTGAATAGGGATAATTATTTGAGTCCTTGAATTGAGGAAGTTAATGCTGTAAATTTTTCAGTGTTAGCCCTAATATATGTATGACTGTATTAAAATTTAATTTGTATTTATTTTGATGTCTAGTGATGTGAAAAAGGTATTGGAAGTGGTTGAACTAAGGTTAACCTGAAATCTGGAAAGTTGGAATTATAATTGATGTTACTGTTTTATTCATAATTTAATGTGTAGAAATGAAAATGAGGTAAGGTTAGTGGCTACCGAAACTTTGGAATGTTGGCTTCAATTTAGTGTGAAATAGGTGTTGTTGAATTTCAATGATAGAAGGGTGAAATTTTGATGGAAAGTTACTGTTCCATTGCCTGTGAACAGTAACCGCAACCATGACATCTGAGTTTTGATGATTTTATGAATTAATTGAGATGGAATTAGGAGAATGGTCTTCATGGAAGTTGTAGCATATTTGATTATCTTTCCATTGCTACTGATCTTGGTATTTTTAGAATTGTGTATTGGGAGATATGAATTGATTACTAATGACTGGTTTTGAACAGTTTGGATGAAGCTTAGCTTAAGTGTGATTTTGTGAGTTTACTGATTAGAGGCAATTTTAACATTTTAAGTGGACTGAACTGGTGTGAGTGAGCTTCTGAAAAGTTGTAGAGGAAAAGCTTACCTTGAAAATGACATATGGTTTGTAATTTTTAGAAGTCAGAATTGGGAGTTTTGATTTTTCAAAAGTGAATCCTATATTAGGTTATGAATGGCTGATGATAACAGAAACTTCCATAATAATTTTAAAATTGTTAGAGATCGAATTGGGTGTTGAGTGCTTCATAAACAATGAAGTTTATGATGTTATCTTTACAAGGATATAAAGTTCTGATTTTATTGACTTATATACTGGAAGTTATGCTTCTTGTAAGATTACTGCCCAAAGTGAAGGATTTCAGGGACAGTAACATTAGATGAATTAATCGACTTGGTTTGCAATAGAATTTGATTTTGGGTTGTTCATGAAAGTTGTAGAGGACATTGTGAACTTATTGACCATATTTTTGTGGTAATTTATTACTAAGGAATCAGTGAGTTATGAAATTGTAAATGTACTGCCATGTGTTGAGGGAAATTTTGAAGGCAGAAGGTTTGATGGATTATTTGAGACTCTTAAGGTTGGATTTGAATTTTTTGGTCTTCTTGAGAATTGTAGAGCTTTTCATAATCTTTCCAATGAGGTATAGTGGGTATTTTTCTGATTTGTGTGCTAAAAGTTAGAGTAGTTGGAAATTGAGATTTACATCTGGAAAGAAGGAGGGCAAGGCATAAGGTCCTCATGAGTGCGACACGTCGCCTCGCGGAGGCGAGACAGACGCGCCGTCTCGCGAGGGCGAAGTTTCTCCTCGCGAGGGCGAGATTGAAGGAGGCAGGTCGCGAGGGCGACGCCTCGCCCTCGCGACGCAGTAAGGTGAAATCGCCTCGCGAGGGCGGCGTCTCGCCTCATGAGGCGCATTTATGGAAATGTTTATTTTTTTAAATTTTATTTGGTATTAAATGGTACAATTGTTCTTTTGTCAATTTCTTTCCCGTCCGACGTCCGATTGACCTGATTCCAGAGGCATCGGATTCGTTGAATATTTAATTTCGTTTTCTGAAAAAAACGGGAATTTTAGACGGAATTTGACGTAGCCTATCGATGGAACATGTAAACACTGTTTTATTTAATTTGGGACCTATAGAGGTCCGAATTGCGCACGTCGGCCTTATGGATTTCTAATTTTTGATAGAATTTTATTATGGGAAAATATTGAATTAGGACCGGGAATTCATGAACATGCATATCTCATCAACATGAGCACAATTTCATATTTAGTGACTCGTACTTTTTCTGATTCATATAGAGGCCCAATTGGAGCGTCGATTGACCGACGTCACAGAGACTTCCCGGCATTAGCTCGGAAGCAATAGGTGAGTAACCTAGTTGGTTTCTCAAATTTCGGTTGTTTACATGCTTAACGTGAATTACGTGCAAAAGTGAATTGAATGAGCCCGTATGACTCTTGGCATGTATGAGATTGTATTGTATGATTTTATCGACTTGATAGATCGGGCTTTATAGCCATCATCTTGAACATCGATCGATACATCGGGCTTTATAGCCATATCATTGATTCATCGATACATTTGGGCTTTATAGCCAAATCGCATAATTACTAACATCGCATCGCATGCATAATTGCATGATCGATAATGGACGTGCCCCAAGTTGCTATTATTACTAATAAGAGCTTGAGCTCTCATCTTGTCGACCGCCTCGAGCCCGAGGGAGAAATCACGCGCACTCCACCGAACACCGATCGAGCACTTGGGCACACATCTTGAATAACGGAAAGAGTCTCATATGCATCTCATTTGCATAAATGACCGCTTCGTGACATGTACTGCTTTTGTAATGGCATGAATTACTGTGAGTGTTTTATTATTCTCGGATATGATTATTGACTGCTTATCGGTAATCGATGATTAATGTATTATACTGTACGCCATAGGCGTAAAGCATGATTTGAGTGAACCATCGATGATGGTTTCTCACTGAGTTCGCAAAACTCACCCAAAATTTGCATTTATTTTTCAGGTTCTGAAGAATACCCCGGTTGACACGGGAGTATATCTACTGTAGACGAGTAAAGGTTAGAGGTCGGGATCAGTTCGTGTCTGTATTAGTGTCTTAGTTAATTGTATTCCGCAATCACTGTATAGCAAGGCTTTATATTTTTACTGAGCCCTTGTGGTATTAATGTTTTACTGCATTGACTGATTGTAATTAATACTGAATGACTGTAATAACTGAAACTGGTTTATATTAAACACGCATTTTATTTACTTACTGTGTTTGCCGTGTGAACGTGGAGTTAATGGTTCCATGGCTAAAAAAAAAAAAAGTGTATACTGAATTTTAAATCGACTGATGTAGTACGTCACTCTCGTGGGACACGGACTCGGATATCACCAACGATATCGGGTTCAGGTCTTACGGGTGTGGGGTGTTACAAGTCCATTGACGAATTGCATGCGATGCTAAAAACTGCTGAAGAGAACTTAAAGGGAAAGGTTAAGACCACCAATGAAGTTCTTGTGGTTCAAAAGGGAAAGGCTTTCAAGAAGAAGGGCACAGCAAAGGACAAAGGTAAAGTACCCAAGTCTAAGTCCAAGCCCAAGCCTAAAGCTAAGACTAAGGCACCCAAGGAGGGAGTTTGTTTTCATTCCAATGAACTTGGTCATTGGAAAAGGAACTGCAACTCTATTTGGAAGAGCTGAAAGAGAAGAAGAATAGTGCAACTACTTCTTCAGGTATGTTTGTAATAGAAATCAATTTTACTCCTTCTGTATCTTGGGTATTAGATACCGGAGCTGCAACTCACATTTGTACTAATGTGCAGAGTCTAAAAAGGACTAGAAGATTGATGTCTGGTAAGATTGACCTGCGAGTGGGAAATGGAGCAAGAGTTGTTGCTTTATCCGTGGGGACTTATGATCTTATTTTGCCTACTGGGCTCATTTTGGAACTCAAGAATTGTTATTATGTACCCACTATGAGTAGGAACATTATTTCTTTTTCTTGTTTAGAGAATGATGGATTTAAATTTTATATTGAGAATAGAAGTATTTCCATTTATAAGAATGACATTTTATATGGCATTCATGCGTCAATTAAATGGCATTTATACTCTGACATCGAGTTTGTTACAAATGAGCCCATCTATAACATAAATACCAAGAAGTTTAAATCTAATGATTTGAACCCAACCTATCTATGGCATTGTCGTTTAGGCCATGTAAATGAAAAACGCATTTTAAAACTCCACCAAGATGGATTCATTGATTCTTTTGAATCTTTTGAAACATGTGATTCTTGTTTACTGGGTAAGATGACAAAGGCCCCCTTGACAGTAAAAGGGAAAGGGCGATGAGCTATTAGGCCTTATACATACCGATGTATGTGGTCCTTTTAGCATTTCAATGAGAGGAGGTTATTTGTATTTCATTACTTTTTAGATGACTTGAGAGATATGGGTATGTCTATTTAATGAAGCAAAAATCTGAATCTTTTGAAAAGTTCAAAGAGTATAAGAATGAAGTACAAAATCAGCTTGGCAAAATAATTAAAATCCTTCGATCTGATCGAGGAGGTGAATACTTAAGCCAAGAGTTTGATGATTATCTTAAGGATTGTGGAATCGTTTCGCAATTGACTCCTCCAGGAACTCCTCAATGAAATGGTGTTTCTGAAAGGAGAAATTGAACTCTATTAGATATGGTTCGATCAATGATGAGTCAACCTGATCTTCCAAAATATTTCTGGGGCTATGCTTTAGAAATAGCAGCATTCATATTGAACTGTATTCCTTCAAAGGCTGTAGAAAAGACACCTTATGAGATATGGACTGGGAAGAGTCCCAATTTATCTTTTCTAAAGATTTGGGGTTGTGAGGCTTATGTGAAGCGTCCAATTGCCGACAAGTTGGCACCCAAATCTGAAAAATGTTATTTTGTGGGATATCCTAAGGAAACTAAAGGATATTACTTTTACATCCCAGCAGAGAACAAAGTGTTTGTTGCTCGAAATGGTTTTTTCTTAGAGAAGGAATTTGTTTCCAAAGGAAACAGTGGGAGTAAAGTACAACTTGAAGAAATTCAAGTTTCACAAAATGACATTAAGCCTGAAAAGGAGATTGAAGCGAGCTCACAAGCTGTTGATGAGCAGTCTTTAACAACACAAGGCCTACATAGATCTGATAGGATTCGTCATGAGCCCGAGAGATATGGATTTCTAGTTACTGATGATGATAATGTGATGCTCATTGATCATAATGAGCCCACAACCTATCAAGAAGCTATGGAAAGTCCAGAATCTGCTAAATGGTTAGAGGCCATGAAAGCATAGATGTAATCCATATATGACAATCAAGTTTGGACTTTGATTGATCCGTCTGATGGCTTGAAGACCATTGGATGCAAATGGGTTTTCAAAAAGAAACTCGACATGGATGGAAATGTGCACACTTATAAAGCAAGACTTGTTGCTAAAGGTTATCGACAAGTTCATGGAATTGATTATGATGAGACATTTTCTCCAGTGGTCATGATCAAATCCATTAGAATTCTTATTGCCATAGCTGCATACTATGATTATGAGATATGGCAAATGGATGTCAAAACGGCTTTCCTTAATGGAAACTTACTTGAGGATGTATATATGATACAGCCTGAGGGTTTTGTCCATCCTAAGAATTCGGGAAAGGTGTGCAAGCTTCAAAGATCCATTTATGGATTGAAGCAAGCATCAAGAAGCTGGAATCTTCGTTTTGATGAAGTTGTCAAAGAGTTTGGATTCATCAAGAATAAAGATGAACCTTGTGTTTACAAAAAGGTTAGTGGGAGTGTTGTTGTCTTTTTAGCTTTATATGTTGATGACATACTGCTCATTGGAAACGATATTCCAACCTTACAAAGTGTCAAGATTTGGTTAAGGAAACGTTTCTCAATGAAAGACTTAGGTGAGGCTGCCTATGTTTTAGGCATTAAGATCTATAGAGATAGATCAAGAAAGCTTATAGGCCTAAGTCAGAGTACATACATAGATAAGATACTGAAAAGGTTCAGTATGCAAGATTCCAAGAGAGGATTCTTGCCTATGTCACATGGAATCAAGCTTTCTAAAAAGGATTGTCCTACTTTAGGTAAAGAGCTTGAGTGCATGAGTAAGATTCCATATGCATCAGCAATTGGATCTATCATGTATTCCATGTTATGTACTCGACCAGATGTCTCATATTCTTTGAGCATAACAAGTAGATACCAATCTAATTATGGTGAGAGTCACTGGATAGCAGTTAAGAATATCCTTAAGTACTTGAGAAGAACTAAAGATATGTTCCTAATCTATGGAGGACTTGAAGGAGAGCTCGTTGTAAATGGTTACACTGATGCTAGTTTTCAGTCTGACATAGATGATTTTAGATTGCAATCAGGTTTTGTGTTCTATTTGAATGGAGGTGCAGTGAGCTGGAAAAGTTCAAATCAAGACATCATTCTCGATTCTACAACCGAAGTCGAGTACATTCTTTGCCTCGAATGCATTAAGGAAGTCAGATGGATCGGGAAGTTCATTATCGAGCTTGGAGTTGTTCCTAGCATTGCAAGTCCTATAGACCTTTATTGTGATAATAATGGGGCTATAGCACAGGCTAAGGAACCAAACTCACATCATAGATCCAAACACATACTCAGACGTTTCCATCTGATTAGAGAGATCATTGGGAAAGGAGACGTGAAGATATGCAAAGTGGGCACAGATGACAACATTGTCGATCCACTTACTAAGCCTCTTCCATAGTCTAAACATGAGAGTCATATGAGGTCTATGGGTATTAGATATCTGACCGATTAGGCCTGGTGCAAGTGGGAGATTGTTAGTAGTGTGCCCTAGGCCAGTGGATATTTGTGATTCATGTATTAACATTATGACTTGTTAATAATTTATTATGAGGTATTCCTTTATATATGCATGTATTTCGTTTATGTAATGTGATTTACATTCCATGAATAGTATTAGACTTATGTCATCAAGTATGTGACTTGATAGTAAAACCATAAGCGTTATAACACTATTCTAGACTGTCCCTGGTCGATCATTATTGGTGGAACAATAATGAATTAAGACTAGTATGTATTCTGATTGATGATCATGTTTTACTGATCATGGATATGAGATATCAAATTAGAAATATAGATATATGTTAGAGAACATATATAGGACCGACCCACATAAAGAATACTACATGGTTTCATGTCATTAGTGATTCTTTATATGGTTTGACTTTAGTCCTTTGACCTGAAGTCATCATGGTTCCCTACATGAGGAATTTAGTGTTTTGATATTAGACTAAGTTATTTTTAACCGAATAATAAATAGTCTTATTTTGGACACTAAATGAATCATGCGGAGGGATGTGAATGACGTAGATGGGATTTGTACCTCTCTTAAATGAGAGAGATATCATTTAGGCCTCTTGACAAGTGTGACTGAAGAAATGCATGGTCGTGCTCAAATGAATTGATGAAGAGTCATCAATGTCATTTGTTATAATCGATCAACTTGGGGATCAAAAACTATGATTAATCAAAGGTTGACATGTACCATGCCTTGTGATTAATCTTGATATCGTGTTATAAAGGATCGAGCCTATAACCATAGTTCTGAGTTAAATCGGATTATCGATCCTCGTTTGATTTGGGTAGTCATAATGTCTTGCTAGAGGCCGCTTATGACTTATGGGCCTTGAAGTGTGATCAAGTCCATTGCCAACATCAAATGAGCCTACAGGGTCGCACACAAAGAGTAATGTGATCTGGGCTTATTCTCTTGGGCCTAATTTATTAGGTGTTGAATAAATATATTTAGATATATTTATTGGGATAGATCGAATTAAGTTGTCGGGCTTTTATTATATATGATATAATGGGCCGAAACTTAATGGAGCCTAAATGGGATTAGGGTTTCTCTATAAATAGAGAAGCTTAGGTCTCATTAGGTTAAGGAAGAAGAGACAAAACCCTAGCCGCCATCCGAGAGAAAAATCGTGCGATGTTCGGAAGAGTTTTCGGACGTCCTAGCACACAACAGCCGCAGCCTGGATCGTGCATACTAGTGTGGATACCGGTAGAGGGCATTCGCGTTTGCAGTGTCTTGGAAGCCGAAAAAGATGCAACCAATTCACAGAAATAAGGTATCGCACATCCTTGGTATTTTCGGTTATACTTCATATTGTTGTATGGTCTTTTTCCGCAGTGTATTGTAAATACTCGGACCGTACGCGATCCAAAAATAAAGTGTGTGTAATATGTGCTTTGCATAATGATGATACAGGATAGAATGTTTTCATCCAGACGTTTCTAGATCATGGAAGCTAATGCTAATCTGGAGCATACTGTGAGTAGATCTAGATGGTCTCATTTCATTAATTGTTCTATTTTAAATTTTTTATAGATTGACTACTAAATGTCTATATAAATGTGTTTGATTGTGTTGGTTTCTGAACAAGAGGTCTGATGATTGTGACATTTGGTTGAGATATTGAAGTGTTGCTTGTATGTGAATGAGATGAACTAAGTGTATATAATTTGATGGTTAAATGTGTTCTGAAGGTGCATTTGCATGTAAGTGAAAATATGTTGAATACCGGACTAAGATCCGATGATATGGGAATGTGATTGAATGGGAGCATGCAAATGTGATTGATGCATTCCATTTCAAGAATGCATAAAATATAATGGTAGTTATGACCTGAGTAGCCACCGATCAGAGGTTAAAGCTCAACAACTCAAAATGAGCCTCAAGCTCAAAAGTGATTCAGATCCTCAGGCTTAACGTTTAATGAGCCCTATATGGGACAGTTATCAATGAGCCCTGTATGGGACAGTTTAGGCACTCGGTCATAACAAAGTAATAAATGGAAAGTGAGTCTCACGCACACTGCATATGCATAATATGAATGATTAAATTGTATTGATTGTGAAATGTGAAATGTTGTGATTGTGATTTATGTGTTATGTGACTGGGTGAGCCATCAATGATGGTCATTCATTGAGTTCGCAAACTCACCCAAAATTTGCAAATATTTTTTAAGATCAAAAGAATACCCCGTTAGGCAAACGGGAGTATACCTATTGTATACAAGTGAGGGACAAAGGTCGGGATCAGTTCGCGTCTACATTGTATTTCTTTATTTTTGTACTGAATTTTATTTTTTGCAAATTATTGTATTTTGTGTATTTGAATATATTTGTTGTGTATAACTTTCCAATTGGAAAATGATTTTACAAAAGAGATTAATCAAAGTGTAATATGTTTTGTTTCTGGAATCGGCCCTAGTGATTAATGAAATTATGATATTTGAAAAATGTTGGTAACTCTTGTAAATGAAAATGTTTTTGAATAAATGTTAGCCAGAATTTTCAATTATTGATTTTCGTGTATGCTTTAAAAAAATTATACTGAGTTTTGACTGATTAAGTGCTCTAGCATGCCACCCTTGTGGGGCACGGTCTCTGGTATCACTCAAGATGTCGGGCACGTGTCTTACGGGAGTAGGGTGTTACAAGGATGGCGAGCTCCAAGCCTATTGGAGGAGAGTTTTAATGGAATTGAGCCTAAACTAGTTCATTTAACTCAAATCGTTGGATCGGATACACTTAGAGCTTGAAGACAAAAAGACTTGGGCTATTTTAATGCTTCATCACTTAAGCCCAAGGAGTGTTTGCTGCACCAGCCCAAGAGCTTATGGATCCAGTAGTGGCGCCACACATTAGACTTATTTATTTAGTTTTTGAACTTTGTTTTATTTTGGGCTTCCATGTAATTTAGCCCAACCTTTTATTATTTAACTGTGGGTTGATGTTTCTATGGACTTTGTTTTGGGTTTCCCTAAGGCAAAGAGGGGTTTTTATAGCACCTTTGTTACGGTTGATCGATTTAGTAAGATGACACGTTTCATTGCATGCCATAAGACTGATGATGCTGTGCATGTTGTTGACTTATTTTTCAAAGATGTTGTTAAATTGCATGGCATTCCTAGGTATATTGTGTCTGGCAGGGATGTTAAGTTTTTGAGCCATTTTTCGCGAGTGTTGTGGGGCAAGTTGGGTACAAAATTGCTCTATTATACTTCTTGTCATCCATAGACAAATGGAAAGACCGAGGTAGTTAATAGGACCTTAGGTATCTCGTTGAGTACTATAGTGGGTACAAAATTGCTCTATTATACTTCTTGTCATCCAATAGTGGCTCCACACATCATATTTATTTATTTAGTTTTTGGACTTTGTTTTATTTTGGGCTTCCTTGTATTTGAGCCCAACCTTTTCTTATTTAACCTAGGTATAAATATGTGTCTTAAAGTCAAATTTTGGCAACTTTTAATATTAGAATTACTGGATTGTCGTCGGCTTCAATAGGAAGAAACATTATTCTCTTATTCTTATTACCTTTCGAACCATCTTGCCCTTATCAACTATTTTCCCAATTGTGGCATGTCGATTTTTTGTTTCTCTTAGTTTTATTTTGATCATTAGGATTGCTTGGAACAAGTTTCCAAGAGGTGTAGTAGAAATCAAATCTTGAGTATCATTATTTTCTTGATTGTTGAATTCGAAATTTCCGTCTTTGTTAATTCCTAAAGGTCAAAAACACACCAAAACAAAACACTCATTAAAAATACCATCAATCGATATCAATCCTTTCGTGGTGCACATTAATAAGCCTCTATAATAGACCCTTCAGGTTGAGCTCTATTGTGCACATAACACTTAAGAGAGCCTAAAAACCTAAACAAAATAGAAATCATTAATAATTTTCATTAACTAATCTTTTAAAAAAAAGTATAAGTTAATATAAATTACCTTTCGATGGGAAAATCCACTGAAATGGAAGTGGTCCACAAAGTTTTGCCTCATATGGTAAGTGAATTGCCAAATGCATGATAACTTCAAAAAAAGATTAGGGGGATACTAGTTAAAAGCTTACATAGAATCAAAGCTATGTATTTTTTTTTTCCATTTTTTCAAGTCTTCTACTTTCAACGTCTTGTAACATAATTATTTTAAAAACTCATGTAATTGTCCCAAAGTTATGAAAACATCCTTTGACAAACACCCACGTATTCCAACAGGAAGTAATCAATATAGAAGTATATGAAAATTATAACCTTTTACCCTAAAACTTTTCCCTCTTTAAGAAAATATAAATGTAACAAAAGTAAGAAATTGGTTATATGTCATGACAGTCAAATAAGATTAGGACTTTAATAAGTTATTCAATTACTCTCACCATTTTATTTGAAATAATAACCCTAACAACTATTCAAAAAGATTACTCTAATCTTTCTAGTGGGATAGAAATTGACCACGAGTTTGCTCCACATACTAACTAAACTTAAATTATGTAGATAATATCATTATCAACCACATTTCATGTGACTCCTAAATCTATTAGGTGATAATATTTGTTAAAATATATCTTATAGATTTTCCTAACCCTACTTCTAAATTCATGTAATCATAAGTTTACTCATACAAATCACACAAATTTAGTTAGGTATGATCTATTTTAAAATTAATTAATTATAATTCAGAAGGAATTTATTTAAAGATTTTGAATTTGGAATAATATAATTATTAATCTTAATCTAATTAATAAAAATTAATTTAATTTTAGAATTGATTTTGAATTTAAAATTCTTTTAATTATGTTTAGAACTTGGGCAAAATTAGGAATATATTATTCTACATTTAAAATAAATTTATTTAATTTTCAATTACTTTAATCCAATAACCAACAAAGTTATTTATTTTTAGGTTTATTTCATACTTAAATATGCATCCAAACAAACTTGTTATGTCTATAGGATAGGCTAATGCCTGATGCCAAACAAGCCTTATAGCATTAGCCAAACAAGCCTCATTCTAAGGTAGGAATACTTCGTTCCTAACCAAAATTAACTAAATTTTATATCTCAAGTACTCTTTTCATGAACTAGGATAACTTACCCCAATTGTCAAACGCCCCTCTTCTTCCTCAAAGTCGCAATCAACATCCAACTTATTCCATTGTTGCATAATGGCAGTTCAAATGGTGGCTACATCTCAAAATCAACACCCAAAACATAACCGAACACTAACCAATAACTAGTGACCCAAAACCACAAACCTTAAGTAATAGCCTCCTTTAATAGGTTAGAACAACAACACGACCTAAAAACAACTATAAATATAACAATCACTCAAGTTTTTTGGCCACTAGTGTGTTTCGCTAACTAGGGGTGTTCAAAAAAACCCGCGAACCTATAAACCGGACCTGAACCGAACCTAAGTTCAGGTTCGATTCGAACCGAACCTGAAAAATCAGGTTCATGGTTCAGGTTCAGGTTTCTAACTTGCGGTTCTAGGTTTAAACTTGAACCTGAAACACCCAAAAAAATTATCATATATTTAGATATAATTTAAGAGGATAATAATAATAATAAATTCACTAGTATTTACTATATTAATTCTTGAGTAAAAAAAGAAGAAAAGGAAAAAAAAACTACTTTCATTCTATGTTATTAAACATTAATCTCGAACATTGCTATTATAAGTAACAACTAATGCATAACACTCAATACTTCTACTTCAAATAGCAATTAATATGTGTCAAAGTTATTGATCAAGTATTAAACTATTAATAGAAAAATTCATTGACTAAAATAATATAATCATTTAGAGATTAATTAAATAAATTAATAAATGTAAAACACATTTATTAAGAAATATACAATATAGTTGCTAATAAATAATAAGCATATAATAATATTATTTTGTACAAATACAAACATAACTTTATTTATCTAAGCACTTCGATTGGAAAGTAATAGAGATATCTATTGAAAGTTTATTAAGAAACGAGACATTACCATAAAATCCTTACGTAAGGTTTTGTGTTCAATTTTGTTAATATAATGAATAGCAATCATTTTAATATTTAAATTGAGAATAGCAATGTAGTTTGTTCTTATATGAATCATTGATATGACAATGTAGTTTGTTCTTATATGAATAATTGATAAAATTGCTAAGATCACTTGTAAATTCAATTCTTCTAAAAAAAGGTAATTCAATCCAACGGTCTTAATACAAACCTAGTAAATTTATGGCTAAGATCGCTTGAATCACGATTAATCTTTTATTAAATATCAGTCATTGAAGTTGAAAAGTTTTTGCTTGATGAAAACAAAGAAAAATTAAAGGTCATTCTATTCGTTCGAAAAAGAAAAAAAAATCATTCAATCTTTCATCCTACAATAACTTCTCAACCTCTCATATCTCAAACTACCATCCTACCATTCTATCGAAGAATAATTGTTGAATAATTTATCTTTTTTTTCTAGTATGGATCTTTTATAAGACATTGTTTGATTTATTTTTACTTTGCTTGGGTTTAACATATTGGATTAATCTTTGATGGATTTTATATGCATACTTTTATGAATAATTTGTATTTGTTTTCATTAATTATTTTTATAATTTTTTGTCATATGTATTGATATAAAAAGGTTCTGTTTATCCTGAGAACCGAACCTGAAAATAGGTTAATCGATTATATAGGTTCTTTAGGTTCAGGATCAGGTTCAGGTTCGCGAAATTGTCGAACCTGACATTCAGGTTCAAGTTCAGGTTATTTATGAACGGGTCAGGTTACCCTACCATGAACACCCCTATCGCTAACAATTGATTCATCACTTGTATAATAAAAAATTTTATGGTTCTCAGCCACTGTCTAGTGCATTATGCGAGACATTTAATTGTGAGTTTCTGAATATGTTTAGAGTTGAACTTTTCAAATTTTACAAACAATTAGAGAATTTGAATTTTAAGGATTTATAAACATTCATGTAATTTTTTGATATTTCATAGTCAATCTTTTAATTTTAGTTTCAAATTTTAACTAATAGCAATCAACTAACTTTAATCAATTTACAAAAGATCTCTCTAATATAACAGAAGGATTTTGAGGTGACTTAAAGAGAAATTGAACAAGATTCAGGTGAGTCCATATATAATTAAAATACTATATCTCAACCCAAAACCTTAAGACAATGAGTTATGAGACTCATTTTTCTATATAACTCACTTCATTATTACAACTCTTTTCAATGTATGATTACTCTGCTTATGATTTTTCAACATCTCTCCCTCATAAATGGATCCATCTATATCGAACTAGCTATATGAATCATCATTCATCTAACCCAAATCCAAGAATCTCTATTCATTCCAATGAAGGATTTTGAGGAGGCTTAAGGAGAAATTGGACTAGGTTTAAGTGAGCTCATATATAAGTAGGATATTATATCTCAACTCAAAACCTTAAGCCAATAAATTATGAGTCCTATATTTATATAGAACTCACTTCAAGCTATGGTTCATTCTTGTGTGAGATTAATCCATTTATAAATTTTCTATAGTGTCTTAGCTAGACAGAGACATTTATTTCTTTTCATTACTTAGGCCTTGAATCGCTTGGGGTATTTGTTTCTCTTCTTCTTTCTAAACTTTAAGGACTAATGACACCATAATGGATTCATTTTGCAATACCCCTTGCAAACCTCATTGATGGTTGTCCGTTTTTTTAACCATTAAAGTCAAAACTCCTGCTTAGAGATTTTAAGGAATTTAGCCAATTAAATTTAACAAACACCAAAAGAAAACCTCCATATAAGTTGTAAAGGTTTACGGACTTAATAGTTACATGTTAAAACAGTTGTTAAAAAAAAGAAATGTCTAGAGTAAGTGAGTCTATATATAATTAAGACATTATATCTCAACCTAAAACTTTAAAACAATGATATAAGTCATATCTTTATATATAATTCACTTTATCCTTATGTCTCTTTCTGATATATGGTTACTCCGCTTGTGAAATTTTAACATTAGCTTAATTACACACAATAATTTATTTCTTTTCATTACCTAAGCCTTAAATTGCTTGGACTATTTGTTTCTTCTTTTCTTTATGATCTTAAGTGAATCACAAAGACACCATAATGGATTCATTCCATAATACCCCACACAAGCCTCGTAGATAGTTGTCATTTTTCTTTTAAAAAATCCATTAAAGTTTCGAAGTCTTGCTTAGAGTGGTGATTTTGGGGAATTTAGCCAATTCAGTTCGACAAAGCCCAAAAGAAAATCTTCATATAAATTGTAAAAGCTGATGGTTTAAATAGTTACAGGTTAAAATGGTTGTTAAGGAATAAGGGCAATTAAAATGTCCCAAGTTAAAAGGATTAATTAATAAATGGAGTGGCTGGCTTGGGACCTTAACCATTTTGTTTTTGCATATGCTTGTCATCTGCATAAAAACGAGCATGGTTTTCTTGTGGATGAGAAACGTAGGCATAGCCATCATGTCTAGTTAAATCCGACCCCTGTAGCCTCTTTCTAAATTAGATATCCTCAGTATCCTATCTTGTCAAAGGAACAAAAATGAGACCTCATTTTCACAACCAACCTGCAATCAGCAATGACTCAATAAAAAGGGATCCGATTAAAATCTTGACCTCCCTCCAATAGTAAGAAATAAGGCCTTAGCACTAGGGGTGTTCAAAAAAATCCATGAACCTGTAAACCGGACCTAAACCGCATGAACCGAACCTGTAAATAAGGTTAACCAAACTTAAGTTCAGGTTCAGTTCGAACCGAACCTAAAAAATCAGGTTCATGGTTCAGGTTCAGGTTTCTAACTTGCGGTTCTAGGTTTAAACCTGAACCTGAAACACTCAAAAAAATTATCATCTATTTAGATATAATTTAAGAGGATAATAATAATAATAAATTCACTAGTATTTACTATATTAATTCTTGAGTAAAAAAGAAGAAAAGGAAAAAAAAAACTACTTTAATTCTATGTTATTAAACATTAATCTCGAACATTGCTATTATAAGTAATAACTAATGCATAACTCTCAATACTTCTACGTCAAATAGAAATTAATATGTGTCAAAGTTATTGATCAAGTATTAAACTATTAATAGAAAAAATCATTGACTAAAATAATATAATCATTTAGAGATTAATTAAAGAAATTAATAAATGTAAAACACATTTATTAAGAAATATATAATATAGTTGCTAATAATAATAAGCATATAATAATATTTTTTGTACAAATACAAACATAACTTTATTTATCTAAGCTCTTCGATTGGAAAGTAACAGAGAGCTCTATTGAAAGTTTTTTAAGAAACGAGACATTACCATAAAATCTTTACGTAAGGTTTTGAGTTCAATTTTTGTTAATATAATGAATAGCAATCATTTTAATATTTAAATTGAGAATAGCAATGTAGTTTTTTCTTATATGAATCATTGATATGACAATGTAGTTTGTTCTTCTATGAATAATTTATAAAATTGCTAAGATCACTTGTAAATTCAATTCTTCTAAAAAAAGGTGATTCAATCCAACGGTCTTAATACAAACCTAGTAAATTTATGGCTAAGATCGCTTGAATCACAATTAATCTTTTATCAAATATCAACCTTTGAAGTTGAAAAGTTTTTTTCTTGATGAAAACAAAGAAAAATTAAAGGTCATTCTATTCGTTCGAAAAGGAAAAAAAATTCATTCAATCTTTCATCCTACAATAACTTCTCAACCTCTCATATCTCAAACTACCATCCTACCATCCTATTTGAAGAATAATTATTGAATAATTTATCTTTTTTTTCTAGTATGGATCTTTTATAAGACATTGTTTGATTTATTTTTACTTTGCTTGGGTTTAACATATTGGATTAATCTTTGATGGATTTTATATGCATACTTTTATGAATAATTTGTATTTTTTTTCATTAATTATTTTTATAATTTTTGTCATATATATTGATATAAATAGGTTCTGGTTATCCTGAGAACCGAACCTGAAAATAGGTTAACCGATCCTATAGGTTCTTCAAGTTCAGGTTCAGGTTCAGGTTCGCGAAATTGCCGAACCTGACATTCAGGTTCAGGTTCAGGTTATTTATGAACGGGTCAGGTTACCCTACCATGAACACCCCTACTTAGCACAACAAGGACTAGAAGCAAGAGGGAGGACTAGAGACATTGGAGAGTTTCTCTCACTAGGAGTATTTTGCCCTGGTTTTCGGTCACTTCTGATTCCTCTTTGCCGGTGTTTCTTGAGTCTCCTTCTTATCTTGGTTCTCTATTGTCGTGCTCTGGTACGTTTGTAACGTGGTATTAGTGCCTTTCTTGTGGCACCACCATTCTCCCGAACATTGGTGCTAACTGTTCCTTGATTTATTTCTGGCCTTCTTTGACATGGTTGGGGCATTCCTGGCATCCCCTCCTGGCGTCCCCTCTTGTCTTGCTTCTAACCAATGGTTAGATGTAAACCTAAAATGGCTACTCCACTTGCGCAGAATGCAGGTCTTTCTGGTGACATTTTGAAATTGCCTCTAGTGGCGCTTCCCGCCACCGTGTCTCATGCAGTTGCTGCTGTTGAACCCTGAATTTTTCTTGAAATTTTGAATTATAGATTGACATTAAATGAGGAATTTGTGGTGACTTATTCATGTGCAAAGAAAAAGAAAATTCAAGAAAGTAAATTGTTATATGAGATTAAGATAGGTGAAATATGCTTTTGTTATTGATGTTTATGATTAATTATGGCCTAAAATGGTATTTTGAGTTTAAATAAAATTGATAGTGAATAAATTGATTTGAATGTTATTGAAAAAAAAGAAATGAATAATGAAAGTGTTAGATTTTGGGGAATTGCAAATCTGAAATTTTGAGGATGAATAGTAGCAGAAAATGGCAATTTGGATCTGAAACTTTGTTAATTTTTCTGGTTTGATCTAGGCAGATTTTGATCAAATGATCTTCATAAAAATTGTAGCTTCTATTGATAGCTTTCTATCTCTAGGAAGTATGATATTTTTCGATATCGGAATTGAAAGTTATGATCTTTCGAAGTTAAGGTTATTTTGCTTTGTTTTGAAAAATGCTATTAAGGGTAAGTTTGTGTGTACTGTGCTTTGAGGCCAATTTTGTACTGATGTGGTTTGAATTGGAGTAAGTGGTCTACATGAAAGTTATAGAGAAATTGCATAGCTTTACAATGATGTATAATATGTTATTTTTGATTGTGGAAATAGGAAGATATGAAAATTTGAAGTTGGATGTGGTTTAGGGGCAGAAGCTTTGATTAAAAAATTGACCAGGTTAGATGTTGAAATTGCCTTTAAGTGCTTCATGAAAGTTTTAGATTATGTTTTGATCTATACATTTATGTAAAGTATGAAATTTTTGGACCATGTAATAGGAAGTTATGATTTTTATAAGTTTTTGTTATTGTTTGGCATGATCATTAGTGGACAGAAACTTCGAAGTGGTTTTTGACTCCCTTAGAGGTCAAATTGATTTTTCAGTCCTTCATGAAAGTTGTAGGTTGCATTTGGATCTTTTCATTGATATAAAGTATGACATTTTTGGACCTTGGAGTTGAAAGATAGAAATTTTAGAAGTTTTGATACTAGTTAGGGTGACCGGACCCTTTGCCATTCTTTTGCTTATAACTTTTCCGTCCGACATCCGATTGACTTGATTTTTGAAGCGTTAGATTTCTAAAACATCCCTCTACCTCTTCATGGAAAATTTGGGGATTTTTTAGATTAAATTAAGGTATTAAAATGTATGTGGGGCAAATTTGAATGTACACTTAAGGTTAAAGATATAAGGCTTTTATTGAAGCGCAAAATGGACTGTTTAGAATAAACGGTATAAAAAGAAGAAATTATTGTTTTTCTTGGAAATGGAAGAAGAAGTCGTGGAAGAAGAAGAGAAGAAGAGAAGAAGAGAAAAACTAGGATTTTTGGAGATCTTAAAGAATTTGACGAATCTTAGAGCTAAACAAGTAAGTACAAGACTCAACCCTTCTTGATTTGTTGAATGAATCATGTTTAGTGATAGTTAGAAGTGAAAATGAAGTGGAAATGTGTGTAGGAAGTTGTTGTTGAATGGTGTATGAAAAATGTTTTAATCCTCTAGGGTTAATGATTAAGTTGTGTTTATGAATGATTTTGGGTTGGAATGAGCTTAGAAATGAAGTAGGAATGATGATTTAGGGTTAAGATGAAATATGGGAAGTATATAGATGAAGAATGCCAAAAAACAAGTTCTCGGTAGGTTTCTAGGCATGTTCGCCACGATGAACTTTTGCCCTCTCCATGGCAAGCTCCAACATTTTCGTCGCGGCAAGCTTCTGATTTCGCCACGGCGAAATCCTGTTTTCCTACACAGACATATTTTGGTATTTTAGACATAACTTTTGATGTAGATGTCCATATGATGTGATTTTTGATTCGTTGTAAAATAGAGACATAGGTCTACAAGTTTTATGAAGAAAATAAGTTTTAATTCAGTTTATAAATATCTCAATTTTTGGTCAGAAGTTGAGTATATAATATAGTTTCAACATAAGGATAGTCCCAATATGTTTGGAGTATAAATTTCCGATTTCTGAAACAAATTGAATGATTTTGGAGTCATTAGAAACTTAAGACAACGGGGAACATTTTTCTTGAAGAGAATATTACCAGATTTTGTCATTTACTTGATCATAGTGATCATGGAAAATTGACCCGAATGTTTGGACTTTTGGAAGAGTTTGAGTTTTTAGAATTTATCTTAGTGAATATGCAATATATGGGTCCTCAAATTGTATTCCTATTGAATGAAAATTTTGCATTTGATAAATGGAATCAAGGAAGGCAAGAGGATCAAGAAAAGAGGCATCTTTTAAGCATGTATCCAAGAAAGGAAATTCAGGTAGGTACCATGTTTATGATTTGAATTATAAGTCAATAATATGTTTTTGAAAAATCAAGAACATAAAATGTTTTCAAATTCATGGTTTTGAATGATTTAAGATATTGCAATAATTGTTGAATTCCTTTTGTTTGAATGATTTGATAATTGCTATAATTGTTGCATTCTTTAAATGATTGAGAATATGTTATGTGAATTGGATTGACACTGTGAAATTATCAATGTAAATGTGTCTAATATGACATGGTTATGAAAAATTAAGTTTTTGAAAGGTGCCTTTGGCAGTTCAATTTTTAAGTGTGAAATATATGTTATGTAGGTTTGGTTAGGTCCCATAAGTTGTCAAGTGCACTTGTCAAAGGCTTCGCCCGCCTGCCCGTTAGTGGCATTGGAGCTCCGTTAAGGACTCCCATAAGTTCACTGACTACAGGACGCTTCTGCGAGAATGTGTAGTACGCTCTGCTCATGGTTATCTTGAGGACCGCTATGCGGGAATGTGTAGTACGTTTTTTTTTCTGTACCGACCCAAACCAATTTCTAATGTATTATGTGCTTATGTTGTGTTATAAGTGTGATGCATCCATGTTTTAAAAATTGTTCATGAACTTCTTTGTATAAGGACTTGAATTTGTATAAGGACTTGAATTATGAAATTGTGCATGGTGAATTATGGTTTGTGTAATGATTATGATTGATTGTGATATGGGTATGCATGTTTTTGTTTGCGTTTGGATTCCAGACAGGAGGTCTGATGATTGTGTTGATAGATTTGAAATATTGAAGTGCTCTTTGTTTGTGGCTTGATTGTGTATAAATCACATGTGAGATTTTACATGGAAAAAAAAGAAGATTTGTTTTAAATTGATGAGATATGAATGATATGAAGCATAAAATGAATTGAGATTATGGAATTGATGAAAATCCCATTTTGGAAGTGGTTTTGCTTTGATTGAAAAAAAATGAAAAAGAAAAAAAATTTATACTGTATCGGATAGGGTTAACAAACCAAGTGTGTCGTATGGTTTCCAATGCGACGTTTCTTTAAAGTACACATTTTCGGATGTCAAAAATTTGACCTTCATTGTGATTGCACGTGTTTTTGTTTCTTTGATTTCGAGGTTTTTGTAAATCCTTTCCTTCGATTCCGGTTTTGATTTGTTTCCGCTTTATGATTTTTTAGCCTTTCGATTTTCTATGGCTTCTTTAGATTTCCTTCGTTCGTTTCCTCACGCTTTTTGATTAGATTTGTTTTTCGTTTGTGTTTGGCCCACTGTGGTTTAGGATTCGTTCTTTTGTTTCGCTTTCTGTTTCCGTTTAGGATTCCATTTTTCGGTTGAGCTCCGGTTTCAAAATCGGGGTCCAACATAAGTGGTATCAGAGCACCGATATTAGGATCTTAGATGGGCGCATCTGTATAAGGTATATACATGAGAAATTGAAAAGAGTTTGAATGGATAGAATTGAATTAGTGAGAATGTGATAAAGATGTAAATGTATTTTCATGCATTATTTGAAGAACCAAAGTGGTTGTTTGATTAAGGTGAAGAATTATGATTGATTTTAGGATTGTGATAGTGGAAATTAATATTAGAATTTCATGATGAACTTGGATAAATTGATTTTGGATATACATTTGTGAGATGAAATAAGGAATACTTGAAAGATGAGATTAATGATAGAGATATATGTATAGAAATTCAAAAGGTTGATTTTGAATGATGATTGGTCCATATTGAGGTTCATTAAACATTGGACCATTGATTTGTGTAAATATGTAAAGAAATATTGATTGGTGGATATAGTGATTTGATATGATTTTGTTGGTATTTAATACAAGAAGTAAATAATTGTGAATAAGTTAAGATATAAGTATGATGAGAAATTAGATAAGAAAGGGATTGACTATGATCTTTTAGAAGAAATTATTTGAAAGAATGTGTTACTTGGTGATTCCTTAAGTTAGAATTTCAAGGACAAAATTCTTTTAAGAGGGGGAAAAATGTTGGATCCCGAAATTTTCTTGGAATTTTGAATCATAGATTGACATTAAATGAGGAATTTGTGGTGACTTATTCATATGCAAAGAAAAAGAAAATTCAAGAATGTAAATTGTTATATCAGATTAAGATAGGTGAAATATGCTTTTGTTATTGATGTTTATAATTAATTATGACCTAAAATGGTGTTTTGGGTTTAAATGAAATTGATAGTGAATAAATTGATTTGAATGGTATTGAAAAACAAGAAATGAATAATGAAAGTGTTAGATTTTGGGGAATTGCAAATCTGAAATTTTGAGGATGAATAGTAGCAGAAAATGGTAATTTGGATCTGAAACTTTGTTAATTTTTCTGGTTTGATCTAGGCAGATTTTGATCAAATGATCTTCATGAAAATTTTAGCTTCTATTGATAGCTTTCTATCTCTAGGAAGTATGATATTTTTCGATATCGGGATTGAAAGTTATGATCTTTCGAAGTTAAGGTTATTTTACTTTGTTTTGAAAAATGCTATTAAGGGTAAGTTTGTGTGTAATGTGCTTTAAGGCCAATTTTGTACTGATTTGGTTTGAATTGAAGTAAGTGGTCTACATGAAAGTTATATAAAAATTGCATAGCTTTATAATGATGTATAATATGTTATTTTTGATTGTAGAAATAGGAAGACATGAAAATTTGAAGTTGGATGTGGTTTAGGGTGAATGTTTAGGGGCAGAAGCTTTGATTGAAAAATTGACCTAGTTAGAGGTTGAAATTGACTTTAAGTGCTTCATGAAAGTTTTAGATTATGTTTTGATCTTTCCATTTATGTAAAGTATGGAATTTTTGGATCATGTAATAGGAAGTTATGATTTTTAGAAGTTTCTGTCACTGTTTAGCATGATCATTAGTGGATAGAAACTTCGAAGTGGTTTTTGACTCCCTTAGAGGTCAAATTGATTTTTCATTCCTTCATGAAAGTTGTAGGATGCATTTTGATCTTTTCATTGATATAAAGTATGACATTTTTGAACCTTGGAGTTGAAAGATAGAAATTTTAGAAGTTGTGATACTGTTTAGGGTGACCAAACCCTTTGCCATTCTTTTGCTTATAACTTTTCCATCCGACATCCGATTGACTTGATTTTTGAAGCGTTGGATTCCTAAGACATCCCTATACCTCTTCATGGAAAATTTGGGGATTTTTTTAGATTAAATTAAGGTATTAAAAATGCATGAGGGGCAAAATTGGAAGTACACTTAAGGTTAAAGATATAAGGCTTTTATTGAAGGGCAAAGTGGACTTTTTAGAATAATAAAGGGTATAAAAAGAAGAAATTATTGTTTTGCTTGGAAATGGAAGAAGAAGTCGTGGAAGAAGAAGAGAAGAAGAGAAAAACTAGGACTCAACCCTTCTTGATTTGTTGAATGAATCATGTTTAGTGATAGTTGGAAGTGAAAATGAAGCGTAAATATGTGTAGGAAGTTGTTGTTGAATGGTGTATGAAAAATGTTTTAATCCTCTAGGGTTAATGATTAAGTTGTGTTTGTGAATGATTTTAGGTTGGAATGAGTTTAGAAATGAAGTAGGAATGATGATTTAGGGTTAAGATGAAATATGGGAAGTATATAGATGAAGAATGCCAAAAAACAAGTTCTCGAGAGGTTTCTGGGCATGTTCACCGTGGCGAACTTTTGCCATCGCCGTGGTGAGCTCTAACATTTTCACCGCGGCGAACTTCTAATTTCGCCACGGCGAAATCCTGTTTTCCTACACAAACATATTTTGGTATTTTGGACATAACGTTTGATGTAGATGTCCAAATGAGGTGATTTTTAATTCGTTGTAAAATAGAGACATAGGTCTACAACTTTTATGAAGAAAAGAAGTTTTAATTCAGTTTATAAATATCTCAATTTTTTGTCAGAAGTTGAGTATAGAATATAGTTTCAACATAAGGATAGTCCCAATATGTTTGGAGTATAACTTTCCGATTTCTGAAATAAATTGAATGATTTTGAAGTCATTAGAAACTTAAGACAATGGGAAACATTTTTCTAGAAGAAAATATTACCAGATTTTGTCATTTACTTGATCATAGTGATCATGGAAAATTGACCCGAATGTTTAGAATTTTGGAAGAGTTTGAGTTTTTAGAATTTATCTTAGTGAATATGCAATATATGGGTCCTCAAATTGTATTCCTATTGAATTAGAATTTTGCATTTGATAAAGGTAATCAAGGAAGGCAAGAGGATCAAGAAGAGAGGCATCTTTTAAGCATGTATCCAAGAAAGGAAATTTAGGTAGGTACCATGTTTATGATTTGAATTATAAGCCAATAATATGTTTTCGAAAAATCAAGAACATAAAATGTTTTCAAATTCATGGTTTTGAATGATTTAAGACATTACAATAATTGTTGAATTCCTTGTGTTTGAATGATTTGATAATTGCTATAATTGTTGCATTCTTTGAATGATTGAGAATATGTTATGTGAATTTGATTGACACTGTGAAATTCTGAATGTAAATGTGTCTGATATAACATGGTTATGAAAAATTAAGTTTTTAAAAGGTGCCTTTGGGCAGTTCGATTTTTAAGTGTGAAATATCTGTTATGTGGGTTTGGTTAGGTCCCATAAGTTCTCAAATGCACTTGTCAAAGGCTTCGCCCGCCTGCCCGTTAACGGCATTGGAGCTCCGTTAAGGACTCCCATAAGTTCACGGCTACACAGGACCGCTACGCCGGAATGTGTAGTATGTTATGTTCACAGCTATACAGGACCGCTATGCGGGAATGTGTAGTACGTTCTGTTTTCTGGACAAACCCAAACCAATTTCTGATGTGTTATGTGCTTATGTTGTGTTATAAGTGTGATGCATCCATGTTTTAAAAATTGTTCATGAACTTCTTTGATCAATCGACAAATTTTGAAAGATAAGCATTTGATGAATTTCTACTGTAAAATTTCTATAAACTGGCAATAAGTTTTGGAAAATGATTTTTTGCTTATTCTTCGGTTATAAACATGTTATCCACGAGCTGTAAAGCTCACCCCCCCCCCTTTCATCCCCATCTTTAGGTATCGAGCAGGAGATCGGATGAAAGAAAGTCAAGATATCCGTGTGTTTAAGTATATGATGTATTTGAAGTTAAATTGTTATAAAAATAAGAGCTTAGGCTTATGGTGGGTATTTTGGAGATTTTTATATCTTTGTATTTTTGGTTTATGAAATTGACGTTGTATTTGTGGCTTGAAAATGCCACTATTATTTGGTAATGCGTTTCTTTTGGAATATGTAAATGATTTATGAATTTGTATAAGGACTTGAATTATGAAATTGTGCATGGTGAATTATGGTTTGTGTAATGATTATGATTGATTATGATATGGGTATGTATGTGTTTGTTTGCGTTTGGATTCCGGACAGGAGGTCCGATGATTGTGTTGATGGATTTGAAATATTGAAGTGCTCTTTGTTTGTGGCTTGATTGTGTATAAATCATGTGTGAGATTTTACATGGAAAAAAAGAAGATTTTTTTTAAATTGATGAGATATGATTGATATGAAGCATAAAATGAATTGAGATTATGGAATTGATGAAAATCCCATTTGGAAGTGGTTTTGCTTTTATTGAAAAAAAAATTATACCGTGTCGGATAGGGTTAATAGACTAAGTGTGTCGTATGGTTTCCAACGCGACGTTTCTTTAAAGTACACATTTTCTGATGTCAAAAATTTGACCTTCAGTGTGATTGCACGTGTTTTGGTTTCTTTGATTTCGAGGTTTTTGTAAATCCGTTCCTTCGATTCCGATTTTGATTTATTTCCGCTTTATGATTTAAGAGCCTTTCGATTTTCTATGGCTTCTTTAGATTTCCTTCGTTCATTTCCGCACACTTTTTGATCCAATTTGTTTTTTCGTTTGTGTTTGGCCCACTGTCGTTTAAGATCTGTTCTTTGGTTTCTCTTTCTGTTTCCGTTTTTCGGTTAGGCTCCAGTTTCAAAATTTGGTCCCAACAACTACGCTTGTGGAGACACCCTCACCAGTCCCCGCTCAAGTGAGTAACCAACTGGCTCTCTCGAAAGGGTTTAGTGATGCTTCGATAGGTCTTGTGGATGGTGACTAGCACACCACTACACCTGCATCTTTGCGTAAATCTACTATTTCCCCCTGTGCGTAAACTTGGCATGTCCTTGAAATATGGAAAGGGTGTGGTTAATGAACTCGTAAATGCTGATGTGTGTGCCTTAGCACCTTCTTCCGACAATGAAGACATAGACTTGGGCAGTGAGGATACTTCTGAAACTCTTGAGGCTAGTACCGAGAAAATTGTAGATCCCTTAACTGAGAAAATGCCTCAGTCTAATCCCCATGGATCTTCTGGGACTAAAAGGGGCCTATGGCGTCGGACTCCAATTCTGGTGAACCTGAAGGCTCTAAACCTTCCTTTGCTAGTTTATTCAAGAATAACCGAGATAGTTCCCAAGGGCTTCCTTTGGAAGCTACATTGGTGGAGGAGGAAGTTACCATATTAGCTGAAAATCGTCTGGACTTGGAACAGGAGTGGGGCTTTTGTTTAGTGGGAGTCTTCACAGGTTGTTTTCTGGGAATGAAAGCGTTGGAAGGAATTATCAATCAATGGTACGTGGAGTGTAAAATCATCCCCCATGAAGGAGGTTGGTTGGTCTTGCGGTTTGAAACTGAGGAGTACAGGAATTGTGTTTTAGCAGGGGGGCCTTACACGCTGTTTGGAAAAACTCTGATGCTAAAGCCGCTTTCGCCGGGGTTTGCTTTTAACTTCCATGACTTTATGGAGGTACCTTTATGGATTAAACTCCACAACGTTCCCCTTGACCTTTGGACGGCCAAAAGTCTCTCTAAACTGGGTTCCAAGGTGGGGAAACCCATATGTACTGATCAGGTAACAAGCCAAATTGGATATGCTTGCCTTCTTGTTGAAGTGGATGTGTCTTAAAAACCTATCACCAGCTTTAATGTCAAATTGCAGGATGGATTACGCTATACCCAATCGGTTGTCTATGAGAATTTTCTGAATTATTACTGTACCTGTAAGTAGTTTGGTCATCAATATTTCACTTGTAAAAACGTTCTCCCAGTTAAGCAAAAATTGGTTGCCAAGAAGGGTACTACTAAGGAGACAGGCGAAACTAGTCTGGTGGATCAACCTTCAGGGACAGTTAATGGAGTACAGGATGCCATCACTCCCCCTTGGTCTCTCCAGCGCCAGCACAAGTGCCACTTCCTTCAACGGCTAGTTTGCCAGTTATTCTTTCCAATCCACAGGACAATCCAGCTTCAGGCAGTACCATCCTTATATCGGTATCCAATGCTCCAGGAACAGAGAGCGTTGGTGACAAAGAGGTTGAAGGGAAGTGGGTCACCATAACTAAATTAAAGGGCCAAGCAATGTCCAAACCTGGTGCTCTCTCGAGGGGCAAGGTCTCGTTGTCATCTCAGCGTGGTAAAGTTAGGCAGAAAGTTGCTCTTGCTGGTTCTGTTTTTAAACCTGGAGGGGTGGGACCCTCCCAGATGATCAAATGACTCGCCTTTGTTGGAATGTCCTAGGTCTTGGCAAGACCTCGCGACACAATAGTGTTGTCACTATTGCTAGACAACATCACTGTAATTTTCTATGTCTTTTGGAAACTAAACTTACTCTCGTGAGCTTAAACTGACTAATTTGTAGTAGGTTCCCTGGATGGGCATACCACCATAATTTCAACTTAATTGAAAAAGGTCGAATGGCTATTGTCTGACAGCCATCCATTTATTCTTGTACGGTTTTGGTGCGAGGTGAACAATTTTTGCATTGTTAGTTGCACAATCAGGTTACTAAACGTGCTTTCCTGGTGACCTGCATATATGGATTGTATACCGTGCCTAAGAGAAGGGAGCTTTGGCAGGCATTACTTGGGCTGAATGTCGACTTAGGGACCCCTTGGCTTTTAATGGGGGATTTTAATTGTGCTTGCCGCCCTACGAAATGACTAGGCTGTAATCCATCCTCTACCTATACGATGAAAGACCTCTGAGAGTTTTGCGTCACTTTGGGCTTAGAAGAAACGTCTTCTCGCGGGGAGTTTTTTACTTGGCATAAAAACCAGCTCTGGGAAAAATTGGATCGTGTGCTGGTTAATCAGGCTTAGGACTTACTGGGCTGGTATTGTTCGACCAATTTTATCTCTATGCGGATTGATTCCAACCACTGTCCGGTAGTTATGGAGTTTAGTCAATAGCCAGTATCTGGTAATCGGGCATTTAAATTCTTTTGATTTATGGCTTCAACATCCGCTTTTCCAAGGTCTTGTTGACTCTATTTAGGCAACCTCAGTGACTGGTACAGCACAATACCTCCTTGCCACTAAATTGAAAGCTTTGAAACCTTCTTTGAAATGTTTGAATACTACAGTTTATGGGCATATTACTACTAAATCGAAAGAAGCACAGGAGGATTTTCATAGATGCTACCAGCACTCATTGTCTACCCCTACTGATGAGTCTTTGATAGCCCTGGTGAACTCTGAACGAAAACATGCTTTACTACTCCAAGAGGCTGAGCGAATGTTCTTCCAACCAAAAGCAAAATGTACCCACTTGTTGAAGGCGGATAGGAACACCAGATATTTTTCCGCAGTGGTTAGGAAACGAAATCAGCTTAATACTATCACCCACTTAATTAAAGCGGATGGTACTGAAACTACCTCTATGGCTGAAGTTGCAATATGTCTTGTTTCCTACTACCAGGAACTCCTTGGTTCCTCCAGCCCTCGAGAGTCGATTGATCCCCGGATTGTTAGGCAAGGAAAGCTCCTCCAACCAGATCTCTGTTCACAATTGCTAGCCCCTGTTACTGATGGTGATATACGTAGAACTTTGTTTACTATTGGTAATGAAAAAGTCCCCCAGGGCGGATGGGTATACGGCTGCTTTTTCCAAACATCAGTGGGACAAAATTGGTGGTGATGTTCGTGCGGTTATGTTTTAATTTTTTGGGACTGGACGCCTCTTAAAATAGCTCAACCATACGGTCCTCACGCTCATCCCTAAAATAACTTCTTCCCCAAAAGTCTCAGATTTTCGACCCATTGCTTGCCTGAATGTGGTGTATAAGGTGATTTCGAAGATACTTACTGAACGAATGGCCTTAGTAGTGGAGGATCTGGTTAACCCGACCCAATATGCTTTTGTCCCTGGTCGGAATATGTTGGATAACATTTTTCTCGCCCAAGAACTTGCTAGAGGCTACAGCCACAAGCAAATTTTGCCTCACTGTATGTTAAAAATTGATCTCTCCAAAGCATATGACACGGTCTCTTGGGAATTCCTGGAAGAAATGATGTTTGGGCTAGGTTTTCATCCACAGTTTCTTACTTGGATTCTTGAGTGTGTTACCTTGTCCTCTTATTCAATAGCGATTAATGGTAACCTCCACGATAAGTTTAAGGGGCGACGAGGATTACGCCAGGGTGACCCCATGTCTGTTAGCCCCCGAATTCTTTTCTTATTGAATAAGCATGATTTCAATTTGTTTTGAGGTTTTGATTGATTACTTGCTTTTGTTTGGAGTTTAATTAGCATGTCAATGATTGGAAGATTTATTGCTTAGATTGATGGAATTAGAAGTATTAAATGGAGAAATTAAGATTAAGCTAGAGTATAGTATGGTGTAAGTGAAATTGAAGAAGTAAGAATGTATAAAGGCAAAATGGGAAGATCACTTAAGGTTAAGAGGTATAAGACTTATATTGAAGGCTATAATGGACATTTGATGGTTATTAGGGGTGGAAATTAGAAGAAGAAAATTAAAAAGAAGAGGGAAAGAAGAGAGTGTCGTGGAAGAGAGGAAGAAAAGAGAGAAAAGCTAGGGTTTTGGGAAATCTTAAAGAGTTTGAAATTTTGAAGCATCAACAAGTAAGTATAAGCATAAACCCTTCTTGGTTGTTGAATGAAGCATAGTTAGGGTTAGTTAGAAGGGAAACCAAGGTTGAATGTGGGTAGGAAGTTGTTGAGCAATGGTTTATGTGAGGGTTTTATTGTTTAGTTAATGATATTGGGTTGGAATGAGTTTAGAAATGAAGTATAAGAGATGGTTTAGGGTTTAGATGTGTTATATTTGAAAGATGGGAGGAATATGGTTGAAGAATGTGGGAAAAACAAGTTTTCGAAGGATTTTGGCCTCGCACGCCATGACGTGCTTATGCGCACGTTGTGGCGCATGCCAGCATCCTCGTCGTGGCGAGGAACCATTTTCCTACACAGACATGCTTTGATATTTTAGGCATAACTTTTGATGTAGAAGTCCAAATTGAGTGATTTGTGATTTGGTATAAACTAGATACATAAGGATAAAAATTGTATGAAGGAATCAAGTTTAAATTCAGTCTCTAAGAATCTAAAATTTTGGATGGAAGTTGAGCATAGAATTTTTATTTCAGCATAAGTTATAGTTCGAATTGTTAAAGTATGACTTTTCGATTTCTACACCAAATTGAATAGAATCTTGGTTATTGTTTAAGGAAATCGAGTGAGGCAAGAGGAGCAAGAGGAACAAGAGGAAAGACATCCCTAAGCAAGTTTATAAGCAAGGAACTCCAGGTGGGTTCACATTTATAATAGAGTAAATAAGCCACTCATTGTTTTCTTCAAATCAAGGAAGCTTCATGATTTAAATTGCATCATCAATGTTTCCTTTATTTCTTTTTCAATGAATTGGGAATTATTATATATTTGTTGCATGAATTGTGTTGATGATTGATGAAAAGGTTTTCTCTTTAAAAGAAGACATGATTATGAAATTATGTTTGTAGAAATGATTTTAGCAAGGATACCAAGTTTATGAAAAGCAAGTTTTCAAGAAAATGTGCCATTTTGGGAAACAAGTTCACAAGATTTTGAACTATATGTGTTATGTGGGTTTGTGGTAGTCCCTCAAGACCTGTCAAGTGCACGTTGACCCAAATATAGGCTTCTCCCGCCTACCCGCTAGTGGCATGGAGCTCCCTCAAAGACTCACTCCCTCAAGAATTTATGGCTATACAGGACCATTATATAGGAATGTGTAGTGCATCATGAATCTAGACTTACCCAAACCATTCTGGTGTGCTTATATGCTTATGATCTGTTGATAAGTTTGATGCATACATGATTTTTAATTGCTCATGAATTGTTTGAAAATCGAGAATTTTGGGATGATGATATTTACATGTGAAATTACTATGGTTTCGAAAGTGTACAATGGCAATGAGTTTTTTTGAAAATAGTTTTGCTTGTTTCTTTAGTATAAATATGTTACCGAGCTTTACAGCTCACCCCCATTCTCCTCCTCCTAATCAGGTGATGATCAAGAGATCGAGTAGGTCAAGAGTTACAGCTTCACTTCGAATTGGCATATTTTTGTATTTTCAAGTTATATTTTTTGGAATTCAAGGCTTTAGTCACATTTCAAGTTTTATTAGTTTAATTGTATTTTGTATTTTTGTTCTTGAACTCAACTGATGTATTATGGCTTGAAATGTCATTAAAGCTTTGTAAAACTCTTCTGTTGGTTAATGAGATATGGTTGATATTGTTTTAGTTTCAAAGTTTTGCATTGAATCATTTTACCATGAGAATAAGATTTTAGAAGATTGCTTGAGTTTATGTTTAAGTTTGCTTTTTGAGTTTATTTTGGGTTGTGTTGTTTTGATGAAAATGGCTGAAAATTTTAAGTTATGGGTTCTGTGAAAAAAGGCTTTCACCACAATGAGACCATTTGCCCGCCGCGATGAAGATAAAATTGCGGGTTCGCCGCGGCGAAAGTTAATTTGCTCGCCGTGGCGTAAGTTCCCGAAAGGTTTCACCACGGCGAAACAACATACGTCGCGGTGATGCCCACCTTTGCTTCTGAGGGATCTTTTTCTAAATTTTCAACTTCTAAGTCTTCCCTCCAAGCCCAAGCCTCATGCTTCTGTGTCCGATGTTGGGCTCCAGAAATGGGGTCCAACATGTTGTGGTATCAGAGAGACTAGGTTTAGGTCCAGGTTTGCTTTGCATTGTTTTAATGAACAACTTGCATTGTTTTGAATTGTTTTTCACGATTTGAATTGTTTTATATGATTTGAACTATTTTATATACTTTCAAAAAAAATTTGCTTGAACTAAAGATTTTCAATGGTTTGGTATTGAAGGAGTGAAAATGCCACCTTGAAAGAAAACTCGAGGAGTCATGACTCGATCTCATTCTCGCCAAGGGAGCACGGATGAATTCTATGTACTGCAAGATGCTGGGACTCATTCTGCTCCGAATCCTGAGGCACCTAGTATGCAATAGGAAGTGCCTCCACCGCCTCCTCCTATGCCTGCAATGGATCCATAGTTCTTTCAAGCCTTTGCCCAGACTTTCACATATGCCATGAGCCAAGGGTCGCAGGCTCCAGTGCCAGCTCCAGTGGTTAGGGGTGGGCAGTATGATAAGCTTCACAAGTATGGAGCGGTGGATTTTAATGGAACCACCAATCCTGAAGAGGCTGAAGCATGGCTGAAGAGGAAAGAAAGGGTCCTAACTCAGATGAAGAGTAATGATGCAGAGAAACTGGATTATGCAGTGAGCTTACTACAGGGAGATGCACTCCATTGGTGGGAGTCAGTGCCCCACAGTCAGGTTGTGCCTTCGGTGCTGACATGGAGAGACTTTGTGGAAGTGTTTAGGAAGAAGTACTTCTCAAGGGTCTATATCCAAGAGAAAGCCAGGGAGTTTCTGAGCCTCACACAAAGGGGCATGAGTGTGAGTGAGTATGAGTTGAAGTTTACCCAGCTTTCCCGATATGCAGCCAATATTATGGCGACTAAGGAAGATAAATGTCATAAGTTTGAGGGAGGTCTTCATTTGGGGATCAAAGAGAAAGTTTTGATCCATAATTTCTGTGACTACTAGCAATTGGTGGATGCTGCACTCCAGGCTGAAAAACTAGAGAATATAAGAAACGAAGTAAGCAAGAAGAGGAATAACAGGGACCAGTCTTCTAAGAAAGGAATGAGTGCTCGAATGCCTGAGAGGAGTACAAGGAGTTATCACACATAGAGTGAAGTGGGAAGCAGTCGCTCTACCAGGAAGAAGTAAGTTAAGACAATTTCAGGGCAAGCCTCCAATATGGGAGGCATTGGAAGGACAGGAAGGAGTCGACACATAAACCCCCAATGTGAGCGTTGTGGGAAACTTCACCAAGGAGAGTGCTTCAAGTTACTTGGAGCCTGTTTTCGATGCTGGGAGAAGGGACATATGATCAGGGATTGTCCACAGGTACCGAGACAAGAGGGGTCACAATTTTAAGCACTGAGGCAAGTAGAAACAGTGGGAACCAGGCCAGTCACTGAGGTAGGCAGCTCTGGAACTGCGAAGAAGGTTATTCCTCTAGAAAGGCCAAGGGGTTAGGCGTAGGCAAGGGTGTTTGCCATGACTAGAGAGGAAGTCACAGCTGCACCTGAGGTTGTCACGTGTATGGCTCAATTGTTTGATTCAGCAGTATATGTTTTAATTGATTCTGGTTCCACGCATTCTTTTGTTTCTGCAAGCATAACATTACATGGTGTGAATTCAGAGCCTTTGGATAACTCTTTGATTGTTAGTACTCCCTTAGGGAGGAATGTGCTGATTAGTCAAGTATATAAGGGTTGTGAACTCTTCATTGATGTATCTAGACTGGTAGTGGACTTACTACCTCTAGATTAGATGTCATACTGGGAATGGATGCTATGGAGAAATACTGGCGAAGCTGGATTGTGGCCTGAAAGAGGTGGAATTTGATTTGAGCAATGGTGAGAAGGTGATTTTAGAGGGGACAGAAAAACACCATCACCAAGAATTATTTCGTCCTTACTAGCTGACAGAATGATGGGCAAGGGGTGTGAAGCCTTTTTGGCACATGTTATGGATACCAATGTGAATGAAGGGAAGTTAGAGGATTTTTCGATTGTGAGGGAGTTTCCAGATGTATTCCCAGAGGACTTACCTGGTATGCCACCGGTAAGGGAAATCGAGTTTGCCATCGACTTGATTCCCGAAACCGCACCTATCTCGATACCACCATATAGAATGACTTCAACTGAGTTAAAAGAGCTTAAGGAGCAATTGGAGGAATTGTTAGACAAGGGATATATACGGCCGAGTTCGTCACCTTGGGAAGCGCCTGTTTTGTTTGTGAAAAAGAAGGATGGAGCATGGCGGATGTGTATCGACTATCGGAGACAGGGTGATAGCTTATGCTTCACGACAAATGAAGCCATATGAGTTGAATTATCTAACCCATGATTTAGAATTGGCAGCAGTGATCTTTGCCTTGAAAATTTGGAGGCATTATCTATATAGGGTTCAGACGAGGATCTTTACTGATCATAAAAGTCTCAAGTACCTATTGAGTCAGAAGGAGTTGAATTTAAGACAGAGAAGGTGGATTGAATTGCTTAAAGATTATGATTTGTTGATTGAGTACCATCTAGGCAAGGCAAATGTCATAGCAGATGCCTTGGGTAGGATGTCTTCCATAGCCCATGTTCAGACAGTTTATCTACCACTATTGAAAGAGATGGCTAAGCTTAGAATCAGTTTGAAACAGGAGGAGCCTGATCGTGTTGTTGCTACCTTTAGAGTGAGGCCGATACTCAGAAAAAGGGTTAGGGAGTTACAAGCACAAGATGCAGAATTGAGTAAGCTCCAAGAAGAGATTCAGAAGGGCAAGAAGTTTGAAGTGGTAGTGAGAGATGATGGACTCATGACTGTAGGGAATAGGCTTTGTATCCCAAATGCCAAGGAGGTGAAAGATGAGATACTGGATGAGGCACATAATGCACCTTATGCTATGCACCCACGTAGCACCAGGATGTACAGAGATCTAAAGGAGCATTTCTGGTGAAAAGGCATGAAGAAAGATGTGGATGAATATGTGAGTAAGTGTCTAGTGTGTCAGCAAGTCAAGGCTGAACACCAGGCACCTTCAGGCAAGTTAAGGCCATTGTCCATTCCTGAGTGGAAGTGGAAAAGGGTGACTATGGACTTTTTTATGGGGTTGCCCAAGACCAGTAAGAAGCATGATGCCATATGGGTCATTGTGGATAGATTGACGAAGTCAACCCATTTCCTGGCAATCAAACAGACCGATTCTTTGCATGTGTTAGCCAAGAAGTACATTGATGAGATTGTGAGACTGCATGGGATTCCAGATTCTATAGTTTCTGACAGGGATCCTCGTTTCACTTCAAGATTTTGGGGAAGCTTGCAAGATGCTTTAGGAACCAGACTGAATTTTAGCACTGCTTTTCATCCCCAGACGGATAGTCAATCTGAGAGGACCATTCAGACGCTTGAGGGAATGCTTAGAGCATGTGTTATGGATTTCAAAGGAGCTTGGGATGAGCATTTGCCATTGGTCGAATTTGCTTCTAATAATTCGTACCATTCGAGCATTCAGATGGCTCCATATGAAGCACTGTGTGGAAGGAGATGTAGAACTCCAATACGTTGGGATGAAGAAGGAGAGAGGAAACTGATAGGGCCAGAGCTACTTCAGATGACAGTTGACAAGGTCAATTTAATTAAACAACAGCTTAAGGTAGCTCAGGATATAATGAAGAGCTATACTGATGCACACCGAAAAGAGATGGAGTATGAAGTCGGTGAGAAAGTGTTTCTTAAGACATCTCCTTGGAAAGAAGTAATCGGGTTTGGCAAGAAGGGTAAGTTGAGTCCGAGATATGTAGGTCCCTATGAAATTTTTAAGAGGATTGGACTACTAGCCTACAGGTTAGCGTTACCCCCAGAATTGTCTCAGAACCATGATGTCTTTCATGTCTCCATGTTGAGGAGGTATAGATCGGATCCTTCACATATCATTCAGACCACTGAGGTTCAGTTGAGAAATGATCTGCGTTATGAAGAGATTCCAGTGGAAATTTTGGACACCAAGGAGAAGGTCCTCAGAAACAAGACAGTTCAGCTAGTTAAAGTCCTATGGAGAAACCATTCGGTGGAAGAGGCCACGTGGAGCCATTGGAAGCTATGAAAGAGAAGTATTCGCATCTCTTCAATGACTCAAGTAAGAATTTTGAGGATGAAATTCTTTTAAGAGGGGGAGAAATGTTAGCCCCGGAAATCTTTTCTTATTGAATAAGCATGATTTCAATTTGTTTTGAGGTTTTGATTGATTATTTGTTTTTGTTTAGAGTTTAATTGGCATGTCAATGATTGGAAGATTTATTGCTTAGATTGATGAAATTAGATGTATTAAATGGAGAAATTAAGATTAAGCTAGAGTATAGTATGGTGTAAGTGAAATTGAAGAAGTAAGAATGTATAAGGGCAAAATGGGAAGATCACTTAAGGTTAAGAGGTATAAGGCTTATATTGAAGGGTATAATGGACATTTGATGGTTATTAGGAGTGGAAATTAGAAGAAGAAAAATAAAAAGAAGAGGGAAAGAAGAGAGTGTCGTGGAAGAGAGGATGAAAAGAGAGAAAAGCTAGGGTTTTGGGAAATCTTGAAGAGTTTGAAGATTTTGAAGCATCAACAAGTAAGTATAAGCATAAACCCTTCTTGGTTGTTGAATGAAGCATAGTTAGGGTTAGTTAGAAGGGAAACTAAGGTTGAATGTGGGTAGGAAGTTGTTGAGGAATGGTTTATGTGAGGGTTTTATTGTTTGGTTAATGATCAAAGATAGATTTTGATGTTTTGTTAATGATATTGGGTTGAAATGAGTTTAGAAATGAAGTATAAGAGATGGTTTAGGGTTTAGATGTTTTATAATTGAAAGATGGGAGGAATACGGTTGAAGAATGTGGGAAAAACAAGTTTTTGAAGGATTTTGGCCTCACACATCGCGACGTGCTTATGCGCACGTCGCGGCGAGGACCCATTTTCCTGCACAGACATGCTTTGATATTTTTGGCATAACTTTTGATATAGAAGTCCAAATTGAGTTATTTTTGATTTGGTATAAACTAGAGACATAAGGATACAAATTGTATGAGGAATCAAGTTTAAATTCAGTCTCTAAGAATCTAAAATTTTGGATGAAAGTTGAGAATAGAATTTTTATTTCAGCATAAGTTATAGTTTGAATTGTTAAAGTATGACTTTCCGATTTCTACACCAAATTGAATGGAATCTTGGTTATTGTTTAAGGAAATCAAGTGAGGCAAGAGGAGCAAGAGGAACAAGAGGAAAGACATCCCTAAACAAGTTTATAAGCAAGGAACTCCAGGTGGGTTCACATTTATAATAGAGTAAATAAGTCACTCATTGTTTTCTTCAAATCAAGGAAGCTTCATGATTTAAATTGCATCATCAATGTTGCCTTTATTTCTTTTTGAATGAATTGTGAAATTATTATATGTTTTCTGCATGAATTGTGTTGATGATTGATGAAAAGGGTTTCTCTTTAAAAGAATACATATTTATGAAATTATGTTTGTAGAAATGATTTTAGCAAGGATACCAAGTTTATGAAAAGCAAGTTTTCAAGAAAATGTGTCATTTTGGGCAACAAGTTCATAAGATTTTGAACTATATGTGTTATTTGGGTTTGTGGTAGTCCCTCAAGACCTGTCACGTGCACGTTGACCCAAGTATAGGCTTCTTCCGCCTGCCCGCTAGTGGCATGAAGCTCCCTCAAGGACTCCCTCAAGAATTTACGGCTACACAGGACCATTATATGGGAATGTGTAGTGCTTCATGAATCTGGACTTACCCAAGCTATTCTGATGTGCTTATATGCTTATGATTTGTTGATAAGTTTGATGCATACATGATTTTTAATTGCTCATGAATTGTTTGAAAATCGAGAATTTTGGGATGATGATATTTACATGTGAAATTACTATAGTTTCGAAAGTGTACAATGGCCATGAGTTTTTTTTTAAAATAGTTTTGCTTGTTTCTTTATTATAAATATGTTACCCATGAGCTTTATAGCTCACCCCCCATTCTCCTCCTCCTAATCAGGTGATGATCAAGAGATCGAGTAGGTCAAGAGTTACAGCATCACTCCGAATTGGCATATTTTTGTATTTTCAAGTTATATTTTTTGGAATTCAAGGCTTTAGTCACATTTCAAGTTTTATTAGTTCAATTGTATTTTGTATTTTTGTTCTTGAACTCAACTATTGTATTATGGCTTGAAATGCCATTATAGCTTTGTAAAACTCTTTTTTTGGTTATCAATGAGATATGGTTGATATTGTTTTAGCTTCAAACTTTTGCATTGAATCATTTTACCATGAGAATAAGATTTTAGAAGATTGCTTGTATGTATGTTTAAGTTTGCTTTTTGAGTTTATTTTCGGTTGTGTTGTTTTGATGAAAATGGCTGAAAATTTTAAGTTATAGGTTCTGTGAAAAAAGACTTTCACCGTGACGAGACCATTTGCTCGCCACGGTGAAGATAAAATCGCGGGTTCGTCGCGACGAAAGTTAATTTGCTCACCGCGGCGTAAGTTCCCGAAAGATTTCGCCGCGACGATGCCTACCTTTGCTTCTGAGGGATCATTTTCTAAATTTTCAACTTCTAAGTCTTCCCTCCAAGCCCATCCTCATGCTTCCGTGTCCGATGTTGGGCTCCGAAAACGAGGTCTAACAATGTCTCCCACTTTGTTTCTCTTTTTCCTTGAATATCTTTCTCGGGTCCTTAATGTGAGCACGGTCGATTCTTATTTTAATCATCATCCGAAGTGTAAGCAGCTTGGAATCACCCATCTCTCCTTCGCTGATGATCGTATGCTTTTTTCAAGAGGTGACCTCCCATCTGTTTGTGTGTTGATGGATGGACTGGCAGTGCTTAATTGTGTTTCTGGATTGCGAGTTAATCCCCTCAAGTCCAATATTTTCTTGGGTGGTGTATGGGATCGAGATAGGGATGATATATCGCAGATGACCGAGTTCAATATGGGTTCCTTTCCTGTTCGGTATTTGGGCGCGCCCCTTGCTTCAATGAAAGTCTTCGTTGCTCAATTCTCCAGCTTATTAGATATGGTGGAATCTTATATCCATGCATGGCAAGGGAGTTCCCTCTCTTATGCTGGGAGAGCTTAACTCCTCAACTCAGTCATTCAAAGCGTCTTGTCTTTCTAGCTTCAGGCTTTCCCATTGCCTGTGGTGATTCTTGATCGAATTGCAGCCATTTGTCTTCTCTTTCTTTGGGGAGGTAAACATTATCGGGTGGCCTGGGTGAATGTCTATATGCCTAAAGAGGAAGGGGGCCTTGGGATGAAAATTTGTAAGTATTGGAATCTCGTTCTTTTAGCGCGAACTCTATGGAACATCCATGCTGAAGCTGCTTCGCTTTGGGTTAAATGGATTCATGCTTATCATCTTCGAGGTGCGTCCATTTGGGATTGGATCCACCATCCTCGGGACTCCCCGTTGATGAAGAAAATAGCCTTGATCCGCGATACTTTGTTGGTTAATATTGGTGGCCGAACTGCAATGGAGGTGGCTTTGCCGAAACTTTGTATTTCTGGTCATCTCTCCTCCCACAAAGTTTATAAGCTGATTAGGCCTAAACAAGTTCACAGCCCTTGGATGACCTTCATCTGGAAGCGCTATATTCCACCGAAATATTCCTTTATTGCTTGGTTATGCATGTGGAATAGATTGCCCACTAAAGACAACCTCCAATTTTTGGCGTTGCTTGATACATGTATACTTTGTAATCGTGAAGTTGAATTTGTGGAGCGCCTTTGTAACATCCCACCCTCAATTGGAATGGTAGAATAGTAAATTGGCATAGGATGTGCTAGATTGGGACTTCATAGGACTGCTCATGCATAATAGGATTGTCAGATAGTCACCGTGCATGTGAAACTTACCGCACATGTATACATGATATTCTCGGTTTTCGCGCCTATTGTAATTTTATTGTAATTAACGGGGTTATCGGGTTTGAAAAATTATTTTGAGCGCGCCATAAATTGTTTTCTATTTTTAGGGATTTATGGGAATTTTTCTGGAATTTTTCCGGGTTCTTGCCTTAATCAAAAATTCCAACCGATCGATCGAGTGGGCCTTTTCTGTACTAAAAAGGGGCTGCATAAAGGCTTTAGGTTAGTGAATAAATAATTATGGAAATTGTTTTAGGACCATTAGCATAATTGGGATTAAGATTTAATTAGATTAAAGTTTATGATTAACTTATGTTAATTAACTTTAAATTTGTCTTTTTCCATTTTAAAAAGCCAAGTGGCTTCCTATTTAATGATTTTGTCTTATATATATACACCACCATCGACTTTTCTCCAATGTTCTACTTAAAAATTCATTTGTGGAAAGCTTGAAAGTCTATCTTCCTTTCTCCATCCGAAAGTGCATCATCTTGGTGTGTTCCTTCCTCCTTCGATTGTTTTGTTTTCATCCACTTAACAAGAGTCTTTCCTTGCTACTTGCTTACTTCTCTTCACACACAAAGCAAGCTTAAGCCTAGTGTTGATGATGATTAGTGTGGGGGTGAGTTATGGTCATTGGTGATGGTGAGAAGTAGAGAAGTGAAGTTAGATTTGAAGATTTGAAGAAGTGAAGAGCTTGTAACTTATTAAGGTAAGGAATAGAGTTGTTTTTATGCTTTTGGTAGTTAGAAGCATTTATGAGCATCCTTTGGGCATTTATTTGATTATGAAAGTGGTAGGTTTGAATGGGTTTAATGCATGTTTGTGTAAGGGAATTGGTTATGGTAGTTAAAATAGGTGATAAGAATGTTGTTAATGATGTTTGTGATGTGTAATGAAGGGAACTAAAGTATGGAAGTGTGTAGGTATGTGCTGCCAATTTTTGTGTCATTGTATAAGTGTATGTTGTGATGAATTTGGGTTTGAATTAGAGGTAGGAATGGATGCTTAGTGATGTATTATTAATATTAGAATTGATAGAAGTTAGATTGTTGATGAAAGCTGGAAATTGAGTTTTGAACCTACTGTCATGTTTTGTTCATAACTAATTATGTAGGTGTGCAAATGAGGTAAGGTTTGTGCCCAATGAAACTTTGGGATGTTGGCTACAACTTTGTGTGAAATAGGTGGTGTTAAATTGTAATGATAAAAGGGTGAATTTTTGCATGGGAAGTTACTGTTTTATTGCCTATGAACAGTAACTGAAACCATAACCTATGAGCTTTGCTGATTTTTCTAAATTAATTGATATGGAATTTGGGAAAATGGTCTTCATTAAAGTTGTAGCATATTGAGTTAGCTTTCCATTTCCACTGATCTTGCTATTTTTCGAGTTGTATATTAGGATATATGACCTGATTACTATTGACTGGTTTTATGCTTTGTGATGAAACCTAGCCTACTTGTCGATTTTGTGAGTTTTCGGATTGGAAGCAATTTTAGCAATTTTTGTGAATTTAATTGGAGTTTGAATTGTACTGAAGAGTTCTAGATGACACATTGATCTAGAAAATGATATATGGCTTATAATGTTTGGAAATCAGATGTGAGAGATACGGAATTTCAAAAGCTGAGCCTACATTGTGATGTTAAGTGCTGATTAGGTCAGAAACTTGCATAACATATTTGAAATTGTTAGAAGCTGAATTGGAGTTTGGTTATTTCAGGAAGAATTGAAGTTGGAGGATTTATCTTTTCAGGAATATAAAGTTTTAAAATGTCTGACTTGTGTACAGGGAGTTATGCTTGTTATAACTTTACTGCTCAAATTGAATGATTGCAGAGACAGCAACATTGAGTGAATTAATTGACTTGTTTAGCAATGGAATTTGATCTTGGGTTGGTCATGAAAGTTGTAGATGACATTGTGAGCTTATTGAGCATATTTATGTGGTAATTTTTGGCTGAATAATCAGTGAGTTCTTGAATTTGTAAGGTACTGTCCTGTGTTGATGGGTTTTGAGTAGGCAGTAGCTTTGAAGGGATTTTTGACACTCTTAGTGGGGAAATTGATTTTTATGGTCTTCTTGAGAATTGTAGAGGGTTTCATGATCTTTCCAATGAGATATAGTTGGTAATTTTCTGAATTGTGTGTAATAAGTTATTGATGTTGAAAGTTGGATTAGAAATCAGGAAAAAGGGGAAAGGAGATGAGGAATTATGCCCGGTCACTAGGGCGACGCGTCGCCCTAGTGACGAGGCTTAAAGGGGCCGCATCGCTAGGGCGACGCCTCGCCCTAGCGACGAGGCCGGATAAGTCAGCCCCACTAGGGCGACGTCTCGCCCAAGCGAGGCTGGTTTTTTTTTAATTTTTAATTTTTATTTTATTATTTTATTTTGTTAATTGGTATTTTAGGATTTCTTGCTTCTTTTGTCAATTTCTTTTCCGTCCAATATCCGATTGACCTGATTCTTGAGGCATCGGATTTATGACACATTGAATTTCATTTTGCGAGAAATTGGGAATTTTTAGACGGGAAATTGATATGGCCCCGGATAACGGAGCCTTTAATCACTGTTTTGTTTAATCGGAAACCTATAGAGGTCCGAATTGCGCACCGTCAGCGCCAATAGGTTTCTAATTTTTAGACGGATTTTTCTGAGGAAAAAAAAATAAGATTAGGGCCGGGAATTCATGAACATGCATATTTCACCTACATGTGCACAAATTGCATATTTAGTGACTCGTTCTTTCTCTGTTTCTTATAGAGGCCCAAGTGGAGCGTCGTTCGACCGACGGGGCGAAAACTTCCCGGCATTAGCTCGGAAGTAATAGGTAAGTAACTTAGGTGGTTATCTCAATCTATATGTTTACTGTGACTTGATTGCCCTACGGGGATGCTGTGACTGTAAGGAATTATAGACTGTGAATTATCTGCTTATGGATCCGTAAATATCGCTTTTGGAATGCTAGATCGTGATGTAACTGTTCAATCGAACATGTGCATTCATACACAAATGCATTAAATCGCTAAAAGGAAAATTATGAACCGAGGTGCCATCGATATCGAACCGAGCCAGAGCTCGACATACTTGAAACGAGCCTCGAGCTCGGCGGAGATAATTCTCCCAGACCGCTTCTACACCAATACCGTTTATCGCTTGGTCACAATCTCAGTAATGAATCGAAAAGAGTCACATGTGCATTGCATATCGGATGAATATTTGACATGGTACCGATCGTTGTATATCGATCTACGATCGCAAATGTGTTCTTTAGTGCCGTGATCGCATCAGTATGCCGATTACTGTGATTGTATTAGCATTGTGTTTTGTATAATTACTGGATGCGTACTGTATCATGCTTATGTGATACATGAATTGGGAGAACCATCGATGATGGTTTCTCATTGAGTTTGCAAACTCATCCAAAATTGCAATCTATTTTTCAGGATAAAGCATGATCGATAGCTCCTCAGACCGTAGAGCCGCAGTATCGTGGATTGGCAAAAGAAGCGATGGCTCAAAGGTCGGTCAGCTGGGCTTTCTTTTGGAGACTTATAGTTAGATCTGTCCTTTGTATATTACTACATGGTACTTAGTGTGCAGTGTTTTGGAACTTATGTAGACTGAAAATACTGACAATTTGTAAATTTCTGAATTTTAAGTGAATGAAACGGAATCTAGTTTGGTTTTTAAAAGTTGTCGGTTTCTTCGTACTGCTTTATGATTGTGATGCCATGAGGAGTGTAGTGGTAGTTGTCAGTAGTGGTCTCTTAGCATAGGTTACGTACCGGAATGACCTACGGGCATTCCGGTGGGTACCTTATGATAAGGAGGCGCTACATTAGGTAGTATCAGAGCATGGTTTGGCATCTTTTGGGAGTAGTAACAATTTAGGTATGAATTTGATGGAACTGTTGAAACTGATCAGAATTTTTGTTTTGTTCTAGGTCTTCGCATTAGGTGATCAGTTGAAGCGACCACCACCAAGGATCGATGGGAGCAAGTAGAGAGTCTTCTATGCCTCGTCTGAGGAATTGCCTCTCGAGTTCCGTGTGAGACGGAGAGGAGGTATGACTTCTTCTTGCAAGTAGGGGCTGTCGATTTTGTGGCAAGATGCACTCCCGTGAGGCCGAGGGTGGTTGAGAGGACGGAGAGGTCTTCGATCAGATGGATCGCGAACTCGATGAGAGGTTCGATTATGCGGTGTCATCTGCAGGCCCAAAGATACAAGTGGTGGAAGACGTGTCAGCAAGACTACCAGCCTTGCTTCTCGTCATGGGCTGATTTTCCGAGGGCCTTCAGAATAATTATATGCCCAAGGTCTATCTTGACATGAAGATGCAGGAGTTTCTAGAAATCAAGCAAGGTAGGATGTCGATGGCGTATTATGAGGTGAAATTCAATGAGTTGATGGATTATGCCACTGTGATGATTCTGACTGAGGCTGATAAGTGCCGGAGGTTCGAGAATGGCCTCAATACTGAGATCCGTACAAGGTTGGCCCGATCAGATATGGGTACATTCGTTGAGTTGAGTGCTGCTGCCGTGAGAGTGGAGCAACTGATGAGGCGAGACAGTGAGATAGGGTCCCGGTAAGCGCCAAGTGATGATCGAGGCGACTCTGGCGGAGCTTTAGTAAGCACCAGGCAGACTTTCAGCCTCGGGAGGTTTGAGACACCTGGATTTGGACAGAGAGGCGATTTGTATAGACCGGCGATGGTAGTGGCAGAGGTTCTCGGGCAATTCCTCCAGCAGCCCGCATTGTGAGAGAGAGACACAGATGGGGAGTGTTGGTGGCTTACTTGGAGCCTGCTGAGATGTGACTCGACGGAGCATCAGGTTAAGGATTGCCCAGATACATTGAGAGTTCACTCTGCTGGTAGTGGACGAGTTGGGAGTAATCTGACTGCATGAGAGTAGAGTGGGTGGATCCTGACAGAGGGGCCGAGGTAGAGGCCGAGGTAGAGCTGAGGGATCCTTTGTGAGGACTGAGGGTCGGGCACCACCACACCCCTGTGCCGTGGTTTATGCTATGACGAGACAGGAGGCCCAGGACTCCCCTGATGTTGTAGTTGGTATGCTCCTTATTTATGATATTGGGCGTTTGCATTGCTGGATCCTGGATCCACACATTCTTTTATTGCACCTCATATGGCATGTAGATTGCATGGGGATAGGGAGATGTTACAGTATGGGCTAGAGGTGAGTACACCTCTAGGTACTACTATCAGATTAGGAGAGGTTCTGCAGGGATGCTCGATTGATTGATCAAGCAGTGTTGAGGGCAGACCTTATAGTGTTGTCTCTGAGAGAGATCGATGTGATTCTGGGGATGGACTAGCTTACTGCCCATAGGGCTATCATGGACTGCTATACCAAGGAGGTTATATTGGAGTCTCTGGTCACCAGAGCAATATTCGAGGAGTCAACAGCAAGACCAACCCAGATGATCTCTTTCCTTAGTGCTCTGAGATTGATGCAGGGAGATTGTGAGGCATATCTGGCTCATGTGGTTGACACCAGAGTTGAGCAGAGGCTTTAGGATATTCCCGTGGTTAGGGAATTTCTAGATGTGTTTCCTGATGAGCTACCGGGTTTCTTGCCGGATCGGAGACGAGTTTACTATTGACCTCGTTCAGTCTCGCTCCTATATCTATACCTCCATATAGGATGGCACCGTGGAACTCGAGGGGTCAAGGCTCGATTGCGGGGAGTTCTTTGGAGAAGGGTTTTATCAGGCCTAGTGTTTCACCATGGGGAGCTCCAGTTTTATTTGTGAAGAAAAAGGATGGGACTTTAAGGCTATGCATTGATTACAGGCAGTTGAATCGGGTGACAGTGAAGAATAAATATCCACTGCCTAGGATTGATGACCTATTTGATCAGTTGCAGGGAGCTCAGGTGTTCACTAAGTTGGATCTGAGGTCAGGGTACTATCAGCTGAAGATAGCAGAGGCTGATGTGCCTAAGAGTGCTTTCAGGAGCATGTATGGGTACTTTGAGTTTCTGGTGATGCCGTTTGGGTTGACTAATACCCCGGTATCTTTTATGGCCCTGATGAACAAGGTATTTCAGCCCTACCTGGATCAGTTTGTTATTGTGTTTATTGATGACATTTTGGTATATTCGAGGAACAGACAGGAGCATAGTGAGCATTTGAGGATTGTGTTGCAGACCATAAGGGAGAGACAGTTGTATGCCAAATTCAGTAAATGTGAATTTTGGCTGGATCAGGTGATCTTTTTGGGGCATATAGTGACTGGAGAGGGTATTCAGGTGGATCCGAGTAAGGTTGAGGCAGTGCTAAAGTGGGAGGCTCCTAGAAATGTGCCGGAGCTTCGGAGTTTCCTCGGCTTGGCTGGTTATTACCGGAGGCTTGTCGAGGGGTTTTCATTGATCTCAGCCCCTCTGACAAAACTTCTGAGGAAGAATGTGCCATTCAGATGGACTGAGGAGTGTCAGAGGAGCTTTGAGGAGCTCAAACATCGGTTGACTACCGCACCGGTGTTAGCTATTCCATCTGGGACTGGAGGATTTGAGGTATACAGTGATGCATCGCATCAGGGATTGGGATGTGTTTTGATGCAGCACGGAAGAGTCATCGCCTATGCCTCGAGACAGTTGAGGTCTCACGAGGTAAACTATCCTGTTCATGATTTAGAGTTAGCTGCAGTTGTGTTTGCTCTGAAGATTTGGAGGCATTACCTGTATGGTGAGACTTTTCAGATCTTCACTGACCACAAGAGTTTGAGATATTTACTGAGCCAGAGAGAGTTGAATTTGAGGCAGAGGAGATGGCTTGAGTTGTTGAAGGATTATGACTGTACTATCGAGTATCACCCTGGGAAAGCTAATGTGGTGGCAGATGCTCGGTAGGAAGTCACATACTAATGCAAATTTCGATTCGAGCAATGAGGTTGCCTAACTTGATTCAGTTGAGGGCTTTGAATGTACGGTTGAATCTGGAGCAGGATGGAGTATTAGTGGCGACTTTGAAACTGAGACCGATGCTACTGGACAGGATCAGGAGGATTCAGGATAAGGATCCTGTTATGGTAAGACTGATTGAGAAAGTAAAAGCTGATTCGAGTTCTGAGTTTGAGTTGAGAAATGAGACCTTATGGTTGGGACAGATGCTATGTGTACCTGATGTGGATGACTTGAGGAGAGAGATATTGGAGGAGGCTCATATGGCCATATATGCTATGCATCCTGGTACTACCAAGATGTATAACACTCTGAAGCAACATTTATGGTGGCCTGGCATGAAAAAGTAGGTAGCGGAGTATGTTTCGAGATGTATGACGTGCCAGCAGGTTAAGGCTGAGCACCAGGCTCCAGTAGGGAAGCTTCATTCGTTGCCTATTCCGGAGTGGAAATGGGAATGAATTACTATGGATTTCATTATGGGGTTGCCTAAGACGCCGAGGCAACATGATGCTATCTGGGTCATAGTGGACCGGTTGACTAAATCGGCCCATTTCTTGCCAGTAAGGGAGAACAATACCATGGATCAGTTGGCCCAGAAGTATGTGGCGGAGATAGTGAGATTGCATGGGGTCCCAAAGGTCGATAGTATCGACGAGGATCCCAGATTTACTTCGAGATTTTGGCGAGTCTGCGATCTGCGATCTGCCATGGGCACTAGTCAACTTCAAGACATTTCATCCTCGCATGATGGGCGAGTGAGAGGACGATTAAGACCGCTGAGGATATGCTTGAGCTTGTGTATTGGAGTTTAGAGGAGCGTGGGATCGATTCAGCCCCGATTGAGTTTGCTTATAACAATCACTATCACAAGAGCATCGGGATGGCACCATATGAGGCCTCGTATGGGCGAATCGTAGATCGCCTTTGTATTGGGATGAAGAGGGTGTGAGGATGATTGAGGGCCCCGAGTGATTCAGATACTTGTTGATAAGGTGAAATCGATTGAGTCGCATCAAGCGCGCTCGGGATAGATGTAAGAGCTATGTGGATCGGCATAGAGGGACATTGAGTATAATGTGGGCGACAGAGTGTTCTTACGGTGTCACCGTGGCGTGGTATACCGAGATTTGGGAAAAGGGTAAGTTAAGCCCCAGGTACATTGGTCGTCCATATGAGATCACCGAGAGGATAGACCTTTGGCCTGAGTGCTAGCCTTACCGAGTGAGATGTCTCAGCTTGCATGACGCCTTCCATGTGAGTATGCTCCGTAGATATCGGTCGATCCGACATATGTCATACCGCTCAGAGATTACGGCCTCTAGTAACTGAAAGTTATGTAGAGGAGCCTATACGGATTATCGGGTCACAAGTGAAGCAATTGAGGAACAAGAGTATTCCACCGTGAAAGTTCTCTGGAGGAATCATTCGACCGAGGAGGCTACCGGGAGACCGAGGAGCACATGAGGAGACAAGATCCTCACTGTTAATTCAATCGTAAGAATTTCATGACGAAATTTTTATTAGGGGGAAATGTAACATCCCACCTCAATTGGAATGGTAGAATAGTAAATTGGCATAGGATGTGCTAGATTGGGACTTCATAGATCGCTCATGCATAATAGGATTGCCGATAGTCACCAAGCAGCATGTGAACTTACCGCACATGTATACATGATATTCTCGGTTTTCGCGCCTATTGTAATTTTATTGTAATTAACGGGGTTATCGGGTTTGAAAAATTATTTTGAGCGCGCCATAAATTGTTTTCTATTTTTAGGGATTTATGGGAATTTTTTTGAAATTTTTCCGGGTTCTTGCCCTAATCAAAAATTCCAACCGATCGATCGAGTGGGCCTTTTCGTATTGAAAAGGGCTGCATAAAGGCATTAGGTTAGTGAATAAATAATTATGGAAATTGTTTTAGGACCATTAGCATAATTGGGATTAAGATTTAATTAGATTAAAGTTTATGATTAACTTATGTTAATTAACTTTAAATTTGTCTTTTTCCATTTTAAAAAGCCAAGTGGCTTCCTATTTAATGATTTTGTCTTATATATATACACCACCATCGACTTTTCTCCAATGTTCTACTTAAAAATTCATTTGTGGAAAGCTTGAAAGTCTATCTTCCTTTCTCCATCCGAAAGTGCATCATCTTGGTGTGTTCCTTCCTCCTTCGATTGTTTTGTTTTCATCCACTTTACAAGAGTCTTTCCTTGCTACTTGCTTACTTCTCTTCACACACAAAGCAAGCTTAAGCCTAGTGTTGATGATGATTAGTGTGGGGGTGAGTTATGGTCGTTGGTGATGGTGAGAAGTAGAGAAGTGAAGTTAGATTTGAAGATTTGAAGAAGTGAAGAGCTTGTAACTTATTAAGGTAAGGAATAGAGTTGTTTTTATGCTTTTGGTAGTTAGAAGCATTTATGAGCATCCTTTGGGCATTTATTTGATTATGAAAGTGGTAGGTTTGAATGGGTTTAATGCATGTTTGTGTAAGGGAATTGGTTATGGTAGTTAAAATAGGTGATAAGAATGTTGTTAATGATGTTTGTGATGTGTAATGAAGGGAACTAAAGTATGGAAGTGTGTAGGTATGTGCTGCCAATTTTTGTGTCATTGTAGAAGTGTATGTTGTGATGAATTTGGGGTTGAATTAGAGGTAGGAATGGATGCTTAGTGATGTATTATTAATATTAGAAGTGATAGAAGTTAGATTGTTGATGAAAGCTGGAAATTGAGTTTTGAACCTACTGTCATGTTTTGTTCATAACTAATTATGTAGGTGTGCAAATGAGGTAAGGTTTGCGCCCAATGAAACTTTGGTATGTTGGCTACAACTTTGTGTGAAATAGGTGGTGTTAGATTGTAATGATAAAAGGGTGAATTGTTGCATGGGAAGTTACTGTTTTATTGCCTGTGAACAGTAACTGAAACCATAACCTATGAGCTTTGCTGTTTTTTCTAAATTAATTGATATGGAATTTGGGAAAATGGTCTTCATTAAAGTTGTAGCATATTGAGTTAGCTTTCCATTTCCACTGATCTTGCTATTTTTCGAGTTGTATATTAGGATATATGACCTGATTACTATTGACTGGTTTTATGCTTTGTGATGAAACCTAGCCTACTTGTCGATTTTGTGAGTTTTCGGATTGGAAGCAATTTTAGTAATTTTTGTGAATTGAATTGGAGTTTGAATTGTACTGAAGAGTTCTAGATGACACATTGATCTAGAAAATGATATATGGCTTATAAGTTTTGGAAATCAGATGTGGGAGATACGGAATTTCAAAAGCTGAGCCTACATTGTGATGTTAAGTGCTGATTAGGTCAGAAAATTGCATAACATATTTGAAATTTTTAGAGGCTGAATTGGAGTTTGGTTATTTAAGGAAGAATTGAAGTTGGAGGATTTATCTTTTCAGGTATATAAAGTTTTAAATTTTCTGACTTGTGTACAGGGAGTTATGCTTGTTATAAGTTTACTGCTCAAATTGAATGATTGCAGGGACAGCAACATTGAGTGAATTAATTGACTTGTTTAGCAATGGAATTTGATCTTGGGTTGGTCATGAAAGTTGTAGATGACATTGTGAGCTTATTGAGCATATTTATGTGGTAATTTTTGGCTGAATAATCAGTGAGTTCTTGAATTTGTAAGGTACTGTCCTGTGTTGATGGGTTTTGAGTAGGCAGTAGCTTTGAAGGGATTTTTGACACCCTTAGTGGGGAAATTGATTTTTATGGTCTTCTTGGGAATTGTAGAGGGTTTCATGATCTTTCCAATGAGATATAGTTGATAATTTTATGAATTGTATATAATAAGTTATTGATGTTGGAAGTTGGATTAGAAATCAGGAAAAAGGGGAAAGGGGATGAGGAATTATGCCCGGTCATGACGAGGCTTAAAGGGGCCGCATCGCTAGGGCGACGCCTCGCCCTAGTGACGAGGCCGGATAAGTCAGCCCCGCTAGGGCGACGTCTCGCCCCAGTGAGGCTGGTTTTTTTTAATTTTTAATTTTTATTTTATTATTTTATTTTGTTAATTGGTATTTTAGGATTTCTTGCTTCTTTTGTCAATTTCTTTTCTGTCCAACGTCCGATTGACCTGATTCTTGAGACATCGGATTTATGACACATTGAATTTTATTTTGCGAAAAATTGGGAATTTTTAGACGGGAAATTGACGTGGCCCCGGGTAACCGAGCCTTTAATCACTGTTTTGTTTAATCGGGAACCTATAGAGGTCCGAATTGCGCACCGTCAGCGCCAATAGGTTTCTAATTTTTAGACGGATTTTTCTGAGAGAAAAAAATGAGATTAGGGCCGGGAATTCATGAACATGCATATTTCACCTACATGTGCACAAATTGCATATTTAGTGACTCGTTCTTTCTCTGTTTCTTCTAGAGGCCCAAGTGGGCGTCGTCAATCGACGGGCGTAAACTTCCGACATTAGCTCAAAAGTAATAGGTGAGTAACCTAGGTGGTTATCTCAATCTATATGTTTACTGTGACTTGATTGCCCTACGGGGATGCTGTGACTGTAAGGAATTATAGACTGTGAATTATCTGCTTATGGATTTAAATTATCGCTCTTTGGGAATGCTAGATCGTGATGTAATTGTTCAATCGAACATGTGCATTCATGCACAAATGCATTAAACTGCTAAAAGAAAAATTGTGAACCGAGGCGCTACTGATACTGAACCGAGCCTAGAGCTCGACATACTGAAACGAGCCTAGAGCTCGAAGGAGATAATTCTCCCAGCACGCGCTTACACCGATATTGCTTATGCGCTCGGTCACACATCAGTAATGAATCGAAAAGAGTCACATGTGCATTGCATCTTGGACTGAATATTTGACATGGTACCGATCGTGTGTATATCGATCTATGACCGCAAATGTGTTCTGCTTTTGACTGCATCTTGTATGCCTATTACTGTGATTGTATTAGCATTGTGTTTTGTATAATTACTGGATGCGTACTGTATCATGCTTATGTGATGCATGAATTGGGAGAACCATCGATGATGGTTTCTCATTGAGTTCGCAAACTCATCCAAAATTGCAATCTATTTTTCAGGATAAAGCATAGACTGATAGCTCCCTCAGGACTGTAGAGCCGTGTACTGTGGATTGGCAAAAGAAGCGATGGCTCAAAGGTCGGCCAGCTGGGCTTTCTTTTGGAGACTTATAGTTAGATCTGTCCTTTGTACATTACTACATGGTACTTAGTGTGCGATGTTTTTGGAACTTGTGTAGACCAAAATCTTGACGCTTGTAAATTTCTGAATTTTAAGTGAATGAAACGGAATCCAGTTTGGTTTTTAAAAGTTGTCGGTTTCTTCGTACTGCTTTATGATTGTGATGCCATGAGGAGTGTAGTGGTAGTTGTCAGTAGTGGTCTCTTAGCGTAGATTACGTACCGGAATGACCTACGGGCGTTCCGGTGGGTACCCTATGGTAAGGGGGCGCTACAGCCTTTTCTTCCATTGCTCTTTCTCTAGGGAGGTTTGGTTTGCCATTCGGTAGTGGCTGGGAATAACTAGAGCCATGGGATCTCTCTCCTGTGCTATAAAATGGATTCGGCTTGAATCCAAAGATGCTTTATTATGCTGTAAAGTGATTCGGATTGCTTTCCTTTGCACCATCTATATGATCTGGACTACTCGCAATGTTGTCATTTTCGATGGTGCCACGATCTCCAGCTTAGGAGTTATTCTTAAAATCAAAACGGCCACCTATCAGATTCTTTATCGGCCGTACCCTGCTGATCTGATCACTTTTTAATGCTGCTCTTGTTTCATACTGGCTTCCATTTTATTTTGCAACCAGAGCCCCCCTTTGTGAGTCATTGGGATTAGCCATGGGGCTTCTTGTCTATAGTGTTTTCTGCACTTTGCTGATGCAGGGAATTCCATTGCTTTATGCGTTGATATGTTTTTTCTTCATATGGTGGTGTTTTCCTGTGCTTGCGCTTCCTATTGACTTGGTATCCCCAGTGTTTCCTTCTGTGTGAAGTGTTGAATGTGTTACTGTTCCATTGTTTACTGTAGCTGACCACTCCCTTGCACTTTGGGAGGGTGAGACTACTTGGGAGAGGCATGGTGCGATGTCATTGTGGCTGCGTGGGGGACCTCCATAGGGTGGCTTCACTGGTTTGGCATGGCGAGATGTTTTACTTGGCTGACATTTGCGTGGTGGTTCTCCTCCGTGTTACTTGGTGTTGAACTGTACTCCCTCATGGATCAAGTCTCCCCTCTACCTCCCCCTTGGATTCCCTCTACATCCAGCTACTACTCTGAGTCTATGGATGTCCTGCGACTCCAATAGGGGCTGGTGAGGGGCTATGACAAAGTCTTGTGATGCACATGCAATGGCTCAAGGGTACGGTGTCGTTTGCTTGCTATGGGCGCTTGACCACTTTAGAGGACCTTATTGTTTCTGCCATGCATTATGGTGCTGCAGGCCTGGAGGGTCGTGGCCTTGCCCCTGGTCGACCCCCTGGCTCGCATCCACCCTCCTAGCCTCATACTTGGTTCTTTTGCCTTTGCTGAGTTGCACGCGTTAGCTGCTAGTGTGTTTCTCAATTTGCTGTCTTTTTGTGTTGTTTGAGCTTAGGTCCTTAGCATTATTTTGGGTGTACTGGGAATTAGAGGGATTGCGGCCTTTATTTAGGGTCTCTAATCTATTCGTCATGTACACTTATTCTACTGGGTATGCCCCTATGAGTTGTACATATCCCTTTGATGAATACAATTTTTACCATTCATAAAAAAAAAAAAGGCCTTAGCACTCTTTTGCATAAACTTATCTTTCGCAAACAATATCAATAAGCATAATGTCCATGGCATTTTTTGCCCTCAGAACCATCGGCAACATGGAAAGTCCAAGTTTCATCATAAATACCAGTAAGTAGAGAATGGAAGGTAAATGGCATCGAAAGAGTTTGACACTTGGTTCTCGTGAGAACTCAGAAGATGGGGGAGAGACAGAGAGAGAGAGAGGATAGCTGGATGTTGATGAGATTGGCAATTTGCGAAAGAATATGATCTCAATCAACACATATGGACCTGATTGACAATATTTCTTTGTTTCAATTTCCGACTCATATGGTTATTGAAAATGATGCATTGTTTGTTAGAATTTGATTTCACCATCTTGATCTGGCAAGCGCATGTAACCAGACGAAAAAAGAGAATTGTTGCCTTCCGGATGAGCAAAATAGGCCTGGCCACCATGAATTGAAATGTCCAATCCTGCAAGCTCTTCGTCTTCGTCAATCCTGAGGAGCTTCAGCTTGTGAAGCGCATAGAAAACAGGTCCCATAGATGCACTAACCCATATTACAATCACCAACACTTCAACCAGTTGAGACCCAATTAGACCCCATCCCCCACCTAACAATACGCCATAAGGCCTTGTCAAGCCCACTTTACCTGAATCATACGCTTGAATAACAAGCTCCTGTTTTGCAAACAAGCCTGTGAATATCAAACCCCAAACACCACACCCGCCGTGTAGCTGAGCTGCCTCTAGTGGGTCATCGAATTTCAACTTCAGAGCCAAGATGTTGAGCACAATCAAGACCCAGGCTGAACCAAACCCACATACAATAGCAGCCCATGGTTCAACCACCGAGCATCCTGAAGTGATTGCAACAAACCCTCCCAACAGACCATTGCATACATCCAATGCATCCCAATGGCCAACCAGTAATCTCCGCCCGAATAGAGTTACAATGCCGGCGGTTGAACCTGCTAATGTGGTTGTTACTGCTGTCCTGCTCACCCCAGTCCAATTGCCTTGATTGGTTGTGGTAGGGTACGAAACAAGAATCTTAGTGAACGAGCCGGGATTGAACCCAAACCAACCGAACCACAACAATAGTGTCCCAAGTACCACCAAAGTTGCATTGTGTCCACGCATCGGAACAGCTTTTCCATTGGCATCAAATCGACCTTTCCGGGGACCCTCTATGAGGGAGCCCCAGAGGCCAGCAAGCCCACCTACTAAATGCACCACCCCACTTCCTGCGAAGTCGATGGCACCAGAGCCGAACAGGCGGTCACTTGAACTACAGCTAAGCCAACCACTTGACGACCAAACCCAGTGAGCCACAACAGGGTATACGAAACCAGTAAGGAAAAATGAAAAAACAAGGTATGCACTGAACTGGGTTCGTTCTGCTACCGAACCACTAGTAATTCCAGCAACTGCTATAGCGAAAGCCCACTGGTAAAGAAAGTAGCCGTAGTCGAAATCGCTGTTGGGAATATCTTTCAGGGCAAAGAAACTTGTGCCAATAAAAGGGTTGGCATTGGAACCATTTCCAAATGCAAAAGCGAAGCCGAAAAGGAAGAAAGAGATGCAACCAACCACAGCGTCAACAACATTGGCAAGCATGATGTTCATGGCGTTTTTGGCTCTGACTGAACCAGCACATAGCATGGCAAAGCCAAGTTGCATGATGAAGACCAAGTAAGCTGAAAATAAAAGGTAAATGGTGTTGATAGAGAATGTCACACTATCTTCCCATGAAACCGCCATGACTGTGGCTAAGAGAGATATCTGATGGTTGCAAATAAGAGGACAAAGCTTTATTGATATATATACCTAAACATCAACTTGAAGTTAAAAATTGAATTCCCTTTGAATGGTAGCTATGTTTGAGGAGAGCGACATGGGGAACTGCAAGAGGTCATGAAGTTATTGCGGCATTTTTAACTTTCTTGTCACAAAGGTTTCAAAGGTAGTTGAACGTCCTAACTTCTCATTTTAGGCATGTAATTCTTTTAATAAATTATGTGAAATTAAAATAAATTAATCATTCCTTATTATGCACAATTTCTATATTAACTAATGTACATCTTAATTCATAGATCTTGACCTATTTCAACTATTTTAAGTAATAAAGGTTTTGAACATCATCATTTATTACTAAAAAATTATATATAATTGAGATATTTGATTCTGCATCCTAGAGTATGATCTTATGAGTATCTTATTAATTACAGAAATAAGTTACATATATAAAACTTGACATACAGCTTTTGATCTGGAAATCAAATTTAGTCTATTCAAATGATGCATGATAGGCAAAGGTGGCTTTATATAAGATAAAGCTACATATATACATACATAAGAATATTGTTACTATTTTTATGTACGTCTGAACACCTGTTAGTACTCTTATTTGAAGCTAACTAATGGAACATAATTCCATGGCATGTCAAATCTGAACATAATTTCAGGTTATTATTATTATTATTTTATTCTATTTTATTTTAAATTTAACAACAAAAAAACTTGTTTATTTGAGTTTTAGTTTTGGTTTCTTTCAGTTTTCAAAATTATAAAACCATAAAAATAGTTTTGTTTCCGCTTTTATTTTTTCATAATCGATTTACTATCATTTAAATATATATTATTTAATTATTTATTTTAAATAAAATTATAAATAATTTAATTCAACATTATAATTATATATTTAATAAACTTAAATTTATTATCAATAAAATTATGAATAATATATTTTATTAAATTTTATAATTAAATATTCAAATAAATTCTGATTTAATAATTAAAATATATTTCAAATAAATATTTATTTATAAATAAGTTTTAATTTTAATTATTTATTTTATTAAAATAACATTTTTATTAATAATTTGTTAATAACTATTATATAAGAGATTAATTCTATTTATTTAATTAAAAATAATTTATTTTTAAGTTTTATCTAAAATGTAATTATTATCAGTGATAAAAATACAACTACATTAACATTAACAACTAAATAGGTTTTTTTTGTATAAAGGGAAAGAGTAAACAGAAAACTACATGAGGCGGGGGAAACAGTACTCCGACAGATCCTCTAACAGGAGATCGTGACACCCTGTAAGTGTAACATCAAAATAGGTGATACCGATGTCGGCAGGACCGGCCTGGGTAGATAGTCAGTCCGCACATCTATTGCTCTCTCGATACACATGCCAATGAACAACACACTAGTTCCGGTTGAGAAGTTCCAGGATACCCATGATGATAGGATTCTCCGACCGAGAGCGGGACGACACTGATGAGAGAAATTTGTGCTCTCCTATCGAGTCCACTTCCAGCTCAATCCGACGAAAGCCCAAGCGCCACGTCAAAGAAAGTCCTGTGTAAATAGGTTTTTGTTTTTATTTGAAAAAAAACAAAAACGAAAACTGAAAATTGTAATAGAAAAATAGAAGTAGAACCAAACGGCCCCTTCAGTTTTCTCTTAAGTCAATATAGATTAAGAAAAAGAGAAAAACAAGATTCTCAAAGTTCCTAATTCATATATCCTTTGTTTCAATCATTATCGTTATCATCATCTTCGTATCCTGAAATTTCGCAGTGAAACAACGTCTGAGGGGTCTGATGATACGTAATCTTATTCTTACATAATAGAGAAGTTGTTTCTAGTAGACCCACCTATAGACAACTCATTAATAATTTTAGAAAGTTTGTTATTGCATTAGTTTAGTTTGATAACATAATGAAGCCCTAATTTTTAAATTTTTATAAGTTGGGTTTATGAATTAAAGTTGTTAATCTCTGAACTATTTGAATACAAATATTCATACTCCGGGCATTATCAGACACGATGGACTTTACTTTATTAGGTATTATTATTGAGCATGCTTTCAAAGAGTTGAAAATGATACTCTAGCCAATAAAATCATCGTGAGATCCCCAGACATCGGGAATGCAGCTACGCATCAAGCCAGATCCCAAGTACTGTCCGTTTGGGAGTGCAGCATATTGGGTCACCACTGGCCACGCGACAAAATTAATCCCAAGTACTGTCCTTTTGGGAGTGCAACATATTGGGTCACCACTTGCCACGTGATAAAATTAAGTGATGACAACTAATTCATTAAAAAAAGAGTTGAAAATATAGCTTAAGTAAAGTTGCGGACTAAATTCTCCTCTTTACAATTTAAAGTTAGAGTTTTAAGTTTTACAAAGGACCTATTTAATTTGAACAAAAATTAAATTTAATACAGATAATTTAAAAACATCTTCTTATAATTACTCGACCCTCTCAAATATATATATATATATATGGCAAAGATCTAATGTCTATATGGACGAATAGCTTCTGTTTTGTCGGTCAAAAGAGTGAAAATGTTCTTTTACTCCTTTTGCTAATTATGTTTCCCAATTTAATCTAATCTTACTGTTAAAAATCGGACATAACAAAAAAATTCGGACATAACATTGTTATGTGCGTAAGTAAATAAATAATTTTAAAAGATTTCTCAAAACCAAGATAAATTGACTTCAGATAACACAATTAACAATCATTTATATTAAAGTATAAATTGTAAACCATATGTTGTTATAAAATTTTATTTTTATAATTCTATCAGTAATAAAATTTTAAAATATTTTATTAAAATTTCTACAGTGACAAATGTTCGGCCTCCGAATTAAGAGCACTTAATACATTTTATTGAAAGATACATGTTAAAAGTGTTAACTCTTGGAGAATATAATATTACTTAAAATAGAATTTAAGTTATTTCAATCATTTTAATCAAAATTTAATATTATATTAAGTCAATACCATATACCTTCCAATAAAATTTAATATCCAATGTGGGTTCTTAATTATCGAATTTCTTATAATTGATTATTAAATTTCTTAAACTTTATAACAAATTCCAATATGATTAAATTACTTTTTCTTCTCTTTTACCATTCTTTTATGTGACTCATTAGATCATTAAATATGTTGATAATGAATATAAATTATAATCAGAATTATATTTCACATTAGATAAATTAAAATTTTAATTTATTTTAATTATCTAATTAAATAATTTATATCTACAAATTAAAATTAGCATTTATCAATGCATCATAACTATTCAAAAATTTAAGAATATCAAAATAATTTTGACTAACCTTTTTTATATGATATTTTGTATAATCAATTATTTCCTTTTGACTTGATATAGAATATATACTTAAGTCAAATCCTACTAGTTTTCTAACATCAATAATTGAATTTTAATGAAATTTGAAAACTACTTTCAAGATGTCTTTCTAAAAAATTAAGAATATCAAAATAATTTTGACTAATCTTTTTACATTATATTTTGTATAACTCAATTATTTCCTTTTGACTTGCTATAAAATATGTACTTAAGTCAAATCCTACTAGTTTTCTAACATTAATAATTGAATTTTTAATGAAATTTGAAAACTACTTGACTATAAATTTCTCAAATCAAGATTAAACAATAAATGTTGAATATTCTCCTTAGTTATTTTGGAGAGAAGAATCTTATATTGATCATTCAATTATATCCATATAATTCATACTATACCTAACTATGAATCAAGTTATCCTTAACTAGATATATCCTAAGTAGTATAAAACATAATAATCCCTATACAACATATTGTTGGACCAATGGTGGTTGACAAATTAAATCCCACTTATGTTTTGATAATAATAAAATGTATAGAATTAGTTAAGAAATTGTTTCAGGTATTTTGGGATTAGTATGAAAGAATTATGCAAATCAAGATGGACAAGTGATAAATCATTGAAGAATCAAGATGGAAGTTTCCTTATAAGTGAAATAGACATAAATAATAAGGATTATAGAAGATTTGGTTGGATGTTACCGTTGAAGACAACACAAGTCGACTTGCACAACATAAGTCGACTTATACATCAGGATCTGAACAGCACAAGTCGACTAGAACAACATAAGTCGACTTATCGAGGACGACAAGTCAACTTACATCGCACAAGTCGACTTATAGAAGAGCGGAGATGAAATTTTACGTAAAATGTTGTCACAAGTCGACTTATACATTCGACAAGTCGACTTATGGGTACAACAAGTTAATTCCAACGGCTCTATTAGTCACAAATGAAAAGGGGGATGTTAAGGAACGGTCATAACAATTAGACAACGGTTATATGGGTTCCCAACAGCTATTTTTCATCAAGTATAAGAGTGGATGATCAAGAAAAAATACTAGAGAAGTTCTACAAGAAAAATACTCCACTATTGCTTCATATTTTGCTCACTATTGCTATTATCTTATTACATCATTGTATTGAGCATTTGTTCTTCAAACTTTATCTTATTTCTCTTACAATTTGAGTGACTAGTGAAAGGTCACGTGTGAGGTAACTTGAGCCGGAAATCAAGTGGTTTTGGTAGGATTTGTCTTGGAAGACAAATCATTTGTAAAGGCGACTTGAGTCGAAATCAGCGGTATTGGTAGGATTTGTGCCAAGACAAATCAAGTGTAAAGGTAGCTTGAGCCGGAAATCAAGCGGTATTGTAAGAGTTCACACTGAACTACAAAGTGTGTAATAAAGTGGTTTGCAAAATCCTAAGTGGGAGCTTAGGTAGAGGACGTAGGTCTTAGCACCGAACCTCTATAAAAATAGTGTTTGATCTTCTTCCCTACTCCTTGCATTTAGATTTGATTAAATTATTTTTGTGTGAATTAACTTCTGATTTTATTGTAGAAAATTACAAAAAGCTTAAAGATCTATTTAACCCCTCCTTCTAGATCGCTAACAATTGGTATCAGAGCAGAAGTATCCAGGGATGGCACACAACAAACTAGCGGAAAAAGGTAATACAAATTATCGCCCTCCTTTGTTTAATGGTACTAACTATTCTTCTTGGAAAAATCCTATGAAGTATCATATTATAAGTGAGGGAGTAGAATATTGGAAGATCATTATCTTCGGACCACAAGCACCGTTGAAAGAAAATGGTGAGTTAAAAACGGAGCTGGAATACGACGACAATAACTGGAGGCAAGCCTACATCAACGTGAAAGCGATGAAGCTAATCTATTGTGCTCTCATGGTTGAGGAAAGAAACCGAGTTAATTCTTGTACCAGCGCCAAGGAAATGTGGGAAAGACTTCGCATCATCCATGAAGGAACCAACCAAGTCCGGGAAACAAAGATCAATATGCTTCTTCATGACTATGAAATGTTTGTCATGAAGGAAGGTGAGTCTATTTCCACTATGCTTGATCGTTTTGCAGAAATCATAAATGAATTAGGCAACCTTGGAAAGCATATGACGGATAGCGAGAAGGTAAAGAAAATTCTTCGCTCACTACCGAAAGAATGGGACTCACAAGTCACTGCTATCATGGAATCCAAGGATCTCAATCATCTGGAATTCAATGCCTTGGTGGGATCTCTCATAAACTATGAGATCATTCACAAATCAAGAGGAGGAAGAGGTAAGTCACAAAAGTCAATTGCTTTAAAAGCTAATGTTTCTTCTCTTGATGAAAGTGACAAAGAAATAGATGAAGAGGAAGAAGACGAAGAAATATCAATGTACGCCAGAAATTTGAGAAAGTTCAAAGGACTGCTCAAAAATAGGAGAAAAGAATTAAGTGGCGGAAGAATTGGAGAAACGAAGAAGTATACTGTAGAAAGAAGGTCTAAAGGCTATGAAGAAAAGAAGAGTTCAAATCTTCAGAAAAATGACAAGTATGACAAAGGGAAAAAGAAAACTAGCCTTGTAGCTACGTGGAGTGATGATGAGGAAGCATATCAAAGAAATGATGAAAACAACCTTGCCCTTGTAGGAAAATCCCGGGAGGTACATCATATGTACCAGGTGCGGAAAACAAAAATTTTTATCGCCGGGACCTTCCCGAAGGCCAAGATCTATGTGTCGGTATGAAGATTCAAACCTGAATAGCCAATAGAGACTATCTCTAAAGGTATCCACGCAGAGATCAGAAAACCTAACCGAGACAAACCCTTTTGACCCGGGAATAACTAGAACAAAGTAAAGGCTGCTAGACCCTACCTCTGTCCTTGGAGAGCTTGGAAAATGATGATGAAGGAGCTTGAAGAATGAAGAGATGATGAAGATGATCGTATGCCCTTTTGTAAGAAAGAAACTCTTTCTTCTTTCAAAAGGCCAACCCACGATCTCCATCAACGACCATCATCTTTCATTTCTTCTTTTTGTCATTTTATATGTAATGACTAAGCAAACATTGGAAGCTTCTTTTTGCCATCCACGTATGGCTACTTTTATATATATATATATAAAGTAAAAGATGATAAGGCTTCCTATCCTTCATCCACGTTTCATATATATATATATATATATATATATATATATATATATATATTAATTCTTTAATTAATTAATAATATATATATATATATATATATATTAATGCTAAAGTGGTCCAACACACTGGGTCATTCCTACTGCCTACGGGCCCCGATCTTCAAACAACTCCTAAACCTTTCTTAGCAATATTGATGTCGCGATCTCATCGGGACATATCCCAATCTCATCGGGATCCAATTAATCCTAATGCTTCCATAATTGGAACTCATCCAATACTATTTTACTGATTCTCTCAAACACTCTTATGCGTGTGACCCTTTAGGTTCCGGTTATGTTGGCCACTTAGATTAACAATTAATCGAGCAAGTCATGAGCGGCGCCTAGTAACACATCATGACCCCCAATTGACCGGAAAGTAATTGGTTTGATGAATTCATCACGAACCGTATCACGAACCCTTCCATAGACAATTCTCGTGCAATTCGTCCTTTCATCATCCTATACCCCACTTGATTATGAGTATGGTCAAAGTGTCAACTCTTACTAGACTAAGTCTAGCCCAGTGATATCGGTTCTGTCATAGACTCATTACTTTATATGTCCATGAAGACACTCTTCATGATATATTTATGCTCCGCCGAGACTTAAAGTAATGATCCCGACAAGAGGCAGGTATCTCTTCCGCTATCACGTAAGTGATGAATCCTTTATTGGCTACTCAATTACCTTCAATACCTCAAGTCGCACCCAAGCACCACCCTATGAGTAACCTCCAAAGGCAACAAGGAATGGAGTCAAAGCACGTAATCAAGATTCAAGATATCCTTGAGTACCTCAAGTCTAAGGATACTTGCACCATTGCTATGATGAGATTATCACCGACATTTGAATAGGACATCCATGTGATGATCTCATGGCGGGTCATCCAATGTACTTACTACCGCTAGTAAGCATCCACATGTCAACTCTAAATATCCCATATTTACAGCTTCGAGATCCACCGCTGATCCAATCAAGGAGTATAACATATGTTAGTCCGTCCGGATTAATGATGTCTAGTCTCATTAATCCTATGACTAGGAGAATTTAGATACCGACATAATTGCACATGATAGGAATCTCGTGATTATGATCACATCATAATTTCCTTCATGCTATGTCATATATCATGGACTTCATTAATTTGATTAAAGATCAATATCAATTCATAAAGAACATCAAATAAATGAAACATGCCTTTCTTTATTTATTCATAAAGTCTGTATATGACTATGAACAAAAAGCGCTAAAGGGGATTGCCTTTAGGGCACTACTCTAACAATCTCACTATGATCAGATGCATAAGTCGACTTACACGGGTATACAAGTCGACTTATTAGTATCGAATCGGTATAAGTCGACTTACATCTCCATACAAGTCGACTTACACCTACAAATCTCCCACTTGACCTAAAGCCAATCGCCTTGGTATCTAATACCATAAGAGTACATGAGAATCAAAACTCTTCGTGACAATGGCTTCGCCAACGGATCAAGAATGTTCTTCTCTGGAATTCTCTCGATCTCGACATCACCTCCGCAATGATCTCTCAAATCGATGATATCTGCGAGTACGTGTTTAGATCGTTGGTGAGACCTGGTTCCTTTGCTCGAACAATAGCCCCATTGTTGTCACAATACAACCGTATGGGCCCATCACATTAGGAACCACACCAAGTTCAAGAATGAACTTCTTGATCCAAACGACTTCCTTCTTGCCTCGATGCAAAGAATGTACTCGCCTCTGGCCGTTGAATCACCGTCGTCTCTTGTTTGAACTCTTCCAACCGACCGCTCCGCCGTTCGCTCAGTGAAAACATAACTCGACCGGGATTTTGAATCATCCTTATCGATTGAAAACTAGCATCCGTATGCTCGCCACTGGAGATTTCCATCTCCATATATAAAGAAAACATCCTTAGTCCTTCGCAAGTACTTGAGGATATTCTCGACACCACCCAAAGGACCCTCACCAGATCCGATTGGTATCCGCCGTGACACTCGAGCATACGATACATCGGGCCTCGTACATAACATAGCATACATGATCGATCCTATCGCAGACGATACGGATCTCGATCCATGCGCATCCTCTCATCTTGTGTCTTAGGACACATAGATTTCGAGAGTGTTATCCCATGAGACATGGGAAGAAACCCTCTCTTGGATTGCTCCATGCTAAACCTCTTTAGCATCTTGTCTATGTACGATGATTGTGAAAGACCAAACAACCTTTTTGATCTATCTCTATAAATCTTTATCCCAAGGATATAAGTTGCTTCACCAAGGTCTTTCATCGCAAATTGCTTGGACAACCAAATTTTAACTGATTGCAGCATCGAGACATCGTTTCCTAGTAATAGTATGTCATCCACATATAGCACAAGGAATACGATTGCAGTCCCATTAACTTTCTTGTACACACAGTGTTCATCCGGATTTTGTGAGAAACCAAACTCTTTGATTACCTCATCAAAACGGATGTTCCAACTCCTGGATGCTTGCTTCAATCCATAAATGGATTTCTGAAGCTTGCATAGCTTTTCGCCATCGATGGAAGTGAAGCCCTCTGGAGATTTCCATTAAGGAAAGCTGTCTTCACATCCATTTGCCATATCTCATAATCATAATGAGCGGCAATGGCTAGGAGTATCCGAATGGATTTAAGCATTGCTACGAAATCAAGGTCTCGTCATAGTCAACTCCTTGTCTTTGACGAAATCCTTTGGCCACAAGCCTTGCTTTATAAGTAATCACATTACCATCCACGTCGGTTTTCTTCTTAAAAACCCATTTGCACCCTATAGGTTTTATCCCTTCAGCATCAACCAAAGTCCATACTTGGTTTTCGTACATGGAATCCATTTCGCTTTCATGGCACAAAGCCATTTTTCGACTCAACTTTTCGAACCTCTTCATAGTAGCGAGCTCATCATCTTCTATGAGCAATACGTCATTCTGCTCACTTACGAAATCCATATCTCTCGGGAACAAGGTCGATCCTACTTGACTTCTTTAACTTCGTGTGTAGTAGAAGGTTGAACTGTTACTTCATCCGAATGAGTGACAGCCTCGAGTTCGAGCAATTGATGCAGGTTCTGTTGAGCATCTTGAACTTCTTCAAGTTTAACTTTGCTCCCACTGTCTTCTTGCAAAAGAAACTCTTTCTCTAAGAAGACAGCATGCTTTGAAACAAACACCTTTTGTTCCTAAGCAAGGTAGAATTGATATCCCATGGTCTCTTTAGGATATCCTACAAACAAACACTTGTCAGATTTTGCTTCAAGCTTATCTGACTGAATCCGCTTCACGTAAGCAGGACAACCCCAAACTTTCAAATGAGAAAGATAAGGTTTTCTATTAGTCCACATCTCGTATGGAGTAACATCAACTGTCTTAGAGGAACTCGCTTAACAAGTAAACAATTTGTCTCTAGCGATACCCCAAAACGATTTTGGTAATCGCATGCGAAACCCATCATTGATCGTACCATGTCCAACAAGGTTCGATTTCTCCTTTCAACAACACCATTGTCTTTGTGGTGTGTAAGGAGGAGTCTCTCGAGATAAAATGCCATTATCTCGAGATAATCCAAACTGCTGGTCTAAGTATTCTCCACCATGATCGGATCGTAATGCCTTGATACTTTTACCAAGTGGTTTTCTACTTCATTTCAATTGTTTGAACTTTTCAACGCTTCAGATTTGTATCTCATCGATACAAGTACCCATATCAAGAATAATCATCGATAAAGGTAATGAAGTAACGACAACCACTTCTAGCATGGATGGACATCGGACCGCATACATCGTAATGTATTAGGTCTAATATTCCAGATCGCTCGCTCACCCTTTCCTCGAAGGGTAACTTAGTCATCTTGCCTAATAAACAAGATTCGCATGTGTCATATGATTCATAATCAAATGACCCTAAACCGCCACTCTTATGGAGTTTAGCGATGCGTGTCTCATTTATATGGCCGTCGACAATGCCATAAGTAAGTTGACTTTAAATTATCTCTTTTATGCCGTTTGGTGTCATTGACATTCATAATTGGATGAGACATATCTAATATGTAAATATCATTGCATAATGTACCATACCATAAAGCATTCCATTAGAATTAATAGAACAACCATTGCTATTAAAATTCAAATGGAAACCAAATTTATTTAAACAAGAAATGCATAATATGTTCTTTGTCAAACGGGTACAAAATAACAATCATCCAATTGAGTACAAGCCCAAATGGGAGAAACAAAACATAGGTTCCTACGGCTAATGCAAAGAACTATTGCTCCATTTCCAACACGCAGTCTACTTCTCCCTTTATGAGTCATCTCATCGTCCCTTAGGCCCCATATCATTACATATGTGTGAGCTACAACCAATATCAAATACCCAAATGTTGTGATCGAAGCGGATAACCTCAATGACAAACATACCAAGTAGTTGAGGCATCCGATGCCTTCTTCGCTTCAATGACTCGAGATAGACTTTGCAATTGCGCCTCCAATGGCCATCTTTACCACAATGGAAGCAAGTTCCTTTCGGGGCAGCTTCTTTGGTCTTCTTCTTGATGGCGCTTCCCTTTGGTTTCTTGGCCTTTTTCTTCTTTAGGTTCTTTTTCTTCTTTGAACCAGAAGAAGAAGCAGCGACCATTAGCACTTGCTTGCTATCATTCTTGATAGCTTGCTCAGCTGTCTTGAGCAGATTGATCAACTCAGGTATTGTTGTGGATATTTGGTTCATCCGATAGTTTAACACGAACTGTGAATAACTCTCGGACAATCCAACCAGAATTAAGTCTATACTTAACTCATAATCCATTCCAAAACCTAAGACGACCAATCTCTCAATATAGTCATTCATCTTCAAGGCATACTGCACAGCAGATGTCCCTGGAGCCATCTTTGTGGTGAAGAGAAGCCTTGAGGTCTCGAACCTTTCAGACCGAGCTTGCTCATCAAACAGCTCCCTAAGATGAAAGACTATAGTGTGAACATCCATGGACTCGTCTTTGCTTCGCACTCTGTGACATCGAGGCAAGCATAATGCAAGTAGCCATATCATCGTCCTTTAGATGCTTACGATATGCCTTCGATCCTCATCGAAGCATCGACAAAGAGTGCATCTGGAAGTGGAACATCTAGATGTATCCCAGCCTCAGATCTGAGAACAATTCTCAAATTCCTTAGCCACTCAAGAAAATTTGGTCCAGTTAACTTGTTGGAATCCATTAGCGAGCGTAAGTTCACACTGGAAGACATCTTCAACTAACCTAAACGGAAAGAGAGAAAGAATGTTAGAATAGGAATAGATGCATAATCATAAGGACTTGAATGATATGCAAAAAGCTCCTACTAGTTTCATAGAATCCATAACCCTCATTACGAATCCAAAGAAACAAGATGACATAATGTCCTAGTGGGTTGATATCCGATATTGCTAAGAATGACCTTGGGTTTACCCAACAAGCCACAACTTAGGTCAATCGGTAGGTATCGAACATACCAATTGCATCATCGATAATCGACATTAAGCATGACCTTGGGTTTACCCAATAAGCTACCTTATGTCTCGGGAGGTATCAGATATACCAATTACATCTTAGACACAACTATCGATCAGTGCTATCAACTTGTTGATGTGTGCACTTACATTGGGTTATCAACTCTTTGATGCGCATACATTTGATGTATGCTACCCAATTTCGCCTCTGTCCACGTTGACCTTGAGTTTACTCAACAAACCAACGCTTCTAGTGAAAACCAATCCATTAATCCGAAAATCACATTTTCATGGTTCGAACATATCCGTATAGAGCGAGCTTGGGTTTACCTAACAACCCAACCCTATAAGAACTCGGTTCTTACCATATTAATGGAAGGCGTTAGTTTTCATATACCGAGGAGGATTTGAACTCTAGACTCCAAGCTGAAGGATTATAGTCGCAAGGACTATATGGAATGATTTAGGTTTCATCAATCACATTGAATCTTTCCTTATAATCATCCATCATCCCTCCTATGCATGTTATAAGTCGACTTGTGTATGTATAAGTCGACTTATGCCTCTAATAAGTCGACTTATGCATGTGTAAGTCGACTTGTGTAATCAGCATACCAAACAAGTCGACTTGTACCATTGTGCAAGTCGACTTATGCGTCTACAGTGCACGGACAAGTCGACTTGTACATTGTGTAAGTCGACTTATCCAAGAGAAATTGCTATCTAATCGGTTAATTTCTCAATCCATGTAATCCCAATTCACAATACCATCATACCTAGGGTAATATCATTAATTTGATGTACCAATGAACACTTCATTGTTACATGATTGCCATATCTGATCAAACCATACATGAAAAGCTTGAAACGAGTCATTACTCATAAATATCCAAACAATTTAGGAAACACCAAATTATCACCCTAAGCATCTCTAGCTAGTCCATACGTTATCAAATTACTTCGGCACAAGTCACAAAAAATTATGACGGCCAAAACAAGCAAGATAATGAAATAAACTAACGAGACGCTAATGTGACCTATTCGGCATCCGAAAATTCTTGGAAAACCAAATTCAAGCAATTCAGTTTGGCAAGCATACTACATCAAGATAACACATTTTCAATCACATTAAAAATGGTCCAAGGCATTGGAACTGAAAAATACACATTCAATTATGCCAAGCAAAACAGTCCCAGCAATTTTCACAAAACTGCCAAGTTCTGTACATTGCTAGAAATAATCATTGAAACAATTTCAATAAATTCTGAGAAAATTACACAGGTTACTAAATGTTCAGAAAATGCCTCATGAATTTTTGCAGGATTTATAGCCATCAAAAACGTAGTCAACCTAAGCAACAAAACCGATTCAAAATCTGTGTTCATCAACACAACTATTCCCAACAGCATAGAATAAATTCGTGAATAAATAGCAAATCACCTTGAAAACACTTTTCCATCCACATAGACATTCAAAAACATCTTCGGGACATGTAGGTGAAGGCCAATCCGAAAATTTGTTTTTCTAGAATTTATTATCGAATTTATACATATGCCTGTTCACAGAATGTGTCAAAAAACAGCATCTAGAACCTTAGGGAATAAATTAGCAAAACTATATCAAATCAAATTGATAAATTCTCATCTTTCATAGACATATTCTATAACATGTTATGAACAATTCTGGGGAGAAAAATTTCAAAAAACATATCCCTATATTTATTCGAAATTTGGACAGCATACATGCATCAACATCAAATTCAAATAGGAAGTCCGACCTAGCTAGGGTTTTAGCTTCATACACGACACAAGTGTCTCTAATACCACTGTAGGAAAATCCCGGGAGGTACATCACATGTACCAGGTGCGGAAAACAAAAATTTTTGTCGCCGGGACCTTCCCGAAGGCCAGGATCTATGTGTCGGTATGAAGATTCAAACCTGAATAGCCAATAGAGATTATCTCTAAAGATATCCACGCAGAGATCAGAAAACCTAACCGGGACAAACCCTTTTGACCCGAGAATAGCTAGAATAAAGTAAAGGCTGCTAGACCTTACCTCTGTCCTTGGAGAGCTTGGAAAATGATGATAAAGGAGCTTGAAGAATGAAGAGATGATGAAGATGATCGTCTGCCCTTTTGTAAGAAAGAAACTCTTTCTTCTTTCAAAAAGCCAACCCACGATCTCCATCAACGACCATCATCTTTCATTTCTTCTTTTTGTCATTTTATATGTAATGACTAAGCAAACATTGGAAGCTTCTTTTTGCCATCCACGTATGGCTACTTATATATATATATATATATAAAGTAAAAGATGATAAGGCTTCCTATCCTTCATCCACATTTCATATATATATATATATATATATTAATTCTTTAATTAATTAATAATATATATATATATTAATGCTAAAGTGGTCCATCACACTGGGTCTGGTCCTACCGCCTCTTCGGACCCGATCTTCAAACAACTCCCTAAACCTTTCTTAGCAATATTGATGTCGCGATCTCATCGGGACATATCCCAATCTCATCGGGATCCAATTAATCCTAATGCTCTCCATAATTAGAACTCAGTCCAATACTATTTTACGGATTCTCCAAACACTCTTATCGTGTGACCCTTTAGGTTCCGGTTATGTTGGCCACTTAGATTAACAATTAATCTGAGTAAGTCATGAGCGGCGTCTAGCAACACATCATGACCCCCAATTGACCGGAAAGTAATTGGTTTGATGAATTCATCACGAACGAGATCACGAACCCTTCCATAGACAATTCTTGTGCAATTCGTCCTTTCATCATCCTATACCCCACTTGGTTATGAGTATGATCAAAGTGTCAACTCTTACTAGACTAAGTCTAACCCAAGTGATATCAGTTCCTGTCATAGGACTCATTACTTTATATGTCCATGAAGACACTCTTCGTGACATATTTATGCTCTGCCGAGACTTAAAGTAATGATCCCGACGAGAGGCGTGGTATCTCTTACGCTATCACGAAGTGATGAATCCTTTATTGGCTACTCAATTACCTTGAATACCTCAAGTCGCACCCAAGCACCACCCTATGAGTAACCTCTGAAAGGCAACAAGGAATGGAGTCAAAGCACAGAATCAGTATCCAAGATATCCTTGAGTACCTCAAGTCTAAGGATACTTGCACCATTGCTATGATGAGATTATCACTGACATTTGAATAGGACATCCATGTGATGATCTCATGGCAGGTCATCCAATGTACTTACTACCGCTAGTAAGCATCCACATGTCAACTCTAAATATCCCATATTTACGCTTTACGAGATCCACCGCTTGATCCAATCAAGGAGTATAACATATGTTAGTCCGTCCGGGATTAATGATGTCGGTCTCATTAATCCTATGACTAGGGAGAATTTAGATATCTTGACATAATTGCACATGATAGGAATCTCAGGATTATGATCACATCATAATTTCCTTCATGCTATGTCATATATCATGGACTTCATTAATTTGATTAAAGATCAATATCAATTCATAAAGAATATCAAATAAATGAAACATGCCTTTCTTTATTTATTCATAAAGTCTGTACATGACTATAAACAAAAAGCGCTAAAGGGGATTGCCTTTAGGGCACTACTATAACAATCTCACGGTAGTGTATACACGTAAGTCGACTTACACGGGTATACAAGTCGACTTATTAGTACCGAACTGGTATAAGTCGACTTACATCTCCATACAAGTCGACTTACACCTACAGCTCTTATGGCAGATAGCTTCTTGACAAGTGATGATGAGTATGAGGTAATAATATCAGATCAAGAACTTAGAGATTCTTTTACTGCTTTACAAATTGATTTCGAAGAAACTATTAAGATAAACAAGAAATTGAGAAAGAATATAAGAGAATTAGTTGTTGAAAATAATGCTTTACATGAGACGATTGATGATTTAGACTGTCCTAAAGAAGATCATTCTGCATGTCTAGCTGAAAAAGAAAGTCTTACTTGTGAGCTTGATAGACTTAGAAATGAATTTTCTTATGTGGTTGGAAAATTTGCTGGTGGAAATGCAAAATTTGAAGAGATGTTGTCTTTACAAAGATATTCAATTTCTAAACATGGTTTAGGATATGATCCTTTTCATAGAGATTATTCCTTGATTTCTAAATTCACTAAAGACGGAAAAGTTGCTCAATGTGCTAGATGCTTGAAAGATGGCCATATAGAAATTGCATGTAAAAGTATTAGGAGATGTATCAATGTTAAAAAAAATTTGGGTGATTAAAGGTACAACACCTCCTAATGTGGTTTATATGACTAACCAAAATGGACCCAAGATGGCTTGGGTACCAATGAGAAGAAAGGATGGTTCAGTTGTAGGTATAAGCAAGGAATAAAGATTCACCAAGCACATGGTACATTGATAGTGGATGTCGACTAATTGGTGACAAGTCTGCTAACAAGTCGACTTGTGTGGGTCAATAAGTTGACCTATGATATACACAGCACTATGGAAATGAAAAAATTTCAGGATAAGTCGACTTATGCAAATCGACAAGTCGACTTATGAGGGTCGATAAGTCAACTTATGGAGGTAAAACAAGTCGACCTATGTTTACACAGGTTCCATATTATTGTTGGATTGTTATGTTATGTAATGACTCTGCATTTTCTTTGTGTTTGCTTATGAACTGCCAGTCGAATATAAGTTACCTGGGTCTTCTTTAAAAATTCTCCTTTTTTCCAAAATCTCCGAAAACATATTCTCTTCTACTTTTGAGATTTATTCTTGATGTTGTTTCTCCACCATGATGGTTTTTTTGTATCTAGCCAAGACCAACATTTCATATTATTTGTATTTGCTTGCTACTTGAGACTATTTGAGTTTGATGACTTGCTTCTCTATTTAATGTGATTGTGATATTTCATCTATTGTTGGTTTGTATTAGTTGTTTTGATTATGACAAAAAGGGGGAGAAAAATGGGAAATTGGATATTCTTTAGTTACTTGATTAAGAGGGAGTATGTTTATTAAATTTTCCTTGATGAATTTGATCTTACAAGGTTATTAAATTCGATGATTTATATGATTGAGGGGGAGACTTCTAACCAAAATGACAAGGCATAAAAACCTTGATCAATGTCTCTTTGTTCTCATTTCTTAAACAATTTCTAAGTGTTTTGTCATTATCAAAAAGGGGGAGATTGTTAGACCAATGGTGGTTGACAAATTAAATCCCACTTATGTTTTGATAATAATAAAATGTATAGAATTGGTTAAGAAATTGTTTCAGGTATTTTGGGATTAGCATGAAAGAATTATGCAAATCAAGATGGACAAGTGATAAATCATTGAAGAATCAAGATGGAAGTTTCCTTATAAGTGAAAGAGACATAAATAATAAGGATTATAGAAGATTTGGTTGGATGTTACCGTTGAAGACAACACAAGTCTTCTTGCACAACATAAGTCGACTTATACATCAGGATCTGAACAGCACAAGTCGACTAGAACAACATAAGTCGACTTCTCAAGGACGACAAGTCGACTTACATAGCACAAGTCGACTTATAGAAGAGCGGAGATGAAATTTTACGTAAAATGTTGTCACAAGTCGACTTATACATTCGACAAGTCTACTTATGGGTACAAAAAGTTAATTCCAACGGCTCTATTAGTCACAAATGGAAAGGAGGATGTTAAGGAACTGTCATAACAATTAGACAACAGATATATAGGTTCCCAACAACTATTTTTCATCAAGTATAAGAGTGGATGATCAAGGAAAAATACTAGAGAAGTTCTACAAAAAAAAATACTCCACTATTGCTTCATATTTTGCTCACTATTGCTATTATCTTATTACATCATTGTATTGAGCATTTGTTCTTCAAACTTTATCTTATTTCTCTTAAAATTTGAGTGACTAGTGAAAGGTCACGTGTGAGGTAACTTGAGCCAGAAATCAAGTGATTTTGGTAGGATTTGTGCTGGAAGACAAATCATTTGTAAAGGTAGCTTGAGCCAGAAATCAAGCGGTATTGATAGGATTTGTGCCGGAAGACAAATCAAGTGTAAAGGTAGCTTGAGCCAGAAATCAAATGGTATTGTAAGAGTTCACACTAAACTACAAAGTGTGTAATAAAGTAGTTTTCAAAATTCTAAGTGGGAGCTTAGGTAGAGGACGTAGGTCTTAGTACCGAACCTCTATAAAAACAGTGTTTAATCTTCTTCCCTACTCCTTGCATTTAGATTTGATTAAATTGTTTTTGTGTGAATTAACTTATGATTTTATTGTAGAAAATTACAAAAAACTTAAAGATCTATTCAACCCCCCCTTCTAGATCGCTAACACATATATTGGATATCATTAGTCAAATGATTACTTATATAACAACGAGAATTTTTATAGACATAAAACTAAAGATATGTAAATTTCTTAAGTTACGTGAATTAAATGAACTTTTTCTCTAAGAAGAACTGTTGGCCCCTGAAATTTTTTCTTAATGAATAAGCATGATTTAAATGATTTTTGAGGTTTTGATGTATTAAATTTTTCGGCCTAATTGTAATGTCAAAGTTAGTAGGATTTATTGAATGGGTAAGTTGAATTAAAGTGTTAACATTATAAGAATGTTAAAGGGTGTTTTTGGCACGACACTTAAGGATAAAGAATATAAGGCATATAAGGAAAGGTAAAATGGACATTTCACACTCATTAACAGTAGGATTGGAAGAGGAAAATGTAGTCTTACATTAAGAGAAGGAGAAAATGTGAATTGGGAGAGAAGAAGAGAAATAAGAAAGAGAAAGAGGATAGATTTTAGTGGTTGAGAGAAAAGAAGAGAAAACAAGCTAGGGTTTCAATTTTCTTAGCCTTCAAGAGAGATTTTGAGGTTGTTCAAGAAGGAAAAAAGGTAGAGAAAGAGAAGAGCTTATATTTGAGCTAAAGATCTTGTCATTTGGTAAAGAATCAAGGAAATCAAGAAAGACGAGAGAAGCAAGAGTAGAGACATTTTTTGCAAGTCTAAAAGCAAGGAAATCAAGCTGGGTACCTATTTATAATAGAGTAAATAAGCCACTAATGTTTTCGGTAAATCAAAGAGGTTTAATGATTTCAATTGCATCATAAGTATTGCATTTATTGTTTTTGAATAATTTGAGAAATCGTTACATGTTTGCTACATGAATTGTGTTGATGATTTTTGAAAAGATTTTGGAAATGATTCTTTTTGAAAAGATGCAAAATTATGAAATCAGGTTTTCGGAAATGATTTTCGAAGTATGTCATGTCTATGAAAAGCCAAGATTAAAAAAAGTGTCATTTTGGGCAATAAGTTTATAAGTCATAAATTATATGTTATGTGGGTTTGTGGTAGTCCCCTAAGTTAAGTCACGTGCACGTTGACCAAGTTAAAGGCTTATTCCGCCTACCCGCTAGTAGCATGGAGCTCCTTTATGGACTTCCACAAGTTCATGAATACGCAAAACCATTTTATGAGATTGTGTTAGTACGTTCTGTTCATGGCTACGCAGGACCCTTAGGAGAAATATATAGTACGTTTTGTTTTGGATATCCACCCAAACCATTCTGATGTGCTTATGATATGTGAACAAGTTTGATGCGTTCATGTTTTATGGTTTTATAAATTTGACTACACGATAAGAATTCGAGAAACATGTGTTTTATGAACTCAAGGAGAATTTTCTGCGACAGTAAATGCTTTCGAAGGTTTTGCTTATTTTCTGTTATAAACTGTTACCCACGAGCTTTCAAGCTCAACACCCCTCCTTTTTATCCCATCTTCAGGTGATAGCTAAGAGACCAAGTGATTAAGAGCCTAAGGGCATTTCTCCAAATTTGCTTATTTTGTAGTTTGAGTTGATTTTGGGAAAGCAAGAAGTTTGTTTGTTCAAGGACCTTTTTTAATTTGAGATTTTTGAGAGAATGATGTAATGTCGCTTGGAATGTCATTAAAGATCTGTAAAACTTTATTCTTTTGATGTTAATGAAATGTGAATGGTGCATAGATGATATGAGTTAAAATTAGATATATGTGAAAAAGAAATCAACTTGAGTTGATGATTTTTGAACATAAATCGTTGATATATATATATGTATGTATGTATGTATGTATGTATGCATGTATATAGATGTATGTATGTATGTATGCATAAGCGAGATACTGTGAAAAGGAAGATAGGAATTATGACTGATCAGATGTTGTTCAAGGTGATAAAATAAATGAGTTGAGATTTGAGAGTTTAATGAAGTCAATTTGGTAGCTAAATGGTCAAGCTCAAAACATTTCAAGTTTGTATAATGCAAAATTTCAAGTCTTCCATAAGGGAAAAATTCGTGCTCTGACTTTAGGGTAAAATTTGGATTGATCTAGGATAAATTTGAAAAGTTGTCTTCTAGAAAGTTGTAGCTTAGCTTTCTATCTTTCCAACGGTATATAGTATGGAATTTTTGGATATCAAAGTCAAAAGTTATGGTCCTTATAAGTGGAGATGCTCAAGAGTATAGGATGTATCGTCTGGTGATGACGTATCGTCTGGTGAGGACACATCATTTTGTGAGGACGTATCGTCTGGTGATGACATATTATCTAGTGATGACGCATTGTCTTGTGAGGACGTATCGTTTGGTGATGACGCTTCGTCTGGTGATGATGTATCGTCTAAGGAGGGCACTTTGTCTTATGAAGGCGTATCGTTTGGTGAGGACGCTTCATATGGTGAGAACGCTTCGTCTGGTGATGACGTATCTTCTGGTGATGTCGTATTGTCTGGTGCACTGTTCATCTAATGCTATCATCTGGTCGCATTTTGATCTTGTAGATGATCGAATTTGTCTTCGAGGTCTTCATGAAAGTTGTAGATATTGAAGTCCTCTCTCCAACCTTCTAAGAATGACCTTGATCTGATATCTCTAGAGCAAGTTATGCTATTTGTCCCGAACAGGTTCAATATGATTGAGAATGAAACCTTATTTGATTCCTTAAGCTCAATCTTTGTTATCCGACCTCCAAATGAAGTGATTCTTGAAGGAATAGATCCTAACACACATTGTGCTATCTCTCCATAAAAAGTGGCAGCATTCTGAATTGATTGGGAAAAAAAGTTTTGATTAAAGGAAACTAAAGGAATTTGTTAGAATAGTATGAACTGATGTTATTTTACTAAATATGCTTGGTCATTTTAAATTTTTCTAGATTTGTAGGGTTCTAACTAAGATGATTTCTAATGTGGAGTAAACTAGAGATGTAGGTTTATAAATTATATGAAGAGGTTGAAGTCTAAATGTTGGGCCCCGAAAATTTTATTTTTTTTATTTTATTGATTTATTCTTAAATTTTGCTTTAATCGTTTCAATTATGTGTGTATATATATATATATATATAGATATATTTGTTGAGTCTTGAAATTTGTTAGTATGATTGGAAATTTTGAAGTTAAAGTGAAGGGTTAGAATTAATTGGATTAATTGGAATTGAGCTTGGAAGTGTAGAGCCTTATGAGACAAATAAGGGCTTGTTGGATGGAATGGGATTTGGGAAAGAATAGGATAAGGAGAAGGAGGAGAGCCCAAAAGGAAATGCAAGTGAGCTTTAAAGGAGTATCAAAACTACATAGTTTTGAGGTAGGCTTTTAAGTTGAGATATAAATGAATTAAAGGAAGAGAAGGAAGCAAGTTGTCGTAGAGCTAAAGGAAAGAAGAGAAAGCAAAATCGTGAGCTAGGAAGAAAGAAGGAGTTTTCGGCCAAGAGGAAGGAGAGCCGTTGGAGGTTTGAAAGAAGAAGTAAAAGAAGAGAAACTACTTGTGAGAGGTAAGTTCTATCTTTGTTTATGTTGGGTTCGAAAATGGGATGAAATGGAAGTTAGGGTTTGTGTAGAGATTGAAGAAAGATAGAAGAGAAGGGTAAGATCTATGGATTTTTGGGATTTCTAAGTTAGGGTTTTGGTTTTTCTGACATAGATGGCTTATGGGTAGGTTAGGTTTAGAGTTTATTTTACCTTTGCATGATTTTATGAATGCTATGCCTTTCTTTTAGAATGTATTTATTAAATGGAGTGTGATTTAATTGAAGGAACTCAAGAAAACCCCACTCAAGACAAGGAGGAAAGGGCAATCTTGAATTCGGATTCCGACATTAGGTGGGTAACATTTTTATAGTTTTTGCGTAATGGGCAAATGCCCTATGTGTGCTATCTTTGTTAAATTGTGTGTGTATTGGAAGTGTATTCCTTGATTTGAAATAAAAGAATGAAACCATGATGATTTGATACAATGAAAGAAGAATAAAATGCTATTCTTGTGTTTGAATATGTGAGCATAAATTGGTTGTGTTTGGGCGAGAGAGAACCCGTTTTGATAGTCTCGTGCACGATGACCCATAGCCTTCTCCCGGCTACTTGCTTTGGGCCACGAGATCCAGAGAAATCGGACTCGTTGTGTTACGGTGTAAACCGTTCTGTTTAAGGAACTCTCGAGCCAATTGTGTGCATTTCATTATATTTTGAGTATATGATGCATATTATGTGTTTTTCATTGATAAAAGATCCCATGTTATGCTTTATGTGATGAGTTCGGTTAATTATGATTTATGTGACAAGGTTGGGTATTTATGCATATTATGTTAATTGCAAATGTTATGGATTCTTGATTATGTGTTGTATGGCTCATTGCGTGATGGCTATAAAGGTGTTAGCTACTGAGCCGTGTTTGCTCACCCCATTCTCCCTCCTCAGGTGCAAATTCTAGTTGAGCGCGGAACCTTGCAAGGCATCGGGCATAACTCCAAAAAACTTTAGACACTTTTGTATTAAGTTAGTAACTAGCTTTCGGAATGACTTTATAAGCATATTAAGCATTGATCATCTCATATGTTGTATTTTGGTACATGATTCATGATGAATATGCTGATATGTAATTAAAGCTATGATTGAACTCTTGAATGATTGATAAAGAGATGAGAGCTCTAGTACTCTCTTCTTTATTTGAATTTGTTGATTTGCGATCTGTGCTTGACCTTGAAAAGGGTATATGTATGAGTCTTTTGATCATTGAGTTGTTCTCAGGATAGCTTGCTGGAATTTGCAAAGGTTTATGAGTTGTGATAAGGAAAGATTTAGAGATAAGATTGGTAGTGATCTGAAAAATATTCACTGAATATGCTTCAGTCTTTTAGCCACAACGTTTTCTCTAGCAATCTAAAAGAGATGATTCTTAATTTGGATTAAACTAGAGATATATGGCTATATTTTGTAAGAAGACATCGAATTTCAATTCTATTTTTAAGAGTCTCAAATATTGTCATGAAGTTAAGAATTGGGTGCAGTGTTGGTGCAGGAATGAAAGTCTTATCTTCTAACTTTAGGGGCAAGTTTGGGATTTATAAAGATAGATTTTGGCAAAATTCCCTTCTGTAAAGTTGTATATATTTCTTTTATCTTTCCAACGGTAGAAAGTTTGTAAATTTTGGACATCTGAGTGACAAGTTATGCATCTTATAAGTGGAGACATTCTGGAGAGAAAGTCGACGAAATTCTTGCTTCATCTTCATCTTAAATGCGTGATGACGTCATCTTAAATGATGATGACGTCATCATCTTCTTTGATGACGTCATCGTTGTCTGTGATGACGTCATCTTCGTCTGTGCTGACGTCATCTTTGTCTGTGCTGACGTCATCTTCGTCTCTGATGACGTCATCTTCGTCTATAATGACATCATCTTCGTCTTAGTTTTGCTGACATCATCGTCTGTTCTTGGTTTTGACCATTCTTCCTTCTTTTAGCCATAACTTTTTGCACAGACCTCCGATTTAGCTGATTTTTGAAGCGTTAGATTCCTAAGAAAATTTTCTATCTTTTTATATCTGATTTATCAGTATTGATTTTAATTTGAAAAAGGTGGTTTGAAGCAAAGTATGACGATGGGTTGGTAAAGTCTGAATATACTTCACTAATTTTAAAATATCTTGAGCTATAGGGCTCGAATCGAGACGATTCTTGTTTTAAATTAAAAAAGAGACCTAAACCTACAAGTTTTATGAAGGAACCGATCAGCAAGCTAGCCTATAAGGTTTTCAAATTTTGACACGAAGTCGGTAGAGTGTTCAGTTTTGACTGTTTTTCTTTAAGACAGTATTTTTGACCATATCTTTTTCATTTCTAATCCGAATTGAGCGTTTTCAGTGGCGTTAGAATCGTTAGATCATGAGGAAAAAATTTCCTTAAGAAGTCGATCCGAATTTCCTTTTGGAGGTTTTCCCAAATTTGTGGCCAGTATGTTGTTGGTTTTGGGTCTGCTATGCTTATGTGTTTCCGAATGTTGGGCCTCGGAGACGGGGTCCAACATTGTTTGGTATCAAAGCTTAGGTTCACTCCTAGGCTTAGGATGCATAGTAGGTAAATTGTTTTGCTATGTGATTAAATGTTTGCTTTATGAATTGATTTCTTGTATTAAGTGAGATGCGTATCATGGATACATATAGGAATTAAGATTGAAAAAAGAGTTGTAGCTAATCATAAATATTTTTATTGAAGGAGTAAGATGCCACCTCGTAGAAGGACACGAGGAGTTCTGTAAGGTTCAATTGCACCTGACTCTCTCCCAAGGGAGGAGAGCATAGATGAGTCCGTAGCCCCGGGAGTGGCTGAGGCTTCTCGAGGGCAAAGTAGTGAACCCCTCCGATCTCGCATACGATTGCCTAGTCGATCCCGAGCAAGTGCACTTTAGACCCGAGATTGTTCCAGGCATTTACCCAAGCCTTTGTTCAGGCTATGGGTCAAATGCCACAAGCTTCTGGTTCGGCCCTAGATAAGAAGGGGAGACAGTTTGACAAGTTGAGGAAGTATGGAGCAGTGGACTTCTACGGGACCACATATCCTGAGGAAGCCGAGACCTAGTTGAGGAAGACTAAGAGAGTGGTTTATACTGCCAGTTTACTCCAGGGTAATTCCTTGCATTGGTGGGAGTGTGTACCGGGGAGTCAGCTGAAGCCGATAGGGTTGACATGGGAAGACTTTCTGGCTGCTTACAGGAAGAAGTATCTGTCTGAGGTGTACATTCAACAGAAGCAAAGGGAGTTTCTGAGTCTCACCCAGAGGGAGATGACAGTTACTGAATATGAGCGTCGGTTTACTCAGTTGTCAAGGTATGCTTCAGAGATGATGTTTAGTGAAGTTTCAAAGTGCCGCCGGTTTGACTCGGGCCTGCACCTAGCTATCAGAGAGAAGGTGGTAGTGCAGAACTTTGGCGACTTTCAACAGCTGGTTGAAGCAGCATTGAGAGTTGAGAACATCGAGAGCATCAAGTGTTAGAGTAGTGCCCTAAAGGCAATCGCCTTTAGCGCGTTTTGTACAAAGATGTGTACATACTTTATGAATAAATAAAGGCATATTTTATTAATTTGATGTTCATTATTTATGAATTGATATTGATCTATAAACAAATTAATGAAGTCCATGGTACATGACATAGCATGAAGGAAATTGTGATGTGATCATACTACTGAGATTCCTATCATGTGCAATTATGTCATTATCTAAATTATCCCTAGTCATAGGATTACTGAAACTGGACATCGTTAATTCGGAGAGACTAGCACATCTCAAGCTCCTTGATTTGATCAAGCAGTGGATCTCAGAAACTATAAATATGAGATGTTTAGTGTTGAGATGTGAATGCTTACTAAAGGTAGTAAGTACATTGGATGACCTGCTATGAGATCATCACATGGATGTCCTATTCTAATGTCAATGATAATTTCATCATAGCAATGGTACAAATATCCTTAGACTTGAGGTACTCAAGGATATATTGGATACTGATTCTGTGCTTTGACTCCATTCCTTGTTGCCTTACACAGGTCGCTCATAGGGTGGTGATTGGGTACAGCTTGAGGTATTCGAAGGTAATTGAGTAGCCAATAAAGGATTCATCACTTCTGTGATAGCAGAAGATGATACCTATAGCCTCTTGTCAGGGTCATTATTGTTGGATCGGAAAAAAAAAGCATGCTCAGTATAGAGAAATGATAGATTTCAAAACTTTTTAAGAAATCATCTTGCAGCGGAAGCAATATATCCAAATCAACATGCTAATCCATACATGATATGGTATAAGGATAATAAAACCAAGAACAAGATAAAAGGAATTACCGACTCCTTCACTACAGCTTTAAATCCTCGCTGCGCTATCCTCTCCTTCTTATATCCAAATCCTTTGCCTTTGAGTCTTTTCCTTTAGCAATCTATCTTCTTCCTTGTTGTAGTATCCTCAACCAATTAGATTTACCACTTGTTCTTAAAGGACAACTAGGTTAACAAAATCCTTTGGTGGGAAAGGAGAAGAAATATTTGGAGGAGATTTTCTTAGAAGAAGAAGAACAAAAATTGAAACTCTTTCAATTCTTTCACTTAGGAATTTCGGTTCTTCCTTGCATGAAAGGATAGAATGTCTAAAACCATGCAAGAACCCTTTCTTACATCTCAATTTCGAAATATGCATGAATGGAAAAGTGAGAGGCATCCAATGCATCACTTACATTAATCACTCATCAAATAGCCAATAAATGAGACTTACTTCATTTATCTTTAAAATGGCTATTTGAAAAGACCATAACCTATAATTGAATACCCATTTCAGTTTTGGCAAGAAGAAAGAAGGAAGATGGTCCATCTAATGCACATCTTTCATCTTTAATCTAATGAATGCAAATAGGTTACATGCCAACATTAAAAGCCAACCATTAAACCATTTAATGGTAAGTTCATAACTCCATTTAATAATGATGAACCATAATAAAGACCATCTTTATTTAGTATTTTAATGTCAAATGTGTGGTTACACATCTAACCTAACACAATTTCGAAATTGCTTCTTCTCCATTTAAAAAATTGTTTTAATATAATTAATCTAATCAATTACATTAAACCAAAACAAGCTCATTTCTAAATGAACATATGGGCTTCCAATTAACCATTAATTAGTATAAGCCCATCATTCAATTATGGACTTCTAAAGCCTCCAAACTACTTCTTACTTACCTTGATAACCTTCCTTAAAGCCAAGTGGGGAATCTTATTGGACTTTGATAATTCAAGCTCCAATAAGCCCAGAAATAATTCAATCTCATTGGAATTAATTCTAGCTTATTAACTAAATGTCATTCCACTAAAGACAATTAGTTGAACTCTTGAATTATTAAATATTATGAGAATATGTCCAATTGCAAATCTTATTTAGAACCTTATTATAGCCATCCGCACAACAAAGGGTAAAATTACCGTTTTGCCCTTATGTTGGTTTTTCCTTCTAGATCTCTCATTTTACTTTATATGGTGATTAACACATAAGATCTCATCTTAGTTTTAAGACTTGATGGGTAGCTAGTCCATTAAACTACTGGCGCCAGTTTAATCACCAAATCTCCTTAAAACATCTAAAAGAGATGATAACACTATAAACTCTTTATTTGAGTGAATGTTCCTCGATACATGTTTCAATTAATAATTCCAACATGCGGATAATCGGATTAATACCTGTAAAAATCCATTCGATCATATCAAGAATTATAATGAAACACATATGAGTTCACCACTCATCAAGATTGTGGTTCATAATAGCGAATGCTTAAGTTGTATGTTTTAAGATTAAAGTAACGACCCACTTTATTCTTGAAAACATACTTGATTCCGATTCATTTAATAGTGCCATTATCGATAGTCTACTACTATCATGATATGAAACTCATCATTCCCTTTAAGTAAACTTCTTTACTTATATGGAGATAAATCGCAACACTACAGCCTAAACCATAATCAAACGACCAACTTGATTATTCAACTGTGAATCAATTAATTGATTCTAATAATATACATGTTTCCTATACATCTCTATGTATATGTATATTACTTACAAATGAATCTTGGTACCTTATGACCAGATATATAATGCTCATACAGATAAAACCAAACTATTTTGTTTTATTAATAATAAATATTTTCATTACAAAATCAGAATCAAGAAGATAAAGTTACATGTAAATACACTTGCTTTCTAGGTGCCGTATGACCGATATATATTGCTCATACAGATAAAACCAAACTCTTTTGTTTTATTAATAATAAATATTTTCATTACAAAGAATCAAGAAGATAAAGTTACATGTAAATACACTTGCTTTCCAGGGCACTATATTTACATAACTCCAACAATTACTTAGAAATCTCTGGCCGGAGTTCATATGTCTTGAAGAATGTCTTCAGTGACATATAAAGTAATGAGTCCCAGGACAAGAACTGATATTACTTGGACTAGATTTGACTTAGTCAGTCTAGTAAGAGTTGAAACTTTGCCTATACTCATAACCAAGTGGGGTATAACATGGTGAAAGGACGAATTGCACGGTAATTTTCTATGGAAAGGTTCGTGATATGGTTCGTGATGAACATAGGTTCATTCGTCAAACCAATTACTTTCCCGTCAATTGGGGGTTATGATGTGTTGCTAGATACCGCTCATAACTTGCTTGGATTAAGTGTTAATCTAAGTGGCCAACATAACCAGGAACCTAATGGGTCACACGCATAAGAGTGACTCAGAGAATTCGTAAAATAGTTTTGGATAGAGATCCAATAAATGGAGAGCAATAGGACTAAATGGATCCCGATGAGATTGGGATATGTCCCGATGAGATCGCGACATCGATATTGCTGAAATAGATCTTCGGTGTTTTCTCCATACCGGGACCCGGTAGGACCGACCCTAGTGTGACTGGACCACTTCAGCATTTATATATATATATATATCTTATTAATTAATTAAGTAATATATATATATATATATATATATATATATATATATGTGTGTGTGTGTGTGTGTGTGTGTGTGGTCAACGTGGAAAGAGAAGAGAAGACCAAATGATGATTATTTCTTTAGCCATTAATGTCTTTAAATGGTTAAAGACAAAATGAACTAAAGGACAAATGAAGGTGATCATCGTGAGTGACAAGTGGCCATGAGAAGAAAAAATCTATTTGAAAACTAAAAATGGATGATGATCGTTGTATATATGAGAGGGTTAATTGAAAAAGTGGTTTTTTAAGCTTCCTTTCAAAAACCCACGACATTCTCCTCTCCAAGCTTCTCCTCCATCGTCTTCTCCTTAGCTCTCCAAGAATAAGGTAAGATCTAGCAGTCTTTACTTTATTTTAGCTATTCCCGGGTCAAAGGGTTTGCCCCGGTTAGGTTCTCCGACCTCTGCGTGGATACCATTAGAGACGGTCTCCTTTGGTAGTTATGGTTTGACTTTGTTATATAGACACATAGATCCTGGCTTTCGGGAAGGTCCCGGAACAAAAATTTTTGTTTTTTCGCACCGTGTATATGTGATACACACACCGGGATTTTTCTACAGTAGTATCAGAGCCACTTGTGTCGTATATAAAGAAGAAAGCATGACTAGGTTGATGCTGCCTATTGCTTGTGACCATTGTGCATGTTGACTATGTTAAATTCGAAATCAGTGTAGCAATCTTGTTTTTGGAAATTTCATGCCAAGATTTGCTCATAAGATGTTTCTGAATATGTCTGTGCAAGGAAAGAATTTATTAATGTGGTTTGATATGGTTTTCCTAATTTATTCCCTTATGTTCTGGTTGCTGTGTTTGTGCACATTCCTTGAATAGGCATGTTTGTAAATTCGAGAATAAATTGTAGAAATTTTTTTTTTGGATTTTCTTTCACCGACATGTCTCTAAGACGTTTATAAATGTGTATGAGGATGGAAAAATCTTTTCGAGGTGATTTACTATTTATTTGAGAATTTATTGTGTCCTGCTGGGAATATCTCTGTTGAGGAAGACAGATTCAGCAATGTCTTCGTTGTTGAGGTTGGTTGAGTTTTTGTTGGAAATAAATCCTGGAAAAATTTATGGAGCATTTTGTGAATATTTTGTAACCTCTTTAATTTTATGAGAATTTATTGAAATTTTTTCAATAAAAAAAAGAGCTTGGCAGTTTTGAGGAAGTTGCTGGAACTGTTTTGTTTGGAATGATTGATTGTGTAGTTTTCAGTTCCAATGCCTTGGATCATTTTTAATGTGATTAAAAATATGTTACATTGATGTTGTATGCTTGCCAAATTCTTGAAATTGGGTTTCCAAAAATTTTCGGATGTCAAATGTGTCTCATTAGCGTCTCGTTAGTATATTTCCTTGTCTTGATTGTTTTGGTTGTCACCAATTTTGTGACCAGTGCCGAAGTAGTCTTGATAAAGTGTAGACTACCTAGAGATAATTAGGAAGATTATTTGGTATTCTCAAAATTATTTGGAAATCTAAGAGATTAATAGTGTATTAATCCATTTCAAGTTTTTTCATGTATAGTATGATTATATATGGTAAGCATGATACAATGAAAGTGTTTCATTGATACATCAAAGTAAAGTATATTACACTTGGTATTGTGAATTTGAACTGCACAGATTGAGAAATTAGCCGATTAGAGAGCAATTCTAAATGTAAGTCGACTTACACATGCACAAGTCGACTTGCATTCTCAAGTAAGTCGATTTACACATGCACAAGTCGACTTGCATTCTCAAGTAAGTCGACTTACACATGCATAAGTCGACTTGCTCGTGCACAGTAGTCTAAGTCGACTTGCATTCTCAGGTAAGTCGACTTACACATGCACAAGTCGACTTACACATGCACAAGTCGACTTACACATGCACAGGTGGGATGATGGATGAGACCAGAGTTTGAAATCCCTCACACATAATATGAAAACTAACGCCTTCCATTAATATGGGGAGAACCAGAGTTCTTATAGAGTTCAGGTTGTTGGGTAAACCCAAGCTCACTCTATACGGATATGTTCGAACCATGGAAATAAGATTTTCAGATTAATGGGTCGGTTTTCACTAGAAGCGTTGATTTGTTGAGTAAACTCAAGGTTAACTTAGATAGAGGCGAAATTGGGTAGTGTACATCAGATGTACGCGCATCAAGAGTTGATGACCCAATGTGTGTGCATACATCACGAGTTGATAGCACTGGACAATATTTGCATCTATGATGCAATTGGTATGTCCGATACCTGCCGATTGACCTAAGGTAGCTTGTTGGGTAAACCTAAGGTCATTCTTAGTAATGTCGGATATCGACCCACTAGGACACTTTGTCATAATGTTTTTTGGATTCGTAGTGAGGGTTATGGATTCTTTGAAACTAGTGGGAGCCATATGTATGTCATGTAAGTCCTTATGATCATGCATATATTAATATTCTAACATTCTTTCTCTCTTTCCCTTTAGGTTTATTGAAGATGTCTTCTAGTGTGAATTTGCGCTCACTTATAGAGTCTAATAAATTAACTGGACCCAACTTTCTTGATTGGCTGAGAAATCTGAGAATTGTTCTCAGATCTGAGGAGTTAAGTTATGTCCTAGATGTACCACTTCTTGCTCCACCTGCTGTTGATGCTTCTGATGAGGATCAGAAAGTATATCATAAGCATCTCAAAGATAGTGACATGGCTACTTGTATTATGCTCGCCTCTATGTCACCAGAGCTGTAGAAGCAGCATGAGTCTATGGATGCTAATACCATAGTGTTTCATCTTAGAGAGCTTTTTGATGAGCAAGCTCGATGCGAAAGGTTCGAGACCTCGAAATTCGCTCTTCACGACTAAGATGACTCGAGGACATCTGCAGTGCAGTATGCACTAAAGATGAATGGGTATATTGAGAGATTGGCCATCTTAGGTTTTGTTATGGATTATGAATTAAGTGTTGACTTAATTTTGGTTGGATTGTCTGATAGTTATTCACAGTTTGTGTTAAACTATCAGATGAACCAAATATCCACGACAATCTACGAGTTGATCAATTTGCTCAAGACAATGAGCAATCTATCAAGAAGGATAGCAAGCCGGTCTTGTGGTGGACTCTTCTTCTTCTAGTTCAAAGAAAAATAACCTAAAGAAGAAAAAGTCTAAGAAACCAAAAGGAAGTGCAGCCAAAAAGAAAACCAAAGAAACTGCACCAAAAGGAACTTGCATCCACTGCGACAAGATTGGCCACTGGAGGCGAAACTGTAAAGTCTATCTGGAATCCTTGAAGCAGAAGAAGGCATTAGATGCCTCGGCTCCTTCAGGTATGTTTGTCATTAAGGTTAATACTATTTCTGATCATAACATATGGGTATTGGATACTGGTTGTGGCTCACACATATACAATGATATGCAGGGCCTCAGGGATAGTAGAGAGCTCATGAAGGGAGAACTAGACCTGCGTGTAGGAAATGGAGCAAGAGTTGCTGCATTAGCCGTAGGCACTTATTTTTTGTCACTCCCCAATGGGCTTGTAATTAAACTGGATGAATGTTATTTTGTACCTGTTTTAACAAATAACATATTGTCTATTTCTTGTTTAAATAGAGCTGGTTTCCATTTGACTTTTAGTAACAATGGTTGTTCTATTAGTTTGAATGGAATATTTTATGGTACTGGTACATTATGCAATGGAATTTACATATTAGATATGTCATATCCAATTATGAATGTCAATGACACGAAAATACGTAAACGAGATAATTTAAAATCAACTTACTTATGGCATTGTCGCCTTGTCCATAAAAATGAGAGACGCATAGCTAAGCTCCATAAAAGTGGTAGTTTAGGGTCATTTGATTATGAATCATATGACACATGTGAATCTTGTTTATTAGGAAAGATGACTAAGTTACCCTTTAAGGGAAAGGGTGAACGAGCGATTGAAGTATTATACCTAATACATTCAGATGTATGTGGTCCGATGTCCATCCATGCTAGAAGTGGTTGTCTTTACTTTATTACATTTATCGATGATTATTCTCGATATGGGTACCTATATCTGATGAGATACAAATCTGAAGCATTTGAAAAGTTCAAACAATTCAGAAATGAAGTAGAAAACCAAAATCCTTTTAGGGGTATGCAGAGTTACCAAAATCCTTTTGGGGGTATGCACTCGAGACAGCTGTTTATTTGTTAAACAGAGTTCCATCAAAGACAGTTGATGTTACTCCATATGAGATGTGGACTAACAAAAGATCGTATCTTACTCATTTGAAAGTTTAGGGTTGTCCTGCTTATGTAAAGCGGATACAGTCGGATAAACTTGATGTAAAGTCTGACAAGTGTTTGTTTGTAGGATATCCTAAAGAAACAATGGGATATCAATTCTACCTTGCTGAGGAACAAAAGGTGTTTGTTTCAAAGCATGCTGTCTTTTTAGAGAAAGAGTTTCTTTAAAAAAAAAGTGGGAGCAAAATTGAAATTGAAGAAGTTCAAGATGCTCGAACAGACGCAGATCAACTGCCTGAACCTGAAACTGTGACTCATACAGATGAAGTAACAGTTCAACCTTCTAAAACACATGAAGTTCGTAGGTCACGTAGGATACGCTCTGTTCCTGAGAGATATGGATTTCTCGTGAATGAACAGAATGTCGTATTGCTCATAGAAATGATGAGCCTACCACCTATGAAGAGGTTCTGAAGAGTTCAGAGTCTGAGAAATGGCTTCATACCATGAAGGCTGAAATGGATTCCATGTATGAAAACCAAGTATGGACTTTGGTTGAGGCACCCGAAGGAATAAAACCCATAGGGTGTAAATGGGTTTTCCAAAAGAAAACCGACATGGATGGTAATGTAATTACCTATAAAGCAAGGCTTGTGGCTAAAGGTTTTCATCAAAGACAAGGAATTGACTACGACGAGACCTTCAGCCCAGTAGCAATGCTTAAATCCATTAGGATACTCCTAGCCATTGCCACTTATTATGATTATGAGATATGGCAAATGGATGTGAAGACAGCTTTCCTAAATGGAAATCTAGCTGAAGATGTGTATATGACACAACCAGAGGGCTTCACGTTCTATGATGGCGAAAAGGTATGCAAGCTTCAGAAATCCATCTATGGATTGAAACAAGCATCCAAGATTTGGAATATTCGTTTTGATGAGGTAATCAAAGAGTTTGGTTTCTCACAAAATCCGGATGAACGCTGTGTGTATAAGAAGGTTAGTGGGACTGCAATCGTATTCCTTGTGCTATATGTAGATGACATATTATTACTAGGAAACGATGTCTCTATGCTACAATCTGTGAAGATTTGGTTATCCAAAAAATTTTCCATGAAAGACCTTGGTGAAGCAACTTAAATCCTTGGGATAAAGATTTATAGAGATAGATCAAAAAGATTGCTTGGTCTTTCACAATCAATGTACATAGATAAGATGCTAAAGAGGTTTAGCATGGAGCAATCCAAGAGAGGGTATCTTCCCATGACTCATGGGATAACGCTCTCGAAATCTATCTGTCCTAAGACACAAGATGAGAGGATGCGCATGAATATGATCCCGTATGCATCTGCAGTAGGATCTATCATGTATGCTATGCTATGTACGAGACCCGATGTATCATATGCTCTAAGTGTTATGAGCAGATACCAATCGGATCCTGGTGAGGGTCACTGGGTGGCTGTCAAGAATATCCTCAAGTACTTGCGAAAGACTAAGGATGTTTTTTTAATATATGGAGATGGAAAATCTAAAAGTGAGCGGGTATACAGATGCTATTTTTCAATTTGATAAGGATGATTCTAAATCCCAATCAGGTTATATATTCACACTGAACGGCGGGGCGGTCAGTTGGAAGAGTTCCAAACAAGAGACAACTGCCGATTCAACGACCGAGGCAGAGTACATTGCCGCTTGAGACGCAAAGAAAGAAAGCGGTTTGGATCAAAAAGTTCATTACTGAACTTGGTGTGGTTCCTAGCTGTGATGGGCCCATGAAGTTGTATTGTGACAACAATGGGGCTATTGCGCAGGCGAAGGAACCAAGGTCTCATCAACAATCTAAACACCTACTCCGCAGATATCATCTGATTAGGGAGATCATTGGTCGAGGTGATGTCCAGATAGAGAGAATTCCCACCAAGCAAAATATTGCTGATCCGTTGACAAAGCCATTATCACAGAAGAGCTTTGATTCTCATGTACTCGCCTATGGTATTAGATATCAAGGCGATTGGCTTTAGGTCAAGTGGGAGATTTTGTTAGAGTAGTGCCCTAAAGGCAATCGCCTTTAGCGTGTTTTGTATAAATTTGTGTACATACTTTACGAATAAATAAAGAAAGGCATATTTCATTAATTTGATGTTCATTATTTATGAATTGATATTGATCTATAAGCAAATTAATGAAGTCCATGGTACATGACATAGCATGAAGGAAATTGTGATGTAATCATACTACTGAGGTTCCTATCATGTGCAATTATGTCAGTATCTAAATTATCCCTAGTCATAGGATTACTAAAATTGGACATCGTTAATCCGGAGAGACTAGCACATCTCAAGCTCCTTGATTTGATCAAGCAGTGGATCTCAGAAACTGTAAATATGAGATGTTTAGGGTTGAGATGTGAATGCTTACTAGAGGTAGTAAGTACATTGGATGACCTGCTATGAGATCATCACATGGATGTCCTATTCTAATGTCAGTGATAATCTCATCATAGCAATGGTGCAAATATCCTTAGACTTGAGGTACTCAAGGATATCTTGGATACTGATTCTGTGCTTTGACTCCATTCCTTGTTGCCTTACACAGGTCGCTCATAGGGTGGTGATTAGGTACAGCTTGAGGTATTCAAAGATAATTGAGTAGCCAATAAAGGATTTATCACTTCTGTGATAGCAGAAGATGATACCCATAGCCTCTTGTCAGGGTCATTACTTGGAAATCTCTGGCCGGAGTTCATATGTCATGAAGATTGTCTTCAGTGACATATAAAGTAATGAGTCCCAGGACAAGAACTGATATCACTTGGACTAGATTTGACTTAGTCAGTCTAGTAAGAGTTGACACTTTGCCCATACTCATAACCAAGTGGGGTATAGCATGGTGAAAGGACGAATTGCACGGTAATGGTCTATGGAAAGGTTTGTGATATGGTTCGTGATGAATATAGGTTCATTTGTCAAACCAATTACTTTCTGGTCAATTGGGGGTTATGATGTGTTGCTAGATACCGCTCATGACTTGCTTGGATTAAGTGTTAATCTAAGTGGCCAACATAATCGGGAACCTAATGGGTCACACGCATAAGAGTGACTCGGAGAATTCGTAAAATAGTTTTGGATAGAGATCCAATAAATGGAGAGCAATAGGACTAAATGGATCCCGATGAGATCGCGACATCTATATTGTTGAAATAAGTCTTCGGTGTTTTTTCCATATTGGGACCCGGTAGGACCGACCCCAGTGTGACTGGACCACTTCAGCATTTATATATATATATATATATATCTTATTAATTAATTAAGTAATTAATATATATATATATATATATATATCTATATGGTCAACGTGGAAGGAGAAGAGAAGACCAAATGATGATTATTTCTTTAGCCATTAATGTCTTTAAATGGTTAAAGACAAAATGAACTAAAGGACAAATGAAGGTGATCATCATGAGTGACAAGTGGCCATGAGAAGAAAAAATCTATTTGAAGACTAAAAGTGGATGATGATCGTTGTATATATGAGAGGGTTAATTGAAAAAGTGGTTTTTTAAGCTTCCTTTCAAAAACCCACGACATTCTCCTCTCCAAGCTTCTCCTCCATCGTCTTCTCCTTAACTCTCCAAGAATAAGGTAAGATCTAGCAGTCTTCACTTTATTCTAGCTATTCCCGGGTCAAAAGGTTTGTCCCGGTTAGGTTCTCCGACCTCTGCGTGGATACCGTTAGAGACGGTCTCCTTCGGTCATTATGGTTTGACTTTGTTATATAGACACATATATCCTGACTTTCGGGAAGGTCCCGGAACAAAAATTTTTGTTTTTTCGCACCATGTATATGTGATACACACACCGGGATTTTCCTACATCAAGAATGCAGTTAGCCGGAAAAGAAAGGAAAGAGAGCAGTTCAGGAGGGGAGGTGGTACTTCTATTCTTGAGAGAAGTGCCAGAACCTTTGCTGTACAGTTTGAGGAGAGAAGCAGCAGTGCGAGCCCACCTAGGCCGATGAGGACCTCTACTGTTTCTCACCAAGCCTCAACGGTGGGCGGCAGTAGAAGAGGAGATGGGGAGAGGCCACCTCTTCCCAAATGTGGGCATTGTGAGAGGCATCATAGAGGGGAATGTTACAGAGTATCAGGAGCATGCTTTAATTGTGGACAGAGAGGACACATAGCCAAACAGTGTCCTAAGCCGGATAGAAGAGAGGGATCACAGATGCAAGCTTCCAGGAGAACAGAGACAGTGGGACAGAAGGCTATGACTGAAGTGGGTAGCTCTGGAGCACCTAAGAGAACTCATCCTCCAGACAGATCCAGGGGGTAAGCACCAGCTAGAGTGTTTGCAATGACTCGAGAGGAGGAAGAGACAACTCCAGAAGTGGTGACGGGTATGGTTAAATTGTTTGATGATGATGTTCTTGTTTTAATTGATCCGGGGTCTACCCATTCTTTTGTGTCTTCGGGTAGGACTGTGCATAGGAGGAGTCTGAGCCCATTGGATACTCCTTTAATGGTGAGTACTCTGATCGGCCAGTATATTATTATCAGTCAAGTGTATAGAGATTGTGAGATAGGGATTAATGGAGGAAAATTTGTGGTGGACTTGATGCCCTTGAAGATGGGAGGATTGGATGTGATCCTAGGTATGGATACATTAGAGAAGTATCATGCCAATTTAGGCTATGCAAGGTAAGACAAGTGGAATTCGAGCTAGAGGATGGCAGAAAAGTGGTATTCATGGGAGATAGAAAGGTCAGTCAGCCTCGGATTGTTTCGGCGATGACAGCAGAGAGAATGTTGAGTAAGGGGTGTGAAGCATATTTGGCCTATGTGGTAGACATAAAGGCAGGCAGAGGGAGGTTGGAAGACATCCCACTAGTAAGGGAATTCCCGGACGTCTTTTCCGAGGAATTGCCAGGACTACCTCCGCCTAGGGAAATTGAGTTTCCTATTGAGCTTCTTCCAGGTTCTGCGCCGATCTCAATTCCGCCTTACCGAATGGCTCCGGCGGAATTGAAGTAGCTTAAGGAACAATTAGAGGATCTATTAGAGAAGGGTCACATTAGACCGAGCTCTTCGCCTTGGGGAGCTTCGGTTCTCTTTGTGAAGAAGAAAGATGGGTCGTTGCGGATGTGTATGGATTATAGGAAGCTTAATCATGCCACCATTAAGAATAGATATCCGCTCCCATGCATAGATGATTTATTTGACCAATTGCAAGGGGCGAGAGTCTTTTCCAAGGTAGATTTGAGATCGGGTTACCATCAGTTGAGGATTAAGGAGACCGATGTGTCCAAGACTGCTTTTAGGATGCGGTATGCCCACTTTGAGTTTTTGGTTATGCCTTTCGGGTTAACAAATGCTCCTGCAGTCTTTATGGATTTTATGAATAGAGTCTTCAAGTCTTTCCTGGACCAATTTATCATTGTCTTTATTGATGATATATTGATCTATTCTAAGAGTGATGAGGAGCATGAGGATCATCTGAGGGTTGCCTTGGGGACATTGAGAAAGAATGAATTGTATGCCAAATTCGACAAATGCGAATTTTGGTTAAGAGAAGTGGTATTTCTTGGGTATGTGATTTCAGAGCATGGAATGCATGTGAATCCACAAAAGATAGAAGCTGTGTTTAAATGGGAAGCACCTAAGAATGTAGCTGAAGTGAGAAGTTTCTTGGGATTAGCCGGATATTACAGAAGGTTTGTGGAGGACTTTTCTATGATAGCTGCTCTGCTTTCCAAATTGACAAGGAAGAATAAAAAATTTGAGTGGACTGAGGAGTGCCAGAGCAGTTTTGAGGAATTGAAGAATAGGCTTACTACTGCACCGATTTTGACATTACCTTATGGTGATGATGGATATATTGTGTACAGTGACGCTTCTAGGAAGGGTTTAGGGTGTTTGTTGATGCAAGGAGAGAAAGTGATTGCCTATGCTTCTAGGCAATTAAAGCCTTATGAGATGAACTATCCTATTCACGACTTGGAATTGGTTGCTATAATTTTCGTATTGAAGATTTGGGGACATTACTTGTATGGAGTTACTACTAGGGTATTTACAGACCATAAGATTCTTAAGTACTTGTTGACCCAGAAAGAGCTGAATTTGAGGTAGAGGCGATGGTTAGAATTGTTGAAAGATTATGACTTGATGATAGACTACCATCCGGGGAAAGCTAATGTAGTAGCATATGCTTTGAATAGGAAGTCCACTATGACACATATGGAAACGGTGTATCTTCCTTTGCTGAAGGAATTAGCCAGGCTTGATGTGACGTTGAGACAAGTTGAACCTGGTTGTGTCTTGGAAAATTTTAGAGTGAGACCAGTATTGAAAGAGAGGATTAAAGAATTGCAGGAACAGGATGAGTACTTAAGCAAGCTTAGAGAAGAGGTAAAGAATGACAAATCTTCTGAAGTAGAGGTAAAGGAAGATGGATTGATAGTTATGGGCAATAGATTGTGTATTCCAGACATGCTAGAGCTGAAGGATGAGATCCTTGATGAGGCGCATAATGCTCCTTATGCAATGCACCCAGGGAGTTCTAAGATGTATCGGGAATTGAAAGAGTATTTTTGGTGGAAGGGAATGAGGAAAGATGTGGCAGAGTATGCTAAAAGATGTTTAGTGTGTCAGTAAGTGAAAGCTGAACACCAAGCACCTTTAGGCAAGCTTAATCCATTGCCGATTCCAGAATGGAAATGGGAGAAGATCACCATGGATTTTCTGATGGGATTACTGAGAACTAGCAAGAAGCATGACGCTATAAGGGTGATTGTTGATAGCTTGACCAAGTCAGCACACTTCTTGCTAATTAGACTGACAGATTCCTTGAATATTTTGGCTAAGAAGTATGTGGATGAGGTAATCAGACTTCATGGGATTCCAAGCTCGACAGTTTCTGATAGGGATCCTAGGTTTACCTCTAGATTTTAGGAAAGTTTGCAGGAGGCTCTGGGGACTAGATTGCATTTTAGTACGGCCTTCCATTCGCAGACTGATGGACAATCGGAGAGGATGATACGGACTTTGGAGGCAATGTTGATGTTGGATCGCGTATGGTCTGAGTATTCACAATACACTGTGGAAAAACCATACAACAACATGATGTATAATCGAAAATACCAAGGATGTACGAAAATACCTTGTTTTCGTGAATAGGTTGCTTCTTTTTCGGATTCCAAGACACTGCAAACGCGAATGCCCTCTACCGGTATCCACACAAGTATGCACGATCCGGGCTGCGGCTATGGTGTGCTAGTACGTCCTGAAATGCTTTCCGAACGCCGCTTTGATTTTCCTCTCGGATGGCGGCTAGGGTTTTGTCTTATCTTCCTTAACCTAATAAGACCTAAGCTTCTCTATTTATAGAGAAACCCTAATCCCATTTAGGCCCCATTAAGTTTTGGCCCATTATATCATATATAATAAAAGCCCGACAACTTAATTCAATCTAGCCCAATAAATATATCTACATATATTTATTCAATACCTAATAAATTAGGCCCAAGAGAATAAGCCCATATCACATTACTCTTTGTATGCGACCACAGTAGGCTCATTTGATGTTGGCAATAGGCGATCACACTTGAGGCCCATAAGTCATAAGCGGCCTCTAGCAAGACATTATGACTACCCAAATCAAGCGAGGATCGATAATCTGATTTAACTCAGTAACTATGGTTATAGGCTCGATCCTTTGTAACACGATATCAAGATTAATCACAAGGCATGGTACATGTCAACCTTTGATTAATCATAGTTTCTTGATCCCCAAGTTGGTGATTATAACAAATGACATTGATGACTCTTCATCATTTCATTTGAGCACGACCATGCATTTCTTGATCACACTTGTCAAGAGGCCCAAATGATATCTCTCTCATTTAAAAGAGGTACAAATCCATCTCGTCATTCACATCCTCCGCGATAATTCATTTAGTGTCCAACATAAGACTATTTGTTATTGAGCTAAAAATAACTTAGCCTAATATCAAAACACTAAATTCCTCATGTAGGAACCATGATGACTTGGTCGAAGGATCAAGTCAAACCATATAAAGAATCACTAATGACATGAAACCATGTAGTATTCTTTATGTGGTCGGTCCAATTATGTTCTCTAACATATATCTATGTTTCGATTTGATATCTCATATCCATGATCGATAAAACGTGATCATCAATCGAACACATACTAGTCTTAATTCATTATTGTTCCACCAATAATGATCGACCAAGGACAGTCTAGAATAGTATTATAACGCTTATGGTTTTACTATCAAGTCACATACTTGATGACATAAGTCTAATGCTATTCATGGAATGTAAATCACATTACATAAAAGAAATACATGCATATATAAAGGAATACCTCATAATATATTATTAACAAGTCATAATGTTAATACATGAATCACAAATATCTATTGGCCTAGGGCACACTACTAACAATTGAGAGCTCGTGCATTGGATTTCAAAGGTTCGTGGGATGATCACCTACCTTTGATTGAGTTTGCTTACAATAATTCCTATCACTCGGGAATTCAGATGGCATCTTATGAGGCTTTGTATGATAGGAGATGCAAAACTCCTATTTGTTGGGACGAGGAAGGTGAAAGGAAGCTTGTAGGACCTGAATTGGTACAAGCTACAGTCGATAAAATCAAAGTGGTAAAGCAGAAGCTTAAAGTAGCTCAAGATAGGATGAAGAGCTACACGGATGCCCATAGGAAAGAGATGGAATTTGAAGTGGGAGAAAGGGTATTTCTTAGAGCTTCTCCATGGAAAGGTGTTTTAAGAAGGGCAAGCTTAGCCTGAGGTACATAGGCCTATATGAGATTATTGAGAAGATTGGGCCTTTGGTTTATAAGTGAGATTTGCTATTGGAGTTATCTAAGATTCATAATGTGTTTCATGTATCGATGCTGAGGAAGTACAGATCGGATCCTTCGCATATAGTTCAACCTTCAGAGGTTCAGTTGAGAGAGGATTTAACTTACGAGTAGCACCTCGTGGAGATTTTAGATTCAAAGGAAAAGGTATTAAGGAATAAGATTGTAAAGCTGGTAAAGGTCTTGTGGAGGAACCATTCGACCGAAGAGGCAACTTGGGAGCCTTTAGAAGCCATGAAGGAGAAGTACCCATACCTCTTCATGGATTCAGGTAAGGATTTCGAGGACGAAATTCTTTAGGAGGGGAGAATTATTGGGCCCCGAAAATTTATTTTTTTATTTTATTGATTGATTGACTTAATTGATTTATTCTTTAATTTTGCTTTAATCGTTTCAATTATGTGTGTATATATATATATATATATATATATATATTTGTTGAGTCTTGAAATTTGTTAGTATGATTAAAAATTTTGAAGTTAAAGTGAAGGGTTAGAATTAATTGGATTAATTGGAAGTGAGCTTGGAAGTGTAGAGCCTTATGAGACAAATAAGGGCTTGCTGGATGGAATGGGCTTTGGGAAAGAATAAGATAAGTAGAAGGAGGAGAGCCCAAAAGGAAATGCAAGTGAGCTTTAAAGGAGTATCAAAACTACATAGTTTTGAGGTAGGCTTTTAAGTTGATATATAAATGAATTAAAGGAAGAGAAGGAAGCAAGTTGTTGTAGAGCTAAAGGAAAGAAGAGAAAACAAAATCGTGAGCTAGGAAGAAAGAAGGAGTTTTCGGCCAAGAGGAAGGAGAGCCGTTGGAGGTTTGAAAGAAGAAGTAAACGAAGAGAAACTACTTGTGAGAGGTAAGTTCTATCTTTGTTTGTGTTGGGTTCGAAAATGGGTTGAAATGGAAGTTAGGGTTTGTGTAGAGATTGAAGAAAGATAGAAGAGAAGCGTAAGATCTATAGATTTTTGGGATTTCTAAGTTAGGGTTTTGGTTTTTCTGACATAGATGGCTTATGGGTAGGTTAGGTTTAGAGTTTTTTTTACCTTTGCATGATTTTATGAATGCTGTGCCTTTCTTTTAGAATGTATTTATTAAATGGAGTGTGATTTAATTGAAGGAACTCAAGAAAACCCCACTCAAGACAAGGAGGAAGGGCAATCTTGAATTCGGATTCCGACATTAGGTGGGTAACATTTTTATAGTTGTTATGTATTGGGCAAATGCCCTATGTGTGCTATCTTTGTTAAATTGTGTGTGTACTAGAAGTGTATTCCTTGATTTGAAAGAAAAGAATGAAACCATGATGATTTGATACAATGAAAGAAGCATAAAATGCTATTCTTGTGTTTGAATATGTGAGCATAAATTGGTTGTGTTTGGGCGAGAGAGAACCCGTTTCGATAGTCTCGTGCACGATGACTCATAGCCTTCTCCCGGCTGCCTGCTTTGGGCCACGAGATCCAGAGAAATCGGACTCGTTGTGTTACGGTGTAAACCGTTGTGTTTAAGGAACTCTCAAGCCAATTGTGTGCATTTCATTATATTTTGAGTATATGATGCATATTATGTGTTTTTCATTGATAAAAGATCCCATGTTATGCTTTATGTGATGAGTTCGGTTAATTATGAATTATGTGACAAAGTTGGGTATTTATGCATATTATGTTAATTGCAAATGTTATGGATTCTTGATTATGTGTTGTATGGCTCATTGCGCGATGGCTATAAAGGTGTTAGCCACTAAGCCGTGTTTGCTCACCCTATTCTCCCTCCTCAGGTGCAAATTCTAGTTGAGCGCGGAACCTTGCAAGGCATCGGCCATAACTCCAAGAAACTTTAGACACTTTTGTATTAAGTTAGTAACTAGCTTTCGGAATGGCTTTATAAGCATATTAAGCATTGATCATCTCATATGTTGTATTTTGGTACATGATTCATGATGAATATGCTGATATGTAATTAAAGCTATGATTGAACTCTTGAATGATTGATAAACAGATGAGAGCTCTAGTACTCTCTTCTTTATTTGAATTTGTTGATTTGCGATCTGTGCTTGACCTTGAAAAGGGTATATGTATGAGTCTTTTGATCATTGAGTTGTTGTTGGGTTTGTCTCGGGATAGCTTGCTGGAATTTGCAAAGGTTTATGAGTTGTGATAAGGAAAGATTTAGAGATAAGATTGGTAGTGATCTGAAAAATGTTCACTGACTATGCTTCAGTCTTTTAGCCACAACGTTTTCTCTAGCAATCCAAACGAGATGATTCTTAATTTGGATTAAACAAGATATATATGGCTAGATTTTGTAAGAATACATCGAATTTCAATTCTGTGTCTAAGAGTCTCAAATATTGTCATGAAGTTAAGAATTGGGTGCAGTGTTGGTGCAGGAATGAAAATCTTATCTTCTAACTTTAGGGGCAAGTTTGGGATTTATAAAGAGAGATTTTGGCAAAATTCCCTTCTGTAAAGTTGTAGATATTTCTTTTATCTTTCCAACGGTATAAAGTTTGTAAATTTTGGACATCTGAGTGATAAGTTATGCATCTTATAAGTGGAGACATTTTGGAGAGAAAGTCAGACGAAGTTGTTAGAGTAGTGCCCTAAAGGCAATCCCCTTTAGCGCTTTTTGTTCATAGTCATGTACAGACTTTATGAATAAATAAAGAAAGGCATGTTTCATTTATTTGATGTTCTTTATAAATTGATATTGATCTTTAATCAAATTAATGAAGTCCATGATATATGACATAGCATGAAGGAAATTATGATGTGATCATAATCCTGAGATTCCTATCATGTGCAATTATGTCAGTATCTAAATTTTTCCTAGTCATAGGATTAATGAGACTGGACATCATTAATCCGGACAGACTAGCATATGTCATACTCCTTGATTGGATCAAGCAATGGATCTCAGAAACTGTAAATATGAGATATTTAGAGTTGACATATGGATGCTTACTAGTGGTAGTAAGTTCATTGGATGACCTGCCATGAGATCATCACATGGATTTAATGTCAGTGATAATCTCATCATAGCAATGGTGCAAGTATCCTTAGACTTGAGGTACTCAAGGATATCTTGGATACTGATCCTGTACTTTGACTCCATTCCTTGTGGCCTTCCAGAGGTTACTCATAGGATGGTGCTTGGGTACAGCTTGAGGTATTCGAAGGTAATTGAGTAGCCAATAAAGGATTCATCACTTCTGTGAGAACAGAAGAGATACCCTGGCCTCTTGTCAGGATCATTACTTTAAGTCTCTGGCCAGAGCATGATTATGTCATGAAGAGTGTCTTCATGGACATATAAAGTAATGAGTCCTCAGACAGAGGCGATTTCACTTGGGCTAGACTTAGTCTAGTAAGAGTTGACATATTAGCCATACTCATAACCAAGTGGGGTATAGGATGATGAAAGGACGAATTGCACAGTAATTGTCTATGGAAGGGTTCGTAATCTGGTTCGTGATGAATTCATCAAACCGATTACTTTCCGGTCAATTGGGGGTCATGATGTGTTGCTAGATACCGCTCATGACTTGCTCAGATTAATTGTTAATCTAAGTGGCCAACATAACCGGGAACCTAAAGGGTCACACGCATAAGAGTGTTTCAGAGAATCCGTAAAATAGTAATTGGACAGAGTTCCAATTATGGAGAGCATTAGGATTAAATGGATCCCAATGGGATTGGGATATGTCCCGATGAGATCGCGATATTGATATTGCTAAGAAAGGTTTTCGGTGGTTTTTCCATGCCGGGGCCCGGTAGGACCGACCCCAGTGTGACTGGACCACTTCAGCAATATATATACATATATATATATGATTAATTAATTAATTAATTAATTAATATATATATATATATGCTTGTAACGTGGAAGACAAAGGAAGATGGGAGAAGCTTCCATTTGGAAGCTTAGTCATCACCTTTCATTAATTGTTAAAAGACAAAAACAATAAAGGAAGAAAGATGAGAAGAGATGGTCGTATGACTTGGTTAAATAACAAGAGAAAAGATTCTTTTCTGGTTTTTGAAGAAGTGTTCTTCGTGGGTTGAAAGAAGAGAAAAAGATTGAAAGGAAAAATTGTTTTCCTTCTCATTTCTCCATCGATTCTTCATCTTCTTCTTCATGCTTTTGTCATCTCCTCCACGTTGATCCAAGCTCTCTAAGGACAGAGGTAGGGTCTAGCAGCCTTTATTCTGTTCTAGCTATTCCCGGGTCAAAAGTGTTTGATCCGGTTAGGTTTTCTGATTTCTGCGTGGATACCTTTAGAGATAGTCTCTATTGGCTATTCAGGTTTGAGTTTTCATACCGACACCGGGATCCTGGGTTTTCGGGAAGGTCCCGGGAACAAAAATTTTTGTTTCCGCTGCTGGAACATGTGATGTTCCTCCCGGGATGTTCCTACAGTGGTATCAGAGCGTCTGGTGTCGTGTATGAAGCTTTAACTGAAGCTAGATCACAAACCCTTATTGCTTGTGATGTTGTAGCATGCATTCTGTTCAGATTTCGTATTGCTATAGAGATAGAATTTTCGAAATTTTTCTGCCCAGGATTGTTCATAACATGTTAGAGAATATGTCTATGAATTTTCAGAATTTATCGATTTGATTTGATATAGTTTTGCTAATTAATTCCCTAAGGTTCCAGATGCTATTTGGTGAAACACTCTGTGGACAGGTATGAGTATAAAATCGAGAATAAATTCTAGAAAAATCTTTTTCTGGATTTTCCTTCACCTACATATCTCTAAGATGTTGGTGAATGTCTATGAGCATGGAAATTGAATTTCAAGGTGATTGGATATTTATTCACGAATTTATTCTATGCTGTTGGGAATTGCTGTGCTGATGAACACAGTTTTTGAATCGGTTTTGTTATTTTGGTTGACTGAGTTTTTGATGGCCTAAAATCCTGAACAAATTTAGGTAGCATGTTCAGAACATTTAATAACCTATTTAATTTTCTCAGAATTTATTGAAATTTTTTCATTGATCATTTCGAGCAATGTACAGAACTGGACAGTTTTGTTGAAAATTGTTGGGACTGTTTTGCTTGGCTTGATTGAGTGTGCTTTTTCAGTTCCAATGCCTTGCACCATTTTTAATGTGATTAAAAATGTGTTATCTTGATTTGGTATGATCGCCAAAGTGCATTGCTTGAAGTTGCTTTTCCAAGAATTTTTGAATGCCGAATTGGTCACATTTGTGTCTCGTTAGTATATTTCATTTTCTTGCTTGTTTTGGCCGTCACAATTTTTGTGACAAGTGCCGGAGTAGTTTTGAGAGTGTATACACTAGCTTGAGATGCTTAGGGTGATAATTTGGGTGTTCCTAAATTATTTGGAAATCTTAGAGTTATGACTCATTTCAAGCTTTTCATATAGTTTGACTATTTAAGGCATTCATGAATCAGCGAAGTGTTCATTGAGGCATCTATTTACAGATATTACCCTAGGTATGATGGTATTGTGAATTGGAATTGCATGGATTGAGGAATTAGCCGATTAGAGATTTTAGCAAATTTCCCTGGATAAGGCGACTTGTGTATGGAATAAGTCGACTTGTTCAAGGTCTTAGTATAAGTCGACTTGTAGCACATTACAAGGCGACTTGTACATCAAGGCAGTGCCATAAAGGCGACTTGTTTCAAACAAGTCAACTTGTGTGTGGCAGAAGCATAAGGTGACTTGCATTCGATGAAAGTCGACTTGTGACATGCTCAGGTTGGATGATGGATGATTATAAGGATTGATTCAATTTGATTGATGAAACCTAAATCATGCCATATAGTCATAGTGACTATGATCCTTCAGCTTGGAGTCTAGAGTTTCTAAATCCCTCCTCGGTATATGAAAACTAACGCCTTCCATTAATATGGTAAGAACCAGAGTTTTTATAGGGATGGGTTGTTAGGTAAACCAAGCTCACTCTATACTGGATATGTTCGAACCATGAAAATATGATTTTCGATTAATGGGTTGGTTTTCCTTTGGGCGTTGGTTTGTTGAGTAAACTCAAGGTCAGCGTGGACGAGAGGTGAAATGGGTAGCATACATCGGATGTATGCGCATCAAAGAGTTGATACCAATGTAAGTGCATACATCAACAAGTTGATAGCAGCGATCGATAGTTGTGTCTAAGATGTAATTGGTATATCGATACCTCCGAAACATAAGGTGGCTTGTTGGGTAAACCCAAGGTCATTCTCAATGTCGGTTATCGATGATGCAATTGGTATGTTCGATACCTACCGATTGACCTAAGTTGTGGCTTGTTGGGTAAACCCAAGGTCATTCTTAGCAATATCGGATATCAGCCCACTAGGACATTATGCCACTTTGTTTCTTTGGATTCCGTAATGAGGGTTATGGATTCTATGAAACTAGTGGGAGCTCTTTTGCATATCATTCAAGTCCTTATGATTATGCAGCTATTCCTATTCTAACATTCTTCCTCTCTATCCGTGTAGGTTGTTTGAAAATGTCGTCAAGTGTGAATCTTAACCGCTTATGGATTCCAACAAGTTAATCGGACCGAATTTTCTTGGCGGTTAAGGAATCGAGAATAGTTCTCGATCTGAAGGTGCAGGATATATCCTAGATTTTTCTTCGGATGCACTGCTTGTCGATGCTTGATGATGATCGGAAGGCATATAGTAAGCATCTAAAGGATGATGACATGGCTACTTGCATCATGCTTGCCTCGATGTCATCGAGTCGCAGAAGCGAAGACGAGTCTATGGATGCTCACACTATAGTTTTCATCTTAGGAGTCGTTTGACGAGCAAGCTCGGTCCGAAAGGTTCGAGACCTCAAGGCTTCTCTTCACCATTAAAGATGGCTCGAGGGACATCTGGCATGCGAAGATGCCTCAAGATGAATGGCTATATTGAGAGATTGGCCGTCTTAGGTTTTGCAATGGATCATGAGTTAAGTATAGACTTAATTCTAGTTGGATTGTCCGAGCGCTTATGCATTCGTGTTAAACTATCGGATGAACCAAATATCCACTACAATATCTCGAAATGATCAATCACTTTCAAGACAATGAAAGCGACTATCAAGAGTGATAGTAAGCAAGTCTTGGTAGTAGCTTCTTCTTCTTGAGTTCCAAGAAAAAGAACCCAAAGAAGAAGAAGGCAAAGAAACCAAAGGGAAGCGCCATCAAGAAGAAGACCAAAGAAGCTCGCCCGAAAGGAACTTGCTTCCATTCATGGTAAAGATGGCCATTGGAGCGCAATTGCAAAGTCTATCTCGAGTCATTGAAGCGAAGAAGACATCAAATGCCTTGACTACTTCAGGTTTGTATGTCATTGAAGTTAATCTTATTCTTGATCACAACATTTGGGTATTTGATCTGGTTGTGGCTCACATATGTAATGATATGCGGGGCCTCGAGGACGATGGGCAACTCATGAAGGAGAAGTAGACCTACGTCTTTGGAAATGGAGCAAGAGTTCTTTGCATTAGCCGTAGGAACCTATGTTTTAGATCTCCCTCTTGGGCTTGTCTTTGGAATTGGATGATTGTTATTTTGTACCCGTTTTGACAAAGAATATATTATACATTTCTTGTCGAATAGAATTGGATTCCATATGAATTTTAATAGCAATGGTTGTTCTATCAATTCTAATGGAATGCTTTATGGAACTGGTACATTGTGCAATGGTATTTACATATTAGATATGTCTAATCCAATTTTAAATGTCAATGACACCAAACGGTATAAAAGAGATAATCTAAAGTCAACTTACTTATGGCATTGTCGACTGGCATATATAAATGAGACACGCATCACTAAACTCCATAAGAGTGGCGGTTTAGGGTCATTTGATTATGAATCATATGACACATGCGAATCTTGTTTATTAGGCAAGATGACTAAGTTACCCTTCAAGGAAAGGGTGAGCGGCGATTGGAATATTAGACCTAATACATTCAGATGTATACGGTCCGATGTCCATCCATGCGAAGTGGTTGTCGTTACTTCATTACCTTTATCGATGATTATTCACGATATGGGTACTTGTATCGATGAGATACAAATCAAGCGTTTGAAAAGTTCAAACAATTGAAATGAAGTAGAAAACCAACTTGGTAAAAGTATCAAGGCATTACGATCCGATCGTGGTGGAGAATACTTAGACCAACAGTTTCAGGATTATCTCAGAGATAATGGGATATTATCTCAGTGGACTCCTCCTTACACGCCGCAGCACAATGGTGTGGCTGAAAGGAGAAATCGAACCTTGTTGGATATGGTACGATCAATGATGGGTTTTGCAAAGTTACCAAAATCGTTTTGGGGGTATGCGCTAGAGACAGCTGTTTACTTGTTAAACAGAGTTTCCTCTAAGACAGTTGATGTTACTCCATATGAGATGTGGACTAACAGAAAGCCTTATCTTTCTCATTTGAAATTTTGGGTAGTCACCTTCGTGAAGCGGATTGATCGAGATAAGCTTGAAGCAAAGTCGACAAGTGTTTGTTGTAGGATATCCTAAAGAGACCATGAGATATCAATTCTACCTTGCCGAGGAACAAAAGGTGTTTGTTTCAAAGCATCTTGTCTTCTTAGAAAAGAGTTTCTTCTGCAAGAGGACGATGGGAGCAAAGTCGAACTTGAAGAAGTTCAAGATGCTCAACAGAACGCATCAATCGCTCAACTCGAGGCTGTCACTCATTCGGATGAAATGTGATTCAACCTTCTGTGACACACGAAGTTCGTAGGTCAAGTAGGATGCACACTATTCCCGAGAGATATGGATTTCTCGTAAGTGAACATAATGACGTATTGCTCATAGAAGATGATGAGCCTGCTACCTATGAAGAGGTTCTGAAAAGTTCAGAGTCTGAAAAATGGCTTTGTGCCATGAAAGCCGAAATGGATTCCATGTACATAAACCAAGTATGGACTTTGGTTGATGCACCTGAAGGGATAAAACCTATAGGGTGCAAATGGGTTTTCAAGTAGAAAACCGACATGGATGGTAATGTGATTACCTACAAAGCAAGGCTTGTGGCCAAAGGATTTCGTCAAAGAAAAGGAGTTGACTATGACGAGACCTTCAGCCCCGTAGCAATGCTTAAATCCATTCGGATACTCCTAGCCATTGCCGCTCATTATGATTATGAGATATGGCAAATAGATGTGAAGACGACTTTCCTTAACGAAAATCGGCGAGGATGTGTACATGACACAACGAGAGGCTTCACTTCGAAGATGGCGAAAAGGTATGCAAGCTTGAAATCCATCTATGGATTGAAGCAAGCATCCAGGAGTTGGAACATCCGTTTTGATGAGTCAATCAAAGAGTTTGGTTTCTCACAAAATTCGGATGAACACTGTGTGTACAAAAAGGTTAATGGGAATGCAATCGTTTTCCTTGTGTTGTATGTAGATGACATACTGTTACTCGGAAACGATGTCTCATTGATGCAATCAGTTAAAATTTGGTTGTCCAAGCAATTTGCGATGAAAGACCTTGGTGAAGCAACTTATATCCTTGGGATAAAGATCTATAGAGATAGATCAAAGAGGCTGCTTGGTCTTTCACATTCATCGTACATAGACAAGATGCTAAAGAGGTTTAGCATGGAGCAATCCAAGAGAGGTTTCTTCCCATTACTCGTGGGATAACACTCTCGAAATCTATGTGTCCTAAGACACAAGATGAGAGGATTCGCATGGATCGGATCCCATATGCATCTGCGATAGGATCGATCATGTATGCTATGTTATGTCTGAGGCCCGATGTATCGTATGCTCGAGAGTGTCACGGCGATACCAATCGGATCTGGTGAGGGTCCTTTGGGTGGTGTCAAGAATATCCTCAAGTACTTGCGAAGGACTAAGGATGTTTTCTTGATATATGGAGATGGAAATCTCAAGTGGCGGCATACGGATGCGGTTTCTAACGACAAGGATGACTCAGATCCCAGTCAGTTATGTTTTCACGCTAAGCGACGGGCGGTCGGTTGGAAGAGTTCCAAACAAGAGACGATCACGATTCGACGATAGAGGCGTAGTACATTCTTTGCATCGAGGCGAAAGGAAGTCGTTTGGATCGAAGTTCATTTCGAACTTGGTGTGGTTCCTAGTGTGATGGACCCATACTGTTGTATTGTGACAACAATGGGGCTATTGCTCGAGCAAAAGAACCGAGGTCTCACCAACGATCTAAACACGTACTCGCAGATATCATCGATTAGAGATCATTGCTAGAGGTGATGTCGCGATCGAGAGGATTCCACAGCGAACATTCTTGATCCGTTGATGAAGCCATTGTCACAGAAGAATTTTGATTCTCATGTACTCGCTTATGGTATTAGATACCAAGGCGATTGGCTTTAGGTCAAGTGGGAGATTGTTAGAGTAGTGCCCTAAAGGCAATCCCCTTTAGCGCTTTTTGTTCATAGTCATATACGGACTTTATGAATAAATAAAGAAAGGCATGTTTCATTTATTTGATGTTCTTTATAAATTGATATTGATCTTTAATCAAATTAATGAAGTCCATGATATATGACATAGCATGAAGGAAATTATGATGTGATCATAATCTGAGATTCCTATCATGTGCAATTATATCGATATCTAAATTTTCCTAGTCATAGGATTAATGAGACTGGACATTATTAATCCCACGGACTAGCATATGTCATACTCCTTGATTGGATCAGCGGTGGATCTCGAAAACTGTAAATATGAGATATTTAGAGTTGACATATGGATGCTTACTAGTGGTAGTAAGTTCATTGGATGACTCGCCATGAGATCATCACATGGATTTAATGTCGGTGATAATCTCATCATAGCAATGGTGCAAGTATCCTTAGACTTGAGGTACTCAAGGATATCTTGAATCTTGATCCCGCATGCTGACTCCATTCCTTGTGGCCTTCCGAGGTTACTCATAGGATGGTGCTTGGAGTGCGATTTGAGGTATTCAAGGTAATTGAGTAGCCAATAAAGGATTCATCATACGTGAGAGCGAAGAGATATCTGCCTCTTATCGTCAGATCATTACTTTAAGTCTCGGCGAGCATGATTATGTCATGAAGAGTGTCTTCATGGACATATAAAGTAATGAGTCCTCGGCAGAACTGATTTCACTTGGCTAGACTTAGTCTAGTAAGAGTTGACATATTAGCCATACTCATAACCAAGTGGGGTATAGGATGATGAAAGGACGAATTGCACAAAGAATTGTCATGGAAGGGTTAAATGTCTGGTTCGTGATGAATTCATCAAACCGATTACTTTCCGGTCAATTGGGGGTCATGATGTGTTGCTAGATACCGCTCATGACTTGCTCAGATTAATTGTTAATCTAAGTGGCCAACATAACCGGGAACCTAAAGGTTCACACGCATAAGAGTTTTTTAGAGAATCCGTAAAATAGTAATTGGACAGAGTTCCAATTATGGAGAGCATTAGGATTAAATGGATCCCAATGGGATTGGGATATGTCCCGATGAGATCGCGACATTGATATTGCTAAGAAAGGTTTTCGGTGGTTTTTCCATGCCGGGGCCCGGTAGGACCGACCCTCAGTGTGGATTGGACCTTCAATATATATACATATATATATATGATTAATTAATTAAATAATTAATATATATATATATATATATATATGCTTGTAACGTGGAAGACAAAGGAAGATGGGAGAAGCTTCCATTTGGAAGCTTAGTCATCACCTTTCATTAATTGTTAAAGACAAAAACAATAAAGGAAGAAAATGAGAAGAGATGGTCGATGACTTGGTTAAATAACAAGAGAAAAGAGTCTTTTACGGTTTTTGAAGAAGTGTTCTTCGTGGGTTGAAAGAAGAGAAAAGATTGAAAGGAAAAATTGTTTTCCTTCTCATTTCTCCATCGATTCTTCATCTTCTTCTTCAAGCTTTGTCATCTCCTCCACGTTGATCCAAGCTCTCCAAAGACGAGGTAGGTCTAGCGACCTTTATTTTGTTCTAGCTATTCCGGGTCAAAAGTGTTTGTTCGGTTAGGTTTTCGATCTCTGCGTGGATACCTTTAGAGATAGTCTCTATTGGCTATTCAGTTTGAGTTTTCATACCGACACCGAGATCCTGGTTTTCGGAAGGTCCGGGAACAAAATTTTATTTCATTCTTTAGAACATGTGATGTTCCTCCCGGGATTTTCCTACAGAAGTTACTGTTCATCTTCATCTTCGTCTGTGATGACGTCATCTTCGTCTGTGATGACGTCATCGTTGTCTGTGATGACTTCATCTTCATCTGTGATGACGTCATCTTTGTCTGTGATGACGTCATCTTCGTCTGTGATGACGTCATCTTCGTCTGTGTTGATGTCATCTTCGTCTATGATGATGTCATCTTCGTGGCCAGTGTTGACGTCATCTTCGTCTGTGCTGACATCATCTTCATCTGTGATGATGTCATCTTCGTCTGTGATGATGTCATCTTCGTCTATGATGACGTCATCTTCGTCTTAGTTTTGCTGACATCATCTTCTGCTCTTGGTTTTGACCCTTCTTCCTTCTTTTGGCCATAACTTTTTGCACAGACCTCCGATTTAGCTTATTTTCAAAGCGTTGGATTCCTAATAAAATTTTCTATCTTTTTATACCTGATTTATCAGTATTGCTTTTAATTTGAAAAAGGTAGTTTGAAGCAAAGTATGACGATCGGTTGGTAAAATCTGAATATACTTCACTAATTTTAAAATATCTTAAGCTATAGGGCTCGAATCCAGGCGATTCTTGTTTTAAATTAAAACAGAGACCTAAAACTACAAGTTTTATGAAGGAACTGATTGGAAATCTAGCCTATAAGGTTTTCAAATTTTGACACGAATTCGGTAGAGTGTTCAGTTTTGACTGTTTTTCTTTAAGACAGTATTTTTGACCATATCTTTTTCATTTCTAATCCGAATTGAGCGTTTTCAGTGGCGTTAGAATCGTTAGATCATGAGGAATAAATTTCCTTAAGAATTCGATCCGAATTTCCTTTTGGAGGTTTTCCCAAATTTGTGGCCAGTGTGTTGTCAGTTTTGGGTCTGCTATGCTTATGTGTTTCCGAATGTTGGGCCTCGAAGATGGGGTCCAACACTAATTCAGGATCTAAGATGTTTAATATCTACATGGAACTTGAGCATAGAATATTTGCTTCAGTATAAGAATGATTCAAAAAATAGGGCCCGACACTTACGGTATCATAGAATGAAGATGAGTTGAGGATGACTAATGAGGGTTAATTAGAATAACTATACATGGTAACAAGTACAAACACACGTTTTATGACTTTGAAAGTTGGGCTCCAGAAATGGGGTCTAACAGTTATGGTATCAGAGCCTAAAATTATGATCTTATATGGGCATTTTTGGAAATATATATCAAGTTACATGTATTTTGACATGTTTTAACATGCAACATCAACTGATCCTTAGTCTAAGACGCATATGTATGAGTTACATGCATGAGTAATTGTTAAGAGTTTAACCTGATAGAATAGTAAGAAGAGAATGATGATATGGCAGAATGTGAGAAAAATGAAAAGTTTGTAAAGGTTTAGATATAAGAAATATTACGTAGTCCGATATATAAACATAGATTCAATATTTATGATTATGTTAGTGAATATGGTGATGAAATTTTGTTGTGTATAATTAAAAATGGGAAATAATACTTGGTTAAATATGACAGATAATGAGTTAATGTATTTGTATTGGTGGAGTTGAATATGACCTCAATATTGTACTGTGAAGGTGTGCCCTCAATGAGATATGGATGTGAATATATTAGCATGGATTGTGTGAGGAAAATAGGGAGACAAGAAAAAATGATGAGATTAAAGCATACAAATGGAATGTAAGGAAAACATAAATTGCTCTGATCTTAAGAAGATGAAATTGGAACCTAAGTGGTTGTTTGATTAATATGACAAAAGTTATGATCCACCATAAGAATGTGTTAGTGAAATTGAGATTAGAATTTCTTGATGATTATACATCTATAATTTTGAATCAATGGCGAATATGCATATGTAAGATGCAATAAAGGATAATTGGAAGATGAGATGAATGATAGAGACATATATAGAAGTTTAAAAGGATACGTTGAATTGTTATTGTGAGTACATATTTGATAATGGGATCCCCATAACAAGTGAGAATATTTAGCAAATATGTATTATATATGTGGAGATGATATAGGAAGCAACCTATAACTTAGTGCATATTTGTTAGTTAGAGTTCCTATAGTTTAAAGTCTAAGAGGAACTAGAGTAACACATGAAAGTATTTATAATGATCAATCGGGGATAGATTGAGATTGTTGATGATGTTACAATGAGTAATGAATTCGAAGATGAAGAGAAGAATATCATCTAGGATCAATGGAAATCAAAGTATCAATCATGTTAGATATAAATTTGGAATTGATGGAGATAAATATGTGGACAAAATGGGATGAAATTGATGATTCCCACCCAAGCATATGCGATAGTAAGTATGTTCATTACTCCATTGAGTTTTGGTGATTAGAACATTATGACCTTGTAAGAACGATAAAAATCGGTCCTCTTAAGGTATTAAGGATAGCTGATAACGTGATGATGATAACAGATGATTGATAAAGATTGCATGAATAGTATTGCTGATAGTAGCAAGAAATCTTCTTTCTAAGAGGAATTTCACTGAATTAGATAAGCAGATCAGATAGTTATGTTAAGAATGATCAATGGAAGAACAAATCGGAAATGAATATGTAATGATTTAAAATAAAATATTGGAGTCATATCCCTAGTGGAAACTCAAGTATAAGAGGCAGAGTATGCTACTGAGAATGTATGTATTTTGTTTGATGTAAAGTATCCAACTACCTGAGTGGATTTTTGGTAACACTATTGCTAATGTGAGGAGAATTTAGATCCACATTATATTCTATGCGAATATGCACAGGAGATATACATTAGGTTTTAATGAATGTGTTACCCACTTAGGAAGTTAAGTTTGCAAACAAATTGAAATGTGTCGAGAAACTAGTGTGAATAAGCAAACATTAGAAAAATTCAGTGTGAAATAAGAGGCAATCGAATGAATTGAGAAAATCATTCGAGAAAGGAAATCAATTGGAAAATTGAAAATAATGTGAGACAATTCTACCTCATTAAGAAATTAGTTATTAAAGGAATTATGAAAGCTAATCATGGCCATATGGAGTGTGATAATAATTTGTGTAGTTAACAATTGCTAGGAAAGTACTATGGTATTGAAGATTAAAGTGATCCAAGCAAAAAATTTGATGATATATTAAATGTATTCGAAAAGTTGAGAAGAATAGTTTGAATACGTGAAGAAAAACATGTAAATCGTATAAGTAATGAAAGTAAGGACAATTTTGAGGAATTATACTAATATTAATTATACCATATGGGTTTGGAGGTTTTTATAGTATACAATGATGTTGTATAAGAGATTTGGATAAAATCCAATGCAGCATAATAAAGTGATTTCATATATGTATGGAGAAAACTGAAGTCCTATGAAACTAACTATTCAATACATGATTTAGAGCTGCTATACTAGTAATTGCTCTGAAAGTTTGGAGATAGTATATATATAGGAACATTTTAGATATACATATACATGTACAGATCATAAAAGTTTGAGGAAGTTATTGAGTTGAGCAAAAATGAATACAAGACTGAGATAATGGATATAAGTATTGAAAGACTATGATTGTACAAATAAGTAATTCCAAGTAAAGTTAGTGTCATATCTGATACATTAAGCAGAAATTCGATATTAAGGTTATTATATCTAGTGCAAAAAGGAGCATAGAATGTGGAGTTGAATTTTGGGCAAATCAAAGTACTATTTGCTAGGGATCTAAAGATCAGTTTCATATGAAAGGATTAACCAAGCCCAAATTGAGGATTTAGAAATTGTGAATTTTATTAAGAGATTGAAAACAGATTTGAATTTTGGGATCAATTAGGAAGAATGATATATTGTGATTGAAATAAGAGGTATATGTACCAATAAAGGTGATAAAGCAAAGAGATTGTTAGAAAAGTATAAATGGTAACGTAAGTTATACATCTTAGTAGGAATACGCCAGGACATCATTTAGTAACTAAAAATGTCGAATCAAGTGAGTGAATGTTTGAATTGCCGATGGTCTTAACTGTCAGAGATATGCTTAAGGCTTATAGTTTGAAGTTCATAGGAACATGAGATTCATGTATAGTTCTATTTGACTTTAAACATCACAATCATTTTCATAGTGATTTCATTAGAATATTGTATGAGGAGTGAGATGACATAAAGAGTAGTTCGCTCTTGCATTGTGATGATTAAGGCCTAAAAATAGTTAAAGGCTAGAATTCGAGATGTTACTGATAGGTTAAATTGATCAATATTAGAAATTAAGTGATTTAGGAAAGATGAATGATTTAGGTGGATTCAACGCCAAAGGCATGGAATACAGTAAGATAGGCATAAGAGTTAAGTGTACTGACACTATAATGATGTGAATTATTAAGTGAAAGATAAATTATCTCTAAGAGTATCAGGTGCCAAGGTGTGCTTAAGTTAAGAAGAAGGATTAGCTAAGCCCGACATGAATAGGTTTGTATGAAATAGTTATGAAAAGTGTTACTAATGAAAGATGTCTTAGACTCGTAATGTGATATATGTGAGTATGTAAAGAAATATTGATATGATATGATATTGGTGTTATCGACATAGAAAGTGGAAAATTGTGAGTAATCTGAAGTATATTGAGGGAACCGATAAGATAGTGTGATATCTGAATAAGTCATGGAAAGATTGATTAAATCTGTTAACTAGGGTGATTTGAAAGAAATGATTCGAGTGATGGAGTTAAATGGAAAGCGGAGGAGCATAAGAGGAAGCATACCCCTGTCCTTAGATCAGTTAGGTAAGAATTTCACGGACGAAATTCTTTTCAAAGGGGGAGAAATGTTGGCTCCCAAATTTTTTTCTTTTTCTTGATGAATAAGCATGATTTAAATGATTTTTGAGGTTTTGATAGGTTAAATTTTTTGAGCTAATTATTATGTCAAAGTTAGTAAGATTTATTGAATGGGTAAGTGGAATTAAAGTGTTGAGGTTAAAAGAATGTTCAAAGGGTGTTTTTGGGAAGACACTTAAGGATAAAGAACAAAAGGCATATAAGGAAGGATAAAATGGACATTGCACACTCATTATGGGTAGGATTGGAAGAGGAAAATGTGGTCCTACCTTTAAGAGAAGGAGAAAACGTGAATTGGGAGAGAAGAAGAGAAATAAGAAAGAGAAAGAGGATAGATTTCAGTGGTTTTCTTAGCCTTCAAGAGACATTTTAAGGTTGTTCAAGAAGGGAAAAAAGTAGAGAAAGAGAAGAGCTTCCATTTGAGCCAAACATCTTGTCATTTGGTGAAGAATCAGGAAATCAAGAAAGACAAGAGAAACAAGAGTAGAGCCATTTTGAGCAAGCCTAAAAGCAAGGAAATCAAGGTGGGTACCTGTTTATAATATAGTAAATAAGCCACTAACATTTTCGGTAAATCAAAGAGATTTAATGATTTCAATTGCATCATAAATGTTGCATTTATTGCTTTTGAATGATTTGAGAAATTGTTACATGTTTGCTAAATGAATTATGTTGATGATTTTTGGAAAGATTTTGGAAATTATTTTTTTGAAAAGATGCAAGTTTATGAAATCAGGTTTTTGAAAATGATTTTCGAAATATCTCATGTCTATGAAAAATCAAGATTAAAAAAAGTGCCATTTTGGGCAATAAGTTTACAAGTCATGAATTAAATATTATGTGGATTTATGGTAGTCCCCTAAGTTAAGTCACGTGCACGTTGATCAAGTTAAAGGCTTCTCCTACCTACCCGTTAGTGGCATGAAGCTTTTTCATGAACTCCCATAAGTTCACAACTATGCAAACCATTATGTGGGATTGCGTTAGTACGTTCTGTTCACGACTACACAGTACCCTTAGGGGAAATGTGTAGTACGTTCTGTTTTGGATCTACCGAAACTATTTTGATGTGCTTATATGCTTATGATCAGTGAACAAGTTTGATGCATTCATGTTTTATGGTTTTTAAATTTGACTACACGATAAGAATTCGAGAAACATGTGTTTTATAAACTCAAAGAGAATTTTCTACGATAAGTAAATGCTTTCAAAGGTTTTACTTGTTTTCTGTTATAAACTGTTACCTACAAGCTTTCAAGCTTATCCCCCCTTTTATCCCATCTTCAAGTGATAGCTAAGAGACCAACTGATCAAGAGCCTAAGGGCATTTCTCCAAATTTGCTTATTTTGTAGTTTGAGATGATTTTGGGAAAGCAAGAAGTTTGTTTGTTCAAGGACCTTTTTTAATTTGAAACTTTTGAGAGAATGATGTAATGTCGCTTGGAACGTCATTAAAGATCTGGAAAACTTTATTCTTTTGATGTTAATGAAATGTGAATGGTGCATAGATGATATGAGTTAAAATTAGATATATGTGAAAAAGAAATCAACTTGAGTTGATGATTTTGGAACATAAATCGTTGATATATATATACTATGGAAAGGAAGATAGGAATTATGATTGATCAGATGTAGTTGAAGGTGATGAGACAAATGAGTTGATATTTGAGAGTTTAATGAAGTCAATTTGGTAGCTAAATGGTTAAGTTCAAAACATTCCAAATTTGCGTAGTGCAAAATTTCAAGTCTTTCATAAGGGAAAAATTCGTGTTATGAATTTAGGGCAAAATCTAAATTGATCTAGGATGAATTTAAAAAGTTGTCTTCTAGAAAGTTGTAGCTTAGCTTTCTAAAAGCAGTATATAGTATATAATTTTTGGATATCGAAGTCAAAAGTTATGGTCCTTATAAGTGGAGATATTCAAGAGTATAGGATGTATCATCTAGTGATGACGTGTCATTTGGTAAGGACACATCGTCTTGATAGGACGTATCATCTTTTGATGATATATAATTTGGTGATGATGTATTGTTTGGTGGTGACGTGTCATCTGGTGAGTACTCATCATCTTGTGAGGACATATTGTCTAGTAAAGACATATCGTTTGGTGATGACGCTTCATCTGGTGATGATGTATCATTTGGTGAGAATGCTTTGTCTGGTGAAGATGTATCGCCTGGTGAGGGCACTTCATCTAGTGAGGACGTATCTTCTACTGAGGATGTTTCATCTAGTGAGGACGTATCGTCTGGTGAGGACGCTTCGTTTGGTGATGACGTTATATCGTCTAGTGCACTATTCATTTGATCCTATCGTCTAGTCCCATTTTAACCCTGTAGATGATCAAATTTGTCTTTCATGAAAGTTGTAGATATTGAAGTCGTCTTTCCAAAACTCTAAGAATGTCCTCGATCTGATATCTCTAGGGCAAGTTATGTCATTTTTCCCAAACAGGTTCAATATAATTGAGGACGAAACCTTGTTTGATTCCTTCATCCCAATCTTTGTTATCCAACCTCCAAATGAAGGGATTCTTGAAGGAATAGATCCCAACACACATTGTGTTATCTCTCCATAAAAATTGGTGGCATTCCAAATTGATTGGAAGAAAAGGTTTTGATTAAAGGAACAAAAAGGAATTTGTTGGAATAGTATGAACTGATGTTATTTTACTAAACATGTTTCGTCATTTTGGATTTATCTGGATTTGTAGGGTTCCAACTGAGATGATTTCCAATGTGGAGTAAACTAGAGATGTAGGTTTACAAATTATATTAGAGGTCGAAGTCTAATTTAACGTCTAAGATGTTCAATATCTAGATGGAAGTTGAGCATAGAATATTTGCTTCAGTATAAGAATGATTCGAAAAATAGGGTCCGACACTTACGGTATTAGAGAATGAAGATGAGCCGAGGATGAGTAATGAGGGTTAATTGGAATAACCATACATGGTAACAAGTAGAAGCACACGGTTTATGACTCCGAAAGTTAGGCTCCAGAAGCAGGATCTAACAAGAACATACTTATTTATTTAAGTATCTTTATACTTTATTTTATGAGATTGACTATTTCCTTTATAAGGAAAAAAAATATAACATGTGAGAGTCTTTTCATTAAATTAATGTCTAGTTTTAATAGAGTAATAACTAGAAATAATTAACAATAACATATATAATTAATATGAGTACTATTCATTTACAAAGCACTTATCTCATGAATTTATCTTATGACTTAATTAAACAAGCATACAAAATATAAAGAATTCTATAATTAAATAATTGTCACAATATGCAACCAATCGATTAGTTGCATGCCTTTAATTAAATAATTACCACAATATACAACTAGTCAATTAGTTATAAGGTATAAATCAACAATCTCTCATTTTCACTAAACCAATTACCACATTCTCATATACCATATCATTATATAGCTATCACATCATTATTAATATAGTAGTTTAGTAATAAAATTTTATAATATTCTTTACAAAGATCACTTGATTAATGCTTCATCTGTCATTTTAGTTATCATCAAATAAAGAAGACTTGTCTAAATACATGATTGGATCCTTAATAAGACCTTAGTTCCTTTGAATATTTAGTGACTCCATTAATACATAGTACATTATTATATGAACAATACATGAAACTATATTAAGTCGAAGAACTTCTTAATCCAAATAAACATTTTTGTTACAAATGAAAAATGCATTATGAATTAATTAGTAATTGATTACAAACGAAAAATTCTTTATGAATTAATTAGTAATTGAGGCTATATTAAAACTTTTCTAAGTTAAAATATCATCATCAAGAGTGAAGTGTACCTTAAAAAGACTTGCTTTCACTCCTTTGAAATTAAAGTTAAAATCTATATGACCTTAAACTTAAACATCAACTTATATATATAATATTAGAAATCTTTAATAATTTATAAGTAACCATTGTCTCAAATGTTAAAACACTTTTATATTATAAATCTATCCAATAGATCTTTATTCCATTTTAAGTTATTACTTTTATGTCCAATTTAGAGTTGTTCTTATACTATCATATCTTCAAAATGAAAATTATAAAATGTTGTTTCACTATTAGTAGTATGTCACCTACATACTCCTGCTATAGAGTACAAATACTCTTGCTAACCTTTTATAGACATGAGACGTGCACAATAATATCTAAAAACTTCTTTGAATTTGATGTGTGACATAAGCAACAAATAAAATAATAAAAATTACCTAGGAAAGAGCACTTATCTTTTTTTTATATTATCACTTAGGTGAATACAAGTATTATTTCTGCAAGAACTACAATTACTAGTACTAATCGTCTTTCTACTATTTAATTTGACAAAATGAATGAATGAATGAATTAAAGGAAAATAATTAACCAAACTAATCAAAAGTATAAAACCAAAGAAATGAACAATATTGAAGCAACTAATAGATAATCAAGACCTACATAAAAATCCCCCTTAAACCTTTCTATGATTAAATTTATCTTAATTCAATAATTAACCCTAGTTTATTGGACTAGCAGGAATTTAAAAGTTACAAGCATATTATTTCTTGAGATATATACCCTTATCCTTAAGTTAATCGATTAAAATATCTTTTAAATTAAAATCCCTAAGAATTTATTAACTTATTCTATGAATTTTTAATAGATTTGACTCTAACTTAAAAAGATTTAACAGTCCTATCTTTAGGATTTTATGCAACTTATATTATTTATACAATGATGTCTTCATATATATGACATCTTAGTTACTATATATGAAATATACAAGAATAATAACAACATCATCCCAATAGAAGTCTCGTTAATATATGGGATCGAAGAGGTTCAAAAGTATGCGATCTTATCCCTAATTGGTAGAAAGACTATTTATGATAGACCCATAAAATAAAATAAAATAAAGGTTAAAATACACATTAAATTAATAAACTAATAATAAAATAAATGAAAATAAATAGACATAAAAGATAATAATAAAATAAATATTACACACACAAATAAAAATATAAAAGTAAGTAACAAAAATAATATAATACAATAAAAATTGAATAAGGTAAATAATAAAAATAAGGAAAAATAAGTAAATAAATACACAAACAAGAAAGAAGACAAGTAAGTAAATAAAATAAACAAGGCATTACAAGAAAATGCTTAGGGACAAAGCTAAATCAAATAATAGGGCTAAATTAAGAAATGGAGTTTAGTGTGAGATGCTCCTTCTTCTATCTTCCTTGGCTATTGGCTTTCATACTATGCTCTCTTTTTGCTTTCGTCCTTCTGGCATCTCACTAACTCTCAGACCTCCATCCTTCTAGTTTTGTGTTTCCTTCCTCTTTTCTTCTTGTTCCTCACTGCATCTCCCTATACTGGTTCCTATACTCTTGAAGGGCAATCATGACACTTCATCTTTCCCTCCACTGTAAATTATTATTTTTAACACCCTATCTGTTGACACCTTCCTTTTCTATTAGCCAATATATCTCCTGCTAGCAAGTTAGGTAGTCTTAAGCAATGCACCCTTACTGACTTTCCTCCCCTAGCTTTGAAGCTTCAGGTCCTGCATTTAGGAGAATGCTCCAAGTCTCCTTTTATCCAACCTTCTACTCTAGTTAGCCCCCCATGCTTTAAACCCCCCTCACCTTAGCCTAGTCCTTATACATGAAGCTAATAAAACTACATTTGTAGGTTTTTCCAAAAGGTCTTGGACTCAATTCATTGGTGACATTTCTTGACCTCAAACTTTCTTACTTGCTTCCTGGAAACTCCAACACCCACATTGTTACACCACCTTTTGAAACTCTTAAAGCTAGAGCTTAAATTTGGAGTGTTACCTTAATTGTTTTTTTAATGGATAAAAGGATATCATTTCCTACCATGAAATCATAAGTATAGAATAACTGAAATCCCTAGGATTTAAAGAATTACTTGTCAATGATCAAGAAATTTTCCACTTTAAATTCCATAGCAAAGTTAAAGCCTCCAAAGTCCTTAAGTATGTTCCTTAGCATGTACACCACAAGACATTACTTATCCAGAACTAAAGACCAAGAGTTCATTGCCAGGATATTAAACAATCAAACTTTCCCTTATAGATTTGTATTTATGGAATAATCCTTAAGTATTAGACAACCATTGTATTGAGTCACTTTGCTGGCCCTAAGATTTTTTTCTCTAGTTAAGCATGACTTAAATAAATTATGAGGTTTTGATGGATTTAATTTTTGGAGTTACTATTATGATAATGTTAGTAAGATTATATGACATAGGTTAATTGAATTAAAGTGTTAAGGTAGTAAGATTGCATGAAAGGCATTTTTGAAAGACCACTTATGGTTAAAAGAACCTAAGCTTATAAGGAAGGATCAAATGGACTTTTTGGGCCCATTAAGGATAAAAAGGAGAAGATGAAAGGTGGGCTTGCATGTGAAGAAGCAAAAAAAAATGAAAATTAGAAGAGAGAAGAGGAAGAGAGTGTCGTTGGAGAGAAAAGAAAGGACAGAAATAAAACTAAACTAGGTTTTGATTTTTCTTAGTCTTAAAGAGTGATTTTGAAGTTGTTCAAGAAGGAAAAAAAATAAGAGAAGGATTAGAGCTTCCATTAGAGCCAACAATCTTACTATTTGGTGAAGATTCAAGGTAAGTTTGATTTTAATTTTTTAGATTTTTGAAAGAATTTTAGTTCATAAAGCTTAAGAAAATGTATAGGTTTACGAATTCTAGGATCAATTTTAGTGAATATGTCTTGTGGATTCTCAAATTTGAATCCTTATTAAATGGAAATTTTGTCTTTGATAAAGGGAATCAAGAGAGGCAAGAGGAGCAAGGGTAGAGGCATTTTTTTGTAAAGTTTTAAACAAGAAAATCAAGTGGGTTTCATGTTTATAATTGAGTACTGAGCCATGGATGTTTTCTTTTAAAGCAAAAAAATAAAATGATTTCAAATTGCTTCATATTTGTTGCATTTGTTGTTTTTGAATGATTTAGTAAATGGCTATATGTTTGGTATAGGAATTTGGTTGATGAATTGTGAAATGATGATGGAAATGCATATGAAATATTTCGTGCTCATGAAAAAACAAGTTTTCAAAATGTGCCATTTGGGCAATCAGTTTTCAAGTCATGAATAACATGTTATGTGAGTTTGTGGTGGTCTATTATGTCTTTCAAGTGCATTTTGACTAAAAGGCTTCTTTTTCCAGTCCGCTAGTGGTATGAAGCTCCTTCACGGACTCCCGTAAGTTCACGGCTATGCAAGACCATTAAGTGAGATTGCAATAGTATGTTCTGTTTATGACTACAAAAGAACCTTATGGGAAATGTGTTAGTATGTTCTGTTAAAGAACCACCCAAACCATTCTGATGTGTTTATGTGTTCATGATATGTTGACAAGATTGATGCATACATGCTTTGTTTTATTATGAATTTGGTTGAAAATTTAAGAACTATATGTTTTATGATTCAATGATAATTTTCTATGACAATGAACATTTTAAATGATTTTGCTTGTTCTTCATTGTAAACTTGTTACCCACGAGCTTTAAAGCTCACTCCCTTTCTATCCTGTCTTCAGATGAAGAGAATGAGATCGAGTAATCAAGAGTTTAGGCATCATTTTATTTTTGCAATGTTTTTGTATATTAAGTTAGATTTTGTAAAAACAAGGTTGTAGATGCATTTTGAGAATTATTGGGTTTTGTATCTTTTTATTTTGGATTTTGATATTGATGATGTAATGTGGCTTGAAATGTCATTAAATCTTTGTAAACTTTTATCTTATGATATTAATGAAATGTGAATTTGTGTGTGGATGAGGTGGAATTGAAATGTGAATTAATTAAGCATGAGGTTAAGTTAGAATTAGGTACACTTGAATAAGTTATCAAATTGAGATGATAAATTTTGAATACAAGTTGTTGTTACATATAAGTGAGATGTATTATGGAAAAGAAAGATAGGAATTGTGTTCTGAATTCATGGGACAAAACTGTTTTAATTTAGGCTCAATTATACAAAGTTGTCTTCTTGGAATTTTTAGCTTATCTTCTTACCTTTCCAACGATATAAACTATGAAATTTGTAGATATCAGAGTTGAGAGATATGACCATTATAAGTTGGTAATGCTGCATAGGATGTAATTCAGGATAACTATAGAAAATGATGATATGTAATTAAATGAGATGAATTAAATGAGTTGAGATCTGAGAGTTTTATGAGATCAATGTGGTGTTTGAATTGTTAGGAAGTGATATTTCACTAGAATAGGTGAATTTGAGAAGATTATGAGTGAAAGTGATGTTAGAATGGATGTAGGAACCATTAGAGAGGCTTTGGAGGGAGTTTTGTATCACCCATGTCCGTTAGACGGACTTTAGGTCCATTAAACGGACTTTCTTAGGTCTGTGAGGACCCCCAGCCTCGCCCATGTCTATTTAATGGACATTAAGTCCATTAAATGGACCTTCTCGAGTCCAAAATGGCCCCTAGCCCCGTGTATGTCTATTAGGCGGACATGTATGTCCGTTTAACAAACATACACTATACACTATCGGAAAATTGCGATTTGACCCTTTAGATGGCAAAATCTCTCTTGAAGATCTTCATGAAAGTTGTATATCTTGACGTATTCTTTGAAATAATCTTAAAATAACCTTAATCTGAGTTCTCTAGAGAAAGGTATGCCAATTGTCCCAATATAGATACAATATGATTGAGGATATAAACATGTTTGATTCTTTTGGACAAAACTTCATCCTCTGACCTCCAAATGAAGTGATTTTTAAACCAATAGATTCCTAACACATTTTTCTATCTCTCAATAAAAATTGGTAGCTTTTGGTTTTGATCTAAAAAATATTGACGGAAAGATAGTGAGGGGTTAGTTGAGAGAGAATGATTGGGGTATGAACATATTTTGTGCTGGGCCCCAAATTTTCTTTATTGATGTCATTAAGCATGAACTGTGTTGATTGTGTGATTATGACTTAGTTTGATTAAATTGAAGGTATTTATGGATAATTGTTAGTTGAGTTTAGTATGATTTAAACGAACATGAAAGGGGTATAAATGTGTGAGGGCATTTTGGGAAGCTCACTTAGGTAGGAAAGGTTAAGGCATAACAAGGAGGGGCAATATGGTATTTGTGTATCCATTAAGAACTTAGGTGTTAGAATTAGAGAGAAAGAAAGAAGAAAAGTGAGGAAGGAGAAGAGGGTGTCGTGGAAGAGAAGAGGAAGAAGAGAAAGTTAGGGCTTTGTCATTCTAGAGGTTTTGGAAGGAATTGAAGCAATCTCTGGTAAGTTCAAGCTCTTTTATTCTTGTTTGAGATGGATTAAACCCTAGATTAGAGTTGCATGAGCTAGAACCGATGGTTTTGAGGTTTTCGGAAAAATGGTTAGATTTCCTTGGGTTGTTAATTTTGTGATGGTTTTAAGGTTTAAATGAGTTAGAAATGAAGTATAAGACTTGAATCAAGGTTTAGATGTGTTACATGTGCTTAAGGGAAGGAATGAAGTGGGGAAATGCTAGAAAAGTCAAGTTCGGAGACATTCTCCATGAGCACGTCGCGACGTGCGGGGAAGGTATGCACGTCACAACGTGCGAATTTGTGCACGTCGCAGCGAGCAACAGGCCTTCGTCGTGGTAGCCTTCACCGCGGTGAGCCCCAGTTTTCCAGCACAAATAAACTTTGGTATTTTGGGCATATCTTTTGCTGTAGATATCTAAATGAGGTGATTTTTGATTATTTGTAAACTAGAGACATAGATGCACAAGTTTTGCGAAGAAATGAAGTTTTGAATCAGTATCTAAGAATGTCAAATTTTGGATGGAAGTTAAGCATAGAATTTTTGTTTTAGCTTTGGTTATAGTTCGAATTGTTAAAGTTTGACTTTTCGATTTCTACACCAATTTGAGTGGAATTTTGGTTATTGTTGAAGGAAATCCAGTGAGCCAAGAGGAGCAAGAGGATCAAGAGGAAAGGCATTCCTAAGCAAGTATAAGCAAGGAATTCAAGGTGGGTTCATGTTTATAATAGAGTAAATAAGTCACTCATTATTTTGTTCAAATCAAGAAAGATTGAATGATTTAAAATTTCATCATCAATGTTTTCTTTAATTGCTATTGTGAAATGAATATATGTTGCCACATGATTTGCATTCATGATTTTTGAAAAGGCTTCAAAAAGGGGTTTTCTCCTTTCAAGAATACATGCATATGAAATCATGCTTTACGAAATGTATGAAAAGCAAGTTTACAAGCAAGGGCCAGTTTGGCAACTAAGTTACAAGACTCTGAATCATGTATGATATGTGGGTTTGTGGTAGTCCCAAGAACTGTCACGTGCATGTTGACCATGAAAAGGCTTCTCCCGCCTGCCCGCTAGTGGCACGGAGCTCCCCACAAGGACTCCTTCAAGAAACTACGACTACACATAACCATTTCGATGGGAATGTGTAGTACGTCATGAACCCGGACTAACCCAAACTAACCTAAACCATTACGCTATGGTATGTGCTTATGATCTGTTGTTATGTTTCATGCATGCATGTTTTGAACTCTACTCATGAATTGTTCAAAAATCAAGCATTTCAAGATAATGACTTTTACATGCTCAAATATTATGATTTCAAAGTGTACCATGACAGTGAGTTATCCTTTAAATAGTTTTGCTTATTGCTATATTATAAATGTGTTCCCACGAGCTTTATAGCTCACCCCCCCTTTACTCTCCCCATTCAGGTGACGAGCAAGAGACTGAGTAAGTCAAGGGTTATGGCATCACTCCAATTTATGATGTCTATGTATTTTCAAGTTTTACCTTTGGAAGCCAAGGCTTTAGTTACATTTCAAGTTTTATTGGTTTAAGGGTATTTTGTAATTTTGGCTCTTGAACTCAAAGGTTGTAGTTTGGTTTGAAATGTTATTAAAGCTTTGTAAAACTCATCTTTTGAATATTAATGAATTATGGATGTGTTTTTTTGAAATCTATCGTATTAAATCATTTAGATTTTTCTTGAGTGTATGTTGGTGAGATTTGAGAGGGGTTGTTGTAATCAATTGAAAGCAAGTTTCAAGTTGTTCACTGTGGGCCCATTCAGCTTCCGAGGGTTTTTCCTTCTTCTTTTAATTTATATGTTTCACCACACGCACCCAACACCATGTTTTCATGCCCGATGTTGGGCTCCGGAAACGGGGTCCAACATTTTGGCTTCTTAAGTATATCTTGATCTATAGAGCTCCAATTGAGATGGTTCTTACTTTAAAATAAAATAGAGACTTAGAGCTACAATTTTTTTGAAGAAGACAAATTATGATTTTGATGATTGACTGGTGTGGGCACACCACTCTTATGGGATGATGGCTAATGAGGGTTCATCGAAGTTACCCTATAAGATAATGCGCACGTTCAAGTCTTATGATATTCCACAAGAGTTGGGCTCCAAAAATGAGGTCCAACATGTTATGGTATCACAGTGCCTAGGTTTAATATCTTACATGGGAATTTTTGGAAATATATATCAATTTACATGCAATTTTGACATGTCTTAGCATGCCACAACAACTGATCCCTAGTCTGAGTCGCATGTTCATAAGCCACACGCATGGGCATTTATTAAGAGTTCGATCTAATAAAATTAGTGAGAAGAATGATGCCTTTTTAGAATTTGAGAAAATTGAAAGTTGTGGGGAATTGGAAATGGGAAATAGTACATGGTTAAATATGACAGATAATGAGTCAACACATTTGTATTGGTGGAATTGAATATGACACCAATATTGTACTGTGTTGTATATTACCAAATGTGATAAAGATGTGAATGTATTATCATGGATTGTTTGAGGAAAATAGGGAGACAAGTAGAAATGATGAGATTAAAGTGTACAAGTAGAATGTAATGAAAACAGAAATTATTATGATCTTAAGAAGATGAAATTGGAAACAAAGTGGTTGTTTGATTAATGTGACAAGAGTTACGATCCAACATAAAAATGTGTTAGTGGAATTGGGATCAGAATTTTATGATGATTATACATCTATAATTTTGAATTGATGGTGAATATAGATATGTAAGATGCAATAAAGGATAATTGGAAGATGATATGATTGATAGAGACATATATAGAAGTTCAAAAGGTTAAGTTGAATTGTTATTATGAGTACATATATGATAATGGGATCACCATAACAAGTGAGAATATTTAACACATATGTATTATATGTGTGGAGATGATATAGGAAGCAACCTATGACATATTGGATATTTGTTAGTCATAGTTCCCATAGTTTAAAGTTTAAAGGGAACTAGAGTAACATATGAAAGTGTTTATAATGATCAATCGGGGATAGATTAAGATTGTTGATGATGTTACAATGAGTAATGAATTCGAAGATAAAGAGAAGAATATCATCTAGGATTAATGGAGATCAAAGTATCAATAGTGTAAGATATAAATTTGTGAATTGTTAGAGATAGATATGTGGACAAAATGGGATGACTTTGATGGTAGACACCTAAACATATGTGACAGTAATTATGCTTACTACTTTATTGAGTTTTGGTAATTAGAATGTTATGACCTTGTAAGAATGATAGAAATTGGTCTTCCTGAGGTATTAAGGATGGTTGATAATGCGATGATGATAACAGTTGATTGATAAACATTACATGAACAGTACAGATAATAATAGTAAGAAATCTTCTTTCGGATAAGAACTCCATTGAATTAGGTTAGGCAGATTAGACAGTTTATATTCAATGAAAGAACAAGTCAGAAATGAATAAGCAATGATTCAAAAGTAAATATTGGAGTCATATCTCTAACGGATACTTAAGCAAAAGAGGTAGAATATACTACTGAGAATGTACATATTTTTGTTTGATATAAAGTATGAAACTATATAAGTGAATTCCTAAATTTAAGGAGACATTAATTACTAGTATGAGGAGTATATAGGTCCACGTTATATTCTGTGTAAATATGTTCGGGAGATATAAATTAGATTTTGGTGAATGTGTCACCAACACAGGAAGTTAAGTTTGCAAATAAATTGAAATGTATAGAGAAACTAGTATGAATGAGCAAACATTAGAATAAGTCAATGTGAAATATAAAGAAGTCTAAAGAATAGAGAAAATCATTTAAGAAAGGTAAGTCAATTGGGAAATTGAAAATAACATAAGATAATACTACCTCATTAAAGAATTAGTTATTTAAGGAATTATGAGAACTAATCGTGGGCATATAGAGCTTTGGAAATATTTTTTCAAGTTAACAAATTCCTCGACAGTACTTGGTATTAAAGATTAAAGCGATCTAAGCAAAATTTGATGATATATTAAAGGTATTCGAAAAGTTGAGAAGAATAGTTTGAATACTTGAGGAAAAACATGTAAATCATATGAGTAATAAAAGTAAAGAGAATTTTAGAGGAATTATAACATCGATATTAATTATATTGCCTGGATTTGGAGATTTTATAGTATACAATGATGTTGTATAAGAGATTAGGATAAAATCCAATGTAGTATAATAAAGTGATTTCAAATGTATGGAGACAACTAAAGTCCTATGAGATGATTATTCAATACATGATTTAGAAATACTATAGTAGTGATTGCTTTGAAAGTTTGGAGACAATATATGTATAGGAACATCTTGGATATATATATACATATACAGATCATTAAAGTTTGAGGTAATTATTGAGTTGAGAGAATTGAATACAAGACTGATACAATGGATATAAGTACTGAAAGACAATGATTGTACAAATGAGTAATTCCCAGTAAAGTTAGTGTTGTATCTGATACATTAAGTAGAAATCCCAATAGTAGTGAAGCATGAATTCAGATATTGAGGTTATCAGATCTAGTGTAAAAAGGAGAATAAAATGTGGAGTTAAACTTTGGGTAAATCAAGTACTATTTGCCGTGGAATTGAAGATTAGTTTCACATGAAACAATTAACGAAGCCCAAATTAAGGATTCAGAAATTGTGAATCTTATTGAGGAATTAAAAATACATATAAAATTTGAGTTCGAAGAGGAAAAACAATACATTATGATGGAAATAAGAAGTACGTGTACCGATAAAGATGATTGAGTAAAGACATTGTTAGATAAGCATAAATAACAACCCATGATAGACATCCTAGTAGGAATGCGCCAAAACAACATTTAGCGGCTAAAAATATAGAATCAAGTGACTGAATGTTTGATTTTGCAGACGGTCTTAACTGTCAGAGATATGATTAAAGCTTATATTTTGGGAGTTCATAGGAACATGAGATCAATGTATAGTTCTATTTAACTTTAAGCGTCACAATCATTATCATAGTGATAACATTAAATACCATGCATCGTTATATGACAAAAAGAGTCATCCTCCTTTTTATTTAGATGAATAGGGCCAAAGATGGTCAAAAACCAGAATTGATTGGAGATGTTACTGATAAGTGAAATTGATCTGTATTAGGAATTAAGTTACGCAAGAAAAACGAATGAAATTGGTGGATCAACACCAAATATAGTGAGATAAACATAAGAGTTAAGTGTACTGACACTATAGAGATGTGAACTATGAAACGAACGATAAATTATATCTAAGAGTATCACATTCCCAAGGTGTGCTTAGATTGAGTGCATGATATGCTCAAGTTAGGATAAAGAAGCAACTAAGCTTGGATTGTATTGTCCCATATAAAGTTATTAAGAACTTGACCATTGATTTATGAGTTAGTGTTACTAACAAGGATGTCTCATATTTATAATGTGTTATATGCAACTATGTTGAGAAATATCTATATGATCTTATATTGGTGTTATCGACGCAGGAAGTGAAAAAATTATGAGTAATCTGAAATATATTGAGGAAACAGTTAAGATAGTGTGATATCTGAATAAGTAATGGAAGGATTGATTGAATTTGCTAACTAGGTTGATTTGAAAGAAATTATTCGAGTGATGAAGTTAAATGAAAAACGAAGGAGCATGGGAGGAAGCATACCCCTACCTCTTAATTAGTCAGATAAGAACTTCGAAAACGAAATTCTTCAAAATTCTTTTGAGAGGGGGAGAAATGCTGGCCCCTGGATTTTTTTCTCTAATTAAGCATGATTTAAATAAATTATAAGGCTTTGATGGATTTAATTTTTGGAGTTATTATTATGTTAATGTTAGGAAGATTATATGACATAGGTTAATTGAATTAAATTGTTAAGGTAATAAGATTGCATGAAGGGCATTTTTGGAAGACCACTTAAGGTTAAAAGAACCTAAGCTTATAAGGAAGGGTAAAATGGACTTTTTGGGCTCATTAAGGGTAAAAAGGAGAAGATGAAAGGTGGGCTTGCATGTGAAGAAGCCAAAAAATGAATATTAGAAGAGAGAAGAGGGATAGAGTGTCGTTAGAGAGAAAAGAAAGGAAAGAAAGAAAGCTAAGTTAGGTTTTGATTTTTCTTAGTCTGAAAGAGTGATTTTGAAGTTGTTCAAGAACAGAAAAAGGAAGAGGAGAATTAGAGCTTCCATTAGAGCCAACAATCTCACTATTTGGTGAAGATTCAAGGTAAGTTTGATTTTAATCTTTCAGATTTTTGAAAGAGTTTTGGTTCATAAAGCTTAAAGAATGTATGGTTTTAAGAATTATAGGATCAATTTTAGTGAATATGCCTTGTGAGTTCTACAATTTGAAACCCTATTGAATGGGAATTTTTTCTTTGATAAAGGGAATTAAGAGAGACAAGAGGAGCAAGAGTAGAGGCACTTTTAAGTAAAGTTTTAAGCAAGAAAATTAAGGTGTGTTTCATGTTTATAATTGAGGATTGAGCCATGAATGTTTTCTTTTAAAGCAAGAAAATAAAATGATTTCAAATTTTTTCATATTTGTTGCATTTTTTGTTTTTAAATGACTTAGGAAATGGCTATATGCTTGGTATAGGAATTTGGTTGATGAATTGTGAAATGATGATGGAAGTGCATATGAAATATTTCGTGCTCATGACAAACAAGTTTTCAAAATGTACAATTTGGGCAATCGGTTTTCAAGTCATGAATAACATGTTATGTGGGTTTGTGGTGGTCTGTTCTATCTGTCAAGTGCCATTTGACTAAAAGGCTTCTTCTGTTTGCCCGCTAGTGGTATGGAGCTCCTTCACGGACTCCCTTAAGTTTACAGCTATACGAGACCATTAAGTGGGATTACGGTAGTACATTCTGTTTACAACTACACAAGACCCTTATGGGAAATGTGTTAGTACATTCTGTTATGGAACCACCTAAACCATTCTGATGTGTTTATGTGTTCATGATATGTTGACAAGATTGATGCCTACATGATTTGTTTTATTATGAATTTGGTTGAAAATTTAAGAACCATGTGTTTTGTGATATAATGAGAATTTTCTATGACAATGAACATTTTAAATGTTTTTGCTTATTATTCATTACAAACTTTTTACCCACAAGCTTTCAAGCTCACCCCCTTTTCCGTCCCATCTTCAGGTGTAGAGAATGAGATCGAGTAACCAAGAGTTGAGGCATCATTCTGTTTTTGCAATGTTTTTGTATATGAAGTCAGATTTTGTTAAAAAAAGACTTTAGATGCATTTCGAGAATTATTGGGTTTTGTATCTTTTGTATTTTGGATTTTGATACTGATGATGTGATGTGGCTTGAAATGCCATTAAAGCTTTATAAACTTTTATCTTATGATGTTAATGAAATGTGAATTTGTGTATGGATGATTGTTAAGTTAAAATGTGAATTTGTGTATGAATGAGGTGGGGTTGAAATATGAATTAATTAAGGATGACGTTAAGTTGGAATTAGGTACACTTGAAGAAGCTATCAAATTGAGATGATAAATTTTGAATACAAATTGTTGTTACATATAAGTGAGATGTATTATGGAAAAGAAAGATAGGAATTATGTTCTAACTTCAGGGGAAAAACTGCATTAATGTATGCAAAATTAGACAAAGTTGTCTTCATGGAATTTAACTTATCCTCTTAGCTTTCCAATGATATAAAATATGAAATTTTTGGATATCGAAGTTGAGAGATATGATCATTATAAGTTGGTAATACTGCATAGGATGCAATGCACGGAAGCTATAGAAAATGATGAGATGTAATTGAATGTGATGAATTAAATGAGTTGAGATTTGAGAGTTTTATGAGATCAATGTGGTGTTTGAATTGTTAGGAAGTGATATTGTAATAGAAAAGGTGAATTTGAGAAGATTATGAGTGAAAGTGATGTTAGAATAGATGTAGGAACCATTGTAGATGCTTTGAAGGGAGTTTTGTATCACTCATATCCGTTAGACGGACTTTAGGTTCGTTAAACGGACCTTTCTGGGTTTTTGAGGACCTCGATCCTTGCCCATGTTCGTTTAATGGATAAACGGACCTTCTCGGGTCCAGAATGGCCCGTAGCCCTACAGATGTCCGTGTGGCGGACATGTATGTCTGTTTAATAGACATACACTGTACACTATCGAAAAATTGCAATTTTGACCCTTTAGATGGCAAAAGCTCTCTTTTAGGTTTTGACAAAAGTTGTAAATCTCGAAGTACTCTTTGAAATCGTCCTAAAATATCCTTAATCAGAGGTCTCTAGAGAAAGTTATGCTAATTGTCCCAAGATAGGTACAATATGATTGAGGATATAAACATGTTTGATTCTTTTGAACATAACTTTATCCTCCGACCTCCAAATGAAGTGATTCTTGAAACAATAAATTCCTAACACATTTTTCTACCTCTTCATTAAATGTGGGAGCTTTTGATTTGGATTTGGAAAAGATTGATGGAAAGATATTGAGGGATTGGTTGAGAGAGCATGACTGGGGTATGAACATACTTTGGCTTCTTAGAGCTCCGATTGACATGGTTCTTGCTTGAAAATAAACTAGAGACTTACGTAGTGTATGGTTGCTGTCCCCTTTAGTGGGGACAAATGAAAAAAAAAAAAAATCCTGTCCCTCTGCGTGTTTGGTTGCTGTCGCAAGTGATTTTTGTTCTGTCCCCAAGTGACAAATTTTTTTTTTATTCCTTCCAAAACTGAAAGACAAAATTTCTTGTCTCCGTCTCCAAGACAAAACACATAAGCAACTTCTAGAAATACTCCTCCTCCTACATAAATAAATTTTTTATTCTTAATTATATTATTAAACTCATCATCATCATCATCATCATCATCATCATCATTATTATTATTATTGTTATTATTATTATTAAAAATTTTGTATTTATTATTATTATTATTATTATTATTATTATTATTATTTATAAATTTTGTACTTATTATTTTATTTTTATTTTATCATTAAAATTAATTATCTTATTATTATTATTATTATCATTATTAATTTTATTATTATTATTAATTATTTTATTAATAGTATTATTTTTATTTTATTATTGTTATTTTATGATTATAAATTTTGTATATGTTATTATTATTAATTTTATTATTAATTTTATTATTATTATTATTATTATTATTATTATTATTATTATAAATTTTTTATTATTAGTATTATTATTATTATTTATTATTATAAATTTTATACTTTTATTATTATTCTTATTATATTTTTTATTTTTTATTTTTGTTTTCATTTTATTATTAATTTTATTATATGAAATTAATTATCTTATTATTATTATTCGATATTAATTTTTATTGTTATTATTATTATTATTATTTGTTAACTTTTTACTAATACAAATCATTCATTTTAAAATAATCAATGAATTACATATTTTCAATCATATTATACTACATGGGTAATTTAGTCATTGACACTGTTTTTATGTTATGTCAACTGTAACCAAACACATTTCTGTCCTCGAGACAGAGACAGTTTTATCTATTTTGTCCATCACAGTCAAACACCTTACTATCTCCAATTTTTGTTTTATTCCGTCTCTAAATTTTTGTTCCGTTCCGGCTCTACATACAGGAGACAGTAACTATACGCAGCGTTAGAGCTATAATTTTTTTAGAGAAGTCAAATTGTGATTTTGGTGATTGACTTGTGTTGGCACACCACCTTTATGGATGATGGCTAATGAGGGTTCAATAACCTTATAAGATAATACACACGCTCACGTCTTATAACTTCCAAATAGTTAGGCTACAGAAACAGGGTCCAACTCACTTAGCCAACTTTGTAGGAAAATGAATATGTATGGACCAAGCCAAATCTGAAACAACAATAATTAGTTATGCTAGATTATGTGTGGTAGTTGATACCATAAAACATTTACCAAAGGAAATCCCACTACTTAGGTTAAATCACAACATGGAGCTAATTGAACATGCATTTAAAGTCTTTTATACTTGGAAGCCTCTAACTGCCTTAGCTTCTAAAACCTAGAGAGCCACTTGTAGAACATTTAAGTTTGTATTTTCTCAAGATTTAGATGGAAATGACAATATACAAACTCAGCATGTAGTTACAAATACTGGACATGTGGTCGACTCTTTGCATCTTGCCTCAACTATTGACAAAGAAGACACTATCATCGTGGAAATTTGACTTCCACACTCTAACAGCTCTAAGCAAGATGAAGCAGCAACAATTGAAAAAGACAATTGTTCAACAACTCCTACTAAGAAAACCAAACCTGTTGATAATTGTAATGAAGATACTTTTTTCCTCCTTGACAGTAAGAGATCCAGTAGAAAGAAAAAGTCCTTATTGGACAATAAGCCTATTTCCTCTAAAAATGCTTCTAATATAATTATTTTCGTCTATCATTTAGGTTCCACTCTAGAATCTCAACCTTTGATCATCAAAGCAGCTGAGGAGCATTTCACCAATCTATAAGGATCAGGCTCTAACAGTCAATCCTTTGCTAGACTTATCAAAGAAATTATGCAATACTACCTTCCCCTTCAGGAAACCAGCATTCTCTCAGCAACAATCTCCATCTAAAAAATTAATTAGGCCTTCAAAACACTACACCCAAGAAAGGTCCAAGTCCAAATGACTTTAGATGGCTTTAATGCCAAATTTTTCTTTAAAACTAACATATTACCAATAAGATGATGGTGCAAGTTGTGATGGAAATCTTTAATAGATGAAAATTATTAAAAGAAATCAAGAACACCATAATCACCTTGACTCCTAAGGGCATCAATCCCACTAACTTTAGGGTCTTTCAACCTATAGCCTATTGTAACATAGTTTATATAGTTATCTCTAAGTTGTTTTCACTAAGACTGAAGACCATTCTTTCCAATCATATAGATTAGGGTCAAGGATCTTACATTTTTGTAATGTCCATTTGAGACAATATTTCTATTTTTTAGGAACTTCTCAAACATTACATAGGAAGGAAATGGCACAAAAACTATGTTATGAAAGTAGAGAAGGAAAGGGCATAAAAACTATGCTATGAAAGTAGACTTTCGAAAAGCCTATGCAATATTGGCTTAGACTTTCATAATTAATGTCCTACATGCCTATGGATTTCCAACATAATTCATCACCTGGAAACAACAATGCATAAGCATTGTTACTTCAATGTCTTGACTAATGGAGTACCCTAAAAGGCAATCAAAGGGGCAAGGTGAATCAAATAAGGGATTCTCTTTCCCCTTGTCTATCATCATTTACAATAGAATTACTTAATAAGCTCCCGATTAGAGTGGTGGATAGAGATCCTAGGTTTAAATTCCATGGCAAGTGTAGAAAATTGAAGATAATTATTGAAACTTTTGTAGATAATCCCTTATTGTTTTCCAAAGCTAATTATAATGCAGCCTCCTCTCTTGGTGTTGCCCTTAAACTTTTCAACAGAATATTAGGATTAACTATCAACTAAAACAAGAGTGTTTTATTCATATCTAACAGTTCAACTAATACTGTAAATCTTCTTGACTCAATTTATAGATTTAAATTCCAACAACTTTATATTTGGGAATTCCCATATCTTTAGCTAATCTTTCCTTTAGTGTTTATAAGCTCTTAATTGACAAAATTCTCAAAAGGAATAACAATTAGAGCATATAGAACTCTCTATTCTAGATAAGTCTCAACTAATCAGATTAGTCCTATCCTCCATGGCTTTTCATTCCAAATTTGAGTTAGTGATTCTTAGATACATCTATAAGAAAATTGACAGAATCTTCAAGAACTTTCTTTGGTCTAGTTATAAATTGAATTCTAAATTTGGCAAAATCAAATGGATAGAAACATGCCTACCTCAAAAGTCAGGAGGACTTGTCTTCATGACCTCTAAAATAATGAATCTATCTACGCTTTCCAAGAAGATATAGAGATTGATACAAGATAAGAAATCTCTAGGGTGAGATGGGTTAATGCATACTATATAAAGGAAACATCAATTTAGTGCTTCAAAAGTCCTAAAAATGCATTTGTTTGATAAGGAACAATGGAAAGGTTAGATATAAACTTCGGCCACTTTGCATTTATCAAGTTAGCAATAAGGAAACATTCAGATTTTGGTTTGATCTATAGTCCAATCAAGACCTTTAAACCATCCCTGAACTTTAGATATTTAAAAATTCCATTAGTTAAGATGTCAATGTTGTGAGGCCCCAAATTACACCCAAGTAGGAATGTTACATGTCCATGAAAGTATATGTGATAGGAGTTAATGGTTATGATTTAATTGTGTATTGCTTAAGTCTTCAATTTTGGTTTGATGGATTATAATTAGTAACTTAGAATTTATTATTGCAATTGGAAAATTGATGAATTAAAATCTATATTTGGATTAGGAAAAATGTCAAGTGGTAAGACAAGTTGATATATGGAAAGTGTGGATGACTAAGCCTATAAATTGAGTGACATTTGGTATAAATAAATGAGTGACATCTGGCATTGGAGATTAAGTGACAAATGGTTTGATAGAATTGTGAAATTTGGTAGCTTATATGGAGGGAAAGTGGGCTGCATGCATTGGTGACAAGTGTCATTACACAATTGTGACATCTAGCACTAAATGAACCCAACTAATGCAAAAGTTGTTATGTTGTTTGTTCTTCACTGTCTTCATCTCTCACCACCGAAAATTTGTCCCTATCTTATAACTTTGTGTTTTTCTTGAGTTTTTTCTGAATTACCACATCCAAATATTGTAACAAGAAAGCTACTTCATGCTATCTTCTATGATGTTGTCTTCTTGGTGTTAAAATCATCCTACTTCCACCTTGATCTTGGAATTATGCTTGTCGCATGGAAGGTTAGATTCGCTTGTTCATTGAAGTAGGAGTTTAAGTTAAACATGTAAGTGGAATTCTAAACTTGATGGTATGTGCTAATACAAATTATATGATGTTTGAATTGGGATAGAATATGTGTTGTGTTTGGGATAAAATGAGTTCTTGAAAATGATGTTTGTATGATAGATTCTATTTTGGTTTTTGAAGCATGAAAGACAATGGTTTGTGAGCTACCAAATGAACGATTTTGAATTGGCATTGGATGTGAATTTGATAAGGAATTAAAGCATAATTAAGGTGTAATTAATGGACTATGATCATGGTATAATGAATTGAGTATGAAGTTGCTAAAATCTGGAAACAAATTGAAGGCAATTGGATAGTGAACTTTCAATTCACTCATCCCATGATTATAAGAGCTACATTAGCTCCTTCCCAAGGTCGTGGAAATGTTTTGAAATGAGAAATGTTCATTTTTTTGCTATTATTGAACCACATAAGATTAAGGCACTTTACAATGGTTTAATTGAACTTGATTAAGGTTTGAAATGAACCTAATTTGATATTAGATTAATTGGTTAAAGGTTGAATTCGCTTTTGAATGTTAATTGAGGTGATAACTTAAAGAATGGAATGCTTGATATCAATGTATACAATTTTAGAATATTTGAATTGTTCAGGGAATGAAGGTGCTCTTATGAACACAAATACGATCCAAAGAATTTAAGTAATATGAATTAGTTATTAATGTTTGAGAATTGGGAATTTGTATGAACACATATGATGTGTAATTACTTGATCCTATTATTGATGCATTGTTACATATGATTAAATTCATAAGGCATATTAAGTTGTTCGGGTGTGAAATAGTGTATTCAATTTGAACTTAAGGAAATAAATTCCTACGTTATGCATTATTTCTCTTACATGTGATTCTAAAATGTGATATGTGTTACTTTAAACCTACCAAGTTCTAGTTGTGGGTAGGTTAGTAGCTACTTCTGTACTTAGACTCTATGATGTCTTCTATTCTTAGACACTACAGTGTCTTCTATTTTAGAGACTCAAGTCTCTTTTTTTTTTGTAGATACCAATCATAGGTATCTTCTGTCCTATTCTTTTTACCCACTTTTGTAAAAAGGATTAGTAGGCAATTCTATATTTGTTTTGATATTAATTCTGCTCTGAAACAATCATGTCTTGTTATGATACTTTCATATTCTATTCTAATGTAAGTATATTTTTTTCTGATGCATTTATGTTCTATTTTGATGCAATTAATAGTCTAATTACTCTCTGCTTTGAACAATTAAAGATTGTTTATGATAAGCTATGATTCATTTGCTTATAAATTCTAGATGACTGTTAGAAGCAGTCACCATCTTATATCATGTTTAGTTATTCCCCACTAACCTATATGCTTAGCACGGTGGTTTTTCCTCCATGTAGATCTCGATAAAAAAGGATTAAGGCTGGGACAACTGCAGTGGCCAAAGAAGGATGTATTATTTTTTGGAAGATGTTTTTTATAATTTTTTGAGTTGTATTTAAAATTATGAGACAAATTTGTATTTTATGTAAATGGTTTGTAATAACCATAATACAAGATGGATTTGAATTTATGGCATGTATTTTATAAATACAATGTATAAATTATGTTATGTTTATAACTCAATATTAAAATGAATTGTGAAGTATGTTACCTTATTTTTAGGATTTGCTAAAATATCTTGGTATGTTCTAGGTTTGATTTAAGTGGCATTCGTATATCCTCTTAGGGGGTATTAGGGTGTTACAATTGTAGCTCGAGGTTTAGCTGTACTTAAGCAGACTAAAAAAAGAATTTTAATTCGTGTATGGTTCAATTGTTATTTAACCTTAACCTAACATAGTAAGCAGAAAAAAATCCAATGGAAACTGGAAAGATCGTTTCAGTTATCCACTAGCTCATATAAGCTCATCTATAGAGAGGAACATTCCTAAGTGTAGTGACATCATGTAGTGTGGAGCAAAAATAACAGTCATAGAGATGCACGCATACTATGGTAAGGCTTCAAACTAAAACTAGTCGCATTGGACAGAGTTGGAAGGTTCTTAGATATTCCTAATTGGTGCTCTCTATGAAAAAATCAAGCTGAATTCCATAACCATCTTTTCTTCTCCTTTTCCTACTTAAACAAGATATAAAAAGATATAATGGTTTTATGTGGGAAATACAACCCTCTGATAGTTTGGTATCATATCACTATATGGAGTGCTCACTTTAAACATACACATGAAGGAGATGGATGTATAGTTTCATAGCTCTAGCTTATCCTGTAGTAGGACTAAAGGAATAATAAAATATTCAAATCCCTTACAAACATACCATAGGAAACATCAAGGATCTTATCTATATACTACACATCTATCTATACAAGTACAAGCACAAATTTAGCAACAAGGTGTTATTAGGATGGAACATACACTAAGCAGAACTCTTAGTGAATGCACCTACAATGCAAAGATAAGCTTTTAACAACTAAAGCAAGACAAATAAACAAGCAACACTAAAGCAACTGTAGAAGATTTATTTGTTTCATGATCTTCTGTAATAGTTGATCTTATAGAATGTATTACGGAGTTATTCTCATAAAAATAGGAGGCTGACTATGTGAATCATGCATAAAATATTAATTTCACTAAATGAATTATCTTTCATTCAAAAAAATGTTTAGGTTAAGTAAATAAATTTTAGGCTAAATAACTAATAGCGAACTACTACATAATAAATCTTTAGGCTAATTCTTATAGATGAAATCTAAAATTAAGTAAAAAAAAAGTTGGCATATTTTAGTTCAACGTCAATAAACACAGATAATTGACTATAAAACTTACTAAATCAAGAAATCAATTAAAAATAGCTCTACGGTTCATCCCTTTTAGATCTATATCTTATTTTAGTTCATACTAAAGTAAAAGAAACCAATAACAAATAAGAAGGAACTTAAAACAAAAGAGCACATTCTCATGGATCTTTATTCTTGATGTTCTTAATTAAAGATTTATATCTCATTTTAGTTCATACTAAAGTAAAAGAAACCATTAATAAATAAGAAAGAGCACAAAAAAAAGAGTGCATTCTCATGGATCTTTAATCTTGATGTTATTAATTAAATCTTGATGGAACTTCTTTTTCTACCATAAGGTTCCTTTATCCTTATATGAAGACTCCAATTCAATCATATTGATTACTCTTTGGTCTTCTCAGATGATTCTCTTTAATTCCTCTTATCACTCTTATTCTTTTCTTCAGAAAACCATAAAAATTTGACCATACTTAGTCAAATATAGACCTATTTTAGTCTTATGTTATCAAATATGGGCCTATTTTTGCCTTATGTTATTTATAATTATAGAAATAACTTATATAATCATCAGTGCAATCACGGTGACTAACACAGACTTATATTGCTACTTTTTTGGTTTACTCGTTATGCCTAGAAACTAAAATTTTCTCATAATAATCACCATTATTATAAACTAGGACATAGTCCTATATTTGAATCATATTTCTTGGTAACTTGATAAATTTTGCATTTAAGAGTTCATCTTAAAAACACACTCTTGAATGAGTGAACATGGGACTATGTTTGTGTTGTGTTCCAAAAAATGGATCCATGTTTGACTTGTTTTCTTTATGTGAAAAGTTTCTTCAATAATTAAAATGATCTAATAAGTTATACTTAACTGGCATTATTCTAAGTTTGGCTTATTTATTGAACATGGAACTATGTTTAACCCTTTTTCATCCAAAATCACTTAAAAAAAATTTCCAATGTCACTTAAACTTGTCCTGATTTATTCCATCTTCATTAGGGAGCTAAAACAAGTGCCTTCCCAAAACCACTTCTTATGATTCCTTTAGTTAAATTCCTTACTCAATCTCTTAACCCTAATGGCTTTTCATATGAAAGCTTGATTTTCATCTTCCTACTCATTGGTAACTTGATAGGTGTAGATTGCACTATATTTTTGTAGGTAGTTTAATGTGTATTAATTTTTAATTTGATTATTTAGTACGTGTTTAGATTATAATTGTATTAGTTCATAAACATTTGAGTTTTAAGTGTTTTTGGGTGAGAACATGTATTTGAGTTTTAATTATATATATATATATATATATATATAATTGTATATATATAAGGTGTTGTGATGAGTTTGTTAGTGTTTTAAGGCATGCAAAGGAGTTTTAAAGTAGACTCGAACCAAAACATAGGCCCACGATTATGGAAGGCAGGCAATGATTGTTGAACCCCAAACTTTTCTTGGAAGTTAGAAATATGAAATGAGAAATTATTTGCGATTATTCATATGTAAAGAAAAGAAGAATTCTTGAATTTGAAATGAAGTAGAAAGGATAGTTAGGACAAGATGGGTAATATGTGAAATGTTGGAAGTTATAAGTTGAAACATGATCACTAAGTATGCTTTGGTGTTTTAGTCATCACTTTTTGTCTAGTAATCCGAATGAGGTGATTTTTGATTTAGAGTAACCAAGAAGCATAGTGCTACAAATTGTTTAATGAAATCGAGTTTTAATTCAGTCTCTAAGAATTTCAATTTCGGGATAGAATTTGAGCATAGAATATTGTTTCAGTATAAGAATAGTCCGAAAATATTTTGGGTATAATTTTTAGATTATGGAACCAAATTGAATTATTTTGGTGTCATTAGAAAAATTGAGACAATGAGGAACATTTTTATAGAAGAAAGTGTTATCAAATTCCTTCAATTACCTGATCAGAAAAGGTCTTGATTTTTGGAAGAAGTTAGGCAATGACTTAAATGAATTTTGAGGTACTGATAGATTAATTATGTGATTTTTTAGGGGGTAATTAGCATGTTAATTGGATTAAGGTTTATGACATAGTTTAATTGAATTATAGTGTTATGGTAGTAAGATTTCATGAGGGGCAAAATTGGTAAGTCACATAAGCATTTAAGTTACAAGGCATATAAGTAAGGGCAAAATGGGCATTATTCAATCATTAATGGTATAAAAGGAAGAAGAAAAAAGTTTCTTATATTTAGAAGAAGCAAAAAACGTGAATGAAAGAAGAGAAAGAGAGAGAAGCGTGAAAAAGAGAGAAGGGAGAGAAAAAGAAGAAAAAGTTAGGGTTTCTCCATTTCTTGGTTTTCAAGAGGGATTTTGACATTTATTCAAGAAGGAAAAAGGAAGAGGAGGATGAGAGCTTCTATTAGAGCCAACAAACTCTTCATTTGATGAAGGATCAAGGTAAGAACATATTTGATTAGTTGGATTTTTGAAAGGGTTTTGGTTCATATAGCTTAAGACATGTATGGGTTTAAGAATTCTAGGATCAATTTTAGTGAATATGTCTTATGGATTTCTCAATTGGAATGCCTATTGAGTTGGGGATTTTTATCAATGTTGAAGGAAATTAAGGAAGGAAAGAGGAGCAAGGGGAGAGGACATCTTTGAGTAAATTTATGAGCAAGGAAATAAGGTGGGTTTCATGTTTATAATTAGATAATGAGCCATTATGTTTTCTTTTTAGTCAAAAGAATAAAATAATTTCTCATTGCTTTATCAATGTGGCAATTGTTGTTTTTGAATGAATTGTGAAATTGCTACGTGTTTTGGTGTATGAATTTTGGATGATGAACTGTGATATGGAAATGATTTTGAAAAGACTTTATGTTTACGAAATTGAGTTTCGGAAATGCATATGAAATATTTCATGCTTATGAAAGATAAGATTTCAAAATGTGCCATTTTGGTAAATGGTTTCCAAGTTATGAGATGCATGATTTGGTGGGTTTGTGGTGGTCCCCTAAGTATGTCAAGTGCACTTTTCTAAAGGCTTCTCCCGCTTGCCCGTTAGTGGCATAGAGCTCCTTTACGGACTTCTATAAGTTCACGGCTACGCAAAACCATTGTGTGGGATTGCGTTAGTACGTTTTGTTCACGACTACATAGGACCCTTAGGAGCATAGTACGTTTTGTTCATGAAATGTATAATATGTTATGTTTTGGATCCACCCAAACCATTTCTGATATGCTTATGTGTTTATGAATTGCGAACAAGTTGAAAAATGCATACATTGGGTTTTTTGTGATTTTGATTACATGATAAGAATTTTGAGAAACCTGTGTTTTATGATTCAATAATAATTTTCTATGAGAAAGAACTTTTTGAATTGTTTTGCTTGTTATTCGTTATAAGCATGTTACTCACGAGCTTTAAAGCTCACCCCCACTCTCTTTCCCCCATTCAGGTGATGAGAAGAGATCAAGTGAAAGGGAATCAAGGCGTAAACCCTAATTTATATGTTTTGTGTTGTTTTGGAGTAATTTATGTAAAACAAAACTATAATTTCATTTTGAGCGATTATTATTCAAGTGCCATGTGTAATTTGGGGATTTTGGAATATTAATGTATTGTGGCTTGAAATGCCATTAAAGTTTGTAAACTCTTAATTTATGATGTTAATGAAAAATGGATTTGTGTATGGACATGAAATGTGAATTTATATATGGATGATGATGATAAATGTTGAGCATGAATGGTTGGTATATATTTACATATATATTCACATTAGTGAGATGTTATGGAAAAGAAAATAAGAATTATGAATGGATAAGAATGATGTTGCATTAGTTAAGGAAATGAATTTGGGAAAATTTTCAAGATTTCATAAGGGTAAAAATTGTGTTCTGACTTCAAGAGGAAAACTGTGTTGATTTAGGTAGAATTAGACCAAGTTTTCTTCAAGAAAGTTATAGCTTATCCTCTTAGCCTTCCGACGCTATAAAGTATGTCAATTTTAGGGATCGGAGTTGAGAGATATGAACATTATAAGTGATGATGCTATATGGGAAATATGAACATGATAGCTATGGTGAATGATGAGATTTGTGGTATGTGATGAATCATTGAGTTGATATTTGGGAGTTTCGATGAAATCATTTTGGTAATTGGATGTTTAAGGAGTGATATTACATTAGAAGAAGTGAAACTGGGAAGAGTATGAGTAAATATGAGGTTATATTGGATGTAGGAAGGATTGGAGAGGCTTTGGAGGGGTTTTAGGAACTCCTATGTCCATTAAATGAACTTTAGGTCCGTTAAACGAACCTTCTCAGGTGAGAAAGGACTCCTAATCCAATCTATGTTCGTTAAACTGACTTTCTAGCCCAAATTTGGCTCCCAGCCCCGAGAATGTCCGTTAAACGGACATTCATGGGACAACTACAGTAAATTGCAATTTTTGACCCTTTTAGAGGGAGAATCTCGTTTTATGATCTTCATAAAAGTTGTATATCTAGAAGTATACTTTCAAATGGTCTAAACACGAATATGAATAAGGACTTAAACATGTTGAATTCTTTTGGTCATAACTTCCCCATACAATCTTCGAATGAAGTGATTCTTAAAGGGATAGTTTCCTAACACATGTATCTATCTCTCCATAAAAATTGGGATCTTTTGGAGTTGATTTGAAAAGGTTTGATGGAAAGTAAGTGAGAGGTCGGTTGGGTGAGCATGATTGGGGTATGAATACAATTTGGATTTTAAGCATATCTTGAGTTATAGAGCTCCAATTGAGATAGTTCTTGCTTGAAATTAAACTAGAGATGTGGAGCTAATATTGTTTTGAAGAAGTCAATTCGATTTTGGTGATTGACTAGTGCGAGCACACCACCTTTGTGAGATGACAGGGTTATTAGGAGAGGCTTATGACTCCGGAATGATCATTGGACTCTAGAATCAGGGTCCAACATGTTTAGTATCAGAGCATAAAGATGAATCGATGATGGTCAAGTTTCATGATCCGAAGTTGGGCTCCGCAAGTGGGGTCCAACAATGATAGTGATAGAAACACCAACATAGGCCTATGATTATAGCAGGTAAGCCAGGATCGTAACAGAATGTTGGCCCTGAAAATTTTTCATTGAAATTAAGCATGATTTAAATAATTTTTGAGGTTTTGATAGATTAATTATTTTAGAGTTATTTAATTATGTCAAAGTTAGTAGGATTTATTACATAGGTCAACGGAATTAAAGTGATAAGGTTATAAGAATGTTCAAGGGTATTTTTGGCAAGACACTTAAATATAAAAGACCATAAGTTTATAAAGAAGGGCAAAATGGCCATTTTATGCTCAATAAGGATAAAATTGGAAGATGAAAATGTGATATTGCACTTAAGAGAAGGAAAAACGTGAATTGGGAGAGAAGAAGAGAAAATAACGAAGAGAGGAAGAGAGATTTCTATGTTTGAGGAAAAAGAAGAGAAAATAAGCTAGGTTTCGATTTTTCTTAGCCTTCAAGAGAGATTTTGAGGTTGTTCAAAAAGAGAGAAAGGTAGAGAAAGATAAGAGCTTTCATTAGAGCCAAGAAACTCTTCATTTGGTGAAGAATCAAGGTAAGATCATTTTGAATCTTTTGAAATTTTTAAAGGAATTTAATTCATGGAGTTTAGAAAATGCATGGATTTGAGTATTCTAGAATCAATTTTAGTGAATTTTGCATTATGGGATTTTCAATTGGATTCCTATTAAATGGGGTTTTGCCATTGATGAAGGAAATCAAGAAAGGCAAGAGAAATAAGAGGAGAGGCTTTTGAAGTGAATCACACGTTAATATATTGAACAATAATATGATGAAGATACACAAGAAAGGGGGGTTGAATTGTGATAAACTTTTTCTTAATCCCCTTTAAAAAAAATACTTGTTCTTTCGAAAACTTATCGTAAATCAATTCGTAACTAGTTTGAAAAACTTTGTTAATTTTGAAGAATACGATATAAGTAATATGAGAGTAGAGAGAAACACAGCAGTTTATCCTGGTTCACCCCAAATCGTGGGCTACGTCCAGTCTTCAGATATCCTTCTGAGATTTCACTATCTCTGAATTGTTTACAAGTATTGTTTTGACTGAGCCTCTCCAGGTCTCTTTACAGCAAGTATTATTTTACTCTTAGCCTCTTCAGGCTATCTATAACACTTTCTAATTGAAAGAATAGTAAAGAGCTTGTTACAATAGAAATGCTCTTAACACTGTTCACTCAAAATATCGTTCACAATTTTTCTCTCAGATAATCTGAAAATCAAAAGTTGAATACTCAGAGTTTCATAAAATTGTTTCTTCTTCAATCTCGACTCTTATTTATAGTCGGGTCTTCAACTGTTTCTTGAATATCTGCTTCTTGAATCATGAAAGAAACGGTTATTCAGTTTGACTCCGTAACTAACTCAAACTGATGTTTCTTTCTTCCGTCTGATATTTTGTATCGGCTGCTTTTCTCTTGACGCTTTCGCTTTTTTTCTTATAAAGCTTTAAATGCTTTTGCTTGTACAGCTTTTCGCTTTTTGCTTGTAAAGCTTTAAATGCTTTTTGTTTGTAAAGCTTTAAATGCCGCTTTTAAACATAAAGCTTTAAATGCTTTTTAAATTGATTTTTTTCTCTTCAATTTGCTTTTACTTCGGCTGATTTTTACTTCACTGATTTTCTCCTTCACTGTTTTTACTTCGCATCGTCCATCTACTTTTCATTTGTATATTTCTTTGTTTGTCATCAAAATTATTTAATACGTAAAGTCTGGTTTGACTTAACATTCTCCCCTTTTTATGATAACAAATATTGTGAAATAGAGAAATATGAAAGGTATCAAATTATGAAAAGTATCACATATATAGAAGTATTAATAGATCAAAAATAACTTCTGCCTTCTGCTTTCAAAATTTCTTCTATCTTTTCCTTTCAGCTGATTCTCCCTTCTCATTCTTCCTTCTCCCCCTATTTGTTATTAATAAAAAAAAAAATATTTCCCAGACTGCTTCACCAACTTTTTCAGCATCTTCTTAATCTTCTTCATTTCCTTATCAAGTTTCTGAACTTGTTTCTTTAAGGTCAATGATTCAGCGAAGAAATAAGATTCTGTCTCAACAACTTGTTTTTCAACAATAGCAACTGTTGTTGTATAAGCTTCCACGTTTGAGACATGTGGTTCAATAATTTGGAGGAGAGGCGGAGGAACATATACAGCTTGATCAGGAATATCAAGATCATAGGAATCAAGTATACGTTGCAATGTGCTTCCAAGCCAAGGCATAGCTTCTGCAATTGAGTTGATCTCCCACAGAGGCCGATTTTGCAGAATGTTCTGTAAAATACTATAAGAACATTTTAAGTTCCCAATCAGAAAAGAACAATACTGACCCTTTCTGATAGTGCCTCCCTGTGGATCATCTGCTGTAACCTTAGTTTGGCTTGTTCCTGGATCTTGATAAATGCAGATAGAACTTCCACTTCTTTTCTCTTCACATGCTTCATCAATCAATTGCACTGCTTCCTTGATCGATCGAAGTCATGTCATCCAAAATCGGTTCGGTTGAACTTTCACGGCTTCTCTTCACACTGCGTTCAACAAAATTTGGTAGTTGTAAATCGGTACCACCTTGATTATCGTGATCGTCCAAAGATTGGATAAGAAGTAAGACGCTCTCCAAATGGCTCGTGGATATGGTTCTCTTCCAACTCTCTTGCTTGATCATAGAAATTTTATAACCCCTATCCAATGGATGTAGAATGTCATATCAAATTTAACGATTTGAAGAAGGCTTTCACAAATCTCTTTGGTTTGTCTCGGATGATGACAGATTTGGTCTTCTTCTCCTCTGTGACAACCAATCTGTGTTCCCAATTTTCTCTTTGAAAAGTTAAATATTTGGATGGAACATTAGTCATCACACTCAAGACTTTTGACTAACCTTTTGTCCCATGACATGTGTAGCAATCTGTTTGCGAACAAGTGAAGACGAAAAGTAGTAGAAACTACTTCTTCAAACATTGGATTATCAAGGACATTGTGAGTATCCTTAAGATTACCATGTGACTTCCACATTAACTTCAAAGAATATCAACCGTATCAAGAATGAGACTTTTCGTAGTATCAACAATGATCTTTTCTTGCTGCATCTTCTTAGACTTTGTTTCGTTGTTGAACTTCCTTCTTTGTCGCACTTATTTTCTTTCCCTTGGTGACTTTTTAGGTTGCATTTTTGCTTTTCGTGTTCTTCTTCCTTTTCCTCCACTTCCTTGAGACTGAGTTTCTGAATCTTTTTCAAGGATTGATGTCAACGACTTTGTAGCTCTTGATCCTTGCAGTTCAGAATGCTTTGATTGACTTGATTCTCTGGATTGACTGGCTTCTTTCTGTTGCACAGTTTTCACTCTGGGTGACGTTCTTGCTTGCTTTGGAATGTCACTCAGCAGTGGTTCCCCTTTACGCTTCAAGTCACCTGATTCAAAAAATCGAACACTTCTCGACTTTGATTCCTGAGAATGTGATCTTGTTTCCTTCATAGAAGATTTCTTCAGTAAACGCTCCCCCTCAATTGTTGCTTTTCTTGCCAAATCTGCTCCTTTTCTGTCTGAAAATCTCAGACCCATTTTAGCAATAGATGTTGAATCTATATAGCTTTTAATGATATCTTCGTCGATTCCCTTTCCAACTCGATGCGATTCTCTGAACACTCTTGTCAACAACATCCCATAAGGACAAGTGTTTGTATCCTTTATTGATTTTACCATGTACTGATAAATCAAAAATGGTAAATCTATTGGGTGATGATTCAGAAGATGAAGAATACATTGTTCATCCAGGGTAGTGACCTGATGTCGTGAACCTATTCTTGGTAGAACACAGTCACTTAGAACCGCGAACAATACCCTTGCCTTTGGTACCAGCCAAGAGGCTCTCCTTTCAGTTGGGTTATTTTGTCCATAAAGTTGACGACTAACTTCATCTTCGTTCATCTTAAGCTTAGTCATCCATTTCGCCATATTAGTGGGTTGAACTCCATCCATCGGACATTCAATGACTTTCTCCAGTAACTCCTTCGTTACTATAACAGAGTGTGTGTCTACATACGACACGATTGTATCGTCTACTGATTTAGTATTCTTCCAGAACTCATAAACTTCTTGTAGATAGACTTCATCTCGTATTTGAAAGAAGTTTCTCCATCATGCCGCCATTATCTCCTGCTCTATATCCATCTGTTCTTTTCTTAGTTCTTCGAAGTTTACCAATCTTCCCAAGCCCGATCTGGATCAACTCGCAAAATAGGCTTGACATTCATCTTGCTGATTCTGATTGAGTAGGAACTTGCTTGAAGAAATTTCAGAGAGATTTTAAGAGAACTAGCAATTTCTGAATTCGGTAGAAATCCCAAAAGTCAGTTTTTAGGGATATTATAGCGAATTCTAGAACGATTGTACTTCTCGATGATCTGACAGCTTTTTCCCTCTAAAACTTTTTCTTGTGAAAGATGTTTTATATCTGAAACTGTCTAACGCCGTTAACTCCACCGTTCCACTATCTTTTCTTTTTGAAAAATCAGATGATCAAACTGTTAACTCCACCGTCTATCTGTCTTGTCTTTTTGAAAAACCAGATGAATGGTCCGTTAACTCCTCCGTCTGTCTGTTTTATCTTTATGAAAAACCAGATGAACGGTCCGTTAACTCCTCCGTCTGTCTGTCTTGTCTTTATGAAAAACCAGATGAATGGTCCGTTAACATCACCATATTGAGGTTGCGTCTGATTTCTTTAAAGCGATCTTTACTTAGTGGTTTTATGAAGATATCCGCCCACTGATATTTTGTTTTTACGAATTGTAGACTGACGACTTTCTTCTGAACGTAATCTCTCAAGAAATGATGTCTGACTTCTATGTGCTTCACCCTTGAATGTTGAATTGGATTCTTTGACAAGCTGATGGCGCTGGTGTTGTCGCAGTATATTGGAATCTCTTCTTCTTGTATTGAGTAGTCCTCCAATTGATACTTGATCTACAATACTTGTGAACAATAACTTGCGGCAGACATATATTCAGCTTCGGCAGTTGATAATGCAATCGAGCTTTGTCTCTTGCTTGACCATGACACCAGGTTTGGTCCAAGAAAGTGACAGCCACCACTCGTTCTCTTCCTTTCGATCCTATCACCGGCATAGTCCGCATCGCAATATCCATTCATCCTGAAATTTTTACCTTTCTCATACATTAAGCAAAGATCAGTACTACCTGCGAGATATCTCAAAATTCGTTTTACAAAGAATATAATGAGATTCTCTAGATCGGCTCGAAACCTTGCACACAAGCATACATTGAATAGAATGTCGGTCTACTTGTCAGTAAGATAAAGCAAAGAACCAATCATCCTCTAAATAGGGTTTGATCCACCTTCTTACCACTTTCGTCTTTTGACAACAAGTTTGAAGGATGCATCGGGTAGACATATGTTTAACATCGCATATATCAAACTTAGACAACAATTCTTTAAGATATTTTGTTGATGGATAAAAATCTTATCCTTAGTTTGCTTTACTTGCAATCCAAGAAAGAATTTTAACTCACCCATCATGCTCATCTCAAATTCATTTTTCATCAGATTTTCAAAACTCATGCATAACCTTTTTGAAGTTGCACCAAAAATAATATCATCAACATAAATTTGCACAATAATGAAATCATTACTCAAGTTCTTTCTAAAAAGAGTTTTGTCTACTTTACCTCTAGTAAATCCATTTTCTATAAGAAATGAACTCAGACGATCATACCAAGCTCTAGGGGCCTGTTTCAGTCCATATAAGGCTTTATGAAGTCTGTAGACATGATCTGGATACTTTATGTCCTCAAATCCGGGAGGTTGCTTAACATAGACTTCTTCATCTATAAAACCATTCAGAAATGCACTTTTTACATCCATCTGAAAAAGCTTTATGTCATGAGAAACCGCATATGCAAGCAGTATCCTTATTGCTTCAAGTCTTGCTACTGGAGCATATGTCTCATTGTAGTCTATTCCTTCTTGCTGATTATAGCCTTGTGCTACTAATCTTGCCTTGTTGCGACTTACTTTTCCTGATTCGTCTAGTTTATTCTTGAATACCCATCTAGTACCAATAATGGATTTCTTTTCAGGTTTAGGAACTAAAGACCAGACTTTATTCCTATAGAATTGATTCAACTCCTCTTGCATAGCTAGTATCCATGCTTCATCTTTTAGAGCTTCATCAATCTTCTTAGGTTCTACTTCAGATATAAATGCTACGTTGGCTTCTCTTCTGAACTTGGACCTTGTTCGTACACCTTCTAAGGTTTCTCCAATGATTGACTCTTTAGGATGAGAACTTTTGTATCTCCAATCTTTCTTTAACTCCAAATTCTTTGAAATGTCTTTCTTTTCGTCAAATAGTGTTTCTGATGAAGATACTTCTTTGTACTCCGTCAAAGGCACTGTAACAGCATCATTATCTGATTCCTCTTCCTTATTGGGTTGAGAGCTATCATCGAACTTGACATGAGTAGTTTCTTCAACAGTCTTTGAGGTGAGGTTGTAGACTCTAAATGCCTTTGAGGTGAGAGAATAACCTAGAAATATTCCTGAAAGAGTCTTTGCATCAAACTTGTCCAGAACTTCCTTTGTTTTCAGAATAGTGCACTTGCAACCGAAAGGATGGAAATAAGAAATGTTTGGTCTCCTTCCATTCCACAACTCATAGGGAGTTTTCTTCAATATTGGTCGCAACAACACTCTATTCTGAATATAGCATCTTTGTATTGATGACTTACGCGAAAATATTTAGGAATATTCATCTCGTACAGCATTGTTCTTGCCATCTCTTGAATCGTCCTATTCTTTCTTTCAACAACTCCATTCTGCTGCGGAGTCCTTGGGGCAGAGAAGTTATGGAAAATTCCATTTTCTTCGCAGAATACTCTAAACTTCTCATTTTCGAATTCTCCACCATGATCACTCCTTATGCTGGCTATAGACACTCCTTTTTCATTCTGTAACCTCCTGGAAAGGTTTCAATCTTACCAATCCCGATTATTTTGCCCTGCTTGTTATCTCCAAAAGTTACCGAACCTCCTTTCTTGTACTGAAGATCTAGGAACATAGACCTTTTTCCCGTCATGTGACGCGAGCATCCACTGTCCAAATACCAATGGTTCTTGCTGGTTCTTCCAAAGAAGGATTTCTGTAGGAGATATTATCTTATTTTTAGGTACCCAGATTCTCTTGGGTCCTTTAGGGTTAGTATGGTGTAATGAATGATAATAAGACGTAGAATGAAAACGTTGATGACCTTTTTGAAAACCTGATTGATATCTTTTCTTATCTTTTTGAACAATTGATTTCACGTAATGCTGAGACTTATTTTTAGCAAACCCTAATCCAGTTTTATCACTCGGATGTCTGCATTTTCCTAGCATTTCATTCATCTTTTTTGTACTATCTGTAAATTTAGCTAGATCAATCGAGAGATTATTGATTCTCAGTTTCAACTGTTTAATCTCTTCGGATCTATCTATAACTTTGTTGTTATTCAGTTCCTCAACTTGCTTTCTCATATTTATATTCTCACTCTCTATCTCATGAGTATGTTTGAGGTTTTCTACATATTTCTTCTTCAACAGCTTGTACTGTTTCAGAATAGCATGAGAATCCTCTAACAATTCTGAGTATGCATCTTGTATATTATCATGGCTAGAAGTTACCTCTTCATCACTTTCTTCTTCAGCTACTAGACATATGTTAGCATGTTCTGACGCTTCTGAGCTTGTATCTGATTCTGATGAATCCAGATCCTCCCACGTTGCTATCATGCTTTTCTTGTTATCCCTACTCTTTTTGGGTTGTCTTTTCAACATTAGACACTCGGACTTGTAATCTCCCGACTTATTGCATTCATAACATGTAATAGATGCTTTCTCGATTTTTCCATCGTCTTTGCCACTGTTCCTTCTGAATGTTGAATTTCCTTTGGACTTCTTTTTCCACATTCTTCTTATCTTTCTTGAAATGAAAGATAGCTCGTCGTCTTCATCACTTGATTTAGATTCTGACTTACTGGAATCATCATCCTTTGATTCTTCAATCTTTAATGCCTTTGATGTATTCCTCTTTGTCTTCTTCTTCTGGATCTTGTGATTCATTTGACCTGCTTTGAGCGCTATGGACTTCTCTTTCTTAGGCTTATCTTCTGCATCAAGCTCTACTTCGTGTATCTTCAACGATCCAAGCAATTCATCAAGCTTGATGCTTTAAGTCTTTGGCTTCTTGTGCAAGAGCTACTTTAGGTCTCCATCTTTTTGGCAGACTCCTCAAAATCTTTCGAACATGGTCTTGACTATTGTACGTTCTTCCAAGAGCTTTTAGCCCATTAACAATTGTTTGAAATCTTCCAAACATTTGATTAATGGTCTCTTCTTCTTTCATTTGAACAACTCGTCTTCGATGCAATGAATGCTTATCTTGGACTCCTTGACTTGATTTGTTCCTTCATGTGCAATTGATAATGTATCCCACATTTCTTTGGCAGTGTCGCATCCATGAACTTTGTCATACTCGCTTCTGCTCAGTGCTATCAACTTGTTGATGTATGCACTTACATTGGGTATCAACTCTTTGATGCGCATACATCCGATGTATGCTACCCAATTTCACCTCTGTCCACGTTGACCTTGAGTTTATTCAACAAACCAACGCTTCCAGTGAAAACCAACCCATTAATCAGAAAATCATATTTTCATGGTTCGAACATATGCGTATAGAGTGGGCTTGGGTTTACCCAACAACCCATCCCTATAAGAACTCTGGTTCTTACCATATTAATGGAAGGCGTTAGTTTTCATATACCGAGGAGGGATTTAGAAACTCTAGACTCCAAGCCGAAGGATCCTAGTCACTATGACTATATGGCATGATTTAGGTTTCATCAATCAAATTGAATCAATCCTTATAATCATCCATCATCCAACCTGAGCATGTCACAAGTCGACTTTCATCGAATGCAAGTCACCTTATGCTTCTGCCCACACACAAGTCGACTTGTATGAAACAAGTCACCTTATGGCACCTGCCCATGTACAAGTCGCCTTGTAATGTGCTACAAGTCGACTTATACTAAGACCTTGAACAAGTCGACTTATTCCATACACAAGTCGCCTTATCCAAGGAAATTTGCTAAAATCTCTAATCGGCTAATTCCTCAATCCATGCAATTCCAATTCACAATACCATCATACTTAGGGTAATATTCAGTAATAGATGCCTCAATGAACACTTCATTGATTCATGAATGCCTTAAATAGTCAAACTATATGAAAAGCTTGAAATGAGTCATAACTCTAAGATTTCCAAATAATTTAGGAACACCCAAATTATCACCCTAAGCATCTCAAGCTAGTGTATACACTCTCAAAACTACTCCAGCACTTGTCACAAAAATTGTGACGGCCAAAACAAGCAAGAAAATGAAATATACTAACGAGACACAAATGTGACCAATTCGGCATTCAAACATTCTTGGAAAAGCAAATTCAAGCAATGCACTTTGGAGATCATACCACATCAAGATAACACATTTTTAATCACATTAAAAATGGTGCAAGGCATTGGAACTGAAAAAGCACACTCAATCAAGCCAAGCAAAACAGTCCCAACAATTTTTACCAAAACTGTCCAGTTCTGTACATTGCTCGAAATGATCAATGAAACAATTTCAATAAATTCTGAGAAAATTACATAGGTTATTAAATGTTCTGAACATGCTACCTGAATTTGTTCAGGATTTTAGGCCATCAAAAACTCAGTCAACCAAAATAACAAGACCGATTCAAAATCTGTGTTCATCAGCACAGCAATTCTCAACAGTATAGAATAAATTCGTGAATAAATATCCAATCACCTTGAAATCCAATTTCCATGCTCACAGACATTCACCAACATCTTGGAGACATGTAGGTGAAGGAAAATCCAGAAAAAGATTTTTCTAGAATTTATTCTCGATTTTATACTACTGCCTGTCCACAGAGTGTTTCACAAAACAGCATCTGGAACCTTAGGGAATTAATTAGCAAAACTATATCAAATCAAATCGATAAATTCTGAAAATTCATAGACATATTCTATAACATGTTATGAACAATCCTGTGCAGAAAAATTTCGAAAACCCTATCTCTATAGCAATTCAAAATCTGAACAGAATGCATGCTACAACATCACAAGCAATTAAGGTTTATGATCTAGCTTCAGTTAAAGCTTCATACACGACACCAGACGCTCTGATACCACTGTAGGAAAATCCCGGGAGGAACATCACATGTTCCAGCAGCGGAAACAAAAATTTTTATTCCTGGGACCTTCCCGAAACCCAGAATCCTGGTGTCGGTATGAAAACTCAAACCTGAATAGCCAATAGAGACTATCTCTAAAGGTATCCACGCAGAGATCAAAAAACCTAACCGGATCAAACACCTTTGACCCGGGAATAGCTAGAACAGAATAAAGCCTGCTAGAGCCTACCTCTGTCCTTGGAGAGCTTGAATCAACGTTGGAAAGCTTAGAGAAGAAGAGAAGATCCGATGATGCTTGAGGAAGAAGACTTGAAAATCACCTTTCCAAAGCAAAACTTAACAATTAAGCTTTCAACTTCTTACCTTTGCAAAAACCTACGAAACCATCTCTTCTCATTACCTTTTATATGTCTTTAACACTTTAAAGACTCAAAAAAGGCTTATGGTGGAGGTTTGTCCACGTTAGCCATTTATATATATATATATATATATATATATATATATAAAGCTTAAAAGATGATCTTCTCGTTTATGCTTCCACGTATCACATATATATATATATATTAATTATTTAATTAATTAATTAATTAATTATATATATATATGTATATAATTGCTTGCGGTCCAACACACTGGGTCTGGTCCTACTGCCTACTGGGTCCGTTATGGGATAAACCCCTAAACCTTTTTCAAAGAATATCGATGTCGCGATCTCATCGGGACATATCTCGATCTCATCGGGATCTATTTAATCCAGTTGTTTCCATATATTGGAACTCACCCAAAACTATTTTACTAATTCTCTGAAACACTCTTATCGTGTGACCCTTTAGGTTCCCGGTTATATTGACCACTTAGATTAACACTTAATCTGAGCAAGTCATGAGCGGCGTCTAGCAACACATCATGACCCCCAATTGACCGGAAAGTAATCGGTTTGATGAATTCATCACGAACCAGATCACGAATCCTTCCATAGACAATTACTGTGCAATTCGTCCTTTCATCATCCTATACCCCACTTGGTTATGAGTATGGCTAATATGTCAACTCTTACTAGACTAAGTCTAGCCCAAGTGAAATCAGTTCCTGTCTGAGGACTCATTACTTTATATGTCCATGAAGACACTCTTCATGACATAGTCATGCTCTGGCCAGAGACTTAAAGTAATGATCCCGACAAGAGGTTGTGGTATCTCTTCTTCTCACGAGTGATGAATCTTTATTGGCTACTCAATTACCTTCGAATACCTCAAATGCACTCCAAGCACCATCCTATGAGTAACCTCTGAAGGCCACAAGGAATGGAGTCAAAGTACAGGATCAGTATCCAAGATATCCTTGAGTACCTCAAGTCTAAGGATACTTGCACCATTGCTATGATGAAATTATCACTGACATTAAATCCATGTGATGATCTCATGGCAGGTCATCCAATGAACTTACTACCACTAGTAAGCATCCATATGTCAACTCTAAATATCTCATATTTACAGCTTCGAGATCCACCGCTGATCCAATCAAGGAGTATGACATATGTTAGTCTGTTTGGATTAATGATGTCCATCTCATTAATCCTATGACTAGGAAAATTTAGATATCTTGACATAATTGCACATGATAGGAATCTCAGGATTATGATCACATCATAATTTCCTTCATGCTATGTCATATATCATGGACATCATTAATTTGATTAAAGATCAATATCAATTCATAAAGAACATCAAATAAATGAAACATGCCTTTCTTTATTTATTCATAAAGTCTGTACATGACTGTGAACAAAAAGCGCTAAAGGGGATTGCCTTTAGGGCACTACTCTAACAGAATTGTGATAAACTTTTTCTTAATCCCCTTAAAAAAATTACTTGTTCTTTCGAAAAATTATCGTAAATCAATTCATAACTAGTTTGAAAAACTTTGTTAATTTTGAAGAATACGATATAAGTAATATGAGAGTAGAGAGAAACACAGCAGTTTATCCTGGTTCACCCCAAACCGTGGGTTACGTCCAGTCCTCAGATATCCTTCTGAGATTTCACTATCTCTGAATTGTTTACAAGTATTGTTTCGACTGAGCCTCTCCAGGTCTCTTTACAGCAAGTATTATTTTACTCTTAGCCTCTTCAGGCTATCTGTAACACTTTCTAATTGAAAGAATAGTAAAGAGCTTGTTACAATAGAAATGATCTTAACACTGTTCACTCAAAATATCGTTCACAATTTTTCTCTCAGATAATCTGAAAATCAAAAGTTGAATACTCAAATTTTCATAAAATTGTTTCTTCTTCAATCTCGAATCTTATTTATAGTCAGGTCTTCAACTGTTTCTTGAATATCTGCTTCTTGAATCTTGAAAGAAACGGTTATTCAGTTTGACTCCGTAACTAACTCAAACTGATGTTTCTTTCTTCCGTCTGATATTTTGTATCGGCTGCTTTTCTCTTGTGGCTTTAAATGCGCTTTTCTTATAAAGCTTTAAATGCTTTTGCTTGTAAAGCTTTCGCTGCTTTTTTCTTGTAAAGCTTTAAATGCGCTTTTAAAAAGCTTTTATGCGCTTTTAACTTCAGCTGATTTTTCTCCTTCAAATTGTTTTTACTTGGTGATTTTACTTCGGCTGATTTTTCTCCTTCAGCTGTTTTTTACTTCGCATGCGTCCATCTACTTTTCATTTGTATATTTCTCTTTGTTTGTCATCAAAATTATTTAATACGTAAAGTCTGGTTTGACTTAACATCTTTTTGAGCAAGTCTTTAAACAAGGAAATTTAAGGTGAGTACATGCTTATAATAGAGTAAATAAACCACTAAATGTTTTCTTTGACTCAAGGAAGTCAATGATTTCAATTAGATCATAGGTGTTGCATTTATTGCTTCTTGAATGGATTGGGAAATTGTAATATGTTTGATATATAAATTGTGTAACACCCCACTCTTGCAAGACACGTGCTCAACATCTTGAGAGATATTCGAGTTCGTGCCTCGCAAGGGTGACGTGCTAAAACACCTAATCAGTCAAACTTAGTATACAATTTTTTAATACAATCAAATACGAGGAAATCAGTAATCAATTTGAGCCCGCTTTCATTCATAAATATCTTCAATCAACACATTACAATTAATAGAATTTCAATAACTAATTGAGGCCCATTATAAATACAAAACACTATTTTACAAAAATTGCGGAATACAAATTTATACAAGAATAAGATAACACTAATGTAGACACGTATTGATTCCGACCTCTATCTTTCCCTTGCATGTAGTAATTATACTTCCGTTTGCCTAACGAGGTATTGTTCTATGTCTTAGAAAAATTTTGCAAATTTTGGGTGAGTTTTACGAATTCAATGAGTGACTATCGTCGATGGCTCACTCACTCACATAACACATAATCACATTCACAACATTTCACACTTCACATTCAATAGATATAATCATTCATATTATGCATATGTAGTGCACATGAGGCCCACTTTTCATTTCTTACTTTGTTGTGATCGAGTGCCTAAACTGTCCCATATAGGGCTCATTGATAACTGTCCCTTATTCGTTTAGGAGATACAAGGCTCATTAAATGTTGAGCCTAAAGCTCTGATTCACTTTTGAGCTCGAAGCTCATTTTCACTTGTTGAGCTTTAAGCTCTGATCAATAGCTACTCTAGTCACAACAACTATTATGTTTCATGCATTCATGACATGAAATGCATCAGTCGCATTTGCATGATCCACATTCACTCACATTCACATATCATCGAACCATAGTCTGACATTCAACATTAGAGTTGAGTATCACTTTTCATTTACATGCAAATGGACATTCAAAACACATTTGTCATCGAACCAGGGTCTGACATTTAACAATCATATTATGCACACTTATTTTATTTCATTCACATACAAGTAGTACTTCAATAGTCAATCAATACAAAATTCAAAACAGAACAAACAATGAAAAGAGACCATCTCGGTCTACTCACAGTACACTCCAGTTTAACATTTCCTTCCAAAATTTGAAAACTTCTAAATGCGAACATTTATCCTACACATCACAATTATGCAATACGCACGTTGCACATACATTAATAACTTTGCACAATTATAAGCATTCATTTATATGTACGTGTGTATATGGACTATGTACAATGCAAGTTCATGACAATTTTGGGTATTTATCCATCAATTTCATCAAAAAGTCATTCCCATATCAAAACTCATCTAATTATAATGTATACTTAGGATTAAACCTCACTAAAACCATTGAAATCACAATTCATTTCTAATTGGCTTACTTTCAGATTCTTCCAAGACACACTTTTGATTCTACTGTTTACATTCAATTATAAAGTGAAAATGAAGTAATTTGGTCATACTCTCTTTTATAAAAGTTTTCCTCTCTGTATTATCTTTCCATTTGTACCAAAATCACTCAATTTGGTTCAGTAATTTGCCAAATATTATCGGATTGTTCATATTCAAAAATAGTGTACTATGCACAATTTCCATCCAAAAATTCAACATCTTAGTGACTGAATCACAATTTATCTTTTTCATATTATTTGTATCAATATCTCTCTAGTTTACTCCAAATCAAAAATCATCTCATTCTGATTCCTATAGATCCAGATATAATCAAAATACCAAAGTATGTTCAGTGAAACGACACCAGTCCATACCATTTCAACAAATTCTCTCACTTTCATTCAATTAATATTTTCAAATAATTTCATAATGCTACAAATTTTTTTAATAGGTATAAAAATGTCTTACGAATCCAATGGTTTAAGAATCTAGTCATTTGGAGGTCTAGAGAAGAAGTTATGATCAAAAGAAGCAAGACTGTTTAATAGAAGCGAAAATCCCAAATGCACGATTGTGCTTAAGCACAAGGGTGCAAATTCACTATACTCCAAAGTCACCACTATGCTTTTGCATGACGGTGCTTTTTGCCTAAGATCTCAAAATTTACCACCGTGTTTTTGCACGATGGTGCTTTTCCACTTAACTCAAAATATGCACGATGGTGCAATTCCACTTAACTCAAAATATGCACGACGGTGCAATTCCACTTCTTCTTCTCCACCAACATCTCAACTTTAAAACTCCATAACTTTTGATCCAAAACTCCAAATTTTGAAAATTTTATATAAATGAAAAGATAAAAGAAATATCTACAACTTTCATGAGACAAATGTGTCAAAATCTCTCCATATCAGTACAGAAAATTCAAGGAAGTTTCAGATCAAAAATTCAACTCTCTAACCATCCATTCTCATAAAATTTCCAGATGACTTCCATTTTCCAAAATGCAACACTTCAAATTTTTATTTCAAGTCTTTAAACTCCATTTCATTAAACTCATTCACTATAAATTCATACCACTCCAAAATATACGAGTTTAATCAAAAACCATCGAAAGCCAAAAATTCATATTCATCCTATTCATACTCTATTTTTTTCTGCATTTTCAACTTTCATTCTCAATCCCTATTATTCCTCTCAATCTCCATTTAAACACTCATTCCCATCTCGAATCATCATTTTACAATTTCTCTTCAACTCAACAACCATTTGCTTGATCATCTCTAAAGCTTTCATCAACTCACGTACAACATATATATATATATATATATATATATATATACTTACATAGTAAAGAACAGAGCACATATCACGTTTCCATATCTAATTTTCTACACTAATCCTATACACCATTTTATTGCTATTTCAACTCCAAAAACTATTTTCACAACATCATATCACTAAAAATCCATCAAAAACTAAATAAAACTATAACCAAAATTTTCATCTCATCCACAGTGTTCATGAAATATATATATATATACACACGTAAATGCCATGATCCATGAACTATCAATAATTCATAAAATTATTTCATGAATCCATAACTCTAAAGGATTTTATTCACTACTTGTTAAAAATTCCAAAAGCTTCAAATATCTTCAAGCACTAACTCCATGCAAGAATCACGTATTCACTGTGTAAGCTCACCAACTTCTGGTTTTCCTTAGGTAGAAAAGATGAATAGCAGTGTGGTAGAGGAAGGAAAAGCAAAGTAATTTCTCATAAGGAGTTTAATGAAAAACTTTGTATATGGAAAGAATTTCAGACAAGGTGATATGATAAAGAAGGAAAATTAGGAAAACTTAGTCTTTGAACTCACAGATATCATTACTTACTGTCTACAAGGTTTTAAAAAAATCACTTAGTCAATGACACTTGTCACTTTCCTAATGCCTACGCTCTAATTTAGTTTCTTTTGAAACTAACTCCATTAAACTCTCATCTTTACAATCCAACTATCTCCAAATCTTCATTTGATTTCTTTTCTTCTTTTTCCTATTTTCCATAATACTCTGTAAATTATGAAATAAGTCCTAAATTCACCAAAATTCACAAATATAATAATTCAACTAATTAATAAAATTTCCAATATAAATAAATTCCAAATTCACAAATTTCCCAAAAATCACAACTCAATCCAAATATACCCAGAATTATTCATGAATGCATGTACAATTATTTTCATATGCAAAAAAATTTACTTTTCATGTGTATGTGTATTCCATATTATGCATGAGCTTGAAATGTGTTTCCAACTTTCTCAACAATTTCTCTCATTTATTGTTTTTGTCTTAACATGCATAACGGGATGTTACAAATTGTGTTGATGATTTATGAAAAGACTTGGAAAATGATTCTTTTTGAAAAGATACATGTTTATAAAAATAGGTTTTCAGAAATGGTTTTTGAAATATCACATGTTTATAAAAAATAAGATTCCAAAATGTGCCATTTGGCTACATGTTATGTGGGTTTGGTGCAATCCATTCAAGTATGTCACATGCATGTTGACCAAGTTAAAGGCTTCTCTCGCCTACCCGCTCGTGGCATGAAGCTCCTTTATAGACTCCCTCAAGTTTACGTCTACATAAAATCACTATATAGGATTGCGATAGTACGTCACTACATAGGACCATTATATGAAAATGTGTAGTTCGTCATGTTTGTGGATCTACCCAAACCATTCCGATGTGCTTATGTGCTTATGATATGTGAACAAGTTTGATGCATTCATGTTTTTTAGTTTTTGAATTAACTACGTGATGAGAATTTGAGAAACATGTGCTTTATGGATTCAATCAAAATTTTCTATAAGTGAATGTTTTCAAAGGTTTTGTTTATTTTTCCATTATAAACTTGTTACTTATGAGCTTTTAAAGTTCACCCCCTTTTCTTCCCATCTTTAGGTGAAGAGAATGAGATCGAGTAACCAAGATTTGATCCATCATTATACTTTTGTAATGTTTTTGTATTTTAAGTTAGATTTTGTAAACGCAAGGCTTTAGTTGCACTTTAAGTATTAATTATTCAAGAATCTTTTGTATTTTGGGATTTTGTGAAATGATGTACTGTGGCTCGAACTGGATATTTTTTTATCTCTTCATAAAAATGTATAGCTTTTACTATTGATTCAAAAAATATTGATTGAATCAAAATAAGGGTATTAGTTGGAAGAGCATGAACTGGATATTTCACTGAACATACTTTGGTACTTGGTTCATATCTTGATATATAAATTTCAAAATGAGACGATTTTTGTTTTTAAATAAACTAGAGACATAGAGCTACAAATCCTCTAAAGAAATTGAATTTTAATTTAGTCTCTAAGACTTTCAATTTTTGGATGGAATTTGAGTATAGTGTACAATTTCGGTTTAATAACATCCCGAAAATGTTTGAGGTGTAACTTTCAGATTTTTAAACAAATTGAATGATTTTGTTGTTATTAGAAACGTAAGACAATGGGGAACAAATGTTCTAAAGAATTCAAATTGTAATTCCAGTTGGAGGCTTCCCAAAATCTGTTCTGAAATAAGAGAAATGTTGGGACCCGATCCAAAAACCGGATCCCAACCGAAAATCAGGAATCGGATACGAAGAACGAGGCGAATTCAAATTGGATAACTTGAATTCGATAACGACAAACAAAGCAACGAAACGAAAGAGGTCGAAACAAAGCGAATGCACATCGGATAATTGGAATCCAAAGATGAAAACAAAGCGGATCGAATTACATCAAACCAAAAGTAGCAAAGCGGAATCGATACTTACCAAACGGAGCCGACATCCGAGAAAAATCAAGAACACAGAAACACATTCGCGTTGGAAACCTAGACTATCCAAATCCGGTATATTTTTTTTCTTTCTTTCTTATTCTCATTTCTTACCTCATTAGTCAATCTCATTCAAAATCACACAAGCAAATTCCACTTTTGGAAAATCATTCTCATGCAAATCTCTAAATCTGATCATATTCTTATTGATCCATACAAATCTTAAATTACATTTTTATCCCAATTTTATTGAAATTTCGGCAGCATAACGGCTACATTTATCCTATCCCAAAAATTCCTGCAAAGCCAAAATACACTTCTAATATCACAAAATCCAGAATCATCGGACTCTCCCGTCCGGAATCCAAACACCAGCAAAACGCAAATCTATTACCTAACACTTCCACAATTCTCAATTCAGATCAAAACATCCTTATTCAAATTCCTCATTCAATCCAAACGCATCTAATCATATCTATATATAGTCACAAGTCACATTCCATAATCACACAAATTCTCATATCTCCAACCCATATACAAGTTCAGAAATCACTTACAATCCCATAACTCATTTCCATACACAAATTCATATACATATCCATACTAAAATTCAAGTTACTCAAAATCTAACTTATACAGATTACAAATCATATAAATATCGAAACTGACGTCTTGACCATCTTTCATCCAATCTCCTGCTCGAATACCTGGAGATGGGGATGAAATGGGGGGTGAGCTCGGAAGCTCGTGGGTAACATATTTATAAACCTGAATAATAAGCGAAATCAATTTTCATAAACTTTTGCCAAAAGGCTTAGTTTTCAAACTTTTCAACTTTCAAATATTTTCTCAAACCCTTTTCAATTTTCCAAACTTTTCATATCAAATTTCTATAATTTCATGGTTGAAAACCCTTTTCTCATTTTCAAAATTTCTCATAAACATGAATGCAATCACATCGAGAAATTTCACGCGCATAAACAAAATCAAAATCACATAACATAACAAAATGGTTTGGTTTGGTCTAATAGACGTCTTCGCACATTCTCAAGATAATCATATCATGCAGCAAACAGAATGTAGGGGAGTCCAAATCGAACTCCTAAGCCACTTGCAGCAAATGGAGAAGGCTATTAGAGGAGACGATTAATCGACTCTACGGAGGGACCTAACCAAACCCATACAATTCACATATACATGCTTAAAACAAGCGGATTGCTCAAGGCACTTTTCAAATTTCACATTTTCTTTAAATTTTCATATCATATAATCATAATGTGTCATAAATGACACCAACATATATCCACATGAATTCATATAACAAATCGAATGCAATTCACTTAAATCACATATTCATCAAATTCATCACAATATATGCACTAATTCTTTAAATCATTTAAATCATAAATCCAATAATTTAAAAACCATGAATTTCATAATTCTTGCATTTTCTAAAACTCATTTTAACCCTTTCAAATCATAATATCAAACATTTACAACCTTTTTCAACCCATTTTATCAACAATAATTTATCAAAATCAAATTTTGCTTTCTTAAAATTTTCAAAATCACATTCTTAGCTTAAAATTCAATAAATAAATATACTACCCACCTCATATCCATGCTAACAACTTGCTTTGTGCCTCAATTGCTCCAAAGCCTCCTTCTTTCTTCCAATTTAACATTCCTAAAGCAATTTCATCAAAATTCAATCTCATAAATAACTTAATCCTTCAATTTGATGCATAAGTCATCAATTCATACTAATTCCAAGATATGTACATCATTAATTTCTAAAATCCTTCAAAATCCCCAAATTCCAAAATGCACCTAAACCAATCCACTCAAATTCAATATCATAATTAACTTAATTTCTCAAATTGAGCTTAGAAAACATCAATTCCTCATATATTCAAGCTATTTCAATCTCCAATTTTGAAAATCCCCAATTTTCAAAATTGGCCTAAACCAATTTACACAAATTCCATATCATAAATCACAATTTCTTCACAATTGATTTCATATTTCACCAATTCATACTAGTATTGATGATTCTACACCATTAATTCACAAAATCCCCAAATTTCTAATTTGGCCTAAACCCCCAATTTACAATTTTTCAAATTAAACTTCACCTAAAGCATAAACATCAAAATTAACTTAGGATATCTCAAATTCATAACTAATTCAAGCAATCTAAAGCATCAATTTCAAAAACCTCCAACTTTCAAATTTTGACATAATCCCCAATTCACAATTAAATCCAAAATTAAACATAATCATAGTCTAATCTCTTCAAATAATCATAGATAAACTAAATCCATGACCATTCCAAGCTTAATCAACCATCAAACAAATCAAAAGCTCAAAAACTCAAGCTTTCTCTCTCTTACCTTTTTCTCCTCCATTTTCGTTATTTCTTGGTTCTGCAAGCAAGCTTCCTCCTTCTTCCTTCTTTTCTATCTAGAAATCACGAAAATAACATGGTAGAAACTCCAAAACTCCAAGCTTTTTCTCTCCTCTCTTCCTCCTTCTCATGGCCGAACCTTCCACTTTCTTCTTCTTCTTATTTTCTTCTTTCTTCTTCTCTCTTCTTCTTGTTATTTTCGTGAACCTTCTTCTGCTGTAAATGGGTAAAAACGACAGCCCCAAGTGAGTTTTGCCATGTCACTTAAAATGGTGCCAAAATGACCAAGTTGCCCTTCACTTATTTGCCTATTTCCAAAATTACCCCTGCAGGAACTTGAAAAACTGACTATTTGCGTCCTATTTTCAAGCATCTAAACGAAATAATTTGGACAAACTTTCTTCTTAAAAATTGTTCCTATAGATCTTACAAATCTAATGCTACTGACCGCACTCAATTCGGATCAGAAACGAAGAAGTTATAGCCGAAATACTATCGGACCTTCACAAAATCTGAGACTGAACATTAACATAACTTCAGTCCAGAAATTAACAATCTTAGGGATGAAATTAAATTTCGATCCCTTCACAAGAGTTGTAGCCCTATATCTTAACTTTATTTTCCCTCAAGAATCAACTCAATCGGAGCTGTACAGCTCCCGAATTTCGCAAAATACTGAACCATGTTCAGAAAATTATCCAACTTATAACCTATAACCAAATCTCCTACTTTGGTTCAATCAATTTCTTTCCATCTAATCTCCTTAAAATCATAATTCTTCATAAAAATGAAATTAAATGTCTTAGGAATCCAACGCTTCGAGATTCAAATCAATCGGATGTCGTACAAAGGAATTATAAGCAAAAGATTACGAAAGGTATCGGATAAAGAAACAAAGTAGCGGAACTTCAAAACTGAAATTTCCAAAATCATATCTCTCGATCTCGAACTCGGAATTTAACAACTTTGGTGTCAAAAGAAAGATAAAAGGAAGATCTACAACTTCCCTGAAGTACTCAAAATCAAATTAGGTCTCGAAAGAGGTCAAAAACTCAATCAAAGATTCTGTCCAAAACAACTTTTTCTAAACAACTTCCAATTTTTAATCGCTCATAACTCCTAGCCCCGATATCGAAAATTTGCAAACTTTATATCAATGAAAAGATAAAAACATCATCTAAAACTTTCATGAAGACCACTTATTCCAATTCAAACTAAATCCATACGACGAGTGGCCTCGAAGCATAGAACACACAAATCTATACTTAATAGCATTTTCAAAACAAAACATATCTTCAGAAATTCATATCTTTCAATCCTGACATCGAAAAATAGCAAACTTTATGCCCACAAAAAGCTATCGACAGGGGCTACAATTTTCATGTTGATCATTTTCTCGAATTTTGCCTAAATAAAAAAGTCAACTTTTTCCTCAAAAAGTCAAACTTCAAGCGAACTTTGACTGATCATAACTCTCACTTCCGATATCGAAAAATGTCAAACTTTATGGCTACAGAAAGCTCTTGACATAAACTACAAGTTTCCAGAAGATCATTTTCTCAAATTCTCCCAAAATCAAAAAGTCAACTCTCAAGTCAAACATTTTATCTCCAAAAGTCAAACTTTCTAAATTCTTCAAATTTTCACACTTTTTCTTTTTAATTCTTGCTATTTAACTTCATTTCAATCAACTCATCCACTTTCTTCTCATAATCCATATAAGTTCACTGAAATATCAAAATCCTCAAAATTAAACAATTCTTTTCTCATAATTTTTTTGTCATCAAATTTCCTTAAATTCATAATTTTCTCACCAATTTCTTTCTCACTTAAATTCATTTTAATATTTCTAATTTTCATCAAAAGTTCAGGGTCCAACAAGAAATGAGTTTGTTTTTAATGTTTGACTGGTGTGGGCACGCCACCCTTGTAGGATGTGCATTTGGATGTCACTTAGGATGTTAGGCTCATGACTTGTGAGGGCAGAGTCCCAAAACTTAGTGAGTAGTACAATACTACTTTAGTATAAGAATAGTTCGAAATTGGGGCCCAACACTTATGGTATTAGAGAATGAAGATGAACCAATGTTGGCTAAGGAGGGTTCTTTCAAACAACCCTATAAGATAATACGTACGCTCAAGTCTTATGATTTTCCACAAGTGTTAGGCTTTGGAAATGGTGTTCAACATAGAAGCACCAACATGGGCCACGACCATGACAGAATCTTGAGCATAGGGCCACAATCGTGAGGGGAATCTGCCATGATTATTATTGGACCCCGTTTTTGGAGCCCAGCATCGGACACTAAAGCATGAGGCTTGGGCTTGGGCTTGGGCTTGGAGGGAAGATTTAGAAGTTGAAAATTTAGAAAAAAAGTCCCTCGGAAGCAAAGGTGGGCATCGCTGTGGCGCAAATTGTTTCGCCGCAGCGTAAAATGACCTTTCGTTGCGGCAAACCCACGATTTAATCTTCGCCGCGGCGAGTAAATGGTCTCGTCGCAGCGAAAGCCTTTTTCCACAGAACCCAAAACTTAAGATTTTCAGCCAGTTTCATCAAAACAACACAACCCAAAATAAACTCAAAAAGCAAACTTAAGCATACACTCAAGCAATCTTCTAAAATCTTATTCTCATGGTAAAATGATTAAATGCAAAGTTTGAAGCTAAAACAATATCAACCATATCTCATTGATAATCAAAAGAAGAGTTTTACAAAGCTTTAATGGCATTTCAAGCCATAATACATCAGTTGAGTTCAAGAACAAAAAATACAAAATACAATTGAACTAATAAAACTTGAAATGTGACTAAAGCCTTGAATTCCAAAAATATAACTTGAAAATACAAAAATATGACAATTCAAAGTGATGCTGTAACTCTTGACCTACTCGATCAATTGCTCATCACCTGAATAGGGGGAGGAGAATGGGAGTGAGCTATAAAGCTTGTGGGTAACAGATTTATAATAAAGAAACATGCAAAACTATTTCAAATCTCATTGCCATTGTACATTTTCGAAACCATAGTAATTTCACATGTAGATATCATTATCTCAAAATGCTTGATTTTCAAACAATTCATGAGCAATTTTAAATCATGTATGCATCAAACATGTTAACAGATCATAAGCACATAAGCAGAGCAGAATGGTTTGGATAAGTCCAGATTCATGACGCACTACACAGGACCATTATATGGGAATGTGTAGCCGTAAAATTCTTAAGGGAGTCCTTGAGGGAGCTCCATGCCATTAGCGGGCAGGCGAGAGAAGCCTATGCTTGGGTCAACGTGCACATGACTGTGCTTGAGGGACTACCACAAACCCACATAACACATATAGTTCAAAATATTGTGAACTTGATGCCCAAAATGGAACATTTTCTTGAAAACTTGCTTTTCATAAACTTGATATCCTTGCAACAATCATTTTCGCAAACATAATTTCATGAACATGTATTCTTTTAAAGAGAAACACTTTTCAAAGTATTTTCATCAATCATCAATACAAATCATGTAGTAAACATATAAAAATTTCACAATTCACTCAAAAAGCAAATAAAGGCAACATTGATGATGCAATTTAAATCATTAAATCTTTCTTGATTTGAAGAAAACAATGAGTGGCTTATTTACTCTATTATAAACGTGTACCCACCTTGAGTTCCTTGCTTATAAACTTTCTTAGGAATGTCTTTCCTCTTATTCCTCTTGCTCCTCTTGCCTCACTTGATTTCCTTAAACAATAACCAATATTCCATTCAATTTGGTGTAGAAATTAGAAAGTCATACTTTAACAATTCGAACTATAACTTATGCTGAAGCAAAAATTCTATGCTCAATTTCCATCCAAAATTTGAGATTCTTAGAGACTGAATTTAGACTTTATTCCTTCATAACATTTGTATCCTTATGTCTCTAGTTTACAACGAATCAAAAATCACCTCATTTGGATATCTATAACAAAAGTTATGCCTAAAATACCAAAACATGTCTTTGCAGGAAACTGGACTTCGCCGCGGCGGAATCAGAAGCTCGTCGCGGCGAATTTGTTGGAGCAGGGTCCTCGCCGCGACAAGGATGCTGGCGAGCGCCGCAACGTGTGAGGCCAAAATCCTCCAAAAACTTGTTTTTCTACATTCTTCAACCATATTCCTCCCATCTTACAAATACAACACATCTAAACCCTAAACCCTAAACCATCTCTTATACTTCATTTCTAAGCTCATTCCAACCCAACATCATTAACAAAACATCAAAATCTATCTTTGATCATTAACCCTAAAAGAGAACACTTTCCTATTGCATTCACTAACACTTTCCACACATGTTAAGCTATATTTGGGTTTCATCTAACCAAAACAAGATGGAATAATGCTAATACTTACTTGTTGAGGCTTCAAAATCTTCAAACTCTTCAAGATTTCCCAAAACCCTAGCTTTTCTCTCTTTTCTTCCTCTCTTCCACGACACTCTCTTCTTTCCCTCTTCTTTTTATTTTTTTTCTTCTAATTTCAACTCCTAATAACCATCAAATGTCCATTATGCCCCTCCATGTAAGCCTTATACCTTTTAACTTTAAGTGATCTTCCAAATTTGCCCTTATACATTTTTACTTCTTCTTTTTCACTTACACCATACTATACCCTAACTTAATCTTAATTTCCCCATTTAATACTTGTAATTCCACCAATCTAAGCAATAAATCCTCCAATCATTGACAAGCTAATTAAACTTTAAACAAAATAATTTATCTAGAAAACCACATAATCAAATCAGTTCATACTTAATAAAATCAATAAAAATTTGCGGCCCAACATTTCTCCCCCTCTTAAAAGATTTTTTCCTCGAAATTATTACCTGAGACATCGAAGAGTTGTGGATACTTCTCCTCCATGGCTTCCAATGACTCCCACGTGGCCTCTTCCACTGAATGGTTTCTCCACAAGACTTTGACTAACTGAACTGTCTTGTTCCTGATGACCTTTTCCTTAGTGTCCAAAATCTCCACTAGAATCTCTTTATAACTCAAATCATCTCTCAACTGAACCTTAGTGGTCTGAATGATATGAGAAGAATCCGATCTATACCTCCTCAGCATGGAGACATTAAAGACATCATGGATCTGAGACAATTCCAGGGGTAACACTAATCTGTAGGCTAGTGGTCCAATCCTCTCAAGAATTTCATAGGGACCCACATATCTTAGACTCAACTTGCCCTTCTTTCCAAACCTCCTTACACCTTTCCAAGGAGACATCTTAAGGAAAACTTTCTCACCGACTTCATACTCCATCTCTTTTCTGTGTGCATCAGTGTAGCTCTTCATTCTATCCTGAGCTGCCTTAAGCCGTTGCTTAGCCAAATTGACTTTATCAACTGTCATCTGAATCAATTATGGTCCTATCAGTTTCCTCTCTCCTTCTTCATCCCAGCATATCGGAGTTCTACACCTTCTTCCATACAATGCTTCATATGGAGCCATCTGAATGCTCAAATGGTACGAATTATTATAAGTAAATTCGACCAATGGCAAATGCTCATCCCAAGCTCCTTTGAAATCCATAACACACGCTCTAAGAATTCCCTCTCAAGTGTCCGAATGGTCCTCTCAGATTGACCATCCATCTGGGGATGAAAAGCAGTGCTAAAATTCGGTCTAGTTCTTAAAGCTTCTTGCAAGCTTCCCCAAAATCTCGAAGTAAACCGAGGTTCTCTATCGGAAACTATGGAATCTGGAATCCCATGTAATCTCACTATCTCATCAATGTACTTCTTTGCTAGCACATGCAAAGAATCAGTCTGTTTAATTGCCAAAAAATGGGTTGCCTTCGTCAACCGATCCACAATAACCCATATGGCATCATGCTTCCTACTGGTCTTGGGCAAACCCATCAAAAAATCCATGGTTACCCTTTTGCCACTTCCACTCAGGAATCGACAATGGCCTTAACTTGCCTGAGGGTGCATGGTGTTCAGGCTTGACGTGCTGACACACTAGACACTTACTTACATACTCTGCTACATCCCTCTTCATGCCCTTCCACAAGAAATGCTCTCTCAAATCCCTGTACATCCTGGTGCTACCTGGGTGCATGGCATAAGGCGCATTGTGTGCCTCATCCAAAATCTCATCCTTCATCTCCTTGACATCTGGAATACAAAGTCTATTTCTTACTTTCATGAGCCCATCATCTCTCACTACTGCTTTAGAATTCTTGCCATTCTGAATTTCTTCTCGAAACTTGCTTAATTCTGCATCCAGTGCCTGTAACTCCCTAATCTTATTCCTGAGTATTGGCCTCACTCTGAAGTTAGCTAGAAGGCAATTTGGTTCCTCCTGCTTCAAGCTTATCTTAAGATTGGCCATCTCTTCCAATAGAGGTAGATAAACTGTCCGAACATGGGCTATTGAGGATTTCCTACTCAAAGCATCTTCCACTACTGCTGGACCAATGGTGGTTGACAAATTAAATCCCACTTATGTTTTGATAATAATAAAATGTATAGAATTGGTTAAGAAATTGTTTCAGGTATTTTGGGATTGATATTCAATAAAAGAATTGTGCAAATCAAGATAGCATTAATCTTTGATGGGAAAGAGATTAATCATTGTGGAATCAAGATGGAAATTACCTTAAACGTGCAAGAGATATTCAAGGATGAAGATTATGGATAAGGAACTTCAAAGATATGTATCCCAAAAATTAAAGATCAAGATTTCATGCAATATAATCGTTGAAGCCAACATATGTCGACTTGCACATCATAAGTCGACTTATATATCAAGTGAGAACAACATAAGTCGAATAGAACATCATAAGTCGACTGATATATGAAGATCTGTCAACACAAGTCGACTAATAGTCCATAAGTCGACTTATCGAAGGAAACAAGTCGACTTACACAGCATAAGTCGACTTATTGAAGAGTGGAGATGAAATTTTACGTAAGTCGTTCATACAAGTCGACTTATACACTCAACAAGTCGACTTATGAGTACAGCGAACAGACTGCAATTGTTCAATTTGCTACAAATGGAAAGGAGGATATTAAGGAACGGTCATATCAATTATGCAACGACTAGAAAGGCTTCCAATAGCTATTTTCTTCAAGTATAAAGAGTGGATGATTGATGAAAAGTGGACGGATGTTCCATAAGTGAAAATACTCTTCTATTGCTCCAAAATTGCTCATTATTGTTCTTATCTTGTTACACAATTGTATTGAGCATTTGTTCTTCAATCTTTATATTATTTCTCTTACAATTTGAGTGACAAGTGAAAAGTCACTTGTGAGGTAGGATTTGTTGTTGGGCCCGGGCCCCGTACGTCCGAATCCCCGAGGGAGGGCCCCTCGGGTCGCCCCGACGTCGGGCGCTCCATATACCGTCGGACCCGATCCCAACATCCATACAAAGACATATTCGAATCACACATACATAAACATATACTCATACATACCATCGCATGCATTCTCAACATGCATTTCCATATCTCAAATTCATAAAACATATGTCATTCTCATTCGAAGAAATGCAACAGTATTCTCAAATGCAGCGTAATACAAAGTAAAATGAAATTTCAAAATACAAAAGATGCTCCATGATAAAATGCTCGGAGGGCCAATCCAAATTACTAACTTAAGGCAAAGCTCTAATTAGTGGAAGTTTCGATGCCTCGCCAAGTCAACTATCGTCTCGATCCGCACCGAGGAGGGAGAGTAATGGGGTGAGCTGCGAAGCTCAGTGGCATATACGTTTATAGCCATTGGCAACGAGCCACACAATCAAGCAATATATATATATATATATATACATATCACTAGCAAATCATAAGTCATCAATTCAATTCACATTCAATCAAGATATGTCAAGCAATTTCTATTTCTTATCACATCAATCATTATGCAACAAATCTATCAAATCCATCATATCTTATGCTCATCAAATCCATCGTATGCACAAACAAATGGCTCGAGAGTTCAGTAATCCATCCGGATAACCCAAGGTAAATCCAGAATCCATCCGAGTCCGATTTCTCAAGGATCTCGTTGCCTGGCGGGCAGCCGGAGAAGGCTTTCAAAATGTCAACGCACGTGACTCCATCCGTAACTCTCTTACCCAAACAAAGCACATAATCCATTCGAATCATGCTCAAAGCATATCATAATTTCCATTCTTTCCATTCTTTCCATTGCCATAAAGGCCCATTAATCCATGCATAATTATGATCAAAGCATATTCAGCATCTCTCATGCAATTCAATACAAATAATGTCAGATAACGCAAGCAAGCACACATCATGCAATTGCCCATACACACAATAACGATAAACATATTACCCACCTAGTATCGCTGAGTATCAGACTCACTGTTGTCCTTCCTCTCGCGATTGGGTCAAATCAGCTTGGTTCCCTATAATAAACCAAGTTTCCACACAATTAATATCTATAGCAATTATTTAATAAAGCTTGAAAAGCAAAAAGGTAAAGCGTTAAAAGTCTCCATCCGATTCCCATCTAAATTCCCGAACTTTTCGAAACAATTCTTGAATTTCCCTTCTTCATACAACTTGTAGTCCTTAATTTCTAGATCACAACGAATCCAAGATCACCTCATTCGGATATCTACACCAAAAGATATCCCTAACAATATAAACATCTCAATTTCGGAAACAAGGGGCTTCGCCGCAACGAAGGGACGCTGTCATGACGAAGGACCACCTCGTCATGGGCGATAGCCATGGGCGGTTAAGGCTCGCCGCGAACCAAACGTCGCACGTCGCGACGTCTCCCTTCGCACGTCGCGACGTCTACAGCATTTCACATGCCGCGATGAATAATCGTAAAATTATTTACACGTCGCGACGTGGCTCCCTTCTTCGTTCGCCGCGGCGTGTTCATACGCACGTCGCGACGTCTGGGTCGAGGAACATGACTCCGAACCCAAATTTCTGCAGATTTCAACTGCTAATCTGTTCCAAACTCAAATGCAACACACCTAAGACATAGATCCATACTTCTACTCCATTTCTAACTCATTCTAAGCTTCAGATTCATCCTAAAATCATCAATCTAAGGATTTTCCCCAATTTCCCACTCAAAACCCTAAACCGTCGATTCTCCTCTCAATCCCAACTATCTCAACATTTAATCCAAACGAAAACATGATAGGAAGGTCGTAAACTTACCGATTGAAGCTTTAAAATCGTCAAAACCACTGAAATCGCAAACTCTTTCTTCTTCTCTTCTTCCTCCTCACCGACGACGTTCTTCTCCCTCTTTCTCTTCTCTATTTCTTTTCTATTTCTATTTCTAAGTCTTTCTTTTCCTTTCTCTTTTCTTATCCTCTCCTTTAAACCCTAAGGGCATGGGCCCTTCCAAAAAAAAACCAAGGCCCAACACAATCTAATCAAACTAAGGCAAAATCACAATTATCACAATTCATGCTTAATAAGATCATAAGAAGAAAAAAAATTCGGGGTCTAACATTTGTGCCGGAAAACAAATCAGTTGTAAAGGTAGCTTGAGCTAAAAATCAAGTAGTATTGGTAGGATTTGTGCCAGAAGACAAATCATTTGTAAAGGTAGGTTGAGCCGGAAATCAAGTGGTGTTGGTAGGATTTGTGCCAGAAGACAAATCAAGTGTAAAGGTAGCTTGAGTCGGAAATCAAACGATATTGTAAGAGTTCACACTGAACTACAAAGAGTGTAATAAAGTGGTTTGCAAAATCCTAAGTGGGAGCTTAGGTAGAGGACGTAGGTTTTAGCACCGAACCTCTATAAAAATAGTGCTTGCTCTTCTTCCCTACTCTTTACATTTAAATTTGTTTAAATTATTATTGTGTGAATTAACTTTTGATTTTATTGTAGAACTTTAAAAAAAAGGTTTAAAGATCTATTCAACCCCCCCTTCTAGATCGTTTACAATTAGTATCAGAGCAGAAAAATCCAGGGATGGCGCTAAGCTTGACACACAATAAACTAGCGGAAGAAGGTAATACAAATTATCGTCCTCCTTTGTTTAATGGTACTAACTATTCTTCTTGGAAAAATCCGATGAAGTATCATATTATAAGCTTGGGAGTGGAGTATTGGAAGATCATCATCTTCGGTCCACATGTTCCATTGAAAGAAAATGGCGAGGTGAAAATGGAGCTAGAATATGATGACAATGATTGGAAGCAAGCTTACATCAACGCAAAAGCAATGAAAATGATATATTGTGCCCTCACCGTTGAAGAGAGAAATCGAGTGAACACGTGTACAAGTGCTAAAGAAATGTGGGAAAGACTACGCATCACTCATGAAGGAACCAATCAAGTTCGAGAGATAAAGATTAACATGCTTCTCCATGACTATGAAATGTTTGTCATGAAGGAAGGTGAGTCTATTTTCACTATGCTTGATCGTTTTGCAGAAATCATAAATGAATTAGGCAACCTTGGAAAGCATATGACGGATAGCGAGAAGGTGAAGAAAATTCTTCACTCACTACCGAAAGAATGGGACTCACAAGTCACCGCTATTATAGAGTCCAAGGATCTCAATCATTTGGAATTCAACGCCTTGGTGGGATCACTCATCAACTATGAGATCATTCTCAAATTGAGAGGAGGTAGAGGTAAGTCACAAAAGTCAATTACTTTAAAAGCTAATATTTCTTCTCTTGATGAAAGTGATGAAGAAATAGATGAAGAGGAGGAAGACGAAGAAATAGCAATGTACGCCAGAAATTTGAGAAAATTCAAAGGACTTCTCAAAAATCGGAGGAAGGAATTAAATGGTGGAAGAAATGGAGAAAGGAAGAAATTTTCCATGGAAAGAAGATCCAAGGGTTATGAAGAAAAGAAAAGCAATGAAGAATGTTGGAAATGTGGAAAAAAGGGACATCTTGCAAGAGAATGCAAAAGCTCATCCTTCACAACACATTTTCAGAAAAATGACAGATATGACAAAGAAAAAAAGAAGGCTAGCCTAGTAGCCACTTGGAGTGATGATGAGGAAGCATACCAAAGTAATGATGAAAACAACTTGGCACTTACGACAAATAGCTCATCAACAAGTGATGATGAAGATGAGGTAACTTTCACTGATCAAGATCTTAGAGATTCCTTTAATGCTTTACAAATTGATTTTGAAGAATCTATTGAAATCAACAAGAAATTAAGAAAGAAAATAAGGGAATTAGTTGCTGAAAATTATGCTTTACATGAGACTATTGATGATTTGGATAGTCCAAAGGAAGATCATTCTGCATGTCTTGTTGAAAAGGAAAATCTTATTTGTGAGCTTGAAAGACTTAGAAAGGAATTTTCATATGTGGTTGGAAAATTTGCTAATGGGAATGAAAAGTTTGAAAACATATTATCCTTGCAAAGATATTCAATTTCTAAACATGGATTAGGATATGATCCCTTTAATAGAGATTGTTCATTGATCTCAAATTCATTAAGGATGGAAAAGTTGCTCAATGTGCTAGATGTTTGAAAGATGGTCATACAGAACTTGTATGTAAAAGTATTAGGAGATGTATCAATGTTAAGAAAATTTGGGTGATTAAAGGTATAACACCTCCTAATGTGGTTTATATGACTAACCAAAATGGACCCCAGATGGCTTGGGTACCAATGAGAAGAAAGGATGTTTCAGTTGTAGGTACAAGCAAGGAATGAAAACCAACCAAGCACATGGTACATTGATAGTGGATGTTCAAGGCATATGAGTGGAGACAAGACTTTATTTGCAGAAATTAAACCAAAAAAAAAACAAGGATATGTCACATTTGGAGACAACAATAAAGGTAAAGTCATTGGTGTTGGTAAAGTGGGTAAGGAACCTCTACCTACCATTGACATTATTTTGCTTGTTGATGGCTTGAAGCTAAGTGTTTCTCAATTATACTTGTTTTCTTTTTGTGCTCTTTCTAATTTGCATGGTTAAGAAAGATGATCATATTGCTTTCATTAGTTTGAAACATGGTAATACATATATTGTTGATTGTCTTGTTGACTATTGCATCAAGAGATAAGGTGTTTAAATGCTTCAGTCGAGTATTATAGCCATAGTCAACTAATACACACTCTCTTCTACTTTGAGATTTCTTCATGATGATGATGTTTCTCCACCATGATGGTTTTTGTATCTAGCCAAGACCAACATTTCATATTACTTGTATTTGCTTGTTTCTTGAGACTATTTGTGTTTGATGACTTGTTTCTTTATTTAATGTGATTGCGATATTTCATCTATTGTTGGTTTGTATTAGTTGTTTTGATTATGAAAAAAAGGGGGAGAAAATGAGAAATTGGATATTCTTTAGTTACTTGATTAAGGGGGAGTATGTGATAATTGTATTTAATTTAAGTCTATCATGATTTCAAATTAATTTTATGAATTTGATCTTACAAGGTTATTAAATTCAATGATTTATATGATTGAGGGGGAGACTTCTAACCAAAATGACAAGGTATAAAAACCTTGATCAATGTTTCTTTGTTTTCATTTCTTAAACAATTTCTAAGTGTTTTGTCATTATCAAAAAGGGGGAGATTGTTGGACCAATGGTGGTTGACAAATTAAATCCCACTTATGTTTTGATAATAATAAAATGTATAGAATTGGTTAAGAAATTGTTTCAGGTATTTTCGGATTGATATTCAATAAAAGAATTGTGCAAATCAAGATAGCATTAATCTTTGATGGGAAAGAGATTAATCATTGTGGAATCAAGATGGAAATTACCTTAAACGTGCAAGAGATATTCAAGGATGAAGATTATAGATAAGGAACTTCAAAGATATGTATCCCAACAATTAAAGATCAAGATTTTATGCAATATAATCGTTGAAGCCAACATAAGTCGACTTGCACATCATAAGTCGACTTATATATCAAGTGAGAACAACATAAGTCGACTAGAACATCATAAGTCGACTGATATATAAAGATCTGTCAACACAAGTCGAATAATAGTCCATAAGTCAACTTATCGAAGGACACAAGTCGACTTACACAGCATAAGTCGACTTATTGAGGAGCGGAGATGAAATTTTGCGTAAGTCGTTCACACAAGTCGACTTATACACTCGACAAGTCGACTTATGAGTACAGCGAACAGACTCCAACGATTCAATTAGCTACAAATGGAAAGTAGGATATTAAGGAACGGTCATATCAATTATACAACGGCTAGAAAGGCTTCCAATAGCTATTTTCTTCAAGTATAAAGAGTAGATGATTGATGAAGAGTGGACGGATGTTCCATAAGTGAAAATACTCTTATATTGCTCCAAAATTGCTCATTATTGTTCTTATCTTGTTACACAATTGTATTGAGCATTTGTTCTTCAATCTTTATATTATTTCTCTTACAATTTGAGTGACTAGTGAAAAGTCACTTGTGAGGTAGGATTTGTGCCGGAAAACAAATCGGTTGTAAAGGTAGCATGAGCCGGAAATCAAGTGGTATTGGTAGGATTTATGCCGGAAGACAAATCATTTGTAAAGGTAGCTTGAGCCAGAAATCAAGTGGTGTTGGTAGGATTTGTGCCGGAAGAAAAATCAAGTGTAAAGGTATCTTGAGCCGGAAATCAAGCGATATTGTAAGAGTTCACACTGAACTACAAAGTGTGTAATAAAGTGGTTTGCAAAATCCTAAGTGGGAGCTTAGGTAGAGGACGTAGGTCTTCACACCGAACCTCTATAAAAACAGTGTTTGCTCTTCTTCCCTACTCTTTACATTTAAATTTGTTTAAATTATTATTGTGTGAATTAACTTCTGATTTTATTGTAGAACTTTAAGAAAAAGGCTTAAAGATCTATTCAACCCCCCCCCCTTCTAGATCGTTTACAACTACATTTGCCTTCCCTGGATAGTACTCAATCAGCAAGTCATAATCCTTAAGCAACTCAATCCACATTCTCTGTCTCAAATTCAGTTCTTTCTGGCTTAGTAAGTACTTGAGACTCTTATGATCAGTAAAGATCCTCGTCTGAACCCCATATAGATAATGCCTCTAAATTTTCAAGGCAAAGATCATTGCTGCCAATTCCAAATCATGGGTCGGATAATTCAACTCATAAGGCTTCAGTTCCCGTGAAGCATAAGCTATCACCCTGTCTCCCTGCATCAATACACAACCTAGACCCTTCCTCGAAGCATCACTATACATTGTATACCCCTCATCTCCAATAGGCAGAATCAAAATTGGAGCACTTATTAATCTGTGCTTGAGCTCCTCAAAGCTCTTCTAGCATTCATCACTCCAGATAAACTTCTGATTCTTCCTCAATAACTTAGTCATCAGAGCAGCTATCATGGAGAATCCTTCCACAAACCTCCTGTAATAACCTACCAGACCCATAAAACTCCTCACCTTTGTCACTGTCTTAGGTGCATGCCAATTCACCACTGCTTCAACTTTCCTTGGATCAACATGTACACCATCTTGCGAAATCACATGTCCAAGGAATGTCACCTCATGAAGCCAAAACTCACACTTGCTGAACTTAGCATAAAACTCCTTCTCCCTCAGTGTCTGCAATACAGTCCTGAGATGCTCCTCATGTTCTTCTTCACTCTTGGAATACACACCAGAATGTCATCTATAAACACTATGACAAACTGATCCAAATACTCCTTAAAGACCCTATTCATAAGATCCATGAAAGCAGCTAGAGCATTGGTCAAATCAAATGGCATGACTAAAAACTCATAATGTCCATACCGAGTCCTGAAGGCTGTCTTGCTTACATTAGACTCCTTGATTCTGAGCTGATGATAGCCTGACCTGAGATCAATTTTGGAGAAGACCCTTGCTCCCTGCAGCTGGTCAAACAAATCATCTATCCGTGGCAGAGGATACTTATTCTTAATTGTCACCTTGTTGAGTCTCCGATAGTCAATACACATCAACCATGTTCCATCTTTTTTCTTGACAAACAGAACTGGTGCTCCCCAAGGTGACGAACTCGATCTAACATGCCCCTTCTGTAACAGTTCCTCCAACTGTTCCTTAAGCTCCCTCAACTCAGCTGGAGCCATCTTATAAGGCGATACTGAAATAGGTGCAGTTCTGGGAATCAAATCAATGGCAAACTCGATTTCCCTCATCAGTGGAAAACCTGGTAATTCCTCTGGGAACACATCTGGAAACTCCCTCACAATCGAAAAATCATCTAACTTCCTTTCATTCACATCGGTATCCACAACATGTGCCAAAAAGGCTTCACATCCCTTACCCATCATTCTATTAGCTAGTAAGGTCAAAATAATTCTTGGCGATGGTGTTTTTCTGTCTGCTCTGAAAATCACCTTCTCACCATTGCCCAAATCAAATTCCACCTCTTTCAGGCCACAATCTAGCTTCTCCAAATTTTTCTCCATAGCATCCATTCCCAATATAACATCTAACCCTTTTAGTTCTAGAGGTAGTAAGTCCACTACCAATCTAGCACCATCAATGAAGAGTTCACAACCCTTATATACCTTACGGATCACCACATTCCTCCCTAGAGGAGTACTAACTAGCAAAGGATTATCCAAAGGCACTGAGTTCATGCCATGCAATGATATGCTTGCAAAAATAAAAGAATGCGTGGAACCAGAATCAATTAAAACATATATTGCTGAATCAAACAATTGACCCATACCCGTGACAACCTCAGGTGCAGCTGCAGCTTCCTCCCTAGTCATGGAAAACACCCTTGCCTGTGCCTGACCCCTTGGCCTTTCTGGAGGAATAGCCTTCCTTGTAGTTCCAGAACTGCTTACCTCAGTGACTAACCTGGTTCCCACTGTTTCTACTCGCCTCGGGGCTTGAAACTGTGACCCCTCTTGTCTCGGTACCTGTGGACAATCCCTGATCATATGTCCCTTCTCTCCACATCGAAAACAGGCTCTAAGTAACTTGAAGCACTCTCCTTGGTGAAGTTTCCCACAATGCTCACATTGGGGGTTTGTGTACCTACTCCTTCATGCTCTTCCAGTGCCTCCCACATTAGAGGTTTGCCCTAATACTGCCTTTACCTGCTTGTTCCTGGTAGAGCCACTGCTACCCACTTCACTCTGTGTGTGATAACTCCTTGTGCTCCTCTCAGGCATTGGAGCACTCGTTCCTTTCTTAGAAGACTGCTCCTTGTTCTTCCTCTTCCTGCTTACTTCATTTCTTATATTTTCCAATTTTTCAGCCTGGAGTGCAGCATCCACCAATTGTTGGTAGTCACAGAAGTTGTGGATCAAAACTTTCTCCTTGATCCCCAAATGAAGACCTCCCTCAAACTTACGGCATTTATCTCCCTCAGTCGCCACAATGTTGGCTACATATCGAGAAAGCTGTGTGAACTTCAAATCATACTCGCTCACACTCATGTCCCTCTGTGTGAGGTTCAGAAATTCCCTGGCCTTCTCTTGTACATAACCCTGGAGAGGTACTTCTTCCTGAACACTTCCACAAAGTCTCTCCATATCAGTACCGTTGGCATGACCTGACTGTGAGGCACTGATTCCCACCAATGCAGTGCGTCTCCCTGTAACAAACTAACTGCATAGTCTAACTTCTCCTCATCTGAGCACTTCATCTGAAATGGAACCCTCTCGGTCCTCTTCAACCAGGCTTCAACCTCTTCTGGATTCATCGTTCCATTGAAATCCAAAGCCCCAAACTTACGGAGCTTGTCATACTGTCCACTCCTGTCTACTGGAGCTTGCATCGGAACCTGAGACCTTTGGCCCATTGCATACGTGAAAGCCTAAGCAAAGGCTTGAAAGAAACTCGGATCCATGGGATTTGCTTGAGGCATTGGAGAAGGAGGTGGAGGCACTTCTTGTTGCAAACTAGGTGCCTCAGAATTCGAAGCAGAATGTGTCCCATCATCTTGTAGGACATAGGATTCATCCGTGCTCTCTTGGCGAGAATGAGATCGAGTCATAACTCCTCGAGTTCTCTTTCGAGGCGGCATTTTCACTCCTTCCATATAGAACCATTAAAAACCTTTAGTTCAAGCAAAAAAATAGTCAAAGTATGTAAAAATAGTTCAAATCATATAAAACAATTCAAATTGTGTACAACAATTTAAAACAATGCAAGTTATTCATTTAAAACAATGCAATGCAAACCTGCACCTAAACCTAGTCGCTCTGATACCACAACATGTTGGACCCCATTTCCAGAGCCCAACATCGGACACTGAAGAATGAGGCTTAGGCTTGGGCTTGGAGGGAAGATTTAGAAGTTGAAAATTTAGAAGAAAAGTCCCTCGGAAGCAAGGTGGGCATCGTCGCGGTGCAAATTGTTTCGCCGCGACGAAACCTTTCGGGAACATACGCCACGGCGAGCAAATGGCCTTTCACCTTGGCGAACCCGGGATTTAATCTTCACCGTGGCGAGCAAATGGTCTCGTCGCGGTGAAAGCCTTTTTCCACAGAACCCAAAACTTAAGATTTTCAGCCATTTTCTTAAAAATAACACAACCCAAAATAAACTCAAAAAACAAACTTAATTATAAACTCAAGCAATCTTCTAAAATCTTATTCTCATGGTAAAATGATTCAAGGAAAAAGTTTGAAGCTAAAACAATATCAACCATATCTCATTGAAAATCAAAAGAAGAGTTTTACAAAGCTTTAATGGAATTTCAAGCCATAATACATCAGTTGAGTTCAAGAACAAAAAATACAAAATATACTTGAACTAATAAAACTTGAAATGTGACTAAGCCTTGAATTCCAAAAATATAACTTGAAAATACAAAAATATGACAATTCGGAGTGAAGCCGTAACTCTTGACCTACTCGATCTCTTACTCATCACCTGAATAGGGGGAGGAGAATGGGGGTGAGCTATAAAGCTCGTGGGTAACAGATTTATAATAAAGAAACATACAAAACTATTTCAAATCTCATTGCCATTGTACATTTTCGAAACCATAGTAATTTCACATGTAGATATCATCATCTCAAAATGCTTGATTTTCAAACAATTCATGAGCAATTTTAAATCATGTATGCATCAAACATGTTAACAGATCATAAGCACATAAACACAGCAGAATGGTTTGGGTAAGTCCAGATTCATGAAGCACTACACATTCCCATATAATGGTCCTGTGTAGCCGTAAAATTCTTGAGGGAGTTTTTGAGGGAGCTCCATGCCACAAGCGGGCAGGCGGGAGAAGCCTATACTTAGGTCAACGTGCACGTGACGGTTCTTAAGGGACTACCACAAACCCACATAACAAATATAGTTCAAAATCTTGTGAACTTGTTGCCGAAAATGGCACATTTTCTTGAAAACTTGCTTTTCATAAACTTGACATCCTTGCAACAATCATTTTCGCAAACGTAATTTCATGAACATGTATTCTTTTAAAGAGAAACCTTTTTCAAAGTATTTTCATCAATCATCAATACAAATCACGTAGTAAACATATAAAAATTTCATAATTCACTCAAAAATTAAATAAAGGCAACATTGATGATGCAATTTAAATCATTAAATCTTTCTTGATTTGAAGAAAACAATGAGTGGCTTATTTACTCTGATATAAACGTGTACCCACCTTGAGTTCCTTGCTTATAAACTTCCTTAGGAATGTATTTCCTCTTGTTCCTCTTGCTCCTCTTGCCTCACTTAATTTCCTTAAATAATAACCAATATTCCATTCAATTTGGTTTAGAAATCGGAAAGTCATACTTTAACAATTCGAACTATAACTTATGCTGAAGCAAAAATTCTATGCTCAACTTCCATCCAAATTTTGAGATTCTTAGAGACTGAATTTAGACTTTATTCCTTCATAACATTTGTATCCTTATGTCTCTAGCTTACAACGAATGAAAAATCAGTTCATTTGGATATCAATAACAAAAGTTATACCGAAAATACCAAAACATGTCTGTACAGGAAACTGGACTTCGCCATAGCGGAATCAGAAGCTCTCCGCGACGAATTTGTTGGTCCAGGGTCCTCGCAGCGACGAGAATGCTGGCGTGCGCCGCAACTTGCGAGGCCAAAATCCTCCGAAAACCTATTTTTTCCACATTCTTCAACCATATTCCTCCCATCTTTCAAATACAACACATCTAAACCCTAAACCCTAAACCATCTCTTATACTTCATTTCTAAGCTCATTCCAACCCAATATCATTAACAAAACATCAAAATCTATCTTTGATCATTAACCCTAAAAGAGAACACTTTCCTATTGCATTCACTAACACTTTCCACACATGTTAAGTTATATTTGGGTTTCATCTAACCAAAACAAGATGGAATAATGCTAATACTTACTTGTTGAGGCTTCAAAATCTTCAAACTCTTCAAGATTTCCCAAAACCCTAGCTTTTCTCTCTTTTCTTCCTCTCTTCCACGACACTCTCTTCTTTCCCTCTTCTTTTTATTTTTCTTCTTCTAATTTCCACTCCTAATAACCAACAAATGTCCATTATGCCCCTCCATGTAAGCCTTATACCTTTTAACCTTAAGTGATCTTCCAATTTTTCCCTTATACATTTTTACTTCTTCTTTTTCACTTACACCATACTATACCCTAACTTAATCTTAATTTCTCCATTTAATACTTCCAATTCCACCAATCTAAGCAATAAATCCTCCAATCATTGACATGCTAATTAAACTTTAAACAAAATAATTTATCTAGAAAAACCACATAATCAAATCAGTTCATACTTAATAAAATCAATAAAAATTTGGGGCCCAACAATTATGATAGAGTGTCAAAAACTAGCCACGATCGCGTCACTAAGGGCCACGATTGTAGCCTGTGCATAGACAGATGTAGGATCTGTGACAACCCATTACTTGTGGGAGGGTTAGAATAGTAAATGTGAGTGATTAATGAGATTTAGAGATGCATTTCTATGTTCATGCATAAAAATGCCATGCACTTATACGTGAATAGTGAATGTATTTGCACATGAAAATAATTGTACATGCATTCATGAATAATTCCGGGTATAATTGGATTGATCTATAAATTTTTAGAGTTATGGATGTTTTTACATTGAAAATATTAGTGATTGGTGGAAATATCGTATTTGTATATGTTGGTGAAATTAGGAGTTACCTTTGAAATTTATGGAGTATTGAGAAAGATATTTATAATAGGGAACAAGAAATTACAAGAAGCTTTGGAGATAGTTAGATTGTAAAGATGACAGTCAAGGAAGTTAGTTTTTAAAAAAAACTAAGTTAGAACTTGGGTATTAGATAAGTGACAAGTGTCACTTAGGTTTTTGTACTCTTGCTAGAACTAGGTTCTTTGAGAGTTGACAAGTTACGTCTTGTCTAAGTCCCTTCTTTATTATCATCTTTTTCAAACTTCCTTTTGAAACCCAGAGTTTTTCCACCAAATACTTTCTAAGAGACTTCTGTGTTTTTCCTTTCCTTCACCAAACCTACTTTGCCATTTATGTCTTCTACCCCGAGAAAAAAACCAGAAGCTGGTCATTGTGCTCAGTGGAGTGCATAAAACGTGTGAAGTTTAGGGCTTAAAGATTTTGGAGTTTTTAGCAGGTAAGTGGTGAAGAAATCCTTTAGAGTTGGGGATTTGTGAAATAAAGTTGATAAATTACTATCATCTGCATGAAAAATGACATTTTCGTATTTGTTCATAAATATTGGATAGTTAGGAAGAAATAAATTCAGTTATAGTGTTAAATTAGTTTTTGAAAAAAAATTTGGCGTTTTGGTGTTGTAAAATATTGAAAGTTTGAAAATCTAGAAAATGTTCACTGAATACACTTCAGTCTTTTATCTATAACATTTTCTATAGTTGTCTAAACGAGATGATTCTTGATTTTAATTAAACTAGAGACATATGGCTACATTTTGTATGAAGACATCGAATTTCAATTCTATCTCTAAAAGTCTCAAAATTTCATGAAGTTATGAAGTTGGTCTAGTATGTTGCTGTGTGTATGAGAAGATAGAAATGAGACAGAAAAAAATGAGATGGAAAAAAATGAGACGATAGAAATGAGACAGAAGAAAATGAGACGGAAGAAAGTGAGACGATAGAAATGAGACGATGGAAATGAGATAAAAGGAAAGTGAGACGATGCAAAAGTGAGACTATACAGAAGATAGAATATAGAATTGGCCTTTAAGGTCTTCATAAAAGTTGTATATTTGGAAGTCCTCTTTCCAATAGTCTAAAAATGAAGTCAATCTGACATCTGTAGTGAGAGTTATAGCAATTGTGCCAAGACATGTACAACACGAGTAAAGATATGAACATGTTGGATTCTTTTGGCCATAACTTTTTCTCTAGACCTCCAAATGACTTGATTCTTGAACCATTAGATTCATAAGACGTTGATATACATCTCCACCAAGAAACATAGATATTTGTAATGATTGGGGAAATATTGAGGGAAAAGAGTGGGACAGATACAGTGAGTGTGTTCTTCAATAATATGAACTGGTGTTATCTCACTAAATATACTTCAATATTTTGATGATATTTTGATCCGTAGGATTCCAATTGAGGTGATTTCTTATTTAGAGTAAACTAGAGAAATAGGGTTGAAAATCTCATAAGAAGCTTAATCTTGATTCAGTTTTTAAGGTGTTCAATTTCTTAATGGAAGTTGTATATAGAAAACTATTTGATTAAGAACAGTCCAAAAATACCTGAGGTATATCTTCCAAATTACTAAACCAAATTGAGTGATCTTGGTGTCAATGGAAAAATAAGACTTAGGGGAACACTTTTCTAGAAGAGAGTATGACCAAATTACCTCAATTTCACCTTCTGATTGTATGTGAACAGTAGACCCAAAAGGGTGTTTTGGAAAGTCTGAAAGTAAGCCAGTGAGTAATGAATTGAGTTTTCAATGGTTTTAGTGAGGCACAAACCTAAGTGTTGTTATACTTAGATGAGTTTTGGTATGGGGATAGTGTTGTGAAGAATTCTTTGGAGTGATACCTGAGATTATCATGGACATGCATGAAGTAAATCACACGTTAATATATTGAGTAATAATATGACCAAGATACACAAGAAGGGGGGTTGAATTGTGATAAACTTTTCTTTAATCCCTTCAATAACAATTGCTTGTTCTTTCAGAAAACTTATCGTAAATCAATTCTTAACTAGTTTGAAAAACTTTGTTAATAATGAAAACTACGATTTAAGAAAAGTAAGAGTTAGAGAGAGAAACACAGCAATTTTATTCTGGTTCACCCCAAACCGTGGGCTACGTCCAGTCCTCAGATATTCTTCTGAGATTTTCACTATCTCCAAACTGATTACAAGTATTCTTTAGACTGAGCCTCTTCAGGTCTCTTAACAACAAGTATTCTTTTACTCTTAGCCTCTTCAGTTATCTCTAGCACTTTTCAAAATGAAAACTCGATAAAGAGCTTTTACAAAGAGTTGCTCTTCACAATATACACTCGAAAATAGTTCGCAATTTTTCTCTCGGATAGATGATATTGAATACACAGAGTTTCATTCACTTTTTCCAAAAGTTATTTCTTCTTCAATCTCGACTCTTATTTATAGTGAACTTCAATCGTTTTTGACTATCTCTTTTGAATCTTTAAAGAACGGTTATTCAGTTTAGCTCCGTAACCGTCTTAAACTGATGTTTCTTTCTTCCGTCTTATTTTCATATCGTCTGCTTTTTGTCTTCGTAAAGCTTCCGTCTGCTTTTTGTATCGTCTGCTTTTTCTTCCGTTTGTTTTTCTTCCGTCTGCTTTTCTTCCGTCTGCTTTTTGTCTTCGTAAAACTTCCGTCTGTTTTTCTTCCATCTGCTTTTGTATTCGTAAAGCTTCCGTCTGTTTTTCTTCCGTCTGCTTTTGTATTCGTAAAGCTTCAAATCGCTTTTGTATCGCTCGCTTTTTCTTCCGTCTGTTTTTCTTCCGTATATTTCTCTTTGTTTATTATCAAAATTAATTAATACGTGAAGTCCGGTTTGACTTAACATTCTCCCCTTTTGATAATAACAAATACTTGTGAGAAATATGAAAGTATCATATACTTGTGAATTATCTGAAGTATTGAGATAAAAAATTATCTTCATCCTTCCAAATGATTTCTTCCTTCTCCTTCTCTCTTCCTTCTCCCCTATTTGTTATTGATCAAAAATTATTTTCCAATCTGCTTCACCAACTTTTCAGCATCTTCTTAATCTTCTTCATATCTTTATCAAGCTTCCAACATGCTTCTTTAGAGTTGATGATTCATCTGCGGTCGAGGGTTGTCCTTAACAACTTGCTTTTCAACGATAGCCACCGTTGTTGTATAAGCTTCCTTGTTAAAGACATTTGGTTCAATGATTTGCGAAGAGGAGGAGGAACAAATACATCTTGTTCATTGATATCAAGATCATAGGAATCTCTTATTCGTTGAAAAGTGCGTCAAACCATGGCATAGCTTCAGAATTGAAGTGATCTCCCACAGAGGTCGATTTCGCAATGTTACGTATTATAGTAAAACAACATTCGAGTTGCCAATCGAATGAACAATCTTGACCCATTCGATATTGCCTCCTGTGGATCATCTGCTGTTGCCTTAGTTAGACTTGGTCCTGGATCTTGATACACGCAGATGGACTTACCACTCCTTTTCTCCTTACATGCGCATCAATCAATTTCTATGCCTCTTCAACTCGATCGCAGACATGTCATCCAATACTAGCTCAGGTTGAACTTTCAGCTTTAGCTTCTCATAATTGAGTTCAACAAAATTTGGTGGTTGAAGATCGGTACCACCTTGATTATTGTCTTTTCAAGATAGATAAGAAGTGATACGCTCTCCAAATGGCTCTGGTGGATATGGTTCTCTCCCAACTCTCTTCAGTTGATCATAGAAATTTTTGTAACCCCTATCCAACAGATGAGAAAAGTCATTATCATATTCTACATATTTGAAGAATGCTTTGACAAATCTCTTGGGTTTGTCTCTGATGATGACTGACTTGGTCTTCTTCTCCTCTCTTACAACCAATCTATGTTCCCATCTTTCTCTTTGAAAAGTTAAATACTTGGATGGAACATTAGTCATCACACTTACAACTTTTGAAGTAGCCTTTTGTCCCAAAACATGTCTAGCAACTTGTTTATGGACAAATGTGGACTGAAAAGTAGTAGGAACTATTTCTTCAAAAATTGGATTATTAAGAATTTTGTGAGAATCCTTAATATTACCCTTAACACGACTTCCACAATCACTTGATGGAGCTTCCATATTAACTTCAAAGAAGATCAACAAAGACTAACGACACGCAGCGGCTTTTTTTAGAAATGTCAACAACAGTTTCTTCTAGTCTTGTCTTCTTAGCCTTTGCCTCTGTTGTTGGATTTTCTTCTTTTCTTGCACTCATTTTCTTTAACCTTGGTGACCTCTTGGATTGAACTTTCTTCTTCTCAGGTTCTTCTACTTTCCTTTTTCCTTCATTTCCTTGAGATTGAGTTTCTGAAACTTTCTCGAGGATTGATAACGATGATTTTGTAGCTTTTGATCTCGCTGTTCATAATGCTTTGGTTGGCTTGAATCTCTGGAAGGATGGCTTCTTTCACGCCACAGCTTCCTTTGTGGGTGGCGTTCTTGCTTGCTTATGAATGTCACTCACCAAAGGTTCCCCTTTCCGCTTTAAGTCACCTGATTCAAAAAATCGAACAGATCTTGACTTCGACTCCTGAGAGTGTGATCTTCTCTCCTTTATAGAAGATTTCTTCGGTTTAGGCTCCCCCTCAGTTGTTGCTTTCCTTGATTCTTCTGCTCCTTGTTTGTCTGAAAATCTCAGACCCATTTTGGCAATCGATGTAGAATCTATATAACTTCTTACTGATACCTTCATCGACTCCCGACTCCAATCGATTCCCGATTCTTTAAACATCCTTGTCAACAACATCCCATACGGAGACTGTTTGTATCCTTTATTGATTTAACCATATATTGATAAATCAAAATGGTAAATCTATTGGTTGGTGATTCAGAGATGAAGGATACATTGTTCATCCAAAGTAGTGACTTGATGTCTTGAACCTATTCTAGGTAACACACAATCACACAAAACAAGAAACAAAACCCTTGCCTTTGGTACAAGCCAAGAGGCTCTTCTTTCGATTGGGTTGTTCGACCATAAAGTTGACAAGTAACTTCATCTTCGCTCAACTTCAGCTTAGTCATCCATTTCACCATGTTAGTAGGTTGAACTCCACTACTCGGACATTCAATGACTCTTTCCAGTAACTCCTTGGTTACTATAACAGGGAGTGTTTCTACATACGATACGATTGTATTATCCACACTTTTAGTATGTTTCCAGAACTCATAAACTTCGTTGAGATAAACTTGCTCTCGTATTTGAAAGAAGTTTCTCCATCCTGCCGCTATTATCTCCGGCTCTATATCCATTTGTTCCCTTCTTAGATCTTCAAAGTTTACCAATCTTCCCCAGTTTGCTCCTGGATCAACTCACAAAATGGGCTTGACATTCATCTTGTTGATTCTGAGTGAATAGGAACTCGCTTGAAGAATTTTCAGAGAGATTTCAGAGAACTAGCAATTTCTGAATTTGTTAGAGATCCCAAACGTCAGTTTTAGGGATTTTATAGCAAATTCTAGAACGATTGTACTTCTCGATGATCTGACAGCCTTTTTTCCCTCTAAAATTTTTCTTTGTGAAAGAAGTTTTAAGTCTGAAACCGTCAACACCGTTTAACTCCACCGTTTCATTGTCTTTCTTTTGAAAATCAGATGATCAATCTGTTAACTCTGCCGCCTTTCATCTTTGTCTTTTAAAAATCGATGAATGATCCGTTAACTCCTCCGTCTATCTGTTTCTTCTTTTGCGAAAACCGGATGATTGGTCCGTTAACTCCTCGTCTATCTGTTTCTTCTTTGCGAAAAACCAGATGATTGGTCCGTTAACTCCTCCGTCTATCTGTTTCTTCTTTGCGAAAAACCAGATGATTGGTCCGTTAACTCCTCCGTCTATCTGTTTCTTCTTTGCGAAAAACCAGATGATTGGTCCGTTAACTCCTCCGCTCTATCTGTTTCTTCTTTGCGAAAAACCGGATGATTGGTGCATTAACATCACCATATTGAGGTTGCGTCGATTTCTTTAAAGCGATCTTCACTTAGTGGTTTTGTGAAGATATCGCCCACTGAAATTTCGTTTCCACGAATTGTAGGTGACAACTTTCTTCCGAGCGTAATCTCTCAAGAAATGATGTCTAACTTCAATGTGCTTCACCCTTGAATGTTGAATTGGATTCTTTGACAAGTCGATGGCGCTGGTGTTGTCGCGAGATATTGGAATCTCTTCCTCTTGTATTGAGTAGTCCTCCAATTGATACTTGATCCACGATAATTGTGAACAACAACTTCGGCGGATATATATTCAAACCTGCGGTTGATAATGCAATCGAGTTTTGTCTCTTGCTTGACCATGACACCGTGTTTGGTCCAGGTAGTGACAACCACCACTCGTGCTCTTCCTTTCAATCCTATCACCGGCATAGTCCGCATCGCAATATCCATTCAACCTGAAATCTTTACCTTTCTCATACATTAAGCAAAGATCGGTAGTACTGCGAGATATCTCAAAATTAGTTTCTGACTATGTAATGAGATTCTCTAGGATCGGCTGAAACCTTGCACACAAGCATACACTAAATAGAATGTCGTCTACTTGCGTAAGATAAAGCAAAGAACCAATCATCCTCTAATAGGGTTTGATCCACCTTCTTACCACTTTCGTCTTTCGACAACAAGTTTGAAGGATGCATCGGTGTAGACATACTTTTAACACTCGCATATATTAAATTTAGACAACAATTCTTTGACATATTTTGTTGATGGATAAAAATCTTATCCTTAGTTTGCTTTACTTGCAATCCAAGAAAGAATTTTAACTCACCCATCATGCTCATCTCAAATTCATTTTCATCATATTTTCAAAGCTTATGCATAACTTTTTAAGGTGGCACCAAAATAATATCATCAACATAGATTTGCACAATAATAAAATCATTATACAAGTTCTTCCTAAAAGAGTTTTGTCAACTTTACCTCTAGTAAATCCATTTTCAATAAGAAATGAGCTCAGACGATCATACCATGCTCTAGGAGCCTGTTTGATCCATATAAGGCTTTATGAAGTCATAGACATGATCTGGATACTTTATATCCTCAAATCCAGGAGGTTGCTTGACATAGACTTCTTCATCTATAAAGCCATTCAGAAATGCACTTTTACATCCTTCGAAAAGCTTTATGTCATGGCAAACAAATATGCAAGCGATCCTTATTGCTTCAAGTCTTGCTCTTGGAGCATATGTCTCATTATAGTCTATTCCTTCCTGCTGATTATAGCCTTGTGCTACTAATCTTGCCTTATTGCGACTTACTTTTCTGATTCGTCTAGCTTATTCTTGAATATCCATCTAGTACCAATAATGGATTTCTTTTCGTGTTTAGGAACTAAGGACCGACTTTATTCCTCTTGAATTGATTCAACTCCTCTTGCATAGCTAATATCCATGCTTCATCTTTTAGAGCTTCATCAATCTTTTAGGTTCTACTTGAGATATAAATGCCACGTTGGCTTCTCTTACGAACTTGGACCTTGTTCTTACACCTTCCGAGGTTTCTCCGATAATTGACTCTTTAGGATGAGAGCTTTTGTATCTCCAATCTTTCTTTAACTCAAAATTCTTAGAGATATCTGTCTTTTCATCATGAAGTGTTCTGATGAAGATACTTCCTTACTCTGCGTCAAGGGCACCGTATAAAGATCATCTTCTTGATTCCTCTTCCTTATTGGGTTGAGAGCTATCATCGAACTTAACGTGAATAGTTTCTTCACAGTCTTTGAGGTGAGGTTGAAGACTCTAAATGCCTTTGAAGTGAGAGAATAGCCTAGAAAATTTCTGAAAGTGTCTTCGCATCAAATTTGTCCAGAGCTTCCTTTGTGTTCGTAAAAGTGCACTTGCAGCCAAAAGGATGGAAATAAGAAATTTTGGTCTCCTTCCATTCCACAACTCATAGGGAGTTTTCTTGACATTGGTCGCAGCGACTCTATTCGAATGTAACATCTTTGTATTGATGACTTCGCCTGAAGTATTTAGGAACATTCATCTCGCCTGACATTGTTCTTGCCATCTCTTGAATCGTCCTATTCTTCCTCTCAACAACTCCATTCTGCTGTGGAGTCCTTGGGGCGAGAAGTTATGAAAATTCCTTTTCTTTGCAGAATACTCAACTTCTCATTTTCAAATTCTCCTCCATGATCACTCCTTATGCTTGCTATAGACATTCCTCTTTCATTTTGTAATCTCATGGAAAGGTTTCTAAAACACTTGAAAGACTCATCTTTATGTGATAGAAAAGTATCCAACAAAACCTTGTAAAATCATCAACAATCACAAGTCCATACTTCTTTCCACCAAGACTAATTGTTCTTGTTGGACCAAATAAGTCCATATGTAACAACTCAAGTGGTCTAGAAGAAGTTATGAAATGTTTTGAAGAAAGAGGTTTTAACTTGTTTCCCTTTCGACAACTTTCACAAAAGAAATCTTTATCAAAACGAATTTGTGGCAAACCTTTACCAAATCATGTTTCAAAAGTTTTGAAATATGTTTAAAACCGACATGACCTAGTTTTTTATGCGGATCGCCTTTCATCTTGATGAGATAGAAAACATGAAATATTTTGAGACTGAAAACGTCTAAATCAATTTTATAAAGATTGTTTTGTCTTTTGGTGAAAGAAGATGGAACCATCTTTGTTTCGACTTCACAAAATTTTGATTAAAAGAAACTTCAAAACCGAATCACATAATTGACTAATACTTATCAAGTTATGCTTTAAACCATCAACTAGTAGACGTTATTAATGCATGCATGAGAATTCTTACCAATCTTACCAAACCCGATTATCTTTCCTTGTTGGTTGTCTCCAAAAGTTCTGATCCTCCTTTCTTGTCTCAAGATCTAGGAACATAGACTTGTTTCCGTCATGTGACGCGAGCATCCATGTCCATATACCAATGGTGCTTCTTTGGTTCTTCCAACGAAGGATTTCGTGGGAGATATTATATTATTTTAGGTACCAGATTCTCTTGGGTCCTTTAGGGTTAATACGATGTAATGAATGATAATGATGTGTAGAATGATAATGTTGATGACCTTTCGAAAATCTGATTGATATCTTTTCTTATTTTTTGAGCAACCGATTTTACTACGTAATGTCAGGCTTATTTTAGTAAACCCTAATCCAGTTTTATCCCCTGATATCTCAGATTCTCCTATCATTTCATTCATCTTTTTGTACTATCTGTAAATTTAGCTAGATCAATTGAGAGATTATTAATTCTCGCTTTCAATTGATTAATCTCTTCAGATCTATCTACAACTTTGTTGTTATTCAATTCCTCAACTTGCTTTCTCAAACTTATATTCTCACTCTATCTCTCATGAGTATGTTTGAGGTTTTACATATTTCTTCTTCAACAGCTTGTACTTGTTTGAGAATAGCATGAGAATCCTCTAACAATTACGAATATGCATCTTGTATATCATTATAGTGGAAGTTACCTCCTCATCACTTTCTTCTTGACTACCGGACATATGTTAGCATGTTACGGCGCTTGTGAACTTGTATCTAATTCGATGAATCCAGATCTTCCCACGTTGCCATCATGCTTTTCTTGTTATCTCTACTCATACGGGTTGTCTTTTCAACATTGGACACTCGGACTTGTAATGTCCCGCTTCTTGCATTCATAACGGTAATGGATGCTTTATCGACTTTTCATCGTCTTTGCGCTGTTCCTTCTAAATGTTGAATTTCCTTTGGATTTCTTTTTCCACATTCTTCTTATCTTTCTTGAAATGAAAGATAGCTCATCGTCTTCATCACTTGATTCAGATTCTGACTTGCTGGAATCATCATCCTTTGCTTCTTCAATCTTTAACGCCTTTGATGTATTCCTTTTTGTTTTCTTCTTCTGGATTTTGTGATTCTTTTGACTTGCTTTGAGCGTTATGGACTTCTCCTTTTTGGGCTTATCTTCCGCATCAAGCTCTACTTCGTGTATCTTCAACGATCCAAGCAATTCATCAAGCTTCAGTACGCTTAGGTCTTTGGCTTCTTGTACAGCAGTTACTTTGGGTCTCCATCTTTTGGGCAGACTCCTCAAAATCTTTCGAACATGGTCTTGACTGTTGTACGTTCTTCCAAGAGCTTTTAGCCCATTAACAATTGTTTGAAATCTTCCAAACATTTGATCAATGGTCTCTTCTTCTTTCATTTTGAACAACTCGTACTGATGCAACAGAATGCTTATCTTGGACTCCTTCACTTGATTTGTTCCTTCATGTGCAATTGATAATGTATCCCACATTTCTTTGGCAGTATCGCATCCATGCACTTTGTCATACTCACTTCTGCTCAATGCACAACTCAAGAAAAATTTAAACTTTGGAGTTTAGTTGAAATCTTGCTTTCGCTCATTGTCCATCTTTCTCGTGGAATTGGATTTTATCATCATCTTCAGTGTGTAAGGTCCATTCTCGATGATGTCCCAAAGGTCAATGTGAGTAGACTCGATAAACAATCTCATCCGATCCTTCCAATAGTGGTAGTCTTCACCATTGAATCTTTGGAGGTCCGGTGGTGAGGCTCCTTCGCAATATCGTGTGTGATTCCACCATTTTCTTTAGTTCACACTTTATTAGAATGATTCTTGAACACCTCGCTCGATACCAATTGAAGTAAATCACACGTTAATATATTGAGTAATAATATGACCAAGATACACAAGAAGAGGGGTTGAATTGTGATAAACTTTTCTTTAATCCTTCATAACAATTGCTTGTTCTTTCAAAAACTTATCGTAAATCAATTCTTAACTAGTTTGAAAAACTTTGTTAATAATGAAAACTACGATTTAAGAAAAGTAAGAGTTAGAGAGAAAACACAGCAATTTTATCCCGGTTCACCCTAAACCGTGGGCTACGTCCGATCCTCGATATTCTTCCGAGATTTTCACTATCTCCAAACCGATTACAAGTATTCTTTAGATGAGCCTCTTGGTCTCTTAACAAAGAAGTATTCTTTTACTCTTAGCCTCTTGAGTTATCTCAGAGCACTTTTCAAAATGAAAACTGATAAAGAGCTTTTACAAAAGAGTTGCTCTTCACAATATACACTCGAAAATAGTTCGCAATTTTCTCTCGAGATAGATGATATTGAATACACAGAGTTTCATTCACTTTTTCCAAAAGTTATTTCTTCTTCAATCTCGACTCTTATTTATAGTCGGAACTTCAACTGTTTCTTGACTATTTGCTTCTTGAATCTTTAAAGAAACGGTTATTCAGTTTAGCTCCGTAACCTTCTTAAACTGATGTTTCTTTCTTCCGTCTTATTTTCATATCGTCTGGTTTTTGTCTTCGTAAAGCTTCCGTCTGTTTTTCTTCCGTCTGCTTTTGTATTCGTAAAGCTTCCGTCTGTTTTTCTTCCGTCTGCTTTTGTATTCGTAAAGCTTCCGTCTGCTTTTTGTATCGTCTGCTTTTTCTTCCGTATATTTCTCTTTGTTTATTATCAAAATTAATTAATACGTGAAGTCTGGTTTGACTTAACAATGCATTGTACATAATTCATTTCATACATGTGCATTATTGAATACTCTTAATGGTGTAAATTGTGATATCGTGTATGTTATTTGTTATAGAGGACCAACTGCAACGTCAACTTCAAGACGTTGTATCTTCTAGGCATTAACTTCGAGAGCAGCTTGTGAGTCAACCTAAATGATTTCCTAGGATTGATTTGCTTTGAATTAATTTCACTATGAATGCAATACGAGGTCATTATGAGCATATCATTAGACAATTTAATGAAGTGAGTGATAAGTTAGAAAAACATAAATTTGTCATAGTAAGGTTACAACATAACTCACTTTTACTTACTAAAATGGATGACTTTTGGCTTATAATGAGGTTTAAAGTGTTTCCAACTACTTAAGAGAGTTAAACCTAAGGTTAAGTAGAGGATAAAGAGGTGAAAGAGGTGGTAGAATAGGGAGAAAGGAGGGATAGATTTGGTTTAGGATATGATGGAGGGTGTATGTTGGGACCCGATCCGGGAACCGGATCCCAACCGAATACACTTAACACTTTCACTCTATGCTCTGATACCATAAATGTTGGATCCCGTTATCGAGACCCAACTACATAAGCAGAACGGAAACCGAAGCAAACGGAAACGCAGGGAAGCGGAAACAAAGCAGAAGCCAAGCGAATACTGAAACAAACACGAAGCAAAACGGAACGGAAAACGGAAATGTCGAATCGAAATCAAAATGCGGAAGCGCACAAATCCGAAAGTCGCGAAGCGGAAGCAAATGCAAGCGGAAGCAAATACTAATCGAATCAAACGAACAGATTCAATCGAATATAGCGAAGCGAAATAATCGAATACGAATCACAAAGAGGCGAAACGAATAAGCGGCGGGATCGAATCGAATGTAAATCAATTCGGATAGAAAACAAAGTAAGCAAACAAATCAATGTAAATCAAACACTTTCCGACATCCGTGACTAAGCAAAGAACGGAAATGTAGAATCGCGTTGGGAATTCCTAAGACGTTCCAAAATTCGTTATGAATTTTTTTTTTTCTTTTCTTATTCTCATTTCTTTTCTCGTTACTCAAACATATACCAATCATCTTAAATCGATACAGTCGTACAGAATCTGATATAAATCCATACCAATCTCAAATTTCTCAAACTCTTAGATACACTTATACATATCCAAAATCTCACTTTTATCCAAAGTTTTTACCAAAATTTCGGCAGCATAACGACTGCCTTTATCCTAACCCAAACCTGCAAAGTGTTCAAAACAACACTTCTAAATGCCAATCAATCACACAAATATCAGAATCCACCGGACCCTCCGTCCGGGATATCAGCAGATAACCACAAACCTATTTCTAAATCATTCTCATATTTGTCATTCAATCTACCATTCTCATAGTTCAATCTCATTCCCAAATCAATCATACATATATGTTCCCAAATTATTCATAATTTCATATACAAATTTCTCATTCATTCACAATACTCAACTTTATACACAAATACCTTTTTCCAAACTTATCTAAAGTCATAAACATATTCATACACAAGATCCAAATTTCTCAAAAACCAACGTATTCAAATGTCGAACGGCGTCTTGACATACGTCTTCACATCTTTCATCCGATCTCCGCCGAAACTTGGAGATGGGGATGAAAGGGGGTGAGCTCAGCTCGTGGATAACACATTTATAAACCGATAAATAAGCGAAATCATTTTAATACTCTTTTTGCCAAAAGGGCGAATTTTTTCAAACTTTATAATTTTTCAAACCATTTCCTCAAACCCATTTTTTTTCATATTTTCAAACTTTTCATAATAATCTCACTTTTTCTCATTTTTCAAAACTTCTTGAATTTTTCATAAATATGAATGCGAACACATAAACAAATCAAAACATATAACACATCGAATGGTGCAGCTAGGTCCAAGCGAGCGTCTTGCATAGCCCCAAGCATAAGCGGTCCCTGCGATCGTGAATAGAACGTATTACACTTTCCGCATTGCGGTCCAGTGTAGCCGTGAAGGAGTCCGAAATCGGAGCTCCGTGCCACTAGCGGGCAGCCTGGAGAAGGCTATACACATAGAGACAGCGCTGACTCACCAAGGGACCTAACAAACCCACATAACACATAATCGAAAACGAAAAGTCGGATTGCCCGAAGGCACTTTTCAATTTCTTAATTTGCTTCAAAATTTTCCCCAAAAATGCATACCACTCAATTTATTCAGTCTATCATTCACTAAATTCAACAATCAAAACATTCAATCGAACAATAATTTCAACAATTGATAATGCATACACAACAAATGCATTTTCAGAAATTTCTATCGGTTTATCGAATCATTGAAAGCAATGAATTCAAACTTATATTAATCTTTCAGAAAACATTCGGAAATCAGAATTTCAAACCTTTACAAAACAATAATTTGTCAAAATTTTCACATTTTTGCTTTCTTTATTTTTCAAAAATTGCATATTGCTCACAAATCAAAATATAAATATGCTACCCACCTCGAATTATTGCCGGAAACTTGATTTCAAGCTCCAATTGATCCTTGCTTTTCTCTCTCCAAAATACCAAAACCTAAACCATAATCATCCAAATTTCACATCGAAAATACTTAATTTTCACAATCAACTTAGAATTCACCAATTCCATTTACATTCAAGCTATTTCAATCTCCAATTTTGAAAATCCCCAATTTTCAAAATTGGCCTAAACCAAGACACTTTCAATTCAATCTCATAAAACATAATTTCTTCAAAATTAATCTCGCCATTCCTCAATTCACATTAATTCCAAACTATTTAAATCCTCAATTTCAAAATCCCCAAATCTTAAAATTGGCCTAAACCAATTTATCCAAATTCAATACCATAAAATACAAATTCTTCAAAATTGATTTCATATATCATCAATTCATCATATTTCCTATAATTCTACACCAAAATATCTCAAAATTCTCAATCATAAAATTAAGCCTAAACCTTACTCAATTTTTCATCCAAAATTAAACCCAACCTAAAGCATATATTTCAAAATTAATTCCACAATCCATAAACCCATCTCATATGTCATAATTCTAAACCGAAAATTAATCAAAATCTCAAAGTAGAAAAATTTCTCTTACCTCTTTCTCTTCCAAATTCGAATTTTCTTGGTTCCTTAGGAAGCTCTCATCATTCTCCATTCTTTTCCTTCTTGGAAAAGTCCCAAAAGCTTGAAGAATTGAGTAGAAAAATTAAAACTAAACTTCTCCCTCTTCTTTCTCCATACGAACTCTTCTCCATTCTTCTTCTCTTTCTTATTTTCTTTCTCTTCTTCTGTAATTCCAGACTTCTCCAGCCCATTCGTGGCTTTTAAATAAGCCAAAACGACACTCCTCAAGTGTGTTTCATTAATTGATGGTCAATTGACCATTTTGCCCCTCCATTATTACTTTATGTCATGCTCATTTGCGGGTTGATTCGCACTATCAATTTGAAGGAATTTGTCCAAACTTCCTTCTCGAGAAATGTTCCTCTCACTCATACGAATCCAACGCCACTGACCGCGCTCAATTCCGAGCACTACATCAAAAGTTATGCGCGAAACAGTGCGGAAATATCCATATTCTAACACATTTTCTATGTACGATTATTTCCGTCCAAAATTTCACATTCTTAACCCCAGAATTGAAACTCGATGTCTTCATAACAATTGTAGCCTTATGTCTCTAGTTTAATTCAAAATAAGAATCGTCTCATTTCGATTCCCAGATCAAAAGTTATACTCAAATTACTCACAGGTGTTCCCAATCCAAAAATTAAACCCTAATCCGAACTTAAATTCAGAAATTAAAAGTCTTAAGGGCAAAATTGACATTTCATGTCTTCATATGATTTGTAGCCTCTTGTCTTATATTTATTTCCCCTCAAGAATCGCTTCAATCGGATCTCTACAGATCCCGAATTTCACAAAACACTGAATCATGCTCGGAAAATTTCCCGACTCACTTTGATTAAATTAATCACCATTAATTTAACCTCAAAATTTCACAAATTTCTTATAAAATGAAATTCAATGTCTTAGGAATCCAACGCAAAAAGAATCAACTCAATCGGATGTCGGACGGAAAGATATAGGCAAAATAGTGAGCAAAGGTCGGATTAAAACAAAGAAATCAAAAAATTTGAAAACAAAACGGCGTCGTATGCGTGCACGGACGCCCCAACTCATGAGGGCGGCGCCGCCGAGAGGCGAGGCGCCCGCTCGCTAGGGCGGCGTCGCCTAGCGAGGCGCACAGCTCATGAGGGCGAGCCTTGCCTCATGAGGGCGCCTAACTTAGCCAAATGGTAAGAGGCGAGCATGTGGAAGCTATAAAACCTTGAGGTCAAGGGTTCGAGTCGTGGCCTCACCCTTGACCAAAGAGGACAGTACTGATTAAGTTGGATGCCGCGGTATAACCCGCAAACACCCGCCGTGGTATAACCCGCAAACACACGCTGGGTGGGAAATATTAGCCCAGGTGTGGGGGGTGGGGTCCAACAGTGTAAGGAAAGGGTGGATAACAATATGGATAATATTAAGATGCAAATACCACTTTATATAGAACAAATAAACCCTCATGCTTGAAGTTGCAAAAGTATGTGAATTTAGTCTTGATTAATTTTTTAAATGAGAAAAAGTTTAAATTGATAGTCATTGAGTTTAGTGATTGTATCATGGATTAGTGGGATCAACAAAAACTCACAAGAAAAAGGAACCAAAAGTCACCTATTGAAACTTAGAATGAGATGAAAAAGGTGATGAGAAAGCAATTTATGCTAATCCATTATTATAGGGATCATTATCAAATGGCCATAAAATTTAACTCAAGGTTCTTAGAGAACGGAGGAGTATCACAAGAATATAGAGGTTTCCTTAGTTAGGGAAAATGCTAAAGAAGATATGGAGGAAGCAATGGTTTATTTAATTTATGGACTAAATCTAGAAACTTCAAATGTTTTCGAGCTACAAAATTATGCTGAATTGAAAGATATGATTCATAAGGCCATAAACTTAGAAAGAAAACTCAAAATGAGGGCTACTAACTATTTTAGTACTTATAGTTCTGGTTCTTCACCATAGGGAAAATCATATAGTATAAAAGATGATAAATAACTAAACCAAAAATGCAAGAACCAACTAGAGAGAAATACAAAATTGACTGCTTTTCAAAGATTATAAATCATGATATCAAGTTCCTAGTACAATGATCCAATAAAAAGCTGATAATGTTGATGGAGGAAGGAGATTATATGTCCAAAAGTGAAGAGGAGATGAATGGGAATATTTATTTAGTAAATGCTAGTGATGTTAAGAGAATTAAGATCCTTAGAAAGGGAAGGATATTGGTTACTAGGATGATATAGAGTATGCATGTTAAGAATGATGATATGAATGAACAACAAGATAATCTCTTCTATACAACGTGTTTCATCACATATCAAGTTTGTAGGACAATTATAAATGAAAGTAGTTATGAAAATGTATTTATTGTGGAGTTAATGGAGAAATTGGTGATGCAAACTAGAGAATGCCTACAACCATACCATTCACAATATTTGAATGAAAGTGGGAATATTAGGGTAACAAAGCAAGTACTAATTTCTTTCTCAACTAGGAGGTACAATGACGAGGTGCTTATATAAGTAAGTCATATTCTTTTGGGGTATCCTTAACAATTTGATTAGTGAGCGATATAGGTGTAAAAATTATTATTCATTTACCATAAATGGAAATTTGATTTCCTTTTCTCCATTTTTACTAAAGAAAGTTTATGAAGATCAACTCAAGATTTAAAAAAGTAAGTAGGAAATTGAGGGGAAAGAAATAAGAGAAAACCAATGAGGATAATTCAAACTCTTTGGGAAAAGAGAAAAATGAGAGGTAAATACAAAGGGAAAGGATTAATTTTAGTAGCAAGAGTAGGAAATGTGGAAGATGCATTCTTAGCTAAATGTAATTGCTTTTTATTAGTTACAAAGATTGTTTTCTTTCTCTTAATGTTGATACTAATGATGCTTTGCCTATTATTGTTGTTTCTTTGATGTAGGAATTTAATGATCTCTTTTAAGAAGATCTTCCAAGTGGATTACCACCTGTGAGAGGGATAGAACTCCAGATCAATTTCATCCTTATAACTCAAATTCCAAACCAAACAGTATATAGAATAAATTTGGAAAAGACAAAAGAGATACTAAAAACAAAGGAAAAACTTGTTTGATAATATAATTTATAAGTTTTATAATGTATGTTTGTTTTTGAAATTGATATGAAATCTAGTTGCTATTAAATTAGGATTAGAGAATGTGATGAGTGGAAAACTAATTTTAAAACTAAATAAGGTTTGTATGAGTGGTTAGCAATGTCTTTTGGTTTAACTAATGTATATAAAGCTTTCATAAAACTAATGAACCATGTTTTGTATGAGTTTTAGGAAAATTTCCTATTGTATATTTTGATGATATTCTTATCTATAGTAAGACCTTAAATAAACATATTAAATATTTAAGAAAGATTTTGCATATGTTTAAATAAGAAAGTTATAAAAAATTCCAATAAGTGTTTTCTTTTTCACAAAAATAGGTTGTATTTCTTGGTTATATGATGAGTGCAAAGGGAATAGAAGTAGATGAGGCAGAAATGACAGCTATTAAAGAGTGGCTAAAACTAAAAACCAAGAGTGATGGTAGGAGTTGCTATGTGTTGGCTAGTTTTTATGGATAGTTTATTAAGGACTTTAACACAATTCTTACACCTTTGACTAAGACATTAAAAAAGAGTGTAAGATTTAAGTGGAGTGATGACCAAGAGAGAGATTTTAAAACATTAAAAGAGAAGTTAAGTTCAACTTATTTATTAAATTTACTTGACTTTTCCAATACCTTTCAAATTGAGAGTGATGATTCAAGCGTAGGAATTAGTGCAATTTTAATGTAAGATAGGAAAATAATAACATACTTTAGTGAGAAGCTTAATGGGTAGCCTTCAAATACCTAACTTACAAAAAGGAAAGGAATTCATTGGTGAGAGGATTAAAGAATTAACAACATTACTTCTGGTTTAAGGAATTTGTGATATATACAGATCGTAAATCATTAAAACATATTTAAGTTCAAATTAATTTGAGTAAGAGGCATGTCAAATGGGTAAACTTCATTAAAAATTTCCTTATGTAGTGAAATATAAGCAAGGTAAGGAAAATGTAGTTACTAATACATTATTAAGGCTACATACTTTGTTGAGTACTTTGTATACTAGATTCATAGGTTTTGATCATATTAGAAATTTATATATTGATGATTATGGAAATTTATATAGGCATGGACACTTTCTTGGAGGGAATTGACTATATATGTCTCATAGTTCTTTAAGAGAATTTGAAAGGACCCATCCCGAAGTTTCCCTCCAGGAACCTGAGTGAAGCCCCCCAACACCCCCACGATAGACCTCCAGTCAATATCTAACTCAACCGAAGGGTTCTCGCAAAGCCAAGCTATTCATCTGTTAACAACTTTTTATACTATAAAAGCACGGAAAATAGTGGGATACCTCTTTTTGATAATTTTATTAAAAATTTTGGTAGCACAATGACTGTATTTTGACCTTCCCAAAATTTTCAAAAAATACTTGCACAACACATTTTAAAACACTTCTAATATTTCATATGCCATTGAAGGGGATCTTAGGTACACATCTAAAGCAATCACAAACATACAATCTCAACATTTTAAATACATCATTAAAGATCAAAGCACTCGTAGTTCATTAAGAAAAGATATTTACAATTCCACTAATATTCACAAGATCATAATTTTGAATTCTTTCCAAAATAACTTAAAATATATCACATACATAGTAAAAATAACACAAACACAGCAGCACCTGATGATACAAGTAATTTTGAGGCGGAGTCCCAATTACTGTATCACCTGTACACATACCTAAGGTGGTTTGTTAAAAAATATAAAAATAAGGGTGAGCTAAATGAGCTCAGTAAATGTAATCAATTTACAAGAAAATTGAACTTTTCATATCAATATAACTATAATATGCTATACAATCATAAAGCTCATGGTAAAACATTTTCCATAACAATTTATTCATGCATCATCAAATATGGTAATAACATAAAATTTTGTAAAACACAATTTTAATTTTTTGAAAATCTATTTCAAAAGGTTTTAAAATTAAACTCATTATATAAAAGTTTCCATTTTCTGTTTATCAATAACCGGTGGTGGCAATAAGCTTTTTGAAAACTATAATACTGAAATATAAGCAAACCACTAAAATTGGTACCATATGGTTCCTCTCAAATCACTTTTAACATAAATAGTGGTGTAATTACTATTTTCATGACTTTCCTTACTCAACATATCCCACCACTCATTTCTTTACCATATGGTACACTAGGCCTAAAGTCACGGAGCTAGTTCTGCATCGCTTACCCATTACTAGTTAACTATTAGTTATGGAATTGGTTCTACATCGCTTACCCATAATAGGTTAACTGCTATACACTAGGAGTTATAGAGTTGGTTTTGTATCACTTACCTATAACAAATCACAAAGCTGGTTCTACATTGATTACTCGTGACTGGCTAACCACTATTTATGGAGCTGGTTCTGCATTGCTTACCTATAATAAGTTAGCCACTATAAATATACTGGTATAATAATGTGTAAAAATCCTAGTGGTGTACCATAGGCAAAATAGTCATATAAAATTTAGCTTCCAAATTATAACTCATATATTGCCAAAGCATACACTTATGCTAGCAATACTCATTTCATGATCAAATGAAACCATTTCCATGAACTCAATTTAAAGAACACTCATATGTTTTTAATTCTTTTGTAAAGAATTTAGTCATGTAAAATAATTAAAATACATTCACAAATTTACAAACTTATTTCCAGGCACACTCACGTGTTCTGTGCCTCTCCGTTTCCTACATAAACTACATTTCTTTTAGGCATTTATTTCTAGATTAGGAAATAAGGCATTAAAACTATATATTCGGTTTAACCGAATTCGAGATTTGTATCCAATTATGAAATACATACGCTAATCATATTTTTGCTTATTTCCGTAAGCTAACCCACTTCATTTCCAAATATAACTTCGAAAGTCACTTAAATATCATATTTTACCCATTCTAACTTACTAATTTCTTCAAAACACAATCTCACCTAATTTAATTCACCATATCATGATCAAGTATGATGAGTCAAGTTTATAATCCATGTCTAGAATCTATACCTTCATGATCTTTTAAACATTTGTTCCCCTATTTCTCTAGTTTATATGTCATTAAAAATCATGCCATTCCAACTTATAAATTGTGAAAAAATATACAAAATATCACAATCTGTTTCAACACAAGTGCAATATTAGGTTACCATTTAAATCTCAAATTTCAATATCATTCATCTAGAATTAGGTCTAATTTTTCTAGATATTTTTATTACTATGTATCAGGTTTCATCTCCAATTGGAATTACCTAATTTGGAGGTCTATAAGCTGAGTTATCGCCAAAACATTGGGACTGGTTGAAGTTAACCTAAGATAGAATCCCACTACACATTCCTCTCTTGTCATATTCAACAAATTTTATAAGAAGACACATCAAAGTAATACCAAGACAACATTGATCTTAAATACATCCATCTCACTCAAGAAAACCTATAAAAATTAGAAATTTAGGCTAGGAAACTTACCACTTTTTCCTCCAATCTTTTGAGTATCTGATGAATACTTCAAGATTTCTCCAAATTACGATCAAATTCCATCATAAATGACTACACTCTTCTTCCTCTCACCTTGGACGATGTTCACCCTTGGCTTCTTTACTTTTCTCTTTCTTTTCTTGTCTCTCATATTACTTTTTCATCACTCTCACGTTTATGTTGAAAGAAAGAAGCAAAATGTCAAGTTTTTCTTTTTATACTCATTTAATGGATTACACATGTCACCTTCCTATTTGTTATCACTAATGACTCATCAAACAAATGTCATCATCTCATTATTCATCTCTAATGACTCATTAATCTACTAATATCATGTAAACAGACCAAATTGCCCTTTAATGCATTTAATTGATCAACTAACTGAATTAAATCAGAAAACATTCAATAATTGTCTTATTTTCAAATTGACCATTAAATACTCTAATTAGGGTCAATACTTATTGATTGGATGCTTTTAAAAATTTTGAATGGGTTTAAAATCATCAATATCCATTATTTTCCAAAAATCTCATTTTAATCTAATAATTTCATATTACTCGAACTCTATTCAAACAATCTCTATTTTGAACTGTTTCAATTCCTACAGACTCTGATCATAACTATATAGATTTTCATTGTATTTTGAAATTATTCGGTAACTTTTCGATTGCCAAGAAGAATTTTCAGATTGAATCTGGAAATCACTAAATGTCACCAAAATCATTCGAATTTCATTCAAAAGTGTCACTTAAATCTCCAAAGGTCATTTTAGGGCTTTTAAAGCTCGTTTAGACTCATTCCGTAGCTTTTCGAAGTTTGCAAAAAAATTTCGAGAAATTTTCTGTCAAGTCCAAAACCATCTCTGATCTAGCCATGATCTCTTGATAACTTCAATATTACATTTAAATGCTTATATTACTCTAGTATACCATAAATAGAGCATACTACATAAATTGCATGCGCAGCACATTACACAGTACAATAATCAAACTAGGATATTATAGAGTTACTTATAAGAGAATCACATCTAGAAGGCATAATAGGTCACTTTAGAGTCAAAAAGACTCTTCAGGACTTAAATGAACATTTATTTTTGCTATACATGAGGAAAGATGTATAAAATATGTGTGAAAGATGTTTTACATTTTGATAAGCCAAATCTAGAGCGTTACCCTATGTATTTATATACAACTTTTCCCACACCAAGTGAACCTTGAGTATATCTTTTGATGGAATTTTTTATGCTTACTTAGGTTTAGAAAGTGTAAGGATTCAATTTTTTAGTGTTAGATATGTAATACCTTAGTTCGATAATTGTACTGTTTAATGTACTGTACATGCATTTTATAAAGCATACTCTATTTACGATGTACTAGAGTAATTTATGGGTTTAAATGTATTATTGAGGTTATAACAGAGATCATGGATAGACCAGAGATGGTTCTGGACTCGACTAAAAATTTCTAGAAAAAATTCTAAAAGCTACGGAATGAGTCTGAACGAACATGAAAAGCCTCGAAATATACTTTGAGGATTTAGGTGATACTTTTGAAAGAAATTTGGATGATTTCTAGATGAAAGTGAATCCGAATGAATAGTATTTTGGATGAATAATGAATCCGCCTGAATAGTGATTTTGGGGACGTAATCTCGAAAATTTGAAACATACCCAGAATAGGTATTAGAGTTTAATGATACTAAAACGGTTCGAAAATAAGTCCAATCAAATGAATTTCGAAAGTTCCGAAAGTTTAGGGTTAAAATTCCCTTTTTGGAAAATAATGGTTATTGAGGATTTTAAACCGATTCCAAAAAAATTTAAAGCATCCAATCAACATGCATTGAACCTAATTCGAGTATTTTATGGTCAATTTGATGATAAGTCAGTTGTGGAATATTTTTGAAAGTTAATTAGGTTAGTTGGTGAATTAAATGCATTAAAAGGGCTATTGGTCTTTTTGTATTCATTAAAGGCCAATTTGGTATTTTTACAAGAAGTTAGTGGAATGATGAGTCATTAGAAGAGAACCAATTGAATGGTGATAAGTGGCATAGGTAAAAGTGTAAATATGATACATTTTGGTAAAGTTGGAATTTTTAATTCAACAAAGCCTTCATATTCTTTAACCATCGGTGGCTAGCCACTAATGAGAGAAACGTAGAGAAAGAGAGAAAAAAGAAGAGAAAGGAGAAGAGAGAGGTTCAATTATGGCCATGAAGGAGTGATCCAAACCATTTTTCATGCTCTTCTACCTCTAATTAAGAATCTAACAAGATTTCATAGTTATCTAAGTGAAGAGGAAGAAGAAAATGGGTAGTAAGTTACTTATCTTGTTGAAAAGTTTTTTATTTGTTGGGTTATAGACTAGATTTGGTTTTGATGGTGTAAATTGCACCCTTTGAAGTAATATCAAGGTTTTATTACATTGGAAGCAATTGGGAGAAAAAAATCTAGAAAACCTCATTTATGAAGCCTTGGTCAAAGGTGAAATATATTGCCTAAAGTGTTTTATTTTGTCGTCTGATGATTTAAGATTAATGAAGGACATTAGGAAGTTAGTTTAATGATGAAAGAATGAAAGAAAAACCATGGAAATGATTAGATGAGTTTTTGACCAAAGCTAGGGTTTTTAATGTGTTATGATTCAAAATTCTATTTTGGTGTTTTATGATGTTCATAGCATTATTTTCATGCTAATGAAGTAAAGAAATGAAAAATTATTTATTTGGAATAGGTTTTGGTAGAAATTCGGTCTAAAGTGCTTGATTTTGTAAGAAATTTATTAATGAAATTTTATGGCTTAAATGTGTGTATTAAAATGTCATGGGAGTGAATTTGGTTTGGTTTTAAGTGTTAGAAATCAAATGAAATTGAATTGGAATAGTTTAATATATAATATGTTAAATTTAGCTTTAAGGGCATTTTTATTATAAAAATATGGTTATGAAGTAATAACCATGTGAAAGTGATTAAGGATGTGGAGTGTATGTGGAAAGTAATGAAGTTGACATGTTTATGGTATTTTTAATTGAAAGATGTATTAAGGAGTCGAATGTATTGGTATTAGGTTTTCATATTGAAAAATGAAGCCAACCGAAGGTGGTGAAAAGGAAACTAGAAAGTTGTTAGTGTATTTTAATTGTTTTAGATGACTAAATTCTTTGTAAAAGAATTAATGACATGTGAGTGTTCTTTAAATTGATTTTATGAAAATGATTTCTATTCTATCGTTGAGTGAATATTGATTATGAGTATTATACAATTGATATTGTTGACCCCTGAATTTTTTTTATGTATTTGATTAAGCATGATTAGATTAATTTTTGAGGTCTTGATAGACTTATGTGTGTTGGAAATTAATTAACATGTTAATGTTAATGAGGTTGTGTGACATAAGAGATTAAATTGAAGTGTTAGGAGAGTATTGCATTAAGGGCATTTTGGGCATGTCACTTAAGGAGGAAAGAATATAGGCTTTTGAGTAAGGGCAAAATAGACTTTGTGCAAGCATTAGTGGTATAAAAGGGAAAAAAATAAGACTTGTCTTGCATTAGAAGTGAGAGAAAACGAAATTGGAGGGAGAAAGAGAGAGAAAGTGTCGTTGGTGGAGAGAGGAAAGGAGAAAAAGAAGAAAAAGTTAGGGATTTCATTTTCTTGGGGTTCAAGAGGGTTTTGGGGGTTAATTCAAGAAGGAAAAAGAAAGAGGAAGGTTCAAGCTTCCATTAGAACCAAGAAAAATCCTTTGTTGGGTGAAGATTCAAGGTAAGTGATTTTTAAGGTTTTGGATTTTTGGAGTGTTTGTGGTTCAAAGAGCTTAGGAAATGGATGGGTTTAGTTATTCTAGGATCAATTTCATGTATTGGGTTCTTTAGGTTTTCCAATTTGGATTCCTTTTGATTTGGGGGATTTTGTTTTTCTGAAGGGAGGCAAGAGGGGCTAGAAGAGGAGACACATCCTTGAACAAGCTTCAAGCAAGAAAAATCAGGTGGGTGACATTTTTATAATTAGGTTAATAAGATATTAAATGTTCTTCAATAAATGTAATTAATGATTTTTCCCAACTACCTCATAAATGATCATTTATTGTTCTTCACATGATTGAGAATTTGCCATATGTTGTTGTGTCTAAATTTTGGGAATGAGTTGTAATTGCTTTGAAATTATTGTATTTGTTGCTTTTGATTGAGTTGAAAAATGGCTTTTATGATTGAAATGGGATTTTGGTTGTGAAATTGTGAAGCATGTCATGTTCATGAAAAACAAGCTTTAACTCAAAAATGGCTTTTATGATTGAAATGGGATTTTGGTTGTGAAATTGTGAAGCATGTCATGTTCATGAAAAACAAGCTTTCAAAGATGTGCCATTTTGGGCAAAATATTTTCAGTTCATGAATTACATGTTATGTGGGTTTGGTTTAGTCCATCCAAGAATTGTCACGTGCACATTGACCAAGTCAAGGCTTCTTTCGCCTGCCCGCTAGTGGCACGGAGCTCCTTTAAGGACTCCCTCAAGTTTACGACTACACAAGACCATTATATGGAATTGTATAGTTCGTCATGTTTATGGACTTGCCAAGCCATTTGTGATGTGCTTATGTGTTTACATGTATTGACAAGTTTGAGAAATGCTTAACTTATGTGAATTGTGAATGGGTTTTGACAAAGTTGAGAAATATATGTTTTATGGACTTTTGTGAGAAATTGCTATAATCAAGAAGGTTTTCAATTGTTTTTGCTTATTTCCGATTATAAAAGTGTTACCCACGAGCGTTAAGCTCACCCCCTCACCTTCCCACCCACAGGTGATGAACAAGTTAGCGAGTGATCGAGATGAGCGCCAAGGCATCACTCCATTTTGCACTTTTGTTCTTTTGATCTTGGAAAGTTGGAATTTGTAAAACAATGCTTTAGTTGCATTTTGAGAAATTGTTACTTTTGTTAAGTTTGTATTTTGGATTGTGTTGTAAAGTGGCTCAAAATGCCCACTAAAGCGTTGTATAAGTCTTATTTTGATGCAAATGAAATACAAATGCAATATGGTTGTTTATGGCTTTTCAAGTTTTGCATTGCTATTTTCAATCTTTCATAAGGGTAGGATTGTGTTCAGGATTCAAGTGAAATTATGGAATTATTTAGGTAGAATTGATAAAATTTGTCTTCTTGGAAGTTGTAGAAGATCTTTTAATTTTCCAACGATATGAAGTTTGTGATTTTTGGATGTCGAAATGGAGAGATATGAGTGTTACAAGTTAGGAGGTTGCTTATGATTTATGGTTGTCACAACTATGGTGATTGATAGGAAATTGGGGATTTGATGAACCAAAATGAGTTGAAATTTGAGAAGTTTGTGAAATGAATTTGTTTTTTGGATTGTTATGAAGTGTTTAGGCTTTAGAATAAGTGAATTTGTGAAGATTATAAGTGTATATGGTGTTAGGATGGAAGTTGGAAGCATTAGAGAGGCATTGGGGGACCATGGGGAACCCCAATGTCCGTTTAGCGGACATAAGGTCCGTTAAACGGATGTTCTCGGGTGTAGAAACACCCCTTGGCTAGTCTATATCTGTTAAACGGACATGGATGTCCGTTTAACGGACTTTCTCGGGTCATTTGGTACTTTAAACCCGATTCATGTCCATTAAACGGACATGGATTTCCTTTTAACGGACATTCACAGGTCAGCATAAGGAAATTGTGGGTTTTTTTTTCCTTTTAGAGACAGAATCTGATTTTGTGTCTTCATAAGAGTTGTAGATCTAGAAGTCTTCTTTCCAATGGTCTAAAAACGAACCCATTTAGATATCTACATTGAAAGTTATGGCGATCGCGCCAAGATAGGTACAATCGATTGAGGATATAAACGTGTTATATGCTTTCGGGCATAACTCCCTCATCCGCCCTCCAAATGGAGTGATTCTTGAAGCAATGGATTTCTAACATCTTTTTTCATCTCTCCATGGAAAATGGTATCTTTTGAAGTTATTTTGATGAAGTTTGCATTAAAGTAAGTGAGGGGTCGGTTAGGAGAGCATAATTGGAGTATGTGCACGCTTTAGCTTTTTAAGCATATCTTGAGCTATAGAGCTTCGATTGAGATGATTTTTTACTTCAAAGCAAACTAGAGGCTTAGAACTTCAATTTCTATGAAGAAGTCAAGTTGTGATTTTGATATTTGATTAGTGTGCGCTCACCACTATTGTGGAATGACAGCAAATGACCTACAGGGTTTTAAGCAAAAGGTTTAAGACTCCGAATGTTGGGCTCCGAAAACGGGGTCAACAATTGTGATATCAGAGCAAGCTCGAGTTTCATGATTTCACAAAAGTTGGGCTCCGGAAGCAAGTGGGGTCCAACAGATATTTTACAAGTGAATATTGCTAGCATAAGTGTATGCTTTAGCAATATATGAGTTTTAAATATAAAGTTAAATTTTATATGATTGGGAGTTACATTAAAATAATTCAATTATGATTCCTTCCGTACTTAATTTAGAAAATAAGATGAGTTGAAAATGTAAGAATTGCTTGCCTATGGTACACTGCTAGGCTTTATTCATGTTATTATACTAGAATATTGATTATAAGTTTTATACAAATGATATTTTACAAGTGAATATTGCTAACATAAGTGTATGCTTTGGCAATATATGAGTTTTAAATTGAAAGTTAAATTTTATATGATTGGGAGTTATATTGAAAAAATTCAATTATGATTCCTCCCATACTTAATTTAGAAAATAAAATGAGTTGTAAATGTAAGAGTTGCTTTTACCTATGGTACACCACTAGATTTTATACATGTTATTATACTGGTATATTTATTACGGTTAACCTATTACAGTTAAGCGATGTAGAACTAGTTCTATGACTTGTTACAGGCAAGCGATGCAGAACTAGCTCCGTAACTACCAATATATAACAGTTAACATTTTATCAATAAGCGATGTAGAACCAGCTTTATAAATAGTGGTTAACTTGTACCGGTTTCGTGACTTTATGCCTAGTGTATCGTACGGTAAAGAAACTCGTGGTGGGCTATGTTGAGTAAAGAAAGTCATGAAAATAGTAATGCCACCATTATTTATATTAGAAGTGATTTGAGAGGTACTGCATATATCAATGTTAGTGGTTGGCTTATTTTTTCAGTATCAAGGTTTTCATAAAGCTTATTGTCACTACTATTTATTGATTAAGGAAAATAGGATATGGAAACTTTTATATGATGATTTTATTTTTGAAAAACATTTCAAAATAGTTTTTCAAAAAAATTGAAATTGTGTTTTACGAAATGTTATGTTATTATTAGATTTGATGGTGCACGAAAAAATTGTTATGGAAAATGTTTTACCATGAGCTTTATGATTGTATGGAATATTGTAGTTATATTTTTATGATAAGTTCATTTTTCTTGTAAACTGATTACACTCATTGAGCTCGTTTAACTTACCCTTATTTTTATGTTTTTAAATAAACCACCCCAGGTACGTGTACAAATGCTGCAGTAATTGGGACTCCACCTCAAGATTAGTTGTATTTTCGACTGCTGCTGTGCTTATTTCATTTTGCTATGTATATTTGTGTAAATAATGGATGTTTATAAAAAGCTTTTAAATGACATGCATGAATCTATTTTAGCTTTTAAAAGCTTTTTGTAGTGACTGTTGAGAATTATTTGTTTGAGTTGCTTATGAATGGACTTAAAGTTCAAAATTTGTAGTTGCGAAATTGGTGTAAATATATAAGTATTTTCAAATTTTACAAGGCTTTTAAAAATTTTAGGAATATCAAAATACAACCATTATGATGCTAACATTTTCAATAAAATGATAAAAAAATCTCCCACTATTTTTTGTGCTTTTGATTGGAGGGCTACCGTAGGGTTGTCGAGAGGCCTCCACTTGGGTTCAAAAGTGGAACTCTGTGATGGGTCCTTTCAGGTGGTATTAGAGCTTGTTTTGAAATAAAGCTGTCTTTATACATGTTATGATTCGATACTGTAATTTTACGTTGTTTTTATGAATTGGGAAACCTAAAAAGTTTTGTTATTTTCCATGCATCTAATGAAGTAAATCACACGTTAGTACAATGCTTGTAAAACGATAACGAATACACAAGAAGGGGGGGTTGAATTGTGTATTCCCCTTTTTGAAAAAATTTTCAAAACTATTTTATTAAAAACAAGTTCTTTTTACCGAAACTTCAGTAAGTTCGAATTAATCAAGACTTTGAAAACTTGTTTCAGAATTGGAGTAATAACAAAAACGTTAAACTTTAAAAGTAATAGAGTAGAGAGGAGTTGACACAGAGATTTTATCCTGGTTCACCCCAAACCGTGGGCTACGTCCAGTCCTCAGAGTTCTTTCTGAGATTTCACTATCTCTTCAACTTTTACAAGTATTCTTTCCGAGCCTCTTCAGGTCTCTACACTCAGTATTCTTTCACTCTTAGCCTCTGCAGGCTATCTGCACTACTTTCTTACAAAAGTATTTCGAACTTGTTATAGTAAAATTTGCTCTCAGCTAATTTGCACAGTGTTTGCGTACGTACATCAATTATCTCAGCTTTTGCTCTTTTTGCTTTCGCACTTGCTAACATTGCAATCTTCGACTTCGACTCATATTTATAGCCTTCCTCTGCAATTGCTTCTTGATTCTTGCTTCTTGAATCTTGTTTCTTGAATCTTAAAAGAAACGGTTAATCAGTTGAGTTCTGTAACTAACTCGAACTGACTCTTGTGTCTTCTTTTTGAATTCCGCATCTGCTTTTCTCCATCTGTATTTTTACGTCTGTGTTTCTGCGTCTGCATCTGTTTTTTACTCTGCGTTTGTTTTTCACTTTGCGTCTGCATCTGCGTCTACGTCTATTTTTCACTTTGCGTCTGCGTCTATTTTTCACTTTGTATCTGCGTCTGCGTCTGCTTTACATCTGCGTTTGTTTGTTTAATCTGCGTCTGTATTTCTTCGTCTGTCTTTTAACTTCGTCTGCGTCTGTGTTTCATTCTCCGTTTTTCTGTTTTCTATTTTGCTTCTTCTTTTAATACTTCTTTGTTATTCATCAAAATCATATATATATGTAAAGTCATTTTGACATAACAATCTCCCCCTTTTTTATGATAACAAATTATACACATAAAAAGAAAAACAAAATACAATGTTTGAAAACATTAAAAAAAACTTATCTTCAAAAATTCTTCTTTTTCTTCTTCCTTTCTTTTCTTCGTCTGCTTCAGTCACACCTTTTGAGATTCTTTTCTGAACATTCTCTTCTCCTCTGCTCATTCTCTTCTCCCCCTATTTGTTATAATCAAAAATGATTAACGACGATTGCTCTTCAACAGTTCTGTCATCATCTTCTTCAAATCATTAATTGTCTCCTTTATCTCGTTGACTTCTCTGCGTAATTTGCTGATTTCAGCTTGTGAGTCCAACGGTGAAGAGGATTGATCATTATCTGCTAAGGGTGAAGTGAACGCAATTGTTGTAGCATATGCGTCCGAGGATGGAGTGTAATCTTCATTAAGCTCAATAGTTGGTGGATGAATAAATGTATTAGATTCAGGAAGATCTAAGTCATACGGGGCAGGTAGCATGAGCAACTGTCTTCCTTGCAGGGGTATGGCTTCATCTTGTAAAGATAGTGTATCAGAAAGTGGTCTAATACATAATAATGTCTGCACAAGCGATTCAATGAAAGTGCTGTGGCGGTTCCCCCATTGGGCGGTGTTCATTTTATTAAATAAATCGCAACCACTCCGTCTATATTCTCTTTTGAAGCGCATGCTTCATCAATTTTACGCACTTCTTCTGCAATTTGATCTGCGGACAGATCATCACTTGTTTCTTCAGGAAATAGCTTCATTTTCCCTTTATTCAAATCCAAAGGATATCTTGGCTGAATATCTGGTACAACCTTTATTTCTGTCTTCTCTATGATCGGATAAATAGTACATGGTCTGCTGGACATTTTCGTAGGGTATGGCTTAGTAGCAGCATCCCTCAAGACATCATAGAACATCTTTTCATCTTCTTTCAGTAGATGCCATGTGTCACTATTTATTAAAATAGGTTGTACAACAGCCATTATCTTCTTCCTTGGTTGACTGCAGATGGCGATTGCAGTCCTCCTCTTGGTAACCACTTCAACCATTCTGATCTTCAACTTATATCTTCTCAAAATTCTCGAATAGTTGTATACAGTTAGACCAGATTCATCGAATTTCTCCTGTGGTAGCTGAACCAAGTTTGGTTCTATTGCTGCCTCTGGTTCTGCTTCAATAGGATTCTCCTGAACCAGGCTTATCTCTTCTGGTTCCTCCTGTTGAGCAGTGGGAATCTCCTGAACTCTGCTATGCTCAATTTTTTTTCTTTTTGAGCAGCATTGAAGGTTTCTTTCTTTCGACTAACTTCCCAAGCAGTGGACACAGTCTTCTTCCAACTAATCTTCTTAGTCTTTTCTTCTGCTTCAGTCAGTCTTGAAGATTTCTGCTCTTGAGATTTTTCCTTCTCAGACTCTGATTTTCTCTTCTTCTCAGTCTCTTTAGCCTTTTTGGCTGAGTCTTCTTCTAAAATTGAAACTAGAGATCTTGTTCCCTTCGGTACTCAAGACCCAGATACTTCTGCTTGACTCTGCTCTCTGGCTCTCTTGTCTTCCTGTTGTCTCAGGGTTCGAATCCTTAGTGATCTCTTTGCCTTTTTAGAGATCTCACCCAAAAGATTCTCTCCTTTTCTTTTCTGCGCACCTTCTTCTGTTCTCCGAATTGGGCTCACTTCTTTTTGAGGACTTTCCTGTTTTATCAACGGTCTACCCGATAGTTTTCTTCTTTCATCTATCGGTAATCTCACACTAGCTTGAGATTTAGAGCTAGTGGCGGGAGATTTCTTCAATGATCGCTCCCCCTTAGTTCTAGCTTTCTTTGTAGACTCTACTACTTCTTTCGCCACTACCTTCAAGCCCATTCTTCTTACTGTATCAGAGTTAATAGTACTCTTAACAGATACCATCCTTCTGATTCCTCTGTGAAGAAAGACTCCGGATTCCTTAAAAATCCTGGTAAGTAGCACGCCGTAAGGATAACTGTTAGTATCCTTCATCCCCTTAACCATATAATGAAAAATCAAAAATGGTAGGTCTATTGGACGACGATTCAGCAGATAGAACAGACATTGTTCATCCAAGGTAGTCACATGATGTCTTGACCCGGCTCTTGGTAAGATGCAATTAAACAAAATCGCATGTAGAACCCTAGCCTTCGGGACCAGACTTGAAGTCTTCCTCTCCCATGGGTCATTGACTCCATATAACTATTTTCTGACATCTTCTTCCTTCATACTAACCTTGGACATCCATCCGGCTTTGGTTGATAGGGTTTCTCCAACTGAAGAGCATTCAGTCACCTTCTCCACTAACTCCTTTGTCACAATAACAGTTATTCCATCTACTGTGGAGACGATGGTGTTATCAACCAGTTGCGCATGCTTCCAAAAGTCATATACCTCATCTGTATATACTGGTTCCCGCATCTGGAAGAAATTTCTCCATCCAGCTTCTACAATCTCTGGCTCAACACTCATGCCATCACTCCTCAGATATTTGAAATCTACATATCTTCCAAAAATCATAGCCGACTCCATTGCTTCTGATTTAAGACTACTTCTGGTAGGATATTCTTCAAAAGTAATGTTGTTTGCAAGAGATTTTCGAAAGAGAGTTGAAGCATCTGGGAGTAAAAGTAATCGAAATGATTATTGTTTCAGACTACTCGAAGGGTTTTATCCGATGGGTTCTAGAATCATTGGGATCCTCAAGGCTGTCAAAATTTTCCCTCCAAGACTTCCTTGTGAGAGAAGTTACCAGCTGTAACCTATTGTTTCTGACGCCGTTAACTTTGACGGTCTTCTAGCCTGACTGGTCATTTAAAATAACCATGTTAAGGTTCCGTCTGATTTCCTTAAACCGATCTTCACTCAGTGGTTTAGTGAAGATATCTACCCATTGATACTCTGTTTCAACGAACTGTAGTGACACCACCTTCCTCTAAACGTAATCTCTCAAGAAATGATGTCTGACTTCGATATGTTTCATTCTTGAATGCTGTATCGGATTCTTCGATAGATTTATGACGCTGGTGTTGTCGCAATAGATTGGGATCTCATCTTCTCGAACTGAATAATCCTCCTGTTGATATTTAATCCACAATGTTTGTGAACAACAGCTTACAGCAGACATGTACTTGGCTTCGGCAGTTGATAGAGCTATCGAGCTATGTCTCTTGCTTGACCAGGAAACTAGGTTTGTGTCAAGAAAGTGACATCCTCCACTAGTGCTCTTCCTTTCAATTCTATCTCTGGCATAGTCCGCATCGCAATATCCGATTAATCTGAAATCTTTACCTTTTTCAAACATTAAGCAAAGATCAGTAGTACCTGCGAGATATCTCGTAATTCTTTTAACAGCAATAAAATGAGACTCTCTAGGATCTGCCTGAAGCCTTGCACAAAAGCATACAATGAACAGAATATCAGGTCTACTTGTTGTAAGATACAGTAAAGAACCGATCATCCCTTTATATAGGGTTTGATCTGTAAGTGGTAAGTCGACTTGTACCATCTGTAAGTCGACTTATGCTTGCTCGGTACTGATAAGTCGCCTTGTTCACCAGTGTAAGTCGACTTATGGATGTCCAGTACTGTTAGATTGTTAGAGTAGTGCCCTAAAGGCAATCCCCTTTAGCGCATTTTGTTCATAATCATGTACAGACTTTATGAATAAATAAAGCAAGGCATATTTCATTTATTTGATATTCATTTTGTTATGAATTGATGTTGATCTTTAATCAAATTAATGACGTCCATGATATATGACATAGCATGAAGGAAATTATGATGTGATCATACTATTGAGATTCCTATCATGTGCAATTATGTCAGTATCTAAATTATCCCTAGTCATAGGATTAACGAGACTGGACATTGTTAATCCGGATAGACTAGCACATGTCATATTCCTTGATTGGATCAAGCAGTGGATCTCAGAAACTGTAAATATTGAGATATTTAGATTTGGCATGTGGATGCTTACTAGTGGTAGTAAGTACATTGGATGACCTGCCATGAGATCATCACATGGGTATTCTATTATAATGTCAGTGATAATCTCATCATAGCAATGGTGCAAGTATCCTTAGACTTGAGGTACTCAAGGATATCTTGGGTACTGATGCTGTACTTTGACTCCATTCCTTGTTGCCTTTCAGAGGTCGCTCATAGGGTGGTGATTGGGTATAGTTTGAGGTATTCGAAGGTAATTGAGTAGCCAATAAAGGATTCACCACTTCTGGAATAGCAAAAGAGATACCCATGGCCTCTTGTCAGGATCATTACTTGGAAATCTCTGGCGCCGGAGTGAACATGTCATGAAGACTGTCTTCATGGACATATAGAGTAATGAGTCCTAAGACGAGACCTGATATCACTTGGGCTAGACACAGTCTAGTAAGAGTTGACACTTTGACCATACTCATAACCAAGTGGGGTATAGGATGGTGAAAGGACGAATTGCACGGTAATTGTCTATGGAAAGGTTCGTGATCTGGTTCCTAATGAGCTCGGGTTCATTAGTCAAACCAATTACTTTTCGGTTAATTGGGGGTCATGATGTGTTGCTAGACGCCGCTCATGACTTGCTTAGATTAAGTGTTAATCTAAGTGGCCAACATAACCGGGAACCTAATGGGTCACACGCATAAGAGTGACTTGGAAATCTGTAAAATAGTTTTGGATAGTGATCCAATATCTGGAGAGCAATAGGATTAAATGGATCCCGATGAGATCGAGATATGTCCCGATGAGATCGCGACATCGACATTGTTGAAAACCGTCTCCGGCGATTTTTCGTCGGCGGGGCCCGGTAGGCCGGTAGGACCGACCCCAGTTTGACTGGACCGCTTCAGCAATCCCATATATCAATTAATTAATAAGATTAATTAATTAATATATGTGGACACATGTCATTTGATGAAGGGAGGAGATGAAGTTTGAAAAGTCAAACTTCATCTTTTAATTGATTTTTTAATCACCTTTAAGGCCACTCACGTGGCTCTCCCTTGGCCAAGCTTTAGTTGGTTTTTCATTAAGCTAAAAAGCCATATGAGAGGCCTTAAGGATGAAGCATGTTCGGTGGAAGCAAGCCTTAAGGAGGATGAGATCATTGACTAGTCAAAAGTCATTAAATAATGAGATTATTGAATGGTTTTATGCCTCCCACGTGGGGCTTTCCCTTCCAAGACTTTCTATTGCCTTTTAATTAGTTAAAAGGTATTAGAAAGAAGCCTTAAGTAAAAAAGAAAAGCAAGCTTGGTCGTGGGTGATGGAGAGAAGGCCGAATAGCTTAAAGAGTTAGGTTTTTGGAAATTTGATTTCTAAGGCTTTCTTCTTCTTCTCTCATCTTCAAGGCTACTTCCACAAGGTGTAATCCTAAGCTCTCCTAGAATAAGGTAAGATCTAGCAGTCTTTAATTATTCTAGCTATTCCCGGGTCAAAGGGTTTGTCCCGGTTAGGTTTTCCGACCTCTGCGTGGATACCGTTAAAGACGGTCTCCTTTGGTCGTTATGGTTTGATTGTTTGTACATACACTTGGATCCTGGCTTTCGGGAAGTTCCCGGAACAAAAAAAGTTTTGTTTTCCGCACTATGTCCATGTGATGGACACCCCGGGATTTTCCTACAGTGGTATCAGAGCAACTTGTGTTGTATAAATAGTTATAATGATAACTAGGTCGGAGTTCCTTTGTGAATTGAGCTGTGTAGCATGCTGCCTATGTATATTTCGAATTCTGTCCAGAATTGGGGTTTTCAAAATTTTCTTGCATAGACCTGCTCATGAGATGTTTCTGAATGTGTCTATAAAAGGAAAAATTTTATCAATGTCATTTGATATGGTTTTCCTAATTTAATTCCCTAAGTTTCGAATGCTGTCCTGTTGAACATTTCTGAAACAGGTATACTTGTAAATTCGAGAATAAATTCTACAAAAACAAAAATTCGGATTGGTTTTCACCAACACGTCCCTAAGATGTTTTTGAATGTCTCTGTGGATGGAAAAATGTTTTCAAGGTGATTTACTATTTATTTCCGAATTTATTGTATGCTTCTGGGAATGTCTGTGTTGAAAAACACAGATTCTGGATCGGCTAGATTGCTGAGGTTGGATGAGTTTTTATGGGAAATAAATCCTGGAAAAATTCATGGAACATTTTGGGAACATTTTATAACCTCTGTAATTTTCTCAGAATTTATTGAAAGTTTTTCAATGATTATTTCGAGCAAAAGGCAGAGCTTGGCAGTTTTGAGAAAGTTGCTGGGGCTGTTTTGTTTGAAATGATTGGTTGTGTATTTCTGAATTCCAATGCCTTGAATCATTTTTAATGTGATTAAAAATGTGTTATATTGATCTGGTATGCATGCCAAAATGAGATTCTTGAAATTTGGTTTCCAATAATTTTTGGATGTCGAATAGGTCACTTTAGCGTCTCGTTAGATTATTCCGTTATCTTGGTTATTTTGGCCGTCGCAATTTTTGTGACAAGTGCCGGAGTAATCTTGATAACGTGTAGCCTACCTAGAGATACTTAGCATGATAATTTGATATTCTTAAATTATGTGGAAATCTAGTGATTAATAGTGATTAATCGGTTTCAAGTTTTTCCTATATAGTTTGACTATATGGCATGCATGATTTGATGAAAATGTTTCATTAGCACATTAATATAAAGGTTTATATACTTGTTATATTGGTGTTGTGAATTGGGAATACTTGGATTGAGAATTAGCCGACTAGATAGCAATTTTCCTTGTGTAAGGCGACTTGTTCGGTTGGATAAGGCGACTTACATGTCTGAGAGTCGTATAAAGCGACTTGTATATTGATACAAACCGACTTGTACATGCTTGTGACAACATAAGTCGACTTGCATTAGATAAGTCGACTTATATCATGCCTTGGCGGGATGATGGATGATTTTCGGTATAAATTCAATGTGATTGATGCCATGCCCTAAATTATTTCATATAGTCATGGTGACTATAATCCCATAACTTGGATGAGACCTGAATTTGAAATCCCTCCTCGTAATATGACAACTAACGCCTTCCATTAATATGGTAAGAACCAGAGTTCTTCTAGGGTTGAGTTGTTGAGCTAACCTCAAGTTCACTCTATACGAATATGTTCGAACCATGAAAATAAGATTTTCGGATTAATGGGTCGGTTTTCCTAGAAGCGTTGATTTGTTGAGCTAACCTCAAGGTCAACGTGGACAGAGGCGAAGTTGGGTAGTGTACATCAGATGTATGCGCATCAAGTGTTAATAACCCAATGTTTGTGCACACATCAACTGTTGATAGCACGGATCGATAGTTGTGTCTAAGATGTAATTGGTATGTCTGATACCTCCCGAGACATAAGGTGGCTTGTTGAGCTAACCTCAAGGTCATTCTTAATGTCGGTTATCGATGATGCAATTGGTATGACTGATACCTACCGATTGACCTAAGAAGTGGCTTGTTGGGCAAACCCAAGGTCATTCTTAGCAATGTCAGATATCGACCCACTAGGACATTTTGTCACTTTGTTTCTTGGATTCGTAATGAGGGTTATGGATTCTATGAAACTAGTGGGAGCTGTATGCATGTCATTTAAGTCCTTATGATCATGCATTTAACTTAAATCCTGCATTTAAGTCTATTCTAACAGTCTTTCTCTCTCTCTATGGTTAGGTTGTTTGAAGATGTCTTCCAGTGTGAACTTGCGCTCACTAAAGGACTTGAACAAATTATTTAGACTTAATTTTCTTGATTGGCTGAATGATCTGAGAATTGGTCTCAGATCTAAGGAACTGGGCTATGTCCTTGATGTTCCACTTCCTGATCCACTTGCTGTTGATGTTTCTGATAGAGATCAGAAAGTAGGAAGAACAGCCAAAAGAAAACCAAAGGTCTTGCCCCAAAAGGAACTGCTTCCATTGTGGCAAGACCGCCACCCTTGGGCTAAACCAGAAATCTATCTGGAGTCCTCAAGCGTAAGAAGGCATCGGATGCCTCGACTTCTTCGAATATGTTTGTCATTGAGGTTATCTTTTTTCGATCACAATATATGGGTATTAGATACGGTTGTGGCTCACACATATGTAATGATATCAGGGGCCTCGGGGACGATGGCGGCTCATTAAGAAAGACTCGGACCTACGTGTTGGAAATGGAGCAAAGTTCTTTGCATTAGCCGTAGGGACTTATGTTTTGACACTCCCCAGTGGGCTTGTATTCAATTTGGATGATTGTTATTTTGTACCGGTTTTAACAAAGAACATATTGTCTGTTTCTTGTTTAAATAGAGCTGGTTTCCATGTAACTTTTGGAAGCAATGGTTGTTCTATTAGTTTAAATGGAATGCTCTATGGTACGGGTACATTATGCAATGGTATTTACATATTAGATATGTCACATCCAATTATGAATGTCAATGACAAGAAAAGACATAAAAGAGATAATTTAAAATCAACTTACTTATGGCATTGTCGCCTTGGCCATATAAATGAGAGACGCATCGTTAAGCTCCATAAGAGTGGATGTTTAGGGTCTTTTGATTATGAATCATATGACACATGTGAATCTTGTTTGTTAGGCAAGATGACTAAGTTACCCTTTAAAGGAAAGGGTGAACGAGCGACTAGATTATTAGACCTAATACATTCAGATGTATGTGGTCCGATTTCCATCCATGCCAGAAGTGGTTGTCGTTACTTCATTACCTTTATCGATGATTATTCTCGATATGGGTATCATGTCGATGAGATACAAATCAAGCATTTGAAAAGTTCAAACAATTGAGAATGAAGTAGAAAAACAACTTGGGAAAAGTATTAAGACATTACGATCGATCGTGGTGGCGAATACTTAGACCAAGAGTTTTGGATTATCTCGAGATAATGGGATTTTATCTCGGTGGACTCCACCTTACACACCACAAAGACAATGGTGTGGCGAGAAGGAGAAATCGAACCTTCTGGACATGGTTCGATCTATGATGGGCTTTGCACAGTTACCAAAATCTTTTGGGGGTATGCACTTGAGACAGCTGTTTACTTGTTAAACAGAGTTCCATCAAAGACAGTTGATGTTACTCCATATGAGATCTGGACTAACAAGAAACCTTATCTTTCTTATTTGAAAGTTTGGGGTTGTCTTGCTTATGTGAAGCGGACAAAGTCAGATAAGCTTGAAGCAAAGTCGGCAGTGTACGCTAGTAGGATATCCTAAAGAAACAAGAGGATATCAATTCTACCTTGCTGAGGAACAAAAGGTGTTTGTTTCGATGCAAGCTGTTTTTTTAGAAAAATAGTTTCTTTTACAAGAAGACAGTGGGAGCAAAATTGAGCTTGAAGAAGTTCAAGATGCTCGGACAGACGCAGATCAACTGCCTGAACCTGAAACTGTAACTCATACAGATGAGGTAACAGTTCAACCTTCTACTACACATGTAATTCGTAGGTCAAGTAGGATACGCTCTGTTCACGAGAGATATGGATTTCTCGTGAGTGAACAGAATGACGTATTGCTCATAGAGGATGATGAGCCTACCACCTATGAAGAGGTTCTAAAGAGTTCAGAGTCTGAAAAATGGCTTCGTGCCATGAAATCAAAAATGGATTCCATGTACGAAAACCAAGTATGGACTTTGGTTGATGCACCTGAAGGGATAAAACCTATAGGGTGCAAATGGGTTTTCAAGAAGAAAATCGACATGGATGGTAATGTGATTACCTATAAAGCAAGGCTTGTGGCTAAAGGCTTTCTTCAAAGACAAGGAGTTGACTATGACGAGACCTTCAGTCCAGTAGCAATGCTTAAATCCATTAGGATACTCCTAGCCATTGCCGCTCATTATGATTATGAGATATGGCAAATGGATGTAAAGACAGCTTTCCTGAATGGAAATCTGGCTGAGGATGTGTATATGACACAACCTGAGGGCTTCATCTCCTATGATGGCGAAAAGGTATGCAAGCTTTAGAAATCCATTTATGGATTAAAGCAAGCATCCAGGAGTTGGAATATCCGTTTTGATGAGACAACCAAAGAGTTTGGTTTCTCACAAAATCCGGATGAACATTGTGTGTATAAGAAGGTTAATGGAACTGCAATCGTATTCCTTGTGTTATATGTAGATGACATATTGTTACTAGGAAACGATGTCTCAATGCTGCAATCAGTAAAAATTTGGTTGTCCAAACAATTTGCCATGAAAGACCTTGGAGAAGCAACTTATATCCTTGGGATAAAGATCTATAGAGATAGATCGAAGAGGTTGCTTGGTCTTTCACAGTCAACGTACATAGACAAGATGCTAAAGAGGTTTAGCATGGAGCAATCCAAGAGAGGGTATCTTCCCATGTCTCATGGGATATCGCTCTCGAAGTCTATGTGTCCTAAGACACAGGATGAGAGGATGCGCATGAATATGATCCCGTATGCATCTGCAGTAGGATCTATCATGTACGCAATGCTATGTACGAGACCCGATGTATCATATGCTCTAAGTATTACGAGCAGATACCAATCGGATCCTGGTGAAGGTCACTGGATGGCTGTCAAGAATATCCTAAAGTACTTGCGAAGAACTAAGAATGTTTTCTTGATATATGGAGATGGAAATCTCAAGTGGCGAACATCTGATGCCGTTTAATCGATAAGGATGATTCCAAGTCCCAATCAGGTTATGTTTTCACATCGAGCATGGAGCGATCGGTTGGAAGAGTTCCAAACAGGAGACGACTGCTGATTCAACGATCGAGGCAGAGTACATTGCCGCATCAGATGCAGCAAAAGAAGCCGTTTGGATCAAGAAGTTCATTATTGAACTTGGTGTGGTTCCTAGCTATGATGGACCCATACGGTTGTATTGTGATAACAATGGAGCTATTGCGCAGGCAAAGGAACCAAGGTCTCATCAGCGATCCAAGCACGTACTCCGCCGATACCATTTGATTCGGTAGATCATTGCTCGAGGTGATGTCCGATAGAGAGAATTCCAGAGCGTAATATTGCGATCCGTTGACAAAGCCATTGTCACGGAAGAATTTTGATTCTCATGTACTCGCTTATGGTATTAGATACCAAGGCGATTGGCTTTAGGTCAGTGGGAGATTTGTAAGTGGTAAGTCGACTTGTACCATCATGAAAGTCGACTTATGCTTGTTTCGATCTTGATAAGTCGCCTTGTTCACCAAAGTAAGTCGACTTATGGATGTCGATCTTGTTAGATTGTTAGAGTAGTGCCTAAAGGCAATCCCTTTAGCGCATTTTGTTCATAGTCATGTCATGGACTTTATGAATAAATAAAGCAAGGCATATTTCATTTATTTGATATTCATTTTGTTATGAATTGATGTTGATTTTAATCAAATTAATGGCGTCCATGATATATGACATAGCATGAAGAAAATTATGATGTGATCATACTATTGAGATTCCTATCATGTGCAATTATGTCAAGATATCTAAATTATCCTAGTCATAGGATTAACGAGGCTGGACATTGTTAATCCGGATAGACTAGCACATGTCATATTCCTTGATTGGATCAAGCAGTGGATCTCAAAAACTGTAAATATTGAGATATTTTGATTTGACATGTGGATGCTTACTAGTGGTAGTAAGTACATTGGATGACCTGCCATGAGATCATCACATGGGTATTCTATTATAATGTCAGTGATAATCTCATCATAGCAATGGTGCAAGTATCCTTAGACTTGAGGTACTCAAGGATATATTGGGTACTAATGCTGTACTTTGACTCCATTCCTTGTTTCCTTTCAGAGGTCGCTCATAGGGTGGTGATTGGGTACAGTTTGAGGTATTCGAAGGTAATTGAGTAGCCAATAAAGGATTCACCACTTCTGGAATAGCAAAAGAGATACCCATGGCCTCTTGTCAGGATCATTACTTGGAAATCTCTGGCGCCGGAGTGAACATGTCATGAAGACTGTCTTCATGGACATATAGAGTAATGAGTCCCAAGACGAGACACGATATCACTGGGCTAGACACGGTCTAGTAAGAGTTGACACTTTGACCATACTCATAACCAAGTGGGGTATAGGATGGTGAAAGGACGAATTGCACCAGAATTGTCATGGAAAGGTTCGTGATCCGGTTCCTAATGAGCTCGGGTTCATTAGTCAAACCAATTACTTTTCGGTTAATTGGGGGTCATGATGTGTTGCTAGACGCCGCTCATGACTTGCTTAGATTAAGTGTTAATCTAAGTGGCCAACATAACCGGAACCTAATGGGTCACACGCATAAGAGTGACTCGAAATCAGTAAAATAGTTTTGGATAGTGATCCAATATCCGGAAGCAATAGGATTAAATGGATCCCGATGAGATCGAGATATGTCCCGATGAGATCGCGACATCGACATTGTTGAAAATCGTCTCCGGCGATTTTTAAATTACGGGAGCCCAGTGGGCGGTGGACCGACCCGAGCTTGATCGGACCGCTTCAGCAATCCATATATCAATTAATTAATAAGATTAATTAATTAATATATGTGGACACATGTCATTTGATGAAGGGAGGAGATGAAGTTTGAAAAGTCAAACTTCATCTTTTAATTGATTTTTAATCACCTTTAAGGCCACTCACGTGGCTCTCCTTAGCCAAGCTTTAGTTGGCTTTTCATTAAGCTAAAGGCCATATGAGAGGCCTTAAGGATGAAGCATGTTCGGTGGAAGCAAGCCTTAAGGAGGATGAGATCATTGACTAGTCAAAAGTCATTAAATAATGAGATTATTGAATGGTTTTATGCCTCCCACGTGGGGCTTTCCTTCCAAGACTTTCTATTGCCTTTTAATTAGTTAAAAGGTATTAGAAAGAAGCCTTAAGTAAAAAGAAAAGCAAGCTTGGTGGTGGGTGATGGAGAGAAGGCGAATAGCTTAAAGAGTTAGGTTTTGGAAATTTGATTTCTAAGGCTTTCTTCTTCTCTCATCTTCAAGGCTACTTCCACAAGGTGTAATCCTAAGCTCTCCTAGAATAAGGTAAGATCTAGCAGTCTTTAATTATTCTAGCTATTCCCGGGTCAAAGGGTTTGTCCCGGTTAGATTTTCCGACCTCTGCGTGGATACCGTTAAAGACGGTCTACTTTGGTCGTTATGGTTTGATTGTTTGTACATACACTTGGATCCTGGCTTTCGGGAAGTTCCCGGAACAAAAAAAGTTTTGTTTTCCGCACTATGTCCATGTGATGGACACCCCGGGATTTTCCTACATGATCCACCTTCTTACCAAGTTCTTCTTTCGACAAAAGGTTTGAAGGATGCATCGGAGTCGCCATAGGCTTCACATTATTCATATCAAATTTGGACAGCAATTCTTTCACATATTTTTGTTGATGAATAAAAATTTTCTCTTCGATTTGCTTAACTTGCAACCCAAGAAAGAACTTTAACTCACCCATCATACTCATTTCAAATTCATTTTTCATCAGATTCTCAAAACTCATACACAACATCTTTGTGGTAGCACCAAAAATAATATCATCAACGTAAATTTGCACTAAGATAAAGTCATTCTCATAAACCTTTCTGAAAAGCGTTTTATCTACTTGACCTCTAGTAAACCCATTCTCCAAGAGAAACTTACTTAGACGATCATACTAAGCTCTAGGAGCTTGCTTCAGGCCGTATAAGGCTTTATGAAGTCTATAGACATGTTCTAGATTCTTGACATCCTAAAATCCTGGAGGTTGCTTCACAGACACCTCTTCGTCTATAAGACCATTCAGAAAGGCGCTCTTCACGTCCATCTGAAAAAGCTTTATGTTATGAAAAACAGCGTATGCCAGCAATATCTGAATAGCTTCAAGTCTTACTACTGGAGCATACGTCTCATTGTAGTTTATCCCTTCTTGTTGATTATAGCCTTGTACTACTAATCTAGCTTTATTCTGACTTACTTTGCCTGATTCGTCTAGCTTATTCTTGAAAACCCATCTGGTTCCTATAATGGATTTCTTTGAGGGTTTCGAAACTAAGGACCAAACTTTATTCCTAGTAAACTGATTCAGCTCTTCTTGCATGGCTAAAATCCAAGCTTCATCCTGGAGGGCTTCCTCAATCTTCTTAGGCTCTATTTCAGAGATGAACACCACATTAGCTTCTCTTCTGAATTTGGACCTTGTCCTAACTCCTTCTGAGGTCTCTCCGATAATTACCTCTTCTGGATGAGAACTCTTATACTTCCAATCTCTCTTGAATCCTATAGTTTCTTGAATATCCTCGATCTTATCTATTTGAGTTCCTGATGATGGAGTTTCTGTTGTTTCATCTAAGTTCTTTGAAGGACCTTCACTCTCCATGTCATCTTCCTTATGGGAATGAGAACGATTATCAAACTTGACATGGATGGTTTCCTCAACTGTCTTTGAGATAGAGTTATAAACCCGAAAGGCCTTAGATGATGAGGAGTAGCCTAGGAAAATTCCTGAATAGGTCTTTGAGTCGAACTTATCCAACGACTCTTTTGTATTCAGAATAGAGCACTTACAACTGAATGGATGAAAGTAAGATATGTTTGGTCTCCTTCCATTCCATAGCTCATAGGGAGTCTTCTTCAACAAGGGTCGCAACAGTATTCTGTTCTGAATATAACATGTTGTATTCACAGCTTCTGCCCAGAAGTACTTAGGAAGAATCTTTTCATATAGCATAGTCCTTGCCATCTCTTGAATCGTCCTGTTCTTCCTTTCAACAACTCCATTCTGTTTTGGGGTTCTAGGGGCTGAGAAATTGTGGGAAATTCCATTCTCCTCACAGAATAACCTAAACTTCTCATTCTCGAATTCTCCACCATGATCACTCCTGATACTAGCTATAGATACTCCTTTTTCAATCAGTAACTTTACGAGAGGGTTCTAAAACACTTAAAAGATTCATCTTTGTGTGACAGAAACAATATCCAACAAAATCTAGTAAAGTCATCAACAATAACAAGTCCATATTTCTTTCTGCCAAGACTTATTGTTCTAGTTGGACCAAATAAATCCATATGTAACAACTCCAAAGGTCTAGAAGATGTTACAAAATTTTTAGAAGAAAATGATGTTTTAACTTGTTTTCCTTTCAAACAACTTTCACAGTAAAATTCTTTGTCAAAACTCATTTTTGGTAAGCCTCTTACCAAATCAAATTTTGCCAACTTTGAAATGTGTTTAAAGGAGACATGACCTAGCTTTTTATGCTAGATTAGTCTTTCTTCTTCAGAAGATAGAAAACATGAAACATTTTGGTCTTGAAAATCTTCTAAATCAATTTTGTAAAGGTTATTTCTTCCCTTGGCAGAAAAGAATATAAACCCATCTTTGTTTTTGACTTCACAAAGATTTTGATTGAATGAGACTATGAAACCAGAGTCACACAATTGACTTACACTAATCAAATTGTGTTTCAGACCATCAACAAGCAGTACATTATCTATGCATGCAAAGGAATCTTTACCTATCTTACCGATTCCAATTATCTTGCCCTCCTGGTTGTCTCCGAAAGTTACCGATCCTCCCTTCTTATATTGAAGATCTAGGAACATAGACCTTCTTCCCGTCATGTATCGCGAGCAACCACTGTCTAAATACCAACGATGCTTGTCGCATTTTCCAAGGAAGGATATCTGCAGGAGAAACTATTTTACTCTTTGGTACCCATATTTTCTTGGGTCCATTTTGGTTAGTCAAATGCACATAATGAGTCTTTTGATGCTTTTTACCAGAATGTTGATGAAAACGTGTTTGATGATACCTTTTATTTTGAGAAAGTGGTTTTATATGATTATGAGACTTATTACTCGTAAACCCTAATCCAGTTTTATCACTAGGGTGTCTACATTTTCCTAGCATCTCAATCATTCTTTTAGTACTTTCAGTGAATGTAGCTAAATCGGATGAGAGACTTTTAATTCTAAGCTTCAACTGATTTATCTCATCGGATTTATCTACGACTTTCTTTTTCTCCTCTAGTTGTTTCTTTAAACAAATATTTTCTCTCTCTATTTATTCTGTATGCTTAAGATTCTCTACATACTTCTTCTTTAACAGTTTGTACTGTTTCAAAATAACATGAGAATCCTCTAATAATTCTAAGCTTCATGCAAGTTATCGTATTCAGAAGTTACCTCCTCATCACTTTCTTCCTCGGCTACTAGGCAGATATTAGCATGTTCAGATGACTCGGAATTTGTGTCTGACTCTGATGAGTCTAGATCTTCCCATGTTGCCATCATGCTTTTCTTGCCTTCTCTACTCTTCTTGGGTTTCTTCTTTAGAGTAGGACATTCGGACTTGTAATGTCCAGGTTGATTACGCTCGTAGCATATGATAGATGTCTTTTCTGCTTTGCCATCATCTTTTCTATTCTTCTTGAAGAATTGACTTCCTTTGGACTTCTTCTTCCACATCCGTCTGATCTTCCGGGAAATGAACGGTAATTCGTCATCTTCATCACTTGACTCTTGTTCTGATTCTCTTGAGTCATCATTCTTTGATTCTTCTATCTTCAATGCTTTTGATGACTTTCTCCTTCTCTGAGTCTTGTGGTTCTTCTGTCCGGCCTTCAGTGCTATTGACTTTTCTCGTTTAGGCTTGTCTTCAGCATCAAGCTCTACTTCATGAATCTTCAGTGATCCAAACAACTCGTCAAGCTTTAGTATGCTCAAATCCTTCGCTTCCTGCACCGCTGTAACCTTTGGTCTCCATCTCTTCGGAAGACTTCTTAAGATCTTTCTTACGTGATCCTGGTTATTGTACGTTCTTCCAAGGGCTTTCAATCCATTGACGATTGTCTAGAATCTCCCAAACATCTTATCAATCGATTCTTCTTCCCTCATCTTGAAAAGCTCATACTGGTGCACAAGAATGCTTATCTTGGATTCTTTGACTTGGTTTGTGCCTTCATGTGCGATGGATAGTGTGTCCCACATCTCCTTCGCAATGTCGCATCCGTGAACTTTGTCATATTCACTCCTGCTTAGAGCGCATGTCAAGAAAAACTTTGCTTTAGAGTTGAGCTGAATTCTCACCTTTTCGTCAGTCTTCCATCTGGTTCGTGGAATAAGATTTCCATCTTTGTCTACTGGTGTTTATGGTAAATTGTCTATTATATCCAAAGTTCGACATGAGTAGACTGTATGAACAACCGCATTCTATCTTTCTAGTTGTGATAATCTTCACCGTTGAATGCTAGAGGTCTAATGACTGAGGCACCTTCTGCAATGTATACATGTGATTTTGCCATTATCTTTAATCCACACTTTGCTACAGTGATTCTTGGATACCTTGCTTTGATACCAATTGAAGTAAATCACACGTTAGTACAATACTTATAAAACGATAACGAATACACAAGAAGGGGGGTTGAATTGTGTATTCCCCTTTTTGAAAATTCTTTCAAAACTGTTTTGTTAAAAACAAGTTCTTTTTACCGAAACTTCAGTAAGTTCGAATTAATCAAGACTTTGAAAACTTGTTTCAGAATTGGAGTAATAACAAAAACGTTAAACTTTAAAAGTAATAGAGTAGAGAGGAGTTGACACAGAGATTTTATCCTGGTTCACCCCAAACCGTGGGCTACGTCCAGTCCTCAAGTTCTTTCTGAGATTTCACTATCTCTTCAACTTTTACAAGTATTCTTTCCGAGCCTCTTCAGGTCTCTACACTCAGTATTCTTTCACTCTTAACCTCTGCAGGCTATCTGCACTACTTTCTTACAAAAGTATTTCGAACTTGTTACAGTAAAATTAGCTCTCAGCTAATTTGCACAGTGTTTGCGTACGTAAATCAATTATCTCAGATTTTGCTCTTTTTACTTTCGCACTTGCTAACATTGCAATCTTCGATTTCGAATCATATTTATAGCCTTCGTCTGCAACTGCTTCTTGATTCTTGCTTCTTGAATCTTGAAAGAAACGGTTAATCAGTTGAGTTCTGTAACTAACTCGAACTGACTCTTGCGTCTTCTTTTTGAATTCCGCATCTGCTTTTCTCCGTCTGTATTTTTACATCTGTGTTTCTGCATCTGCGTCTGCGTTTGTTTTTCACTTTGCGTCTGCGTCTGCGTCTACGTCTGTTTTTCATTTTGCATCTGCGTTTGCGTCTGCGTCTATTTTTCACTTTGCGTCTGCGTCTGCTTTACATCTGCGTATGTTTATTTAATCTGCGTCTGTATTTCTTCGTCTGTCTTTTAACTTCGTCTGCATCTGTGTTTCATTCTTCGTCAGTCTGTTTTCTATTTTGTTTCTTCTTTTACTACTTCTTTGTTATTCATCAAAATCATATATATATGTAAATTCATTTTGACTTAACATCTAATTTTACAAAAATATTTCCAGTGTTATATATTTTATCTTTGAGTTCACAGCATAATGCACTGAGAAACCTAAAGGATCCCAAAGCCACTAAAGGGTCTAGCATTTGAAATACCTTTAGCTCAAGAGTCCGAGCACAAGGATGGTTCAACAAATGTTTTTCTTTATGAATAAACCACACTTAGAAAAGTTAAGATTGATAAAACCACTAGTGGAATTTTGATTTTACATTAAGTGAACAATACAGATACGAGCAGCAATCATTTGCCAGCTGTAGGAGGGCTTAGTAATATTAGGCAATTTGATCGAGTGTATTTGTAAGTTAGGTGCAAAACAATTCAATAAGACTAAAGACCTCGAGAGTGCCCTAATTCAGTTAAATCGGGATAAGAATGATAAATTTAGATGGCTTGCTGATAGAATGATGAGATGAGAAATATTGTATAGTTAAAGGTTAGTCAAACCACCTACAGTGTCCAGAGACTCCTAAAACACTAGGAGCTCAATACCAATGTGTAGCTAATATGGAAGGAGACCACCTATATAGGCTGGGGTAATTGCGTTAACCCAACAGGATGTTAAGGATACAATTGGTATGGTGATAGGTATCGATAGTGATGAATATAGTGAGATCGATCCTAGAACTATGCACTTGTATGTGCTAAAAGATTTCATTAGATATATTAGAGTGAAGTTGGAGCTTTTAGAGTGCCATTTGATAATAACTACTTTTGCTAAAGCTATGCCAATAGCATAAAATGTTTGAAGAGGTAGTTACATAGTAGTTAGAATTAAAAGCTCTTTAATGAGTTGTTTGTATTAGACATGTAACATCCCATCATCGATGGGAAGGGTAAAATGGTAATTTAGAATGGGATATGAGTGTGAAAACGTATCTCGGCATGGTCATGCCTAATATGGCCTCCATATATGCATAAATTGTAATTTTTGTATATGCACATAATTGTACATGCATTCATGACATTTCCCGGCATATGTGTTATTGTGAGAAACATATGAATTAATGCTTGAAAATCAAATTGGAGTGGATTTTTGTGCGTTTTTCATTTTTGTAGAATTTTAGAAATTTTTCTGGAAATTTTTCGAGATACCTTTCCAGACCAAAAAATTTATAAATGACAGAGTGTTTTGGTTTTCGATACCGAAAATGACTGTCTAATGGCAATAAAAAATTAGATACATGATTTTAGGATTTATTACTTTGAGCCATTGGAAATTTGAAGAAAAATTGGACTAGAAATAAATTGTTTTGGAAAGAAAATAGTGAACCTTTAAAAATATGACAAGTGGCAAGTGACACATGTCACTTGCCTACTTAGTCTTATAATTAAGTGATATATATATATATATAAATATCTTACCTTTTGCAACTTCCACGACACTCCTTCTAAATTGGAAAGTGAGAAAGGTGTTTTGGGAGATTTTTCTTCTTCTCTTCTTCGTGGCTTCTTCTCCTCTTCTTCTTCTTTGGTTTTCTCCTTCTTATTAAGTGTTTTTCCTCTCCACCTTCTCAAGCCCTCATATACTACGTTGTTCCTCTTCTTTTATTGTCAAAAAAAAATCCAACATAAAACCTAAGCCTTTAAGTTGATGATGTCGTGGGTGTATGGTGGAGGAAGTTAGTGAGTGAGTGATCTCTTGAAGACTTGGAAAGTTGAAGCTTGCTTAGGTAAGATTGTGTTTTTGACTTTCTTTGTTGTTAAATGCATTAATTGTGTTGTTTATGCACCAAATTGTATGAGAATTTTGTAGGTATATGTGGGTATGTGGTATGTAACTTGGTTAATTAATTGATGGTTGATTGATGAATTGATGAGGCAAAATCTAATGAATATAAGTAGAGAAATTAAGATGATTGATCATGATGGATGAGGCAAAATCTAATGAATATTATGCTTAAAGATTAGTGTAAAACATGATGGATGATGGGATGAGTGTGTGCTGTAATTTGTGGCCTTATGTTCAAGAATAAGATGTGAGTGAGTTATGATAGGTATAAGAAATAAATAGAGTGAGAAAGGGTGTAGAAATGGTATGGAAGTGATAGGATTTGGTTTAGGTTGAAAATCTGGAAAATGTGACCTGTACATGTTTCAATGTTTTTACCATAACTCTTTATATAGTTGAGAAAATGAGGTGAGGGTTGGCTGGAATTAAACTTGAGAAGTTTGGTTACATTTTTTGTGAAGAAAGTGATGCTAAATTGTGGCTTGAAGGGGTTTGAATTTGGCCTTGAAAGTAAGTTATAGGTGCTGTATGAACAGTAATTCGAGATTGTGACTTGAAACTTTGATGAATTCTTTTAGGTTGATTTGGATTGAATTTGCTAATTTGGTCTTCATGAAACTTGAATATGGTCTTGTTATCTTTTCATCGCCATTGAGTATGAAATTTTTCAATATCTAGGTTGAGAGTACTGATCTGTTAACTTTTGGGTGTTAATATGCTTAGTGCTGGAAAATGTGTTAAATATAGGGTTTGTGGTGATTATGCATTGAAGCTAAATTCTGGATTGTTGTGTTGTTAATTAGCTCAAATGTGGAAAGTTGAAGAGGATTGATGTAGCTTTCTAATGAGGTATTTTATGCAAATTTTGGATGTAAGGATTGTTAGATATAAAATTGTAAAGTTTTGGCTATGGTTAGGTCATATGCTGTTTTAATACCCTTTAGCAGGGAAGCCACATTAATGGGTGGATTTGACCTAATTAGAATGGTAATTTGCTTTAAAGTTCTGCTTTAGAATTGTAGTATATTGTCTAAGCTTTTCATTTCTATATGGTATGGAATTTTTCTCCAAGGGAATGAGGAGTTATGAATTTTGGAAGATTGGGTTTCTGTTGAGAATCATTTAGGTAGGCTGAAACTTTGTTTGAGCATTTGAGTTATTTAGAGATGGAATTGGCTTCCAAGTTGTTCATGAAAGTTGTATAACATACTTTTATCTTTCTTTTTAAATAAAATTTGGAATTTTTGGCAAAAGGAATGGAAAGTTATGATTTTTGCAAAATGGTATACTGTTTTGAGAAACATTGTGAAGGCAATAACTTTGATTGTAGGCAGTAACTTTGGTTGCATTTTTGACACCCTTAGAGATAAAATTGGTTTTATGTCCTTCATGAAACTTGTAGAGCTCTCTTTTATCTTGAACTTGATACTAAGTTTGTCCAATATGGAGTTCAGAGTAAGGAGTTATGACCTGTGAAAGTTGGGATGTCGGTAGAAGAATTCAGTGGGTCACTGTAGTCGACCTAGTCGACTACAACCCCTAACAAGTCAACTTGAACATGTAGTTTTCCTGAACTGAATTTTTCGTGAAACATTGAATTTCATTTATTTCTAAAATTGAGAATTTTTAGAGCTAAAATTATCGAGGATTGGTTAGGTCGAAGTGAGAGGACCAGGTAGTGATTTTTTTGCTCCGTGTTTTATCAATAATTGGACCTATAGAGGTCCAAATTGCGTGATTTTGGTGCCTATGGTTTCCTAAGTCATAGGTGAATCTTTTGTGATGTTAATTATGGGATAATGCTGGGAATGTCACAAACATGCATTGTACACATTTTAATTATTACTTTTGCATTATTAAATAGTCCTGATTGTGCTTTTGGTAACAGTCGTATATTTTGAATGTTATAGAGGCACATTTGGAACGTCAGCACACGAACGTTGCCGAGACTTCCAGGAATTAGCTCGGAAGCTATAGGTGAGTGACTTAGATGGTTTCTTAATTATCATTGGCTTATGATTATTTGATTTTGACTCTGTGGAGGATAATGGTGGGATATTGTTTGATTGTGAATTCCGGACAGAAGGTCCAGAGTACTAGGAAAGATATGGCATAGAAGTTTCATGGGTATGTGAAATTGTCATTGTGTTTTAATGTGAAATATTGTGAATAAATTGTCCGATTGTGATAATTTGGAAATGATTGTGATATAGGAATACGTGAATAAAGTGATTGAACTGTAGCATAAATGAATACGTGCATGATTGCAAAATCAGTTAATGATAGTTGTGACCGAGCGACCACGCTTTGAGCTACAAGCTCAACGATTAATGAGCCCTCAATGGGACAGTTTCAGAGCTACAAGCTCAACGATTAATGATCCCTTAATGGGACAGTTTCAGAGCTACAAGCTCAACGATTAATGAGCCCTTAATGGGACAGTTTCAGAGCTACAAGCTCAATGATTAATGAGCCCTTAATGGGATAGTTCCAGAGCCTATGGCTCAACGATTGATGTGCCCTTATGGGGACAGTTCAAGCGCTCGGTCACAACACTGAAATAAATTGAAAAAAAATGTTACATGCTGCTTTTGATTTGATCTATTTGGTTGAATGAAAGGCAAAATGCCATATATTGATATGATAATAGTCATGGGGTACTTCTGATTGTGAATTATGAAACAACTATATTATGCTTGAGTGTTTGGTGAATTCAACTGGTTATGGATGTCTAATCGTATGAAATGTAATTAATTGTCTATGCTCAAGTAAAATTGTGAAATGTGGTCAAATATGCAAGAATGTGAATATACGTTATGAGAATTGATGTGTTGAATAAATTGAGTGAACCATCGATGATGGTTACCTCACTGAGTTTGCAAAACTCACCCAAAAATTGTAATTATTTTTCAGGACTCAGAAGAATACCCCGTTAGGCAACGGGCGTATAATGCTAGAAGAAGTCGGGATCAGTTCGTGTCTGCCTTAGTGTCTAAGAAAAATTGTACTTTCTGAATTTTTTTGTACAAATGATTAGGTCATGTTGTAAAATTAACGGACTGAACTAAATTGTATTCATAAAAAGGGCCCCGCGGCCAATGTACTTATTAATGAGTATATGTTCATTGATTTCCGCTTCATGTATGTTTGTGTTTCAAAAAAAAAGTTATACTGAGTTTTTGACTGAGTGATGTAGCACGCCACCCTCGCAGGGCACGGACTCGGATATCACCATCGATGCCGGGTTCGGGTCATACGGGAGTGGGGTGTTACAAGACATCCATGACTATAAAGTCATATCAAGAAGGAAATTGACTAATAGTACATTCTGTCGATGTGGATTGCAAATACAGGAAATTCGGATTGCAAAAACTTAATAGGGAATTTTCCAAATTTTAAATTAAAACTTCTTATCTTGTAGGTATACAAATCGAAAATTGCGGTATAGATAGGTATTGTCCCACAGGGATTAGATAGTCACCGAAATGATTCAAATTTTTTTTGTTAACGAAACTCAAATAATTATATTTGAAAGATCCAAAACATAAAAATTAAGAGTCATATATACACACTTTAGGATTATCACAAAAGGAAGAGCACAAATTTAGAAAATGGTGAATCAAAGTTTCAATTTAACAACTTAGGATTGTCATTACCTAACTATGTATTCTCTCACTTTAGCAATATTCATTATGTTTAATCCAAAATTCCCTAATGTCTTAGTTCTTTCACTCTCATTACTTGAACCAAATAAGCCATGTTCAATGAATTAAATGAATTATGTAAGCTCTCACTTCCCATTTTCTAATTATTAAAAGGATATGAACAAATTTTTGGACAGCCACTTTTCCATTTAAGATCTCTCTCCAAATGGCACGGTAACTTGCTATATAGAGTATTCTTGGTGTAAGCCCACTCTCATGGCACTTAATAATATTTCTTAACTCCATTTCTCTATGTGAGCTAAGTATGGACAGTCATATACCATAAACATCAAAAACATCCATAACATTGATAAAGTGAGGTACTACATAGTTTAGGCAATAACAACCCTAAAAACTACTTAGAAATCCATCAAAATCTCATCCAACATTTCATAACATATCTATAGATCCTTCTCAATCAACAAAATACAACAAAAAAAAGAAAAGAGAAGAAGCGAGGCTTATATGTTGAAGAGAAAAGTTGGAATTCTATGGTGGCAGCTTTGTGTCTCCTTGAAATCCTTTGATTCCACCTTGAATTCTCTTGGTTTTTCCCTCAAAAATGTGTTCTTCTCTCTCCCTTAGATGTCTTACATGACGTCCTCCTTTTCTAGGGTTTAATGAGTTTTTTTTACCATATTTAATGCTTAAAATGATGTAGGAAGGAGGAAGTTGCCAGCTCGAATTTTCCAAAAAACTTTGTTTTCTGTCTTGAGTTCAATCCATGATATCTTATTGATTTTTTATCCAAATTGGGCTGTTATTTCAACAATTTGAAAATTAATTTCTCCTCTTTCTTTTGGATTAAAAATGGATTAAAAACCAAAAACATATAATAAGAATTGTATCTTACAAAAGCTTAACATTGGTGATGGGTCAGCCTAGGAAAATTCCAACTTTTCTTTGGGTCACATGACTTACTTTCTCTTTGGTTCTTCTATCCTTCCATCCCTTAAAACCAACTTCAAACCTATTGATCAACAAAAAAATTAATCACTTAATCATGACCAAAACGCATGCAATTCATACGAACATAATGTAAGAAAAAGGCATGCAATAATGCCATGCAAAATTCGTGCAAAACCTAATCTTAAAGACCTAATTCACACACTTTCATGGAATTATATGAAACTAAGACAAAACATAAGTTAAACAAGTTAACTACAGTCAATTTATCACAACTAACTAACAAATTATCGTAAGAAAACTATGTACAAATGCCACCTATCAACTACCCCACACTTAGACTTTTGCTTCTCCTCAAACAAAATCAATCACAAAAATAATATAAAGAACATAAATAAAAAAACATATATGCATACAATGTGAAATTTGATGGCTATTGAATAAAAAGTTATGCAATCAACTTAATTATAAAAATAGTTATATCATAAGTTTAGCGTATTGACTTATTCAATACTTTAATATAAACATACACATCGATCAAGAGATAAACAACTTAATTTTAAACCTATATTTTTTATAAACATGCATTTATAATTTTTGATCATTTAAATAGTTAACTATCCAAGTTATCCTTTCATGAAAATTTTTGCTAATTTATCATATCAGTAGGGTTTTTGCTCATTTTTGTAACAATGATTTAGTCTTTTGACGCGATGACAAACCTTGGCGATGAATGCCCTAGTTACTCAACTAGGCCCTGTTTTTTTATTTATTAAGTTAGCTTAGTTGGAGCCTCATTCTAGCCTTTTGATGCGAAGACAAACATTTGTGATGAATGCCCCCGGTTACTCAACTAGATCGTAACTGAAAAATGGCTCCTAGCTCTATTCTTAACCCTTTTTGCGCCAACGAAATAGTTATTAACACACACTCTCTCTTTTTTGACCTACTTCATTTATTTTAGCTTATCATTTTCATGAAAGGGAAATTGAGATTGTCTACCAATTTAATGGCTTATAATGGTAACTATATGTGAATTAGCAACATTAAGTGTCAAACCAAGTGTCCTATCCTAATCAACGCACATGTTTATGTTAAAGCTACTTATAATCTAACTTCTTAAGTTAACATATATCACCTGTTCAACAACTTTGTTCAAAATTAAGCTAATTCACATAAACTTCCAGCCACTAAACATCACACAGTCACACAATTTCACACAAAAATTGAAAAAAAAATAGCATATTAACAAAATAACATGAAAAATCATACCAAACATGCAATGCAAATTACATACCACTCCTCCACACTTGAACAACACATTGTCCTCAATGTGTGAAAATGATACACAAAAAACAACAACCATACAAAATATATACAAAAATTCATAAATGAATAAATAAAGAGGCATGAGAAATCTTGTTGGTATTAGTGTTGAAGATCGTGCCGGTGGTGGCTATTCCTCACAGCTCACACTTAACTTCTTCTTTTCCTGTATCAAAGAAAACAAAAAATAACATAAATAAAATATAAACACAAATATCCAACAAACATTAACAAATATAACCTATGCTAGTTTTTAAACTCACTAGCAAGACTTTGATCACTCTCTGGTCATAGGCGGGGGCCCTAGAAATATTCTTTCTCACTCGGTGGGCACTTGTCCTCCATAGTAGGGCTTGCAATGGTGGTCATTCACCCTAAAAGTTTCTCCATGCTCGTTTTGTAACTCCACAACTCCATATGGGAATGCATTAATTACTATGAAAGATCCGCTTCATCTAGATTTTAACTTTCCAAGAAACAATTGGAGTCTATAGTTGAAGACTAAAACCATATCACCTACATGAAACTCCTTTTCCTTGATGTGTGCATCATGCCACCTCTTTACCTTTTCCTTGTAGAACTTGGCATTATTATAAGTTTACATCCTTAAATCGTCCAACTCATTTAACTACAATCTCCTCTTTTCTCCAGCTGCCTTCTAATCCCAAGTTATGGCCATGATAGACCAGTAGGCCTTATGCTCAAGCTCCATAGGTAAATGACAAGCTTTCCCATAAATTAGCCTGTAAGGTGTTGTCCCAATATTGGTTTTGAAAGCTATTCTTTAAGCCCATACTGCATCATCTAATTTGATTGCCCAATCCTTCCTAGAACTATTGACAGTATTTTGTAAGATTTTCTTTAATTCTCTATTCATAACCTCTATTTGACCACTAGTTTAGGGGTGGTAATGTGTAGCTATCATGTGTTGTACTCCATATCTTTTCAATAATGCTTCAATTAGATTGTTGCAAAAGTGGGTACCTCCTTCACTGATAATCACCTATGGCATACCAAATCTGTTGATAATCTTTTTCAGAAACCTCTGTACCACTCTACTATCATTTGTTGGTGTTGCCATCACCTCAACCCACTTCGATACATAATCAACACTTACCAAAATATATTTGTTTTCGTAAGAGGATAGAAATGGTCTCATGAAATCTAGACCCCAAACATCAAAGACTTTAATCTCTAGTATTGAAGACATTGGCAACTTGTCCCTTTTTAATATGTTCCCATTTCTTTAACACTTGTCACACTTCTTCACCTAATATTGTGCATCCTTAAACAATATTGGCTAATAAAATGTACACTCCAACACTCTTGCAGATGTCCTATTGGCTCCAAAATGTCTTACATAAGAAAAATTATGACAATGAGTTAAAATAGCATTAATTTCATGATATGGAATGCTTCTTAAAATCATTTCACCCATATAATTTATGTAAAGAAGTGAATCTTCCCACATGTATTGCTTACAATCATGTTTAAACTTTTTTTGTTGCTAGTAAGCTAAATTAGAGGGAAGGATACCACCTGTAATGTAATTTGCAATGTTGACATACCAAGGATAGTCGATTCTTATACCAAGAGTAGGATCTCAATAGGGAATTGATCATTGATTTCTTCTTATAAGCTTGATTCCCCTCCTTCCAATCTTGACAGGTGATCACCAATAAAATTTTCTACTCCCTTTTTATCCTTGATCACGATATCAAATTCTTGTATTAGTAGGATGTTAGTATCTTTATTTTCTATCTTTTGTGTGTTAATTTTCTTTATTATAGAGGTTTGAAGTTATACTTAATGGGAATTAATATTGTTTTATGTCAATGTGTATTTTAGAACTAAATAGAAAAAACCACGAGAATTTTGGGTTAAAAAGAGCTGAACTAGATGTTGATCCTAATTAGACATGGCCTCGTGCAACAATCAGAAACTTAAAATGCAAAAGCAAGATAGCCCAAGACCGAAACGACAACCATTTATGCGTGACCCAGGAAATTAACGAGTTACAATGGGATGGGTGTTAAAATGCAACACATGGAGGCCAAAACGCAACACATGAGAGGCAGAAGAATATAAAACCATTCAGCCAAAACGTTGACATTGGGGAGGCTTGGCTAGAGCTTTTTAATTGGCAAAATCAAGAAGAGTGAGTGGAGGCTGCGTTAGAATAAAAAGGAAGCAGCGTGAAGTGGGTTAGAAGAAAAAGGGGCCTGCGTTAAATAGGAGAGGAGGCAGAGGGTTTTTAAAAAGAGTGGCGTGGACAAAAATGCTGGAACTTTTCTAATTCAAAAAATCAAGGAGAGGACACTGGTGGCTGCTGCTGGGAAAGGAGGTACTGGTGGCAGCTAGGCAAAAGAAGGAGCGTGACGTCAGTGAGAATAAAAAGAAAGAAGGTTTCCACAGATAGTAAATAGAGAAGGATGCCCACGACAATCCCAACACTAGCAATTGTTCCAACACCAGTGACAGTCGAAATAGTTAGGAAAATCATGATGTTGGGTAACTAAACTTTTATTTCTTAGTTTACGGAATCCTAGTTGTTGAACTTTGCATATTGTGAGACTTTTGTTCTTTATTTCAATCGATTTATTAGCGAAGTATTAATTATTTTCTGGGTCATTATTTGATTGTTTGATTTTACAGCTAGGTGCGCAACTAATTTGTGATTTTACTCAATCAATCGATAGATTAAACAAGTTGACGTTCAATTCTTTTAATCAAAAGTAGCGACTAGGATTTTTGTCTACTACATTAGGGACATGATTCTAGGAAAAATAATTGTCTAGGTTAAATATAAATTATATGTATGTTGTCTAGTTCGTCGATTTTCTTGATTCGTAAAGCTATTAATTAATTAAATCTGAGATCGTATCCAGTTTGTTAATTAATAAGGGTAATTTAAATACATGTTTTGGTTAACTAAACATAAGAGAAAATAGGTAAAGAAATTTACCAAGATGAAAGTTGAACTAATATATTGGTTATTTTTAGTGTCAATGATCAACGCAAGTTCAATTACGAAGGAGACCGGAAACCAAGATTTGCGTCTATTGATTGTTAAATTCTCATTATTTTTTTATTAGTTATTTTTCAATTTCAATTTCCAATTAAATTCTATTTAATTCACAAATACAACCCCCCCCCCTTTTATTGCGTAACTATTAACGTCTGAATTCCTCGTGGGAACGATCCCTACTTTCCACTACTACATTAATTTGTGTTGTAGGAAGTTGGTTTCTTTTTATATTTGGTTGCAAGCGACAACATTCACCATAGGATCCACCTAATCAACCAAGGATTAATATCATTTTTAGCAAAACGGTACTTCAGGATGCATGATTTGTATACACAATCACTTTTGAACTAAGTAAGTAAGAATGAAATTTATCGCAAGCAAAAATTGCATCTAACAGTTCTTTCTCCATCATAGTATAATTAATCTGAGAATCTGTCAAAGTCCTGCTGGCGTAGTGAATAGCATGCAACTTCTTGTCCTTACGTTGCCCCAAAACACTCCCAATTGCGTAATCGCTAGCATTGAACGTCAACTTGAATGGCAAGCTTAATCTGGTGGTTATAACACTGGTGCTAACGTCAATGCCTTCTTCAACCTATCAAAAGAAACTGAAACAATTATTATCAAAAATGAAAGAAACATCTTTAACTAACAAATGAGTAAGGGGTTTAGCAATTAAAGAAAAATCCTTTATGAATCGAAGATAGAACCTCGCATGCCCTAAAAATGCTCTGACCCCTCAAACATTACTTGGTGGAGGAAGTTTATCAATGACTTCAGGTTTTGCCTCATCCACTTCAATGCCTCTACAAGATATCTTGTGTCCCAAGACTATTCTCTCCTGAACCATGAATTGGCATTTTTTCCAATTTAATACTGAATGGGGCCTCTTAACACTATTGGAGAACCTTATCTAAACTTGTCAAACAATGATCAAAGGAATCTCCATACATTGAAAATTCATCCATAAATACCTTCAAAAAATCCTCAATCATGTCAGTAAAAATGACCATCATACATCGTTGAAATGTAGCTGGTGGATTGCAAAGTCCAAACGACATCTATCTATATGCAAAAGTACCATATGGACATGTGAAAGTTGTTTTTGTTGGATTAAGAAAAGAAAGCATGCCATATTTGGAGAATCGGTAGATTTCAAAACTTTTTAGAAATCTTATTTACAGCGGAAGCAATATATCCAAATCATCATGTCAATCTATACATGATACGATATAAGGATAATATTAAACATAAACAAGATAGTGATATCTCGTTTTACTTTATATGGTGACTAACACACAAGATCTCATCTTGGTGTTAAGACTTGATGGGTGGCTAGTCCATTAAACTACTGGCACCAGTTTAATCACTAAATCTCTTTAAAACATCTAAAAGTGATGATATCACTATAAACTCTTTATTTAAGTGAATGTTCCCTAATACATGTTTCAATTAACAATTCCAACGTACAAACACTGGATTAATACTCTGTAAAAATCCATTCCGATCATATCAAGAATTGTAATGAAACACATACAAGTTCACCAATCATCAAGATTGTGGTTCATAATAACCGATTGCTTAAGTTGTATGTTTTAAGATTAAAGTAATGACCCACTTTATTCTTGAAAACATACTTAATTCTAGATTCATTGTAGCATCCCCTTACCATAGGGTATACACCGGGATGCCCGTAGGTCATCTCGATACATATCCTACGAAAAGGGTGCACTACGAGCAATCACTAACACTTCACATGGCATCAAATCATAAAGCATCAATACTAAAAATCACTAATTTTTGAAACCATAAATTTTTTTCTTCATTTCATATCAACAAAAAGAGTAATTTACACATCTATCTATTTTTCACCGTCTGTACAATACTCTAAAAGAAATTTAGTACAAAAAGCCTAACTAGGTCATCCTCAAAAGATCCCAGCTGACCGACCTGTGTGCCATGACTTCTTTTGCCAACACGATCTACACGGTAGGAAAAGTCTCTCTCTGGAGCTAGGAGTCTACTCTCTCGGTCCTGAAAAATAATTTGCAATTTTGGGTGAGTTTGCAAACTCAGTGAGGAACCATCATCGATGGTTCACCCAATTCATGCATAGTCAAACAAATCACAGTATAGCAGAATAACTCATTCATATGTACCACATGATTATTTACATGAATACAAAGCCTTTGGCTTTTCACTCAAATCACAGATATCCAGTCAAATGTATGCTTATGTGACCCTTTTTTTTCAATTTATTACGTTGTTGTGACCGAGCACCTAAACTGTCCCAATAAGGGCGCATTATTCGTTGCGCGTGAGGCTCTAAAACACTGTGGCCTCGAGGCCCAAATACGTTGAGCTTTAAGCTCTTGGTGGCTGCTCCGGTCACAACTGCCAATTACTGATCATGCATTATGCATGGAATGAACATGGCAATATACAGCAAAGCCCACATCATATTCGGTCCCAAATTACCACATTCACACAAGTAATTCACAATTAATCACATTCCAAATCACACATAGCACTTCTATGTCATATTCTCCCAATACCTCGGACACCTTCGGTCCGGAACCAGCATAAACAAACACAAAGCACACCATTATTCTCTACAGTGTTATAAGTGCAAAATATAAATAATTAATAATCGAGAAACCATCTAGGTTACTCACCAAATAGCTTCCGAGCTAATGCCGGAAAGTCTCGGCAACATCCGTGGGATGACGTTCCAACTGTGCCTCTATAATAATCACAATATTCACATGTCACCAAATGCACAATTAGAAATATTAAATAATGCACATGTAGCAATTTAGATGTGTACAATGCATGTTCGTGACATTCCCGGCATTTCCCATAATTTACATTAAAAAAGATTCCCCTATGTCTTAGGAACCTATAGACACCAGAATTACTCAATTTGGACCTCTATAGGTCCGGATATTGCCAAACTTTACTCACTTCTCTCACTTGGATTCAATCCCTAAATTTCAATTAAAAACCCACAAGTTCACAATTCCACATGGAGAGGTAGATCATTGACTTATGAATTCAACGCCTTGAGAACCAGGTCAATCGAAGGTCGGATGAAGAAGATATAAGCAAAAGAAGCTTTAAGATAAAATAAAAGATAAGAGGGTTTGCACTTATTTCCCTCTCTTCACCATCTGAATTTATAACATGCATAACTCTTTACACACTTATCGAAAATTTACAAACAAGGTCTCATTGGAAAGTTAATAAGAAACCCTACAAGTTCCATGAAGGGTTCACAAACCAATCTCACCTCTAAGGGTGCCAAAAACTACTTCAAAGTTACTGCCCTTATATGACCATATAAACAGTAACTGTGTTCTTCCAATCCTCATAACTTTTTAGTCATAACTCCAAATAAGGTAAATTATACACCATTAGAAAGCTCTCAACATTTTCTACAATCTTTAAGAAGACCCCTTAATCTAATTCAATCTCTAAGAGGGTCAAAAACACAAACAAAGTTTCTTCCCAATGAAACAGTAAAACTACCATATGAACAGTAACTGCACTTAAGAAAAAAAATCCTATCTTTCCATTCCTTATGCCAAAAATTCCAAGATATATTTCAAAAGAAATATAAAAAAAATTTCTACAAGTTTCATGAATAACTTGGAAGCAAAATCAACCTCTAAACAACTCAAATTCTCAAGCAAAGCTTCTGCCTATATAAGTCTCATTCTCATAGTAACAGAATCTTCCAACATTCATAACTTTCCAACCCATTGTCGAAAAATTACATACCCTACAGAAAAAAAAAGCTCAAACAATATTCTACAATTCTGAAGCAGGACTTCAAAGCAAATTCCCATTCAAACTTGGTCAAATCCTCTCACTAAGGTGGCTATCCTGTTAGGGTTTAAGAAATCAGCATTTAACCCAAACTATAACAAAAAGTTACAAATTTATATCCAACAATACTTACATCCAAAATTCACAAAAAAATACCTCATTAGAAAGCTACAACAATCCTCTACAACTTTCCAGAAGGTCACTAAAGCCAATTTCACAACTAACAGTCCCAAATAAATACCAGAACATAAACAACACAAAACCTGTTCACTTAGAGCATTGCACACCAAAACACAATTTGGACTGAATTACCATTTGAACATTAATAGACCATAACTTTCAATCTACACATCAAATAAATTCATACTTAGTGGCGTTAGAAAGTTAACACAAAAATCTTCAACTTTCATGAAGACCAAAGTAGCAAATTCAATCCAATTCAGTCCTAAAAAATCATCAAATTTTCAGGTCACAAGATTTGGATTCTGTTCACACAGCACCTAACAATTCACTTTGCATGCCAAAATTAATATCCTTAAGGTCAGAATTGGACGAAACTTCCTCATATGAAATCTAGACATACTTATTAAGTTTAATTTAAAACAAACATCAGCTCAATTGGATAACCATATCAAAATTTATGAGCCAAAATCTGAAACCTACACAAAGTCACATTTTCCAGATTTCCTCCCTACCTCAACTCTTTTCATTTCATCACTAAACCTACATCAATAAGCATCCATTTAGCCATAAAATCAGCCACAAATTGATCAATCCATTTATTTGAATAAGAAGGCACCAATTGGCAGCACACACACAATTTTCTGTCCTTAAATTAACACCTATCCAACATCATTTTCTACCCTCATCATTAATCACAAATTTCACTTCAAATCATCATAAAAATCTTTACTTACATTCATCCAATTCCACCTCATCAATCATCTATCAACCATCAATTTAACAAACAAAGTACCTACCCATATACACCAACACAATTCTCATACAATTTGTTGAACAATTGTCACAATTAAAGCATTTAACAACAAAACAAGACAAAAACACAATCTTACCTAATCAAGCTTTCAATTTTCCAAGTCTTCAAAACAATCCCAAAAGTTCTAACTTCCTCCAACACATACAACCATCATCTTCTTGAGAGCTTAGGTGTTAGTGAAAAAGGAAGAGAGAGCAAGTAAGATATAAGAGGTTTAGTGTGGTTAGAGATTAGTAATACAATTACATAAGGAAGAAGACCAACTAAGAAGGAGGGAGAGTGAGAGCTACGATGGTGGAGAGAAACCTAACATACATCATCAATTTTCTTTCAATGAAAAGTGTCGTGGATGTAAGGACCAAGGGGGAGTGTTTAATAATTAAAAATTGAAGGTTTAATACATGGTTAAACAAGTGCCATTTGTCCCAATTTAACTAGTTCCATACAAAGTCAATTTCTAGTCTAATTATCCCCAAATTTTTAATGGCTCAATTTCATAAATCTTAAAATCATATATCTAATAGTCCAGTACCATTGGACAATCATTTCAAATACCGGGAATCCATTCAATCTGCTACTTGGCAATTTTTCCGATCCGGAAATTTTTTCCGAAAAATTTCAGAAAAATTTCTAAAATTCTCTAAAAATAAAAAACACACATAAATCACTCCAATTCAATTTTTCAAACACAATTATCACATCAATCATACAAAATTTCATTTAGACCCATATGCCGGAAAATGTCATGAATGCATGTACAATCATGTGCATGTGCAAAAATTACCATTCATATAAATATAGAGGCCACAAGATGCATGTGCATGCCGAGATATGTTTAAACACGCCTAACCCATCCCAATTGACCAAAATACCCTTCCCATCGGTGATGGGATGTTACATTCATTCAATAGTTCCATTATCGATAGTCAACTACTATTATGATATGAAACTCATCATTCCCTTGAAGTAAACTCCTTTACTTACACTGAGATAAATTGTAACACTACAGTCTAAACCATAATCAAGCAACCAACTTGATTATTTAGCTGTGAATCCATTAATTTAGATTCTAATAATATACATGTTTCCCATACATCTTTATGTATATGTATATTACTTACAAAAGAATCTTGGTACCTTATGACTAGATATATAATGCTCATTAAAACCAAACTCTTTTATTTTATTAATAATAAATATTTCTATTACAAAACTGTAACTGAAGAAGATTAAGGTACATGTAAATATACTTGCTTTTCAGGGCACTATATTTACATAACTCCAACAATTTTGGCCTGATCCTCTAGACAAATGAATATCTGGTTATAGCCAGAATACCCATCCAAGAAATAGTAGAATGCATGTCCTACAACTCTCTGAATCACTTGGTCTATAAAAGACCGTGGGAAATGGTCCTTCTTTGTCACTGAGTTGAGCTTCATGTAATCAATACAAACTCTCCAACCTATGACCTTCAGTGTGGAAATCAAATCACCCTTTTCATTTTCCACCACTGTAGTTCTGCCTTTCTTTAGTACACACTTGATTGGACTTACCCATTCACTGTCTGAGATTAGGTATATAATTCCTGAATCCAATAACTTAATCATCTCCTGTTTTACAACTTCCTACATATTCAGATTCAAATGCCTTTGCCTATCCCTCACCAGTTTGCACCCATCCTTGAGATTTATTTTATGCATCACAACACTCGAAATTATCCCTTGGATGTCTAATATCTGCCACCCCATCGCTTTCATCCTCCTCCTTATAACTTCAACTACCTTCCTCTCTTGTTCATCACTCAACTGGTTTGAATAATCATAGACAATGTTTGATTTTCACTCAAAAATGTATAACTCAGGTGTGAAGGTAAAGGTTTTAACTTTAGGCTTTCTCATTGGAAGGTGTTATGGTTGGCTTGGTCCTCACCAAAGGTTCCTTCTCACTTTTCTCTTCTTCCTCTCCATCCTTCTCTCTCTTTCCACTCTCATCTTCTTCATTCAGTTCTAATTTCCTCTCACTCTTTGTTTTTATCTTTCTACTAGTTATCTCCTCCACATACTCATCCATCACATCCATTCTCATACAACAATCCAGCTCCTTCCTGCTTTTCAAACTCCTATTCATATTGAACTCAACTTTTTAATCACCTATACTCAAAATCAGAACACCATTCTTCACGTCAATTAGCACCCGATTAGTATTCACAACAAGCATCCCAAAATCAATGGATACTTTTTGTCCTTAGTAACTTCAAGAATGACAAAGTTAACAGGAATCATATACTTATCTACTTTTACCAAAACATCTTCGAGAACTCCAAAAGAATTCTTTACGTATTGATCAGCTAACTGAATTTGTTGGATCGCGTACGGTCTGAGTATTCACAATACACTGCGGAAAAACCATACAACAACATGACGTATAATCGAAAATACCAAGGATGTACGAAAATACCTTGTTTTTGTGAATAGGTTGTTTTTTTTAAGATTCCAAGACACTGCAATCGTGAATGCCCTCTACCGGTATCCACACGAGTATGCACGATTCGGGCTACGGCTGTTGTGTGCTAGCACGTCCTGAAACTCTTCCGAACCCCGCACGATTTTTCTCTCGGATGGCGGCTAGGGTTTTGTCTCTTCTTCCTTAACCTAATGAGACCTAAGTTTCTCTATTTATAGAGAAACCCTAATCCCATTTAGGCCCTATTAAGTTTCGGCCCATTATATCATATATAATAAAAGCCCGACAACTTAATTCAATCTAGCCCAATAAATATATCTAAATATATTTATTCAACACCTAATAAATAAGGCCCACGAGAATAAGCCCAGATCACATTACTCTTTGTGTGCGACCCTGTAGGCTCATTTGATGTTGGCAATGGGCTTGATCACACTTCAAGGCCCATAAGTCATAAGCGGCCTCTAACAAGACATTATAATTACCCAAATCAAACGAGGATTGATAATCCGATTTAACCTGTAACTATGGTTATAGGCTCAGTCCTTTTGTAACACGATATCAAGATTAATCACAAGGCATGGTACACGTCAACCTTTGATTAATCATAGTTTCTTGATCCCCAAGTTGACTGATTATAACAAATGACATTGATGACTCTTCATCAATTCATTTGAGCACGGCCATGCATTTCTTCAGTCACACTTGTCAAGAGGCCCAAATGATATCTCTCTCATTTAAGAGAGGAACAAATCTCATCTACGTCATTCACATCCCTCCGCATGATTCATTTAGTGTCCAACATAAGACTATTTGTTATTCGGTTAAAAATAACTTAGTCTAATATCAAAACACTAAATTCCTCATGTAGGGAACCATGATGACTTCAGGTCAAAGGACTAAAGTCAAACCATATAAAGAATCACTAATGACATGAAACCATGTAGTATTCTTTATGTGGGTCGGTCCAATATAAGTTCTCTAACATATATCTATGTTTCTGATTTGATATCTCATATTCATGATTAGTAAAACGTGATCATCAATCAGAACACATACTAGTCTTAATTCATTATTGTTCCACCAATAATGATCAACCAGGGACAGTCTAGAATAGTGTTATAACGCTTATGGTTTTACTATCAAGTCACATACTTGATGACATAAGTCTAATACTATTCATGGAATGTAAATCACATTAAATAAACGAAATACATCCATATATAAAGGAATACCTCATAATATATTATTAACAAGTCATAATGTTAACACGTGAATCACAAATATCCATTGGCCTAGGGCACACTACTAACAATCTCCCACTTGCACTAGGCCTAATCGGTCAGATATCTAATACCCATAGACCTCGTATGACTCTCATGTTTAGACTGTGGAAGAGGCTTAGTAAGTGGATCGGCAATGTTGTCATCTATGCCCACTTTGCATATCTTCACGTCTCCTCTCCCAATGATCTCTCTAATCAGGTGGAAACGTCTGAGTATGTGTTTGGATCTATGATGTGAGTTTGGTTCCTTAGCCTGTGCTATAGCCCCATTATTATCACAATAAAGGTGCAGAGGACTTGTAATGCTAGAACAACTCAAGCTCAGTAATGAACTTCCTGATCTATACAGCTTCCTTAGCTGCATCCGAGGCAGTAATGTACTCAGCTTCAGTTGTAAAATCAGCAACAGTGTCTTGCTTTAAACTTTTCCAGCTCACTGCACCTCCATTAAAACAGAACACAAAACCTGATTGCGATCTAAAATCATCTATGTCAGACTGAAAACCAGCATCAGTGTAACCATTTACAACAAGCTCTCCTTCAAGTCCTCCAAAGACTAGGAACATATCCTTAGTTCTTCTCAAGTACTTAAGGATATTCTTAACTGTTATCCAGTGACTCTCACCATAATTAGATTGGTATCTACTTGTTATGCTCAAAGAATATGAGACATCTGGTCGAGTACATAACATGGCATACATGATAGATCCAATTGCTAATGCATATGGAATCTTACTCATGCGCTCAAGCTCTTTACCTAAAGTAGGACAATCCTTCTTAGAAAGCTTGATTCCATGTGACATAGGCAAGAATCCTCTCTTGGAATCTTGCATACTGAACCTTTTCAGTATCTTATCTATGTATGTACTCTGACTTAGGCCTATAAGCTTTCTTGATCTATCTCTATAGATCTTAATGCCTAAAACATAGGCAGCCTCACCTAAGTCTTTCATTGAGAAACGTTTCCTTAACCAAATCTTGACACTCTATAAGGTTGGAATATCGTTTCCAATGAGCAGTATGTCATCAACATATAAAGCTAAAAAGACAACAGCACTCCCACTAACCTTTTTGTAAACACAAGGTTCATCTTCATTCTTGATGAATCCAAACTCTTTGACAACTTCATCAAAACGAAGATTCCAGCTTCTTGATGCTTGCTTCAATCCATAAATGGATCTTTGAAGCTTGCACACCTTTCCTGAATTCTTAGGATGGACAAAACCCTCAGGCTGTATCATATATACATCCTCAAGTAAGTTTCCATTAAGGAAAGTCGTTTTGACATCCATTTGCCATATCTCATAATCATAGTATGCAGCTATGGCAATAAGAATTCTAATGGATTTGATCATAACCACTGGAGAAAATGTCTCATCATAATCAATTCCATGAACTTGTCGATAACCTTTAGCAACAAGTCTTGCTTTATAAGTGTGCACATTTTCATCCATGTCGAGTTTCTTTTTGAAAACCCATTTGCATCCAATGGTCTTCAAGCCATCAGACGGATCAATCAAAATCCAAACTTGATTGTCATACATGGATTGCATCTCTGCTTTCATGGCCTCTAACCATTTAGCAGATTCTAGACTTTCTATAGCTTCTTGATAGGTTGTGGGCTCATTATGATCAATGAGCATCACATTATCATCATCAGTAACGAGAAATCCATATCTCTCGGGCTCATGACGAATCCTATCAGATCTACGTAGGCCTTGTGTTGTTGAAGACTGCTCATCAACAGCTTGTGAGCTCGCTTCAATCTCCTTTTCAGGCTCAATGTCATTTTGTGAAACTTGAATTTCTTTAAGTTGTACTTTACTCCCACTGTTTCCTTTGGAAACAAATTCCTTCTTTCTCTAAGAAAAAAACCACTTCGAGCAACAAACACTTTGTTCTCTGCTGGGATGTAAAAGTAATATCCTTTATTTTCCTTAGGATATCCCACAAAATAACATTTTTCAGATTTGGGTGCCAACTTGTCGACAATTGGACGCTTCACATAAGTCTCACATCCCCAAATCTTTAGAAAAGATAAATTGGGACGCTTCCCTGTCCATATCTCATAAGGTGTCTTTTTTACAGCCTTTGAAGGAATACGATTCAATATGAATGATGTTGTTTCTAAAGCATAGACCCAGAAATATTTTGGAAGATCAGTTTGACTCATCATTGATCGAACCATATCTAATAGAGTTCGATTTCTCCTTTCAGAAACACCATTCCATTGAGGAGTTCCTGGAGGAGTCAATTGCGAAACGATTCCACAATCCTTAAGATAATCATCAAACTCTTGGCTTAAGTATTCACCTCCTCGATCAGATCGAAGGATTTTAATTGTTTTGCCAAGCTGATTTTGTACTTCATTCTTATACTCTTTGAACTTTTCAAAAGATTCAGATTTGTGCTTCATTAAATAGACATACCCATATCTACTGAAGTCATCTGAAAAATTAATGAAATATAAATAACCTCCTCTCGCTGAAATGCTAAAAGGACCACATACATCGGTATGTATAAGGCTCAATAGCTCATTGGCCCTTTCCCCTTTACCTGTGAAGGGGGCCTTTGTCATCTTACCCAGTAAACAAGAATCACATGTTTCAAAAGATTCAAAAGAATCATTGAATCCATCTTGATGGAGTTTTGAAATACGTTTTTCATTTACATGGCCTAAACGACAATGCCAGAGATAGGTTGGGTTCAAATCGTTAGATTTAAACTTCTTAGTATTTATGTTATAGATGGGCTCATTTGTAACAAACTCAGTGTCTAGAGTATAAATGTCATTTAATTGACGCGCAATGCTATATAAAATGTCATTCTTATAAATGGAAATACTTCTATTCTCAATAGAAAATTTAAATCCATCATTCTCTAAACAAGCAAAAGAAATAATGTTCTTACTCATAGTGGGTACATAATAACAATTCTTTAGTTCCAAAATGAGCCTAGTAGGCAAAATAAGATCATAAGTCCCCACGGATAAAGCAGCAACTCTTGCTCCAGTTCCCACGCACAGGTCAATCTCACCAGACATCAATCTTCTAGTCCTTCTTAGACTCTGCACATTAGTACAAATGTGAGTTGCAACTCCGGTATCTAATACCTAAGATGCAGAAGGAGTAAAATTGATTTCTACAACAAACATACCTGAAGAAGTAGTCGCACTATTCTTCTTCTCTTTTAGCTCTTCCAAATAGAGTTTGCAGTTCCTTTTCCAATGACCAGGTTCATTGCAATGAAAACAAACTCCCTCCTTGGGTGCCTTAGTCTTAGCTTTAGGCTTGGGCTTGGACTTGGACTTGGGTACTTTACCTTTGTCCTTTGTTGTGCCCTTCTTCTTTAAAGCTTTTCCCTTTTGAACCACAAGAACTTCATTAGTGGTCTTAACCTTTCCCTTTAAGTTCTCTTCAGCAGTTTTTAGCATCCCATGCAATTCATCAATGGACTTCTCCATATTATGCATGTTGTAGTTAAGAATGAACTGATCATATTCATCAGTCAAAGATGCTAGAATAAGATCAGTTGCCAATTCTTGACTAACAGGTGCACCTAATTTCTCAAGATGATGAATGTAACTCTTCATCTTGAGAACATGAGCACTCATGGGTGTGCCAGGAGTCATCTTGCATGAATTCAATGCCTTAGTGGTTCTAAACCTCTCTTGGCGTGCTTGCTCTTGAAACATAGCTTTCAGTTGAGCAAGCATGTCATAGGCTTCCATTTCCTCTAAGTCCTTCTGAAGGTCAGAGATCATGGTGCCTAACATAAGGCGTGACACATCCGTAGAGTCATTGATATGTTTCATGTAAGCATCCTTTTGAGCCTTAGGTGCATTTGCTGGTGGTTCCTCAGGGATGGGCTCTTCTAAGACATAAAGCTTTCTTTCTTGTTTGAGAACAATTCTCAAGTTCCTATACCAATCTAGGAAATTTGTTCCATTAAGCTTTTCTTTCTCTAAGATAGATCGCATAGAAAGGTTTGTGGATGGAGTAGCCATAATCTACAAAAATTATGCAATAAGGGTCAACATTCATATGTTATGAGGTATTAGCTCCCACTCAAATAAATAACCCTCAATTGAAAAATGGGAGAAACAAGATCCATATTTCACTAAGTCCTAAGAAAGCTTTGGCTTAACACTCAAAACTTAGTTATTTAGGTAGAAAACTCTTTTCAATTACATCACATGTAACTCTTGATGGGCTTATGTTAAAATACATCTTATGTACTGCATGTATGTAAAAACCCAATCTTATGCCCTAAGCCCAAAACCGTTTTGATAGCTTAGTCAAGTTTAACCATACTTTACCTATGAATAGCACCATTATTCAAATGTCTTCCCTAGATGATCCCTACATGCCTTGCTTTGGCAAAAACCCACATAAGGATAAACAAGAGATAAACATTGGTAAAGCTTTATGGAAGGCATATAAACTTGAAATTATGAAGAGGGTCGTTCTTAGTACATTATGAAGACTACTAATCCTATTAGTAAGGGTGTTTGTACTATGCTATTTCTAATCCTATACTACAACATACTCGAGTATATATATAGTAGAAGTATAGAATAATAACTTACACATGAATATAAATATTCAAAAAATATAAATAAACACATGTAAAATCACCCAGAATATATAACACGTAATGAACAATCAAGCGTAGGGGAAGCAGCCCCTTGTTGGGCTTGTCAGTCGACTGGAAGAGATGATAGTCGACTGGTCGACTTGTGCTAGTCGACTGGAACCAATTTCAGTCGACTAGAACAAACGTTTTCACTGAAAAGCTCGTCTCCGCTCTCCGACCAGTCGACTGGAACACTTCTAGTCAACTGGAAGACTAGTACTAGTCGACTGGAACCAATATCAGTCGACTGGAACGAACGTTTTCGCTGAAACGCTCATCTTCGCTCTCTGACTAGTCGACTGGAACACTTCTAGTCGACTGGAAGAGATGCTAGTCGACTGGAGTATCCTTGTCCAACATGAATACTTGCGGTTTCCCATTCCAGATCCATGTCTTACATGGTGGAAACCCTAGCAGCCACCACCTGTCGGTCAAACCCTTCATGCTTGTCATATATTCTCATCAGTACTAAGATAATCAACAAATCCGAAAACAACATGCATGAAATAAAAACACTTTCGTATCACGAAAACAAAACCGTGAGCACATGTAATCAAAACATGCATATTTTTCATCTCTACAGAATCCAAATCCGTAAACACATGTAATCCAAACATGTATATATTTTCGATTATATAGAAGTCAAAATCGTGAACACATGTAATCAAAAACACGTATATTAACGATTTTACAGAAGAACCTGTCTCTGATACCACTGTTGGATCGCGTACGGTCTGAGTATTCACAATATAATGCGGAAAAACCATACAACAACATGACGTATAATCGAAAATACCAAGGATGTATGAAAATACCTTGTTTTAGTGAATAGGTTGCTTCTTTTTTGGATTTCAAGACACTGCAATCACGAATGCCCTCTACCGGTATCCACACGAGTATGCACGATCCGGGCTGCGGCTGTTGTGTGCTAGCACGTCCTGAAATTCTTTCGAACGTCGCACGATTTTTCTCTCAGATGGCGGCTAGAGTTTTGTCTCTTCTTCCTTAACCTAATGAGACCTAAGCTTCTCTATTTATAGAGAAACCCTAATCCCATTTAGGCCCCATTAAGTTTCGGCCCATTATATCATATATAATAAAAGCCCGACAACTTAATTAAATTTAGCTCAATAAATATATCTAAATATATTTATTCAACACCTAATAAATTAGGCCCAAGAGAATAAGCCCAGATCACATTACTCTTTGTGTGCGACCATGTGGGCTCATTTGATGTTGGCAATGGGCTTGATCACACTTCAAGGCCCATAAGTCATAAGCGACCTCTAGCAAGACATTATGACTACCCAAATCAAACGAGGATCGATAATCCGATTTAACTCAGTAACTATGGTTATAGGCTCGATCCTTTGTAACACGATATCAAGATTAATAACAAGGCATGGTACACGTCAACCTTTGATTAATCATAGTTTCTTGATCCCCAAGTTGGCTGATTCTAACAAATGACATTGATGACTCTTCATCAATTCATTTGAGCACGGCCATGCATTTCTTCAGTCACACTTGTCAAGAGGCCCAAATGATATCTCCCTCATTTGAGAGAGGTACAAATCCCATCTACGTCATTCACATCCCTCCGCATGATTCATTTAGTGTCCAACATAAGACTATTTGTTATTCGGTTAAAAATAATTTAGTCTAATATCAAAACACTAAATTCCTCATGTAGGGAACCATGATGACTTCAGGTCAAAGGACTAAAGTCAAACCATATAAAGAATCACTAATGACATGAAACCATGTAGTATTCTTTATGTGGGTCGGTCCAATATATGTTCTCTAACATATATCAATGTTTCTGATTTGATATCTCATATCCATGATCAGTAAAACATGATCATCAATCAGAACACATACTAGTCTTAATTCATTATTGTTCCACCAATAATGATCAACCAGGGACAGTCTAGAATAGTGTTATAACACTTATGGTTTTACTATCAAGTCACATATTTGATGACATAAGTCTAATACTATTCATGGAATGTAAATCACATTACATAAACGAAATACATGCATATATAAAGGAATACCTCATAATATATTATTAACAAGTCATAATGTTAATACATGAATCATAAATTTCCATTGGCCTAGGGCACACTACTAACAGAATTATCATTGATTTTTGCTTTATGTTATCCAAGTTTACGTTCCTAAAAATATACAATTGCATCAGATTAATACTAGCTCCCAATTCGCATAAACATTTAGAAAATTCAACACCATTAACAATACAAGGAATAGTAAAACTCCCTGGATCCTTTAGTTTCGATGGCATATTATTCATGATCTCAGAACTACAACTGTAGTCAATGCCACTGTCTGATTTGAATCCCAAGTTCACTTGCAAGAAAGTAATTCCTTTAAGAACTTATCATACTTGGGCATGTGCTCCAAAGCTTCTAACAAAGAAAAATCCATATACAACTTCTTAAATTTTTCCAAAATTTTGTTGAATTGGGTCTTCACTAGATTTTGACTCACTCTCCTAGGAAACGATAATTTTGGAACGTATGGTGGAGGTAGAACATATAGGGGTTCCTCCTCCTAAGTGACTTTCTCCTTACCTTTTTCCTGACTTTTCTCCACTGGATCAATAACTTCCTTTAAGACTGGCTCTGGTAACTCCTCTCTGCTTCTCAACTAAATTGCCTTTAAATGTTCTTTATGATAAGGTTCTGAAGTGTTGGGAAGGTTACTTGGGGGTCTAGTTGATACTGCAGTTGCCAACTGACCCATCTGCACCTCTAGGTTGTAGATTGATGATGCTTGATTTTTAATCAACTGATCAGTCTTCACTTGATAACTTTTCAGTGCCTGATCACTCTGTGCTTATGCCTCCCTGATATTGTTCACCTTTGATCTAATTGTACCCGTCACTTCCATCATCTTTGAAAATTAAGAGCTCAGTTGTGAAAGTTAAGAATCTGTCTTTGTGGCTTGGGCTTCTATTTTCGCCTCTAGCCTTGATTAAATACCTCTAAAATTTGACTCTAAGGAAACATGTGAGTTAATTTCCATTTCCTAAAATCTTGAGGGTCTTTGAGATCTCCAATTGGTTCCTACAAGGTTAGCCTAAGAAAAATTTGGATGTTTTTTCCATCCAACATTATAAGTACCAAAATATGGATTATTACCTACTTTCATTGGAACCCTAAATAATGAGCATGTTCTGCTTTCAGTGCTCATCAAATAACATTCTGATGAATTATGATTGTCCGCTCCATAAATCTCACAATTTTGAAACATATACTTCGAAGAACTAGATGAAAGTTGAAGATCACTTACCTTTCCTCAATGACACAATTGTTGCAAATAAAACAATTGTTGAATCTACTGACATAAACCCTTTCTGTTCCTTCATCTACAGTGGTTTACTCTCCTTTCATTGTACCAAAGGAAGCTATTAGCAGCCATGTCTTCAATCAGATCATATGCAGCATATGTTGTCTTCTTCATTAATGAACCCCTTGCAGCTACATAAATGGTGCTTCTGGTTGCTAAATTGAGCCCATTATAAAATGTTTATAGAAAAAATTCCCTAGGTAGATTATGATGGGGGCAACTCCTCTGTAACTCCTTGAAATGCTCCCATGCCTCATACAATGATTCTCCCTCATATTGCTAAAAGTTGGTTGCTTCCTTGTTGATCCTTGTTGTCTTTTTAAATGGGAAATATTTGGACAAAAAGGCTTGCACCAACTGGTCCCATGTTTTGACTTGTTCTAGAGTAAGGGAGTTCATCCATGCCTTTGTTAGATCCTTTAGTGTAATATCTGTAGGTGTAAGTCGACTTGTATGGAGATGTAAGTCGACTTATACCAGTTCGGTACTAATAAGTCGACTTGTATACCCGTGTAAGTCGACTTATGCGTACAAGATCTTAGTGAGATTGTTAGAGTAGTGCCCTAAAGGCAATCCCCTTTAGCGCTTTTTGTTCATAGTCATGTACAGACTTTATGAAGAAATAAAGAAAGGCATGTTTCATTTATTTGATGTTCTTTATGAATTGATATTGATCTTTAATCAAATTTGTAGCATCCCGTTACCGATGCGATGAGCATCGTGTTATGAGTGTAGAGTTGTTAGTGCTTAATTTGTGATCGAGTGTTTTGTGGCCTCTGATTTTAGAGAGATAGATCATTTTGCACATGCATATACATAGTGACATGTATTCATGATTGTTCCGGCATTTGATAGTGATTGTGTTTGGAAAAGTGAAATTGAGATGATTTTGTGAATTGTGATTATTTAAAATGTTGAAATAATTGGGTTAATGAAATCTTGCGATTATGAATTTTGGTGAAATTATTGTATTTGTATATGCTGGTAAATTTATGGTGTATTGGAAGATATATTTATAGTTGGGAGCAAGAATTAATTAAATGAAGTGTTGGAGATAGTTTGGTTATATTGGAAAGGGGAGAACTAAATGGAGTTAGTTCAAAAGTAACTAAGTTATAGTTTATTCATTAAGAAAGTGACATGTGTACTTGGACTTTGTACCCTAGCTAGGAGTAGGTGGTCACTATTCCTTGAGGGCTGATGGGTTAAGTCTTGTCCAAGCCTTCTTTATTCATTTTCTTCCAAAACTTTTCTCTGGAGACATAGAGCTTTCTACCCAAATTATCTTCTAAGGGACTTTGGTGTTCTTTCTTTCTTTCACCAACCTTTCTCTACCTTTGGTGTTGTCGACTCTAAGGAGAATCCATAAGCTGATCTTTTCGTGTGGAGTTTAGAGCTTGAAGATCTGTTTGAGTTCTCAACAGTAAGTGTTAGAGAAACCCCTCATTGTTAGAGATTTATGAAATAAAGTTGAGAGATTTCATCGTTTTCATGGAAAGATGTATTTCATGTGTTTGTTCATAAATCCTGGGTAGTTGGGGAGGAATAAATTCTGTTATAGTGTTAAATGAGTGGTTGAGAAAACTTTTAGTGTTCGGTGATATGTCTGGAAAGGAAAATCACCGAAGCGAAAATCACCAAGGAAAATCAGCTGAAGCAAAAGCAGACGATATGGACGTGATATCGATAGATTTAGACAAAATTTCCTTCTTGAAAGTTGTAGATCTTTCTTTTCTCTATGAGATAGATGTCAAGTTTGTCCAATTTGGATATCGGAGTCAAAAGATATGATCTATATAAGTGGACATGTTCAGGCGAGAAAAAAATCAGTGAAGCAAAAATCGAAGGAAGGAAAAATCAGTGAAGCGAAAACCAGTGAAGCGAAAACCAGCTGAAGGAAAACCAGCTGAAGCAAAAATCAGCTGAAGTGAAAATCAGCTGAAGCAAAAATCAACTGAAGCAAAAATCAGCTGAAGCGAAAACCAGCTGAAGCAAAAATCAGACGGAAGGAAAACAGTCTGTGCATAGATCAGTGTTTTGAGGATAACTTGAGTTATAGAACTCCAAATGACCTGATTCTTAAAGCATTGGATTCCTAACACATTTCTTAATCTCTCCACAAACAATTTATGGGTTTTAGTATTAAATTGGAAATGATTAAGTGAGTCAAAGTAAGGGTATTGGTGGAGGAATATGAACTAGATGTTTTCTTGAACATGTTTCGTTGATGTGATGATATCTTGGTCTATGGTATTCCAATTAAGGTGATACTTGATTCGTTATGAACTAGAGAAAGAGGTCTATCATTGTGATAAAGATTGAGAGTTTGAATTTTGATTTACGGGATTGCAAGTATCGAAAGAGAGTCCATTATAGTTTCTAATGTGACCAAAGAGTTACGTTGTAACTAGCGGAGTATGATTAGAGTTTGAGTGAGTGAAATTGAATTAAAGGGAATGCTATTGACCTAGTGAATAGTGAATTTTGGTTGTAAAGTGAGCGATAGCCGAATTGGGTTTAGTGCCGGTAGAATCATGAACATGCATCATACAAGTTTGAATTAAAGACATGTGCATTATTGAATATCTTTAATTGAGCACCTAGTGATGAGAAATTGTTTGATTGTTTTAGAGGCTCCGTTGGATCGTCAGACCACGGATATTGCTGGGACTTCCAGGCAGTAGCTCGGAAGTTACAGGTGAGTAACCTAGTTGGTTCCTCAGCTTTTAAGTGATTATATGTGCTGTGAATATGTATAAATTAAGTGTAAAGGTGAGTGATATACATGTGAAGAAAATGAGCTAAATGCGATAAGTGTTAGTGATTGTACCAAGTGTGATCTACATAAATGTGAATTCATGTGAATGAGAATCAGTGTATATAATTGTGAATAAGAGCTCTGATTGTGACAAGTGAGTGAAGTGAGATAAATGTGCTAGTGACTGTGTAAGTGTGAGCGCATGCCTAGCATGATATGAGCGGTAAAATTTACCGTTGTGACTAGAGCACAGTGATTCAGAGCTTTGAGCTCGATTATCAGTGAGAGGGCCTAGAGCCAAATCGGCAGTAGTGCATACCCAGAGGGCTCTCCTATTTGCCTAAATTGTGATCATTGTGAAAAGGAATAGTGCATACCCAGAGGGCTCTCCTATCCCTAAAGTGAGTGGGCAGTAGTGCATACCCTGAGGGCTCTCCTACTTGCCAAAAATGTGAATATAAATGCTCAGTCACAACAATGTCATAACAAGAGACTTTGCATACATATGCATCTGAGTGTATAGTGTGATGGAGAATGCGAGTGACATATGAAAATGTGGATTGATATGTGATATTGTAATTGTGTAAATTGTGAAGTGTAATGTGAGAATTATGTGACAGTGTAAAGTGCGCATTGTGATATTGCGTGTGATATAATATAATGTGTAAATTGTGAATAGTGTTTATAAAGCGTTAAAGTGTAATTTGAGATATAGTATATGTATATGCATGTGTTGGATGAACCATCAATGATGGTTTCTCATTGAGTTCATAAACTCACCCAACATTGCAATATATTTTTCAGGACAGCGTCGGTAGGACTCTAGCTCCCGGGATAGACGTTTCTGCAGTGAGTGTTCGTGATCAAGGGCAGCGATGGATCATAGGTCGGTCAGCTGGGGTGACTTATTTTGGGAACATTGTTTTGGGATGACTTAGTATAGACGCGTTTGTATCGGTTTCCTTTTGAGATGTATTTAGCTTTGTAGGGAACCGATAGGTAGTCTATATTTTGGGATTGATGTTATAAATGAATGATTATTATGGTTTTAAATTTCAGTGATTTTCATATTGTGGAATTTAGTGTATTGATGCCATGCGAGTGTTTAGAGATTGTTTTCGTAGTAGCACTTCCTTATCGTGGGATATGCGTCGGAACGACCAACGGGCGTCCCAATGTGTACCCTGCGGTGAGGGGGCGCTACAAAATTAATGAAGTCCATGATATATGACATAGCATGAAGGAAATTATGATGTGATCATAATCCTGAGATTCCTATCATGTGCAATTATGTCAGTATCTAAATTCTCCCTAGTCATAGGATTAATGAGACTGGACATCATTAATCCGGACATACTAGCATATGTTATACTCCTTGATTGGATCAAGCAGTGGATCTCAGAAACTGTAAATATGGGATATTTAGAGTTGACATGTGGATGCTTACTAGCGGTAGTAAGTACATTGGATGACCTGCCATGAGATCATCACATGGATGTCCTATTCTAATGTCAGTGATAATCTCATCATAGCAATGGTGCAAGTATCCTTAGACTTGAAGTACTCAAGGATATCTTGATATCTTGATTACGTGCTTTGACTCCATTCCTTGTTGCCTTCGAGGTTACTCATAGGGTGGTGCTTGGGTACAGCTTGAGGTATTCGAAGGTAATTGAGTAGCCAATAAAGGATTCATCACTTCTGTGATAGCAAAAGAGATACCCTGGCCTCTTGTCAGGATCATTACTTTAAGTCTCTGGCCGGAGCATAATTATGTCATGAAGAGGGTCTTCATGGACATATAAAGTAATGAGTCCTAAGACAGGAATTGATATCACTTGGGCTAGACTTAGTCTAGTAAGAGTTGACATTTTGACCATACTCATAACCAAGTGGGGTATAGGATGTTGAAAGGACGAATTGCACAGTAATTGTCTATGGAAGGGTTCGTGATCTGGTTCGTGATGAATTCATCAAACCAATTACTTTTCGGTCAATTGGGGGTCATGATGTGTTGCTAGACGCCGCTCATGACTTGCTCAGATTAATTGTTAATCTAAGTGGTCAACATAACCGGGAACCTAAAGGGTCACACGCATAAGAGTGTCTCGGAGAATTCGTAAAATAGTTTTAGACAGAGATCCAATAAATGGAGAGCAAACGGATTAAATGGATCCCGATGAGATCGAGATATGTCCCGATGAGATCGCGACATCGATATTGCTGAGACAGGTCTCCGGAGGTTTTTCCCATACCGGGACCCGGTAGGCCGGTAGGACCGACCCCAGTGTGACTGGACCACTTCAGCAATATTATATATATATATATATATAATTAATTAATTAAAGAATTAATTAAGTAATATATATATATATATGTGAAACGTGGCATGGAGGAGGAGAGGACATGGTTTAGCTTTATATGTATATATATATATATAAATGGCTAACGTGGATGGTCCACCTACTTAAGCATTTAATGAGTCTTTTAAAAGTTAAAAGACACATGGCTTAATGAAGAAGATGAGTTGAGGTCGTTGGCTTTGGATAAAAGAGGAGAAAGGTTTTTAAAAACCTATGAAAATTGTTTTCAAAGGCTTCTTTTAAGAGGAACGATCAACGATTTTCTCTTCTTCTCGGGGTAGCTTCGTCAAATCTTAAGCTCTCCAAGGACGTAGGTAGGTCTAGCACCTTTACTTTGTTCTAGCTATTCCCGGGTCAAAAGGGTTTGTCCCGGTTAGATTTTCTGATCTCTGCGTGGGTACCTTTAGAGATAGTCTCTATTGGCTATTCAGGTTTGAATCTTCATACAGACACATAGATCCTGGCCTTCGGGAAGGTCCCGGTAACAAAAATTTTTGTTTTCCGCACCTGGTACATGTGATGTACCTCCCGGGATTTTCCAACAATATCTTGTTTTCTAGTATATGTTTAGGTTTCAACCCTAGATTAAGTATTACATATACATGCATAACATTAGCATTCATGAGTGAATTAATATTTTTACATATTATAAAGATAGTATATGCACTCAATTGACTTATTCCAGGGTATGAAAGAAGTTAAGTGAATATGATGTGAATTGTGATTTGGTATGTCTTGAATTTTAGTATGTTTAGATTTCAATTAGTAAATTGGGATCAAATGTTATTAATTGAGAGATTAATGGATTAAATGTACATTTGTTAAAAAATAATAATAAATTCCAAGTGGTAGGACAAATTGATCCATGAAAAATTAAAGTGAATAAGCCTAAAATTGAGTGACATTTGGCATAGTAAAATGTATGACAATTGAACAAATTATTGTGTGACAAGTCCAATCTTGGGGTGACATATGGACTATTAAATTAGTGACTAATGGCAGCATCTTGACTGGATTAGTGGCAGCATCTTGATTAGGCAAATGTAAGACATGCCTTAGGACAAGTGTTGTGCTTTAATGGTGACATCTAACATTTGAAGTAGCAAGTTTCTGCAGCAAAGTTTTGTTGCTTCTTTCTTTTGTTTTCATCACCAAAAATTGCTCCTACTTTCTCCTCTGTATTTTTCCTAAACCCAAGCCAAATTTCTTTCCAAAAAGCAACTTTTTACCTTACACAAAATAGCCAAGAAAACTAGCTAAACCTTCATCTTGCTGTCCAAAATCAACCTATTTTCATCTTAAGTTTGTGACGAAGTTTGCTTCCATGGAGACTTGATTTAATCTGAAGTTTGAGCTGAATTGAAAACCTAATAAGTAAGTGACAATTTGCGTTTTATGGCATGTCAAATGATACAAGAATGATGCTTGAATTGGAATGAAATGCATGTGTTATTGGTGAAGATATATGCTGGAAAATGTTGCATGAACTTGGAAGTTTTTCTGTTTTGTTTTTAGTATATGGAAATCGTGGAGTATAGGGCATTATGAGGATGAATTGGACTGGAATTTAATGTATAAAGAATGTGGATTTATGCTAAATAAATATGTTAATTTGATGTTCTTGAATTGAGAAAGAACTAGGACTATATGCATAATAATGTAAAAGTTTCTGGTTGGATAATTTGTGAGCTGTTAATTGAATAATTTTGAACTAGAATAAGGGAGGTTATTAATAAGGAATTGGAGTATGATTCAGGCCTAATAGAGGTATAATTCATGAACAATAAAGAGGCTATTATAATTTTGGTATAAAGTGTAAAAAAAAATCTGGAAAAGTGAAAGAAGAATTGCTGGAATATGTTAGTTGTGGTGCTTTCACTAAACATGCATCGATTTTCTGGCCATAACTTGATCTTTAGACATCCAAATGGGATGATTTTAAGTTTATATTAAACTAGAGACATATGGACATATTTTTCATGAAAAAATTGAAATTTATTTCTGTCTGTAAGAGTTTCAAAAGTTGGCCTGAAGTTGAGTTTTTGGATTTTGTCATTGTTTCAGAACAATCTGTAGTATTTTGGGCATAACTCTAGGAATAATAAAAATTTTGCATGAAGTTTAGTTCATTATAAGCTTAGGACATAGAGGAACATTTTTTTAGAAGAATATATTATCTGTAAACCTCTTTATCTATGTCATAATGGCCATACAAAACTAACCTGAAACTTGTCCTGAGAAAATTTGGAAAACTAATGAAGGAATTGGATTGGAATTTTTGGATAACTCATCCCATGATTGTGGGAAATCATATACGATTGTGAAAATTGCATGGAAATAAAGAAAATTTTATTTTTCGTGATTCTTGAACCGATTAAGTGTTGGGACCCAATCTCGGAACCAGACCCTAACCGAAAAACAGACCATGGACACGAAAAACAAATTGGCAGAAAATGAAAAAGAACGAAATCGAAATCGAAAGAAAGGAACATAAGGCGAAATCAAATCGGATACGAATCAAATTATAAATCGAAAGCGAATGAATCAAAAGCGGAAACATAAATCGGAAACAAAGTGGACGAAAGCGAATCGAATCAAAGTAGACAAATGATAAGTGAAACAAAAGACTTATGGAAATCAAAAGCGAAGCGAATTGAAACGAAAACAAAAATATCGAAGCGAGAGAAACGGACAAATGCGAATCAGAAAACATAGCTAACAAATACGAACAATTTCGAATAACAAATCGGATAGAAACGAAAACATAAAGTTATCGAAAGCGAATCATAAACGAAATTGAAGGTGAATCGAATCAAAGCAGATATACGAAGCGGATTCAAAAATTTGACAAAGAGGATCTGACATTCGAAAACAATATCTTAGAGAACAACGATCGCGTTGGAAACCTAAAACTAATTCAATACGAAAATCGGTATAAAAATTTTTTTCTTTTTTTTCATTTCTTTCACCTTTATCCAAATCTTATATTACTCAAAACAACATACTTTCCTCAATTGGAAATTTTCCTCAATAAAATTCTCAATTCATACAAACTTCTTATATAAACAAACAATTCCCAAAAATTCATCTTATTACCAATTTTATCAAAAGTTCGGCAGCATAACGGCTGCATTCTAACTAACTTAAACCTGCAAAGTGTTCAAAAATACACTTCTTATAATTCCCAATCAAACACACAATCATCAAAATCCACCAGACCCTCCGTCCGAGATCTCAGTAAACACAAACCTATATCTAGTAATTCACATATCCCAAATCATCCATATTCAATCCACCATTTTCAGAATTCATATACATCCCGAAATAAATGCTTGTAATACAATAATGGCAATTTAAGCCATATACATAACCAAAATCCATAATCCAAAGTACACAAAATACAGACACATGCAAACATCGAACTAATGTCTTGACCGTCTTTCATCCGATCTCCTGCTCAAAACCTGGAGATGGGGATGAAAGGGGGTGAGCACAAAGCTCATGGATAATATGTTTATAAAACGAACAATAAGTAAAAACCATTTTTCAAGACGCTTGCTATTTTTAAACATGTCATAGTCGGAAATTTAGCAAAAGCTTATTTTCAAACTTTTTAACTTTTCAAAAGAACTCATAAACAATTTCACAAATTTCACGGTTGAAAGATCACTTTTTCATTTCTCAATTTTCTCCAATTTTCATAAATCATAAGCAATTTCAAAAACAACATGAATGCAATCACATAAAATCACAAATCAAAACATAAAACATATCAAACGGTTTGGGTCGGTCCAAAACAGAACGTACTGCAAATTCCCACATAGCGGTCCTATGCAGCCGTGAACAGAATGTACTACACCTTCCCGTATAACGGTCCGGTGTAGCCGTGACTTATGGGAGTTCGAAATCAGAACTCCAGTGCCACTAACGGGCAGGTCGGAGAAGCCTTTAATTTAAAAAGAGACAGTGCACTGACTCACTTAAGGGACCTAACCAAACCCACATAACACATAATTCTTGAAAATCAAAATGCCCGAAGGCACATATCGAAAACCTAATTTTTTACATTTTCAAATCGTGTCGTACCCGACACCTTCACATTCACTTAATCATATACATTCACGTAACAATTCACCAAACACATATCATATAGCAAACCACAATTTAGAAATCAATTTCATAAACAAAGTATGCAATACTTTTGATAAATAATCAAAATCGTTCGTAAATAAATAAATGAACAAATTGTATCAATCTCATAATTAATAAATTCCTTCAAGCATAAAGAATTTCAGAAATTTTTAACAATTTCTCGAAAACATTTTTAAACAATAATTCTAACTTTTATAACAATTTCAATAATTTGAAAAATTTCTTATTTATCAAAACTTGCAATTATTTTCCAAAACATTCGGAAACAATTCAAATCAAAACCCTCTTTCTTTATTTTTCGAAAAACATAAGCAATAATTTGGAATTTCACTTCTTTAATTTTTGAAAAATCATAAATAACTTATAATTCATAAAATAAACATGTTACCCACCTCGAATTGATGCTAGAAGCTTGTCCCTAGTTTCAATTTGACATTTGCTTCTTTCTTTCTTCCAATTGAATTTTCCCTAAATCAAACTAACCCAAATTCAACTTCATAAATGACATAATTCTCTAATTGAACTTAGAAAACACTAATTCCACATATAATCAAGTCATCTAAATCACAAATTTTCAAAATCCCCAATTCACAAAATTGGCCATAACTCTAATTAATTTTCATCCAAAATTAAACCCATAAAACTTAGCAATCACCAAAATTGACTTCATAATTCACAAACTCATACTATTTTCCATGATTCAAAACCAAAAATCAAGAAAAACTCAAAACTCCAAAATTTCTCTTACCTCATTTTTCCTCCAATTTCGAATTTGCTTGGGTTCCAAAGGAAGCTTTCAAGCTTTTCCACCTTTTTCCTCATGAATCTATGCAAAAATCATGCCTGAGGCCCTCAAAATGTCAAACCCTAGACTTCCTCTCTTTTCTTCTTCTCCATCACTATCTCTCTTCTCTCATTCCTTCTCTCTTTTATTTCCCTTCTTTTCTCTCTTAATCGTGCATCCTCTTTGGGCAACAACGACAGTCACTTGATTTATGGTGCCATGTCATTAAATAAGGGTCAAATGACCCTTTTGTCCCTCCATCAATGCCTTATAACTTACCTCTTTAAGTGGACTTCCCAATATGCCCCTATACTCATCTTAATTCAAGCTTACTTTAGGACAAGTTTCTAATCATCAATTTGAAGGAATTATCCAAAACTTCCTTCTAGAGAAATGTTCATCATTGTCTGAATTTCATAACTCCACAAAAATCATTTAATTTGGAGCATTACAACAAAAGTTATGCTCAAAACATTCCAGACTTGTCTTATGCTAATACATTTTCCAGCACATTATTTACATCCAAAACTTGACATTCTTAAACACAAAATTGAAACTCGATGTCTTCATAACAATTGTAGCCCTATTTCTCTAGTTTAATGCAAATTAAGAATCACCTCGTTTGGATTACTAGAGCAAAAGTTATGGCTAAAATACTTTCAGATGTTCCTAATCCAAGACTGCACACTAATCCGAACTTCCATTTATAAATTGAAAATCTTAGGGGCTAAATTAAAATTTAATTTCTTCATATGACTTGTAGCCCCATGTCTTAATTTTAGTTTTCCTTAAGAATCACTTCAATCGAATTATCACAGATCGAGAATTTCTCAATATACTAAACTATGTTCAGTAAATTTCCTAACTCACTTTGATTAAATTAATCACCCTCAATTTAATCTCAAAAATTCATAACTTTCACATGAGAATGTAGATGATTGTCTTGGAATCCAACGCTTCAAAAACCAAATCAATCAGATGTCAAACGAAAAAGTTATAAGAGAAGGCGAGATTCAAAGATTAGGCGTGGGCACGCCTAAGAAATTCAAAGACTAGGCGTGGACACGCCTAAAGATGGAATCTGGAGCTGCAGAAAATTTCAGAAGTTTTAAATCATATCTTTTGCTCCCGAACTCCAAAATTAACAAATTTGATATCAATAGAAAGCTTAAAGGACTTTCTACAACTTCCATGTAGAACTCCACAACTAATTCAGCCTCTAATGTGGTCAAATTTCTAATTAAAGATCCTGTCCAAATTAAAATGCCCTAAGCCATAACTCAACTTTGAAAAAATTCTATCTCTCAACTCCAAAGTCCAAACATATCATATTTTATATCAATGCAAAAATCAGAAAGTCACCTACTACTTTCATGAAGGACAGAAAAATCAATTTGACCTCTAAGGAAGTCAATTTTCCTATCAAAAATTCTGTCCTCTAATAATCATGGTAAAACAATAACAGAAACTTGTAAAAATCATAACTTCTTATTCCATGATCGAAAAATTCTATACTTTATATCAAAATAAAGATCAAATCAAAATCTTCAACTTTTATGAAGAACTTAAAGGCTAAATCAACCTCTAACTAGGTCAATTTTCTAGTCAAAGCTTCAGCCATAACATAAGTCAACTTATAACACACCTAAACTTTCAAATTTTAAAACTTTCAATTCTCACATCCACTAATTGCATATTATACATCATTGTAAAGCTTGGAAAATCTTCTATAACTTTCAAGAAGACCACTTAACTCAATTTAAACCACATCAATCCGACGATTTGCCTCAAAGCACAACATACACAATCCTACACTTACAAACATTCTCAAAGTCAAAGCAAAATAACCCTAACTTTGACTGATCATAACTTTCACTCCCGATATCGAAAAACTACAAACTTTATGGCGACAGAAAGCTTTCAACTTAAGCTACAATTTTCCTGAAGATCATTTTCTCAAATTGTGCCTATATCAAAAAGTCAACTATCTATGGCCAAAAGTCAACTTTCTCTTATTTTTTTTTCTCACTCTTTTTCTCTTATTTCTTGATTTTTTTCTTCTAGTTCAAATATCTCATTCATCCATACCTCATGCTAATCTATTCAAAACCCAAAGTTATCAAAATCAAACATTTCTTTTCTTATCAACTTCCTTTAAACATAAATACATCCATAACACAATACATATAGTAAACCACTCATTTAATTTCACATAATATTTCTAAATTTCACTCAAAAATCGGGGTCCAACATTAAGGATAAGGTATTTAACTATGATGCATTTGGACTTGATTAAGGTTTAAAAAGACATATCTTGATGTTGGAAAAACTGGTTAAATGTGTGATAAGTTTTGATTAATAATAGATGTTATATTTCTAGGAGAAGAATGTTGGATAGTAATGCATCTAAGTTTAGAATGAATGAGTGTTAAAGGAATGAAGATATTCATATGAATGCAATTGTATTCCAAAGGATATTAATAATGCATTAAGAATGAATGAATGAGAATTGAGAATTATGTGAAATATTTTTAATTCTAGGACAAAGTTAGTAAATGTACAGTTAATGAATGGAGCATGATCAACTCTACTTAAGGTATTAATCTAAATGCAAACAAGACATATCTAAGTGAAAATATGTGAATGATTATGAATTACGATTAAGGAAACATACCCGGAATAGTCATTAGGCATGCATTGAACATGACATAAGAATATATGTGAATAAATGAATAAGTATTTGATTGATCAACTTTGTAATGTGAATTATGTATGAATGGTATGATTTTAAATGCTCAATTTGGACACCATTCAGACATTGCTGGACCATCCAGGCAATAGCATAATTTGGAGCAAACTGTGAGTCAACCTAGATGATTTCACTAGGATTGATTTTATTTTTGTTTAGTTCCCATTTATTGGAATGATAATGACTTGATTATAATGATTCCAGACAATAATAGTCTGAAGAGTTTGATATTTGGGAATGTATTGCAAGTGTCTGTTTTCATTCGAGTTCTGACTGATTTCTGAATACTCAAAGAAAGTTGAATTTCGGACTGAGGTCTGATGAATCTGAGATTCTGTATGTGCATCATAAGTAAATGTTTTACTGGCATATTTTTTTATTTGACGCATTTCATAAAATGTATGTTCAGATAAAGTCATTGTGATCAGAGTAGCCGGTCTAAAAAAGCTTTTAGCTCAGAATTCTACATGTAGAGTTTCGCTCTGTGATTTCTTTATCTGACTAAACCCAATGGGCCAATATCTTATCTATATCTGAAAGGCGCTCAATCACAAAAAATAATAATGAACTTGGAGTGTCATATGCATCTGCATTTGTATATTTATCATTATGAAATATATAATTATGAGACCTTTTCTGAAATTGAGATGATAAAGTGATATGCCAAGATAATGTGATTGATTGGGTTATACATGTTCTAAAATAATGTATATGCGATAGGTGGCATTCATTATGTCTTATTAAGATGGAAAATGTTTGTGAAATTGGTTGGTTGTGTGATATTTGTGTATTTGACTTAAGTGAGATCATCAATGATGGTTCACTCATTGAGTTCGAAAAACTCAACAAAAATTATAACGTAGCCTTTTAGGTATGAGTCAGGAGACCAAGTTCCTAAGATTTTCTAGAGGAACATTTTGAATTAAGATATGACTCAAAGGTCTATCAGCTGACATCAGTGGAGTTATAGATTGTATATTTTAGTTTCTTTGACTTATAGAACTTTTGTATAATGGATTGAAAACTTTCTCATGATTGCTAATATAAATATTTTTTTAATAACTATAATGTAAACTCTTATGAATGAATGAGAAGAAGTGTTGAGGTTTCAAGTATTATGTTTTCTTTATGATGCCATTTAAGAGATTATGTTTGCTCTAACATACCATTGTCATAGTGTAACATCCCATCACTGATGGGAAGGGTAAAATGATAATTTGGACTGGGATATGAGTGTGTGAACATATCTCGGCATGGTCATGCCTAATATGGCCTCCATATATGCATAAATTGTAATTTTTGTATATGCATTCCTGACATTTCCCAGCATATGTGTTTATTGTGGAAAATATGAATTGGTGCTTGAACATGGAATTGAAGTGGATTTTTGTGTGTTTTACATTTTTATGGAAATTTAGGAATTTTTCTGAAAAATTTTTGGGATACTTTTTCGGACTGGAAAAATTATCAAGTAACGGACTGATTGGCTTTCCGGTACTGGAAATGACTGTCCAATGGCACTGAAAAATTAGATATATGATTTTAGAATTTATTACTTTGAGCCATTGGAATTTTGGGAAGAAATTGGACTAGAAATTAGAAGTGAATTGGAAGAAATTAGGTGAGCAAATGAGAGGGTGACAGGTGGCAAGTGACATGTGTCACTTGCCTAACATGCCACTTTTAGTTAATTAATTGAAAGCTTTTTTTTTTCCTTTTGTTTTGGTCATTCACGAAGCTTCCTATAAGATAAGTTATTCTCTTCTCTTCTTCATTTTGGTAGCTCCTCTCCTCCTCCTTCTTCGATGGCTTCTTCTTCTTCTTGATTCTTCTTCTTCTTGATTTAACCTCCACCACACAAGGAACTCTCTTATGTTACTTGCTTGCTCTTCCTTGTTCTTGAAAATTTTAAACCTAAGCAAAGAAGGTTGATGATCGTGTATGGTGGGGGAGATAAAGTGTTAGTGGTGGTTTTTAAAGACTTGAAGTTTTGGAAGCCAAATGAGGTAAGAAAGATGTTCTACATCATGGTTTTGTAATTAATTAAATTGTTTGTGATGTATTTAAAGTTGATTGCATGGAAATTGTGGTTGGAATATATGGGTGTGTGTGTGTGAAATTCTTGTTTGATTGATGTTGAATGGGGTGTAGGTAAATGAGAGTTGATTTGGAATGAATTGAATGATGTTAGATGAGTGGTAAATTAATGCAAGAAACTTGTGAGTGTGTGCTGCCAATTTGTGTCTACTTACTCAACTGAATGCCTTGTTGATTTTGGGGCTGAATTAGTGACTAAATGGAATGCTTATTGATGTAGGAATGATGTTGGAATGAAAGAAGTAGAGTTAGATATGAGAATCTGGAAAATTTACTTTGTGTAGGTTTCAGATTTTTGGTCATAACTTTTGTTATGGTTGTGCTATTGAGTTGAGGTTTGGCTTAAATTAAACTTAAGAAGTATGGCTAGATTTCATATGAAGGAAGTTTTGGCCAATTCTGACTTTAAGAGTTTTAAAGTTTGCTTGGAAAGTGAGTTGTTAGGTGCTGGATGAATAGTATCCAGATTTTGGTTCCATTATTGAAGACCTGAAACTTTGAGGATTTTTATAGGATAAAGGAGACAGATTTTGTGAAATTGGTCGTCCTGAAAGTTGAAGAGTTTTGTGTTAGCTTTCTAACGCCCCTGAGTATGATATTTTTCGATGTGTAGATTGAAAGTTATGGTTTGTTAATGTGCAGGTGGTAATTCAGCCCAAAATGTGTTTTGGAGTGTAAATGTTCTAAGTGTATAGATCTTATGCTTTTGTGTTCTGATATTTATTTGGGACTGTTAAGGGTGAAATTGGCTCAAGTGAACTCTGGAAAGCTGTAGACGATTGTTGTAGCTTTCTAATGAGGTATTTTATACAAATTTTGGATGTAAGGATTGTTAGATATAAAATTGTAAATTTTTGGCTATGGTTAGGTCATATGCTGTTTTAATACTCTTTAGCAGGGCAGCCACATTAATGGGTGGATTTGATCTAATTAGAGTTAGAATTTGCTTTGAAGTCCTTCCTGAGAATTATAGTAGATTGTCTGAGCTTTTTATTGCTATATGGTATGGAATTTTTCGAAAATGGGATAAGAAGTTATGAATTTTGAAAGATTGGGTTATTGTTGAGAATGATTTAGGTATGCCAAAATTGGAGAATTTGATTTAGTTAGAGATGGAATTGGCTTCTAAGTTGTTCATGAACGATGCAGCATTTGTTTTGCTCTTTTTATTGATATAAATTTGGAATTTTTGGTTAAGGGGATGAAAAGTTATGATTTTTGTGAAAGTGCTGCACTGTTATGGTAAATGTGTGATTAGGCAGTTCTTTGAGTGCATTTTTGACACCCTTAGAGGTGTTATTAAATTTCAAGTTCTCATGAAACTTGTAGGATTTTTCAAGATCTTTCCAACGAGACTAATTTATGATGTTTGGACATTTGGGTGAAAAGATAGGTTATGTGAAAGAAGAGTTGGTATTGGAAAATTAGGTTTTAAAAAAAGAGAGAAATGTGAGCCGAGCGAGACGCTCGCATCGCTCGCCCATGCGGGCGAGCGAGGTGCCCAAGCACGCCCAGTGACCTCTATTCAATCTTTTATGTATAACTTTTTCATCCGACCTCCGATCGACCTGATTTTCGAAGCGTTCGATTCCTAAGATATTTCTCTATCTTTCTATACCAAACTTAGAATTTTTTAGATCAAACTAAGATAGGTCGATCGGATCTAAGTGAGCAGATCGGTTGGAAAAGTTTGAACATGCTTCAGTAATTTGGAGATATCTTGAGCTATAGAGCTCCAATCGATCTAATTCTTATTTCTAATTAAACTAGAGACATAGATCTCCAAATATTATGAAGAGGTCAGACTTCAATTTAGCGCCTAAGATATTCAATTTCTAGAGTGAAGTTACTTGTAGTGTGTTGGTTTGAACGTGTTTTGGGAATATCTTTTCCATCCGACATTCGATTGACCTGATTCTCAAGGCATCGGATTCGTATAATATTCAATTTCATTTATTTGTGAAATTTGGAATTTTAGAGCTAAAATTAACGGGAATTGGTTAGGTCGAAGTGAGGGGACCGAGTAATGATGTTTCTGATCCGTCTTTTATTTATAATGGGACCTATAGAGGTCCGAATTGAGTGATTTTAGTGTCAATGAGTTTCTAATGTTTAGAGGAAATTTTTATGACGAGAATTTGTGCAATAGTGCCGGGAATATCACGAACATGCATTGTACACATTTTAAATTGCTACATGTGCATTATTCAATATTTCTGATTGCCAATTTGGTAATGTTTGAATATTTGGACTGTTTTAGTGGCGCATTTGGAACGTCAACCCACAGACGTTGCCGAGACTTCCAGGAATTAGCTTCGAAAGCAAAGGTGAGTAACCTAGATGGTTTCTCAATTATTAATCGTTTATAATTTTGCACTTATAAAACTGTGGAGAATAATGGTGGGCTTGTGCATTTGTTTATGCCTGGATTCCGGACCGAAGGTGTCCGATGTATTGGGAGATTATAACATAGAAGTGTGATTTGTCTGAGAATTTGGAGACCTCCGTGTTTCCAATGCGATAAATTGTGATTGTGATTTTCATGTGAATAATTGTTAAATAATTGTTTGAATGTGATAATTTGGGTTTAATTATGCTGTGATATTGCTCAATTGCGACATATGCATGAATGCATGATCAGTTAATGATAGTTGTGACCGGATCGGCCACCGAGAGCTACAAGCTCAACGTTTATATTTGGGCCTCGAGCCCCACAGTGATTCAGAGCCTCAGACTCAACGATTAATGTGCCCATATTAGGATAGTTCAGAGCCTCAGGCTCAACTACTAATGCACCCATATTGGGACAGTTCAGGCGCTCGGTCACAACACCGAACTAAATTGGAAAAGTGTCACATGCACATGTCATTTACATCTAATTTTAATCTCTTTGATTAAGTGAAAGGCTAACTGCCTTATGCTTCTGTGGTACCAATCATGTGATACTTCTGAATGTGATTTATGAAACAAGTGTATTATGCTTCAGTGTTGTATGAACTCGATTAGTTATGAATGCCAAATTAAATGAAATGTATCAAATTGTCTAAGCTCAAGTGAAATTGTGAAATGTGATCCAATATGCAACAATGTGAATAATGTTATGTGACTTCATATGTTGCATAAATTGAGTGAACCATCGATGATGGTTACCTCACTGAGTTCGCAAAACTCGCCCAAATTTTGCAATTATTTTTCAGGACCCAGAAGAATACCCCATTAGACAACGGGTGTATGGCAACTGGGTGAGAGTGAGAAAAGAGGTCGGATCAGTTCGCGTCTGCATTAGTGTCTGATAGAGATGTATTTTTCTAAATTTTTGTATTAATGATTAGGTCATGTTGTAAAGGAAACAAACTGAATGAAATTGTATTTATAAAAAGGGCCCCCGTGGTCATTGAACTCACAGATGATTGTTTATGTAAATTGTTTCTGCATAATATATATAATGTATGTGTATGTTTCAAAAAAAAATTATACTAAGTTTTGACTGAGTGATGTAGCACGTCACCCTCACAGGGCATAGACTTGGATATCACCATCGATGTCAGGTTCGGGTCATGCGGGAGTGGGGTGTTACACATAGGATATGTTCTTGAATGTCCTCTAGATGTTTGGGTATATATTTTATGGTAGTAGGATGTTACATTTAGTGTGAAGGGAAACAATCTCATCTTCACTACATCTTCCGACAACCTGTTTTGCCTGAAGTATCACAAATTTTCAAAAAATTGGCAATGTGAGTATTAGGATCCTTGTGTGACAAACCATGAAATTGAACATTGCTTTGCAAAATATTAAGTAAAGCAGGCTTGATTTCAAAATTGTTAGCATTCACTAGTGGTTTAGCAATTCCTTGCTAGTTCGGGTTAACCCTGGCCACATAAAGCCCATCAATGTTCTTTCTTCACTAGCTTGTTCCCTTTATTCAGCCATTATCTACTTAATTTGATCTTGTCTCTTTGCCTTTCTTAATTCCTTTTCTACTTTGGTGACGTTAAGTTCTAGTAATTTCTCCGTAACTCCTGCACTCCTCATATGCATACACCTATTACACATCAGAAAAGAATATCAAAGTAAAAATGAAAAGAAAACCCAAATCAAAAAAATTCAAACCAAAGTCGATACTAGGAGTAGTCCCCAGCAACGGTGTCAAAAACTTGATAGGTAATTTTCCAAATTTTAAATTAAAACCTCTTATCCTATAAGTAACAGATCAGAAATCACAGTATAGATAGGTATCATCCCACAGGGATTAGTTAGTTACCGCAATGATTCAAATTTTGTTTTTTTCAGAAAACTCAAATAATTCAGTTTGAAACATCCAAAATATAAAAATTAAGAGTCATGCATACACACTTTAGGGTTGTCACAAAAGTAAGAATACATTTAGAAAATGGTGAATCAAAGTATCAATTTAACAACTTAGCATTGTCATTACCTAACTATGTATTCTCTCACTTTAGCAATGTTCATTATGTTTAGTCCAAAATTTCCTCATGTCCTGGTTCTTTCACTCTCATTAGTTGAACCAAATAAGCTCTGTTTAATGAAGTAAATGAATTATGTAAGCTCTCACTTCCCATTTTTCACTTAACAATTAATAGGGTATGAACAGATTTTTGGACAATCACTTTTTTATTCAAGATCTCTCTCCAAATGCAAGGTAACTTGATATATAGAGTATTCTTGGTGTAAGCCCACTCTCATGGCACTTATTAACATAATTCTTAACTCCATATCTCTATATGAGCTAAGTATGGACATCTATATACCATAAACATCAAATACATCCATAATATTAAATAAAGTGAGGTATTACATAATTTAGGCAATAACAACCCTAATAACTACATAGAAATCCATCAAAATCTCATCTAACATGTTCATAACATATCTATACATCCTTCTCAATCAACAAAATACAACAAAGAAGCAAGAAAAGAGAAGTAAGGCTTATATGTTGAAGAGCAAAGTTGGAATTCTATGGTGGTAGCTTTGTGTCTTCTTGAAATCCTTTGATTCCACATTGAATTCTCTTTGTTTTTTTCTCAAAAATGTTTTCTTCTCTCTCCCTTGGATTTCTTGCACGACCTCCTCCTTTTCTAGGGTTTAATGAGTTTTTATACCCCATTTAATGTTTAAAACGATTTAAGAAGGAGGAACCATTAAAATTAATTCTTATCTCTCCTTAATTGTAGTTAATTAGATAAACGACAATCCAATTAACCCTAACTAGTGAATAGCCTTTGTTCAAGGCTAAAGATTCAATTGAATAGTTGCTTAAAGAAATAGAAAGATTAATAAAGAAAAATAACATAAACATAAGTGGTTGCATTCAATTTAGTCATTTACTATCCCCAATATCTAAGAACTATAATAAAAAGACTTATTATATCTTTATATAATAGAGGTTTAAATATTATAGATTTTATATCTGATATAGCAGCAAGTTGAATTAAATAATAAACTAATAGGCCTCCTAGAAATTGAGTGAAATAATTATTTATAAGAACATTCAATATTCAATATATAAATTGAACAATAAAAACAAATATGACAATTTAATATATCATAAGGTAGTTGTTTCCTTAAACTAAGAGTAAAAGATGAGTCGTACTGACTGATGAAAATAGAAAAGAAAGACAACTAGCTCTAGTCTAAACCTTAAAAATACTAATGAAAACTAACTCAAAAATTAAGGGCATGCTTAATTCACTTAGGAGAATAGTAATAAGAATTATAATAAATATAACGAGAAATAAAAATTAATATGACTTTCATTCCTCGTTCTATCAAGGATATGAAGTATTGCCTTAAAATGACAAAAATATTATTCTTCTAATCATAATATATTACCAACCATCTTTTTTTCATTATTTACCTATTCCTTGTTTCTCGTGTCAACTAACCAAGCACCTTCTTAAGACTTTTAGACTGCTTACATAGAAGGTGCATCTTTATTTTTGAAGTGGACAAGATTTGGGACACGGTCCCAAGCGACGTTTCTTACTGCTTTTGTCTAAAGAGGGATGCAAGTTCCAATATGTCTTTGTCTCAATTCGTGTATCTTTCTGTAAATTTTTTGACGAACAAAGGATGAAATGCACCTGCCTTAAAGCAAATATCTTGTTGTAACTTTAGCACTCGGGCTCCTCCCTTGCGTGTCGATCCGTACCTTTATATCTAAGCAAATGTGAGAGGAACATAGGCAGCCGTACGATTATGTATAAGCCATGTCCATCCAAACAATTTGATTTCCTCATGTTTTTTCTTATAAACTGGTACAATTCTCGGCAAAGTTCAACTTCAAGACCACATCTTCTCAAATACATCAGGAGTTATGCCTATACCTTTGTTAATTCTTAATTATAGTTATACAAGTTGACGAAGAATCAAACATATAGAAAAAAGGGAAACAAACAAGAGCATCCACAATAACAATTTCAGTTGGAACAGTCCAATATCCATGAGATGATAAGCAACCCAAATAGATAATCAAAAAATAGCTGTTTGAAAGCTAGAAAACAAGAAGAATCAGTTCTTACAGCAGCCACTGTTAATTCAAAATTCCTTTTAATATAGTTCATCGATTATGTGTTAAGGGTACCCCGGAATACATTGAGACATCTTGGCCAAGTTTGCCTTGAGAATGCCTCACATGTATAATAAGGGATTACTTCAATTAAGCTCAACAGAGAAGACTAGATCTACCGTCAGTCTAAAATAGATTTAGAGACAACTTGAGCTTGTTCTGTCTCCATTTTGGAAGGCCATAGAACTCTTTTCTTCTCATCCTGAATTTCTCCTCGAACTCTTGGTCACATAAGTATGCCTGAGAAGAGTCAAAACTTAGTCGTTAAGTTCAGTCTTTACTGTTTAGAATCCCTATATATCTATGTCATACGGCAATGTGAACGTATATCGAAACAGAGACAGAGAGACATTTAAGCTATTCTAACATCAAATCAAACTAGTAAAGGAAAACAAAAAGTGTATCAGATAATGGCAAAGTACCAAATGGCACCTAATATTTTTTTTCAATCGAGCATAGTTCAAAACTCTCCAATAGTCTATCAACACTATCCACCGTTTTTAATCAAAGCTATACTTAGCAACGTAGCAAGTAGTTTTTGCATAAAAAGGTTCACCAAAATACTGAAAGAGAACAATTCCACAGAATCCACGAGACAGGTACCTCTCTTTTCGTGACGTCTATGTTTGTAACGGGGTCCTTTGAGTCCATTCTCAATCGCTCGAATGGATAGATTAATGAGTTAACAGTTGCATCAGTACCGTCATCTTGAAGTGAGCGTGCAAATTGGGAGCTTTCCCGCGCTGTTGGCAAACCTGAGATGACAGGTATTGATTTTCTGTTAAAAAAAAATCCAACGGATACCGACTTTGACCAGTTACAAAGTAGACCAGACCTCTTCATTGGTTTTTCAAACCAACCATTCCATGGGCTGTTCCGAAGCCAGCCTTTCCATGCTTGTACCTTTTATTGCTTGGCATATTGACTAAGCTCCAAGGAGGGCTGGTACTTCAATTTTTCTTAATTAGCCAATTCTTGTACAACCTACGATATGCTGATATAAAATTATGTAACCAATCTCCAGATCAACCATGCAATCTGATGTTCCAACACCAGCCTTTCCTGTCGTTGACCTTCTATTGCTTGGTATTAACCCATACACCAAGATAAAAGGAGGCTGGACTATTTGATAATTAAATTCTCTTTCAATTAGACAATCTTTAACAACAATCTACTATATAGTAATACAAAATTCCCATAGTCTACCCCAAATCTTGCTTCCTCTGCTGTTCAGTTTGAATTTTTGACACCAAAATATTGAGCGAAAATCTTATCCTGATTAGAAAAAACAAGTAAAAGAACTGTTTTTTTACCAGAAGAACCGTGATTAGGAGGCCCGGTAAACAGCGTCCTCAGAGTTGGAGTTGAACTGGTAAGTAGATGGTTCTGCGAAGAATTTGAGTTTGTACTCGGGACACTGGACATGGGAGAGATGCTGCTTCCACTCCCGTTTGAAACAACAGACATACTTCTGAACCCATCTTGAGTAGATGACCTAGGGGATGTTTTCCATGAGTTTCTCACAGAAACCTGCAAAACACATCACAGGATGCTTGGATGATCAATTTTATGTCACTACCAAGGACCCTATCTATCAAGATTCAAGTGTAAATTAACATTAACAACCAAAAAATTATTTCAAATGGCCGATCTCCAAGCCATTTTGTTCCATTTTATCTAACATTAGGGCAATTACCTGATCAACTCAATCTAGTATTTGAGTCCAGATTTTACATTACTCTGGCTTAAACGTATAATTGCAGTGAAGAAGAACTAAAAACTTGAGTACTGCCTAGGGGAGTCACTGACAAAATACTAAAGAAAAAAACGAGACCTCTGTTCATTAATTAGTATAAAAGTGATTAAACAAAAAAATAAAGCAAAAAGATAACGTCCTGCAAAATACACCCTGCACACTGTCAATCAAGTGCAGAAAGCATATAATTCACAGATATAGTATTGGTGCAGCTGATAATAAGGACTATCATCCTTGGATGCTTTGACGGCCATACTGTAGCTTTGAGTGCTGCGATAAGGTAGTCAAGAAACTAATTCCCCCAGAACACCCAGCTAAAAAAGAAAAGTAATTAGAAGTCATGAATACTCACTTCCTGAAATTTTTTATTTCCTTTTAGAATAGCAAGCTTTCTTTCAAAAGAGTTGCCATGCATCTGCAAGATCAGTAATCATAAGTAAAATTATTGGACACAGTTGCATCTTTTTTGTAACTAATAAAATGTGGAAAAAAAGGTTTCACTTCTAATTATGCCATAATATCATTAGTACAATAGAATAGCCGTTGCATATACAGAACCTTCATTCACTGTGCAGTCTAGTTATGTGAATTATATTAGCAGACATACTGAATCAATTCCTGATTCAGGAGCGTATTTAGTTTGGATTTTAGTCCACTTACATTTGCCTTTGAGGAATCCCATTCAAAGAAATGAGTGAAAAATGGTGGCTCCTGTCCTTCCGTAACAACATAGATAGGATTTGTAAAAGAGATATTTTTAACCGGAAACTCTATTTGAAGAAATTTCTGCACTTGAAGGGAAAATGACAAAGAGATGAATCAGGTGAAAGATTAACAAGAAGACACATTGTCATACTGAGTTGATAGATAAAGTTTGATTTTTGTACTTAGGTCAACCAAAGGACAAAAGACACAATCCTCCCCTATAATTTAATCAACCTTAAAAAAACTCCCAGAGTCATTAAAATTCTCGAAGAAATTATTTTTAATTTTCAGTTTTTCAAAAAAAAGACCCTTTTCTTAAACTTCAGTTAAAAAATAACTATGAAATATATGCAATATAATCATCAGACATGAAATAATCAAACACTACTTACATGACGATTCACCCTAACTCTTAACCTCGAACTGAACTAACTAAATTTAACTCAAACTAATAATTTATTATAATTATCTTAAATTATTAATTTAAGTCAAATTTTGATTGATTCAGGTAGGGTTTAAGATTTGAGTTAGGTGATCATATTAGTAATATTTCATTAATTTCGTTTGATATTCATATCGCATATTTTTCACCAATATCTTTTAACTGAATTTTTTAAAATTCATGAAAACTAAAACTAGGAATTTTTTTGAGAATTTTAAAGATCAAGGGATTTTTCTAAGACTTTTTAAACTATAGGGAAGGTTTATATCTCTTACCCACCAACCAAAGTTCATCATAATCTTTCTATGAAGCAAGAACTAAAAGTAGCACTTGAAAGAAGCTGGATAACAACATATGTTGGTAATCATATATTTAAGAAGTGATGAAACACATATACTCAAAGATTTCACGTGCGTAATAACATAAAAATGACTTTTAGAACTTCCATATTATGTACTGCCAAAAAAAAAAGGAGGTGCTTTTTATGGTAAGAAGGGTATGTGTATAAACAAGTAACCTTATGTGTTTTATAGAACTGTCACCTGGCCAAGAATAAGGGCTTGCTGCTTAGACTTGATGTTTGAATGCTGTCCAATCCAGACATAAATCTCTTCATGGTTATCAAGAATCAATACATCTTCAGTGGTCAAGTCATCTTGTGTAAAGTTAAATATCTCTTTGACCTGAAAACATGTAACAGGCTGAAAGTTCTATTACATTAGGAGGGAGAAAGTGAGAAGCATCTAGTTGAACTTCTACAGATTCAGAACAAGCATGAACTGCATATTAAGCCTTAGGATATGTACAATATCATACCTTGAAATCACCTAAAGTTGAGTTCAAACAAGCAGCAGTTTATACCTGCCACAATTCAGAAACAAAGCATAGCCCATCGTCTTTTGAGAGTGTAACTCGAAGAAAAGGTTAGTTTGCTCACCATCACTAGACATAACTTGGAACAAACGTGGATCCTCAGTAAACCCTGTTATTTCTTTTTCCCTTGGATAATCAGCCTTTCCACCAAGTGTATTCCAGAAAATGTCAGGTTCACTTCCCTCCCTCACAGATATAGGTTGCCAGGTTGGCTACACATAAAATGAAGAGAAAATTACTTCTAAATTGGCTCCTTTTCACAAAAGAGTAGACAAACAAGTTCAAAACGAGAATCAATTTTCCCATAAGACAACACGTTGTTGGTGTAAAATGATATGGGTCCTATATCTGTTTACTTGTCCCTATTCAAAATTCGCACCAAATGGAATGGAGTTGAGGCAACACTTTTAGCATGTAACTAACACTTAAATGTAGTTGCCTGCCTATTAATCGCTCAACTCAATCTCAAGTTTATTTCTTCTTGTTACATATAGAAAAACGATGAAAACAAATAAAGAAAATCATGAAACGGGACAAAGACCTAAAGTTATTTGTCAAGGATACTTTGTTTACTAATTATTAAAGAGGGATACTTTTACTAATAAGGGACAGCCAAATAACAAATGTATAGCCCTACAATGTTGAAATAAGACGTCATAATTTCAAACAAATGGCCTGCAGTCGCAGAAAAGTTGCCCATGCAATCTGTGCCGACTGTTCCTTATTACCAAGTTTAATTTTTTTCCTATTGATAATTAGTAAACAAAATGTCCATCTATAATGATCGGTCCACATACCCTTTTCACAAACTTCTTTGTAAGACAAATTCATGTTAAGAGAACAAGGTTATATACATTTATTAATTCCAGCATCCTGTCAAGAAGGTCATGGTCTATTGAAGAAGATAGATTTCCCATCCAAGTGAAGGTAGATGCTCCAGTTCGCAGTATGTAACAATACGATGAGTTAAGGGAGGCCGACACCTGCACCAAGTTCAGTTTAAGGTCAAGTTTGTCCACACTTCAAATGTCCTCCCAGCTTCACTATACAAGATCCCAAAAACATAAGCTCTCTTTAGAGAATCAGTCATAGTCAGTTATAATGAAAAAATTCAGAAACCCTCTTCTTTCGGTGTAATTACATGTAGCGTCCTATTTGTAAGGAACTATTCAATTCACAAAGCCTATTAGCAACAAACAAGCCAATAAATCACAACTTCATGCCTACTAATCAGTTCAAAAGAATATTCATGCAATAGAAACACCAGCATATCCAACAAACAGCTTCATAATTGATTCCACAAGGAAAATTGTGAAAAAGAGTTTAACTGAAACAAAGGTGGAGTTAGAGGAGCTGAAGTTAGAAGTCAGCTGAGAACATAAGCAAGGATGATATGCTGTCGTTTAAAGAAGATAGTATTACTAATAGCTGTGTCGTGTCCTCATTTAATGTAGTAGTAAGTCAATATAGAGGCACAGTTGTCATTTTCTAGTAGCTCTGTAAGCATGTAACAGCTAGTAAGAATAAGAAGTCAGAAAAGTTTATTCTCATTAGAAGAGTTTTGTTGACTGGAAAAACAGAAACAAACTGATGTTAAAGTTCATCATGTAACCAACGCCGAATTCATGTTTGATTCACCCACTGAGAAAGCCCCTGAACAAAATTGTTGCCAGTGTTGGCCAAGACAAGCGCCAAACTCATATTTTAATTAGCTAGAGTGTTGTTATTTCAATCTATTATTTTCTTTTAAAACTCTAGCTTTAAAGTTTTATGCCTCTATAGAGGCTTTCCTATGATTAATTGAGAGCTTATCATTATTATTGTTGAATCAAAAACTTTTGGAGGGATTTTCTTCATCCTTGTTTTTGGAAAAACCCCTGATTTAGGTTCCCCATTAACTATCAATCTCATTTATCTTGCTTGTAGCGATCAACTCTAAAATTTTATCACTTCCAATTCCTTTCTTTTTCGGAGTGTAGCAATTCATAACTTTCGTGTATTTGTGCGCTCAATTTCTTAAATCAAACATGTTTCTAATAGAATAGTCCTAGGTCCTATCTTATTAATATCGAATTTACTAGTCCCATTAACAAGGGTCATATCAGAATTTGTGGGGATAGGGATAGTTATACTAATATGGCTAATGTGAGTTTGGGGAAAAGTTGAAATTGTTAACTATGAAACACCCTAAACCATACAACCTCCAGTAAGAAGGTTAAGGTAACAAAACATATATTGATTTCTTTCCCTTCGAAGGCATAAGGATGAAGTGTTGTGTCATGTGGTGATGCAAGTGGGACACAATCTTTTGGGGTGTCCGGTACAATTTGATAAGAGTGTCATACATTATGGATATAAGAACAAATATTCCTTTCCTATGAGTGGCAACTCAATTATCATTGGTCCATTGTTACCTAAGCAGGTTTATAAAGTCCAACTTCAAATTTATAAGAGTGAGCAGGAGAGTTTAACGGGCAAAAAATAAAGGAAAATACTTGGGTATAATTCAAGTCTTCTAAGGAAAGTAAAAATGAGCGATACATCCTTAGCCAAGCATCAAGTGTTGTCTAATTTTGTAGATGAAGGTACTAATTTAACGACAAACCATTTTAAGGAAAGGGAAAATGATAGGACTCAATGTTAGAAATTAATTCAAGCTTTTGCAATTGTTTTGAATACCTACTGCAGTTAACTTACAATTACAAGTTTACAACCAGGAAACGCATATATATAGCCTAAATAAACAGCAGCCCTAATCATAGAATTAAAACAGATTACCTAAATTAAGGAAACAATGTTAAAAGCTGGTCATGAATCAATCACAACTTTTATTCTAATTTGACTAATTCCTTAAATTATGGACTTCTATAGATCTTGCTCACTCCTAAAAACATGGGATAGCAGTCCCACTAATCTTGCTCGTATTTCCATAAAGGCATTGCGATGATTGTAATTGAGAACTTATCATTATTATTGGTGAATCAAAAATCTTTGAAGGGATTTTATTCATCCTTGTCCTTAGAAAAAGCTTTAATTTAGGTTCTTTATTAACTATTTATCTTATCTAACTTGATAGTGATGATCAACCCTAGAATGTTATCACTCTCAATTCCTTTTTTTATAATGTGTGGCGATTATGATAAGGACTTTAGGAGAGCCACACCCCAAAAGCTAGCTTATGAGGGTGGAGAGCCCAAAGTCCTTATAAATCCCATATCAACTTTGTATTTAATTGATATGGGATTCAAGTCCCATACCTTGCAATTAGATCAAACCGTAACATTTTTCCCCCCCATAAGGACCAATGTCCTCATTGGTCACGGCCATGTTGGTCACGGCTGACACTTTTCAGGTCACCACTCCATGGGTCATCACTCTGAGGTCCTTGTTGATCACGGCCACGTTGGTCACGGCTGGCACTCCCAGGCCACCACTCCAAGACCGGCTCTGATACCAATGATAGGTCCCAGTCAAAGCTATAATGAATTGGTTATTCTGCTTGGGGTGAGAATAGAACCACAATTGAATTTTGGGTAAAACAACAATCTTTTTTTTATTGACAGCAACTCAATAGATTAAATACAAATGAAATGCAACTACTATTCCTATTTCCACGTGCACGACTTGGAGGAATTGGAAGACAGCTAGAAATCAACAACTGCATGATCTCAAAATATCAACACTACTTTGTCCTAGTCGTACGCAGCAAGCTTTAACTACATGCCCACTCATGGACTTCATGGCTTACATTAACAATACTTGGGGTTTCTTTTGGGCACACGTAGGGAACGACATGGTGCATCAATAATGTTACGGTTTGATCTAATTGCAAGGTATGGGACTTGAATCCCATATCAATTAAATACAAAGTTGATATGGGATTTATAAGGACTTTGGGCTCTCCACCCTCATAAGTTAGCTTTTGGGGTGTGGCTCTCCTAAAGTCCTTATCAATTGGTATCAAAGCTATGGCTACCAACAAAGAACGCATTGAGCTTTTGGAGTCTGGTCTTAGTGGGCTCCAAAATGATTTCACTCGAATGGAAGGAGGATTAAACGACAAACTCAAGCAATTCGAAGAAGCCATAAGCAAAATGTCTACTTTACTTGTTTCTAATCGAGTACCTTCCAATCCTTCTATTTCTGAACCCACCACTCAAACACCAATTCATTCCTCAACCAACCCATCCCCAGGAGACACGTCACAAACCCAAACAGACGGAGGTCGACAATTGTTCTTTTCGAAACTGGCCAAATTAGAATTTCCACGATTCTCAGGAGGAGATCCAACCGAATGGTTTGCCAAAGTCAATCAGTTTTTTGAATAACAAAATACTGTGGAATCACAAAAGATACCGTTAGCTTCTTTCCATTTAGAAGGAGAGGCTAACCAATGGTGGCAGTGGTTACGACGCTCTTGGCAGGACGAACAACAGGAGTTAACCTGGAAGCTATTTCAAGAGGAGATTTGGGCTCGATTCGGACCAACTGATTGTGAAGACTTTGATGAAGCCTTAGCCAAAATCAAACAAGTGGGCCAATTGCGAGAATATCAACAAGAGTTTGAAAGACTTGGAAATAAAGTTCATGGGTGGTCTCAAAAGGCTCTTGTTGGAACCTTTATTGGGGGTCTTAAACCAGATGTGGCTGAGGGCATAAGGATGTTTAAACCTAGGACCTTGAAGGAAGCAATTAGCCTCGCGCGCATGCGAGATGAACAGCTGCAACGCCAACAAAAAATTACAAGGTCCAGCAATCGTAACACTCATGACTTTGCTTCTTTAGCAAAGACCAGAACCACCACTACTCTCAAAAGGCTATCATGGGAGGAGATGCAGAAACGACGAGCACAAGGGTTGTGCTTTAATTGTGATGAGAAATTTTCCCCTGGACATCGGTGCAGAAATCCCCATTTATTACTGTTGGAAGGCTGTGATGGAGAAGATGAGACGGAAAGTTCATTGCCAGATGAGCCAGAAATTTCGCTCCATGCGATTTCTGGATGGAGCACTCATAACACCATGCAGATTTTGGCAAAAATTGGCACACAAACATTAGCGATCCTAATTGAAAGTGGGTCTACACACAACTTCATCAGTGAGAGACTCGCTAACCTCTTGCAATTACCAGTTACCCCAACGAAGGCATTTGAAGTCAAAGTTGCTAATGGAAAAACCTTAAGATGTCAAGGGCGATTCAATGATGTTCAAATTTTCCTCCAAGGTATTCCTTTTGTCCTTACATTTTACTCATTACCTTTAATGGGATTGGATGTGGTCTTAGGAATTCAATGGCTGGCACAATTGGGAACGGTGACTTGCAATTGGAAACAGTTAACTATGGAGTTCCAGTGGAATGGTCGATATTGCAAATTGCAAGGGGAAAATGCTCCACTCATTCAGTCAGTGCCAAATCACATCTTCTCCAAAATGGTGCAAAGCAGCTCCATCATGGCCATTTGTCTACCAATGCCTGAAATAACATCGACACCACAACTTCATCCTGAAATGGCCAAGCTACTGGAATGTTATAAAGACTTATTTGCGGAGCCATCGCAACTACCACCACAAAGAGCAATTGATCATCGAATCATTTTGAAGGAGGGAACTGAGCCCATCAATGTAAGACCCTACAGATATGCATATTTTCAAAAAGCTGAAATTGAAAAACAAGTTCAAGATATGCTAGAATTGGGGCTAATCAGACCTAGCACCAGTCCTTTCTCATCTCCTGTTTTGTTGGTAAAAAAGAAAGATGGATCTTGGCGTTTTTGTACTGATTATAGAGCACTAAATGCTGTCACCATTAAAGATAGGTTTCCAATACCCACTGTGGAGGATATCTTACATGAACTCTATGGAGCTATTTACTTCACTAAATTAGATTTAAGGGCAGGTTATCATCAGGTACGCGTACATCCTCTTGATATACATAAAACTGCATTTCGTACCCACAATGGCCATTATGAATATTTAGTCATGCCTTTCGGCCTTTGTAATGCCCCTTCCACATTCCAAGCCATTATGAACTCCATCTTTCGTCCTTACCTTCGCAAATTCATTTTAGTTTTTTTTTATGATATCTTAATTTATAGCCCCAATTGGAATTTGCATCTTGAACATGTTCGGACAGCTTTTGAAATAGTAAGGCAACACCTATTTTCCGTGAAACTTTCCAAATGTGCTTTTGGATTGCAAGAACTTGAATATTTGGGTCACATTGTTACTCTTGCTGGTGTTAAGGTTGACCAACGGAAAATCCAAACAATGGTGGATTGGCCTACACCCACTAACATCTCTGAATTGCGTGGGTTTTTAGGCATTACAAGTTATTATCGAAAGTTTGTCCGCAATTATGGTGTCATTGCTAGCCCACTCACCAACTTACTAAAGAAAGGGCAATTTGGGTGGACGAAAGAAGCTGAAACTGCTTTCATTGCTCTCAAAATAGCCATGACTACAACTCCAACACTTGCCATGCCAAATTTCAATGAGCCATTCAATATCAAATGTGATGCTTCTGGAGAAGGGATCGGTGCAATTTTAACTCATCAAGGAAAGCCAATTGCATTTATGAGTGGAGCCTTGGGTGTGGCTAAACGATCTTGGTCCGTCTATGCAAGAGAGATGCTGGCTATTCTTCAAGCAATTAAAAATTGGAGACCTTATTTATTGGGGCAGAAGTTCTATATTCACACTAACCAACGCAGCCTCAAACATCTCCTGGAACAGCGAATTGTAACTCCTGAACAGCATAAATGGGTGGCCAAATTGCTGGGATATGACTATGAAATTAGATACACACCGGGCAGTAACAACAACGCAGCAGACGCTTTGTCGCGGATGGCTGGAAGTCCATGCCTTGAAGCAATTTCTATTCCCCAAACTTCATTATGGGATGACATCAAACGTTTAGCAAACGATGATTCTTACATGCAGAAAATTGGGATACAAGCCACTCAAAATCCAGGGAAGCCCTACAGTCGGCATAATGGCCTAATTTGCTACAAAAATCGTGTGGTGGTACCTCCTAATTCTCCGATCATCACCCAACTTTTGAAAGAATTCCATGGCTCATCGATTGGTGGACACTCTGGAGTGTTGCAGACTTACAAGCGTCTGGCACAACAATTTTATTGGCCTTCCATGCATCAATCAATACAGAATTATGTGGCTTCCTGTGTAGTGTGCCAACGCATTAAAGTTGAGAGCTTGTCACCAGCTGGTCTATTGCAACCTTTGCCAATTCCATGTCAACTTTGGGATGATGTTACAATGGATTTCATTGATGGCTTGCCAACTTCGAATGGTAAGAATTCCATTTTAGTGGTTGTAGACAGGCTCAGCAAGTCTGCCCATTTTGTGGCCTTAGCTTACCCACACACGGCAAAGTTGGTGGCTCAGAAATTTATTGACACAGTTGTAAAGCTTCATGGAATGCCAAAGTCCATTATTTCGGATAGAGATCTGATTTTTGTCAGTCATTTTTGGCAGGAATTCTTCAAAAGGTCAGGCACCCACCTCAAGATGAGCTCCGCTTATCATCCACAGACCGACGGCCAAACAGAGGTGGTTAACAGGTGCATTGAACAATATTTGCGTAGCTTTGTGTCTCAGCACCCTTCTAAGTGGCTTTCCTTCCTTCCATGGGCTGAATATTGGTACAATACTACTTACCATGCCTCCACTGATATGACACCCTTCCAAGCCCTCTATGGCAGGCCACCTCCAACTATTCCAAATTATATTGACGACCATTGTCCAATTAATGAAGTTGATCAACAATTAGTGGCAAGGGATGAACTGTTACAACAACTTAAACTCAACCTCCAAGCCGCAAATAATCGCATGAAACAACAAGCAGATTCTAAAAGGAGAGATGTGGAGTTTCAGGAAGGTGATCTGGTCTTTCTTAAGCTACACCCTTACCGCCAACAATCTGTTTTTAAAAGGGCCACCCATAAACTTGCCAGCCGATGCTATGGTCCATATCCAGTTGTTGAAAGGATTGGCAAAGTTGCCTATAAATTGCATCTTCCAGCAGGCTCTCGCATCCACCCAGTCTTTCATGTCTCGCTCCTTAAGAAGGTGGGGGCTGCAATTGAGGCCAGCTTGGACCTCCCACCTATAACAGATGATGGGGCTGTCCTTATTGAACCGGAAGCCATACTGGAGAATCGTTGGGTCAAACGTGGATCCCAATTTGTTGAGCAATTTCTTGTCAAATGGAAAAAGCTATCCGCTGATGATGCCACCTGGGAAGATTTGGAACTTATCCCCGCTCGTTTCCCTACTTTCAACCTTGAGGACAAGGTTGCTGCCAAAGAGGAGAGTATTGATGCACCACGTCATTCCCTACGTGTGCCCAAAAGAAACCCCAAGTATTGTTAATGTAAGCCATGAAGTCCATGAGTGGGCATGTGGTTAAAGCTTGCTACGTACGAATAGGGCAAAGTAGTGTTGATATTTTGAGATCATGTCGTTGTTGATTTCTAGCTGTCTTCCAATTCCTCCAAGTCGTGCACGTGGAAACAGGAATAGTAGTTGCATTTCATTTGTATTTAATCTATTGAGTTGCTGTCAATAAAAAGAAGACTGTTGTTTTACCCAAAATTCAATTGTGGTTCTATTCTCACCCCAAGCAGAATAACCAATTCATTATAGCTTTGACTGGGACCTATCAGATTATTTCTTGGATTAAACTTATTTATGATAAAACGATAATAAATTCTATCATATTAATATCGAATCCCATTAATGTTATTAGTGAGAGTCGTATCATTTCATAAGTGTCTTAAGAAAGAAACCGAGTACCAAATGAAGCAAGAATTGTTCTCTTAGTGCCATTTTAGTTCTATGAGAAATCTGAATAAGACAAATCATGGGGAATGAGATAACAATAAGCCTTTCATTCCTGCTGAGGGGACTGAACCAGCTAATGGCTTGTTACGAAACCCCTTTTTAAATTGGCGAGGGATTAAAGGTGAAATTTATGTTGGTAGTTGCATAATTGCTAAGACAGCCAGTAGCAAATACTTGAATGAAAGAAGCAAGATCTAGTGCTTTTGGTGTGACAAAAAATTTGTACCAGGAATTTCCAAAAAGAAATTTGTACCTAAACACAAGTGCAAGGATAGACAATTTCACAGGTTTATTGTGAAGTGAATGATAGTGATGGGGTTATGTAGTAAGTAATTGATAAAGGTGATTCAAGTCAACCTTCTATACTTTTTACAAATAATGACTGGTGTGTTTAGTGAGAATTTCCAACAAATGAAGATAATAAGACACTTCAAGAATGACCTTTGCAGATTTTCATTGACAGAGGGAGTAAAAACAACTTTGTGGGTGTGTGGAGCAAAAGAGGTTGTTTGGTGGAGAAAATAGAACAGTTGTGGGTAGTATGCAATTATTCTGTACGGTATATGTACGGATTTCTGTTGGAATATTGCTGGTCAACAGTTCTCAACTAATACATTGATTATAAAGATTGGTGGGAGTGGTATGGTACATGGAGTTCAGTAGATAGTTTCAATGAATGACGTGATGTTCGATTATTTCAAAGGTACTATATAATTACTGTTGAAGGGTCAAGTGATTCAGCTGCGAAGTAAGAAGGGAAAGGAGATGCAATCCATTACCAAAAAGAAGATTGTTATAATATTTGAAACTGCATGTAATAGAATATTTGAAATTAAAAAGAAAATAAGAATTAAACTTGACGCATTTCACCAAAGAAATTCAAGGTTAGGTAGAACTACAGCACGCCTTCTTTGAAGTATTAGCAAAGCAAATCATTCCTGTTATAAAGTAGGGCATGCTTCTTGTGACACTTAAAGATATCAGAGACATAGGCATGCTTCTTGTGACACTTAAAGATATCAGAGACATAGGCATGCTTCTTGTGACACTTACAGATATCAGAGACATCTCTGCTGCTTTCAAGGATAAGTGAAGCAATCAATGACACAAATTTTGGTAGCAAAGGCTGACACAAATGACTTAATACAGTTACGTTGATAACAACACATCACCTTGAATGTGGCAAGCGATTGTCTTGGAAAACATCATCCAAAAGATATTATAAGACCTTATATCAAATTCAGGTGATGAACTTACTTGATCAACTTGGATGGCTTGCATATTCTCTGAACTTGTCCCCTGGACCCGAAAAAGTGCCATCTTTTCTTCATTATAGGTTTCATCCACAATTCCTTTTTCTGAAATGTACTTCTTATATCCTTTGCTCAAGCCTCCCTGATGGACAATACAACACAAAAGTTCTCATAATTTCAACAAGATATTAAATGATATACCAAAAGTAATTGAGTTAGTAGGAAAGAAAAGTAGGAGAAAGCCAAAAGCTCTTTCAAGAGAGACCTTGAAAATCATAGCTGTCTGGAAAATCAAGAAAAATAGTCGTGGCTCCTTATCCTGAAAAACTTGAGCCTGAATGAAGAACATGAAAATTGAAGTCAGATTTATTTTTTCGTTAAATGATAAATTCAATTTGATGCAACCAAGAGCATAAGTAATTAGGTAATAACAAGCAAGGAATGCCATTTAAGATGAAAAGCAAAGCTAAAGATTAGGTAAAAGCATGAAGCAGATGATTGTGGTAGTCTTATCACATCATTTCAGATCAAACATTGATTACAACTGTAAAAGATTTTAGATGTAGCTAGCTAACGCCAAAAAGAAGATATCAATACTGTTGAGGTTGATTGTTGCTTCTGGCAATTCAACTTAACCATCTAATATCTTACAGGTACAATGATTTCAAAGATACAGGTAAAATTAAATATAAAAAGCATAATTTTACCACAACTGCATTCCCCTTGATTGATTCTGCCATAGCACTCATATGGGATATAGCACCAACTCTGTCCTCCTACAAGTAGAAAAGTATAAACAATGAATTAGATAAGAGATGCACTATTTATATGTGTTCTCTTAATTTTCAAAAAGATGGAAAATGGTATAGTTCCCATCATTGAACTATATGGAGATGAAAAGTAACACTTTACTCAATTTGAGAACAAACAAAAAAGTATGTTTTATATGTCTAGACCAAAGGGAAGGAGGAAAGCAATATATGAATCAAGTTTAAATTTTGAATAAATTGTTTTATTCACCATTACACTCTCATGACCCAACCATGCATAGAATAAATTGTCATCCCTTCCGTCTCCAGGGTATATGTATTGAACAACATAGCAATCTCCAGTGAAAAGCTTTGTTTGATCAACAACCGGAATAAGAGTGGCTTCATCACCGTTAACCTGCCAAACCTGCATAGTGAGTTTACATCAATTGTAAATCTAGGATGATATCGGTTGGTATTCACAACTCTATGAAATCAAATGTTTTCTGTAAGAATATACTTTTAGTTTTCCTCGGCAATTTATATGTGGTTGAGAATCTTTTTCATCAGGAAGTTCCTTCACATCATAACCTTGTTGCTTAAACATTGCTGAAAATGGATAGAATTATCATCAGTATCAGAGATTCCAAAATAGTTTATTACAAGGCCACTAGTTTCTCATCTTTCTTTTCAGTATGGTTTGAATAAGTAACAAACCTGCTACTTTCCCCCGACCTTCCTCATACAACTTGGTCTCCACCACTTGTGGCCAACTCTCAAAGTAAGACCTAAAAGTGGAAGTTTCCAACCGTTCAGCCAGAAAAGTTAAATGGCTTGTAGTAGACCTGCCCTGCTCTCTCACAAGATTCTGCAAAAAAGTATTCGGTAGCCATCTTAGGAACAGCGGTCAAGAAATCTGTTAGGAAGCATTAAGATCATAAGTATATTTAGCCTTCATGCATCTTTGCATGGATCCTATTCTTAATGCAGTTACCTTCTTGAAGTTCAATTTCAGGTTTGAGAGTGGTAAAGTTATATTATTGTTCTCTAGAATATGTTGGTGTGCGTCCTTCCTAAAAATTTTTTGGCACCAGGCATTCAGTTCCCAAAGATTTCATATCAGTTTTGTCAATGGACATGCGACATGTGACAAAAAGAAGAAGAAGAAGAAGAAGATTTCCTCACTTCAACTACTGAAATTGATGATTTTCGCTCACTAATTGAGGAATTTTCCCCCATCCACACGAAAATGTCAGATCCAGCATCCAACATATAGCACTTGTTTGACTCGAGAATTTCTCTGCCCAACAGGTTACTTTCACATGGAAATAGTTTTCCCTGGGCTGTAATCCTGCTAACAAGAAAGCTGTTAGTCAACTAAAATATTTGTTGCCTAAACAGGATAGGCTGCATAATATTGACAGAATGTTATGCAGAATATTGTAAAACTAATTGAAAATGATTCTTTCCTTTCCTCGTGTACATACTTTAGTTGTACATACTAGGGATAACAAGCAATATACAAGCTTCTTTACTTAAATGGTATTAGGCAGTTCTCATCATCACTTTGCCATATCAATAAGGTAAGTTGAGGTGACAGAAAACTGAACAGTTGTACGCAAATCAAAAGAATACTTGCACACATACAAGCACACACATTTCACATTCTATCAAAATTTAAACCAATGATCTTGGAGGGGAAAAGTTGCTGGGTTCAGAAAGATTGTTGACAAGCATTAAGAAAGTTTGGTATTTAGATGCCATTACAAAGTCTTGGTAATTTCCAGAAGGATGATAAGTTATTGAAGATACTGACACAAAAGTAAAACTAAACTGACCAGAATAGGCGCACAGATGGATTTTCATGTTGTTTCTGAACACTGGAACTCAAATCCCGTGGGATGGGAGCATAACCACCAAACATACTCCAGAATTCACCAACATCTGCATCACCAACCAATTTCCCATCCTCTGCAGCATCAAAAGAATTGTTATGACGACATCCTTCTTACACAAGAAATGAAGAAGTGAAGAGTGATAAAAAGAGATTCTCACCTATTGGTGTCACCTCACAGTTGCCTCCATGTTTGTGCTCCTTGATATACTGAACAACCTCTAAAGCTTTAGCTCTTTCCTGTATGCTGGAGTTGCATCCACTAAAGACAAAAATGTTTGATGCAGTATCAAGTATAAATACTTCATCATGGTTCAAAGATGACCGAGCAAAAGGCACCTGTCAACATGCACATCACCAAAAGGTATGCGTTGACTTACACGTAATCGTAGACAACTATCATTCAGAAACTTCCAAAGTATGAGATCTTACCTCTTTCACAGAGACAGCATGGTCTCCCCTGCATGTATACAAGCTGACTTTATAAGCTTTACTATGCACATTTCCAGGCAGAGAAGAGTATACGCCTTCAATAGGTATAATACAAGGCTTGAAGTATGACAAGAACTTTTCTGTTTCTTGGCCCTGAACTTCCCTATACTGCACTGCACAGGACCCTAAAGCTGAATCCAATTCAAGAGCTTTATCTGATGCCAACACAGATTCCACCTGCATATACGGTAAAGAGTCACCTTAGAAACTCCTATAGAAATGCATTCTATCAATCATAAAGTGTCTAGTAAGCCATCTGCAATTTTAACACTGATAAGACCATTACTCTCTTGACAATTTTCCATCTGTCCTATTGTAACGGGAACAAAATCAAATTACAATCTGTCTGAGAGGAATCTGATTCTCAATCCTACGCACCCTACACATTGAATATTCGACTCTGCTGAATTATCATCAATTGAAACTTCAGTTTAAATTGGTTAACCGTATTCAGTGTTACTATTGAGCATGCATTAAGTTAATTGATATACACAACAATTTAAAGCTGATATGTGTGAAATAGACAACATGGAATTGGAAGGGGATATAGACCTCGTTCGCATACTTTCCCAGCCAATAATGCACATCATATCGAGGAGGCCCGCACTTCGGGAAAATTGTCTGTCTCCAGAAATTAAAAACAATATATTAAATCCCAACAAGCATTATTTAGCGAGCAAAATTAAAAGATTACTTAACCCAGTTGGTGACATTTAACACAACACAACTAATTGAACTCAACACGACACATTTTTGTCCAACAACAACTTACTTTAAGAACTAAATACGCATTTCCCGCGTAGAACTTGCCGTGCATAGATTTCGGGACGCGAACCAATTGGAGATTCTCGACGCACCAAATCTCAACACCACTAAGCGTAAGAATATAAGATAAGGAACCGAAAATAAACCTCTTTTCTCTTTCTTTTTTTTTAATTAAAACATTAAAGAAAGTGAAAAGACAAAGGATACGGTTTGGTCCCCGAACCATGAAAGGCCGTGTCAACGTCGTTAGAGAAGTGAGACATTTAGTTTTAAGAATCAAAGCCAGAACAATCAAGCTCCCTTAGTCGTAGCTGGAGTTGAGATCTGAAGAAATTTGCGGGTGAGATGGTGAAGTAACGTAGAGAACTGCGAAGCAGGAGTTTGGTCGTTAAAGCTAATTATGGAGAAGACGAAGAAGAAAGGGGAAGAAACTGCACCAAAGTTAAGTTTGGGAGACAGAAATTAGAATTAAATTATATTTTCTTAATGTTGAAGGCAGCTAATGACGAGGGCCCACAATCCTCCTCTTTTTAAGTTCCCGCTCACTTACCATGAGCGATGGATCTCGCTCAAACAGTCTTCTAAACTGCAATTAGTATTACTTGATGAATCTTTGCATGCTGTATAGTTGGGGTTGGGTTTATAATTAAGGGAATACCGTATGTGCATAATCCGGCATTCCACTGGAACAAACGAAAAAGAAGTCATAATTGAGACTGAACGATGAATGACTTTCTCGTGCTTTGTTCTTTTTTGTTTCTTCCTCGTTGTCGTGAATCTCAACATCATTAGATCGTATCATATCATGAATAAGTTACGACAGGTGTTCATATTGTCCACCCTCTCCAACCTTTTTGTTTTTTTCTTATTTCACGTATAAGAAAAAACGCTAAGATAATAACTACAAAAGCTAAGATTACCTAACGAAATATTTTCATATTTTAGTTTATAAAATCAACTAATACTTAGGTACAAAAAAATATAATGTGTGTGATACAACGGTTGTATCTCCAGAGACTTTAGAGTAGTCTCAAACTCACAAGAACAAAGGGTTTTGACGTCAAGACCGGACACCACGGTGAAAAAGAGGTTGGACAGAATTTAGAATTGCAGAATAGAGAAGAATTGATTTCATTCATGCCAATGTTCTATTCTTCAGCGGTTTAAATAATACATCAATGATGCTAATAAGGAATGAATTATATGACCATAATTGGAGCTATTATCTTTGCCTAATTTTAGCATCATAAATTCAGCATCAACACTTGCATAATTTCAACATTACATCTGGAATTGATTTGTCCATGTTGGAGCTCTTTTAGGACGACTGCTTTTTCGTGGTTGAGGATCTTCGATGGGATAAACTTCAGCTGCAACAATTTCAATCGTATCACTCCCCTCCTCTTGGAGTACCACCTTGTCCTCAAGGTGTAGATTGGGATAATTACGTTGCATTGTCTGCATCGATTCCCAGGTGGCATCATCTAGCGTTCCATCAGTCCAACTGACAAGCCATTGATCTTCAGGCTATCCGTGACGCAAAATTCTGCACTGTGCATGAACTGCTACTGGTTGAGAAGGTGTTTGGCCATTGAGTAAATCTGGAGGAAGTGGTAATGGTGTGGTATCAGCTGGTGGTCCACGAAATGCTCTTAAAAGGGAGACATGGAATGCCGGATGTATGCGGGAAGAGTCCGGGAGTTTCAAGCGGTAAGCGACAGTGCCAATTCGTTCTAGGACTTCAAATGGGCCGTAGTAACGAAGAGAAAGTTTCTGAGAACGTTTGCGTACGACAGAATGTTGACGGTATGGCTGTAATTTTAGTAAGACCATGTCACCAACCTGAAATTTAACATCTCGACGATGACGATCAGCCAAGGTTTTCATTCGATTTTGAGCATCGAAGAGGTGTTGTGGTAATTGACGAAGGAGCTGATCACGTTCTATGAGTAATTCATTAATAGAGGGGACTTTACTTGAACCAGCTTTGTAAGGGACTAAGGATGGTGGTAGTCGTCCATAAACTGCTTGAAATGGGGTCATGTTTATGCTTGCATTGTGGCTGGTGTTCAAGGAGTATTCTACCCAAGGCAACAATATAGTCTAGCGCAACGGTCGAGCATGAGCAAAAGCACGTAAGTATTGTTCAAGACATCTATTCATGACCTCGGTTTGTCCGTCGGTTTGCGGGTGAAAAGCTGAGCTATGTTTGAGAGTTGTCCCACTAAGTGTGTGCAAGGCCTTCCAAAAATTGCTGAGGAAGATGGGGTCACGATCTGAAATAATCGAAGCCGGGAAGCCATGTAGTTTGATGACTATATCCACAAACAAGAATGATGTTCGATGGCCATCAAAATCAGTGGGAAGGGCGCCAAAATGTGCGTATTTGGTGAGACGGTCAACAACCACAAGAATGACAGTTGAGCCACGAGAGGGTGGTAATTCGGTAATGAAATCCATACTAATATCTTCCCAAATTCGTTGCGGTATGGGTAATGGTTGAAGCAGCCCAGATGGTGGATGTGTGGAGTATTTTGTGGATTGGCATGTAAGGCACACTGCAATGTAGCTTCAGATGTCGGAACGCATTCCGGTCCAAAAGAAAGAAGTTGCTAGACATTGGAAGGTACGGTGTACTCTAGCATGTCTGGCGGTAGGAGAGTCATGAAACTCGCGAATTAATTGCTGTCGTAGAGGAGACTTGGCTCCAATGCACAACCTGTTATGGTAATAAAGTAGCCCATTCTGGACCAAAAATGGAGCTTGCAAAGTGCCATTTTTGTGGGCTGTATGAAGACGAATTAAGTCATCTAGAATGGCATTGTCCCTGCGAATGTCATCAATGATGTTAGGAAATGGCTGTGAAATATTATAAAATATGTGAGTCAATAATGGAAGATCATCTTGGCGAGAGAGTGCATCCGCAACACAATTATGCCGGCCCGGTTTGTATTTGATCCGAAAACGGAACCCCATCAATTTCCGGACGTAAAATTGTTGATCCGGAGTTTGTATAACTTGTTGCAATAGCTCTCGAAGGCTTCGTTGGTCGGTCCGGATTAAGAATTCACGGCCCAATAAATATTGGCGCCATTTTTGCACCGCTTCGACGATGGCGTAAAGCTCCTTGTGATAAGTTAAGGCGATTAACCGTCGAGGTCCAAGCTTTTTACTGAAGAAAGCAATTGGTTGCTCATTTTGTAAGAGCACCGCACCTATCCCCGTAGCGGAAGCGTCCGTATCCACAACAAACAATTCATTAAAATTGGGCAATTTAAGTACTGGCGCTGTGGTCATTGCTAATTTTAATTTGTCAAAAGCTGTAGTTGCCTCGTTATTCCACACAAATGAATCTTTTTTGAGTAAATCTGTTAGAGGAGCTGCCAAATGAGAGTATTGTTTAATGAACCTGCGGTAATAGCCTGTTAAACCAAGGAAGCCACGTAATTTCTTGAGATTTTTTGGTGCCAATCCACCATAGCTGAAATTTTTGATGCATCTGCTTGGAGTTGCCCCTTGGAGATAACATGTCCCAAATAATCAATGGATTCTTTGCCGAAGGAACACTTTGTGAATTTCACAAAAAAAATGATTAGCATGTAAAATAGAGAGAGCCATGCGTAAATGTTGAACATGATCCATAAGAGATGAGTTGTAGATCAAAATATTGTCAAAAAAGACGATGACAAATTTGCGCAAATATGATGCAAACAAACTGTTCATACATGCTTGAAAGGTTGATGGGGCATTTGTTAACCCAAATGGCATCACACGAAATTCGTAGTGACCTGCATGTGTGCGGAAATCCGTTTTATAAATATCCCGATCGTGCATCCAGATTTGATAGTAGCCGGAGCGCAAATCTAATTTGGTGAAGATTCGGGCCTTGCCTAGTTCATCAAAGAGTTCATCCGCCATTGGAATGAGAAAATGATTGGGAATTGTCACAGCGTTAAGGGCACAGTAATCAACGCAAAAGTGATAAGAGCCATCTTTTTTTTTTACTAGTAACACCGGTGATGAAAAAGGGCTTCGACTGACTTGAATGAGATCTTGTTGTAGCATTTCTTGGACCATACGTTCAATCTCATTTTTGAAATCAAGGGTAGCGGTATGGGCGGACATTGATGGGAGCAACCCCCGGCTGGAGAAAATACGGTGATCATGAAGGCGATGGGGAGGACACATGAAGCTCTTTGGAATACGATCTCAAATTCACGCAGCACCTCTTGAATTTCTACGGGCAGTGATGATGGTACTTCAAAGTGAGAATCAGCGTGGTCATCATCATTTGGACTTGGGAAAATTTTAAAATAGGCTGTTATTTCTTGCGTGGCCTACAATGTAAAAAAAGAATGGAAAGTAATAGCTTTAGGTGCACAATTGCCTCTTTGGAGAATAACAGGTTGATTTTGCCAAGTGAATTCTATAGTGAGCTTTGCATAATCATGCGACACTCGTCCCAATTGTTGTAACCATTGAACTCCGAGGACAACATCCAGTCCGTGAATGGCCAAAATAAACAGCTCCACTGGAAACACAATGCCTTGTAATAATAATTGAACACCACAACATTGTTGTGTGCAAAGCATTGAGGCTCCATTACCCACGTAAACTCTAAACGGAGACACATCTGAAACAGGTAAATTAAGTTTTTCCACGAGTTTAAGATGTATGAAATTATAAGTACTACCTCCGTCGACTAACACATCCACAATTAAATCACAAATCATACCCGAGAGCCTTAGGGAGCGTGGGGTGGCAGCAATGGCCAAGCTATGGAGTGTTGAAACGTCGACGATCATTGCGGTCTTGTCTATCTCCTGTGGTGGTGTTGTGTCGTCTTCGTCATCATCTCCAATGAGCAAGAAGAATCGATCGCAATGGTGGGTCTTGGACCATTTTTTATCGCAATCGTAGCATAGTCCCTTGGCATCGCGTTCCATTTTCTCAGCACAAGAGAGTCGTCGAATGGGAGGATTGACAGAAACTGATGATGGCATTGTAGTGCGAGAAGGAGGTGTGGGTAACAATGGAATCTATGAGGGAGGAGAATATGATATAATTCCTGTAGCAGGTGGGGTAGGGCGTGGAACTCCTTGGTGCAACGAAGAAGAACGTGAACCAACAGCTAAGGCCCATGCTTGATGCTTGGCTTCCAACTCTCGAGCCAATGCAAAGGATTGGGATAAGGATGATGGTTTAAGAAGGGCTATCTCATGTTGGAGGTGAGGTTTGAGGCCAGCATGGAACACCGATTGTAAATTCGTCTCAGAAACACCTGTCACATTGACTAATATTTTCTCAAAAGTCATCGATAGTCCATGGTGATCCAACAGTAACTTTGGATAAAATGCCAAAATAATCGGCATAATTGAGGGGATCAAATCTGAGTTTAAATTTTTCGACAAAATCCGCCCATGAGTCGATCAACTGATTATTAGAACGCCACCGAAACCAATCCACAGCTGGTCCTTCAAGCATTAATCAGATCCATTGAAGGCGAGCCTCCCCTGTAATGCCATAGAAATTAAAATACTCATGAATTCGAAAGAGCCACCCTTGAGGGTTAGACCCATCACACTTTGGTGCATCCAGACGCATTTTTGCCAATGGATTGGCATGCGTCAGCGAAGAATTTCCCATGTGGGAGGTAGCATTTTCATATGATTTCTCCGAACGACCGAGGCAAAGATCGACGTCTGTTTAACTTGTAAAAGGGCTTGGCGAAGTTGTATGAATGCAGATCCATGTTTTACGAAACTCCAAGCGACCTTGAAGAGTCGCATCGGCGATCGAAGCAATCGTGGTCCGCCACCGATGAAAGCACCAAAGGATACAATGGTTGTATCTCAAGAGACTTTAGAGTAGTCTCAAACTCACAAGAACAAAGGGTTTTGATGTCAAGACGGACACCACGGTGAAAAGAGGTTGGACAGAAATTAGAATTGCAAAATAGAAAAGAATTGATTTCATTCAAGCCAATGTTACATTCTTCACGGTTTAAATAATACATCAATCTTTGCTAATAAGGAATGAATTATATGACCATAATTGGAGCTATTATCCTTGCCTAATTTTAGCATCATAAATTCAGCATCAACGCAGATAATTTCAACATTACATCCGGAATTGATTTGTCCATGTTGGAGCTCTTTTAGACGACATCGCTTCTTCGTGGTTGAGGATCTTGATGGGATAAACTTCAATTTAATGCTTTCAATCGTATCGGTGTGCTAATATTTTTATATTATATTAATATTTTGTCTCAATAAAATAATGAATAAGAATAGTTTATGGATAATATATATATATATATATATATATATATATAATTTGAATCTTATAATCATATACATCTAAATATGTACATGATAAAGAAATATTTTAAATAAATATGTCATTAAATTATAACCAATTAATTGATTAGTTATAGGCATAAACCAACAATCTTTCACTTGCACTAAGTCAATCATTTTAAATATCTTAAAGCGTATCTCTATATGATGATTATGCATTATTGATACAATGATTTTGTGAAAGAGTTTTACGAGATTCTTCAGTAATTGACACTTGCTTAAATCTCACACATTTCTTATCAATTATCATTATAATTGAGATAAATTACATAAATATATGCTTGGATATTTTATGAGACCTTAACTCCTTTCAACGAAAGGAATTATACCAAGTTCATTAAAGAACTTAACAATCCATTTATTTATTTTCACTAAGTAAAAATGTATTATTGTCTAATTAGCAATTAAGATAATATTTTTCCAAGTAAATTATATCTTAATTAGGATTTACTTCAAAAGTTAATAATTATATAACTTTAAACTTAAATATCAACTAATACATAGAATAATAGTTATCTTTAATACTTCATAAGTATCGATATCTCAAACACTAAACACCTTTAGTATATTATCTACATATTTGAACTTGGAATAGGAAACAAATTCCTTATATATCTCTATGGATTTAATTCTCATTATTAAGATGTTCTCTCTTTTTTGTAAATATTAAGTTGTTCTCTTTTCATATCTAATGTGAATATGAAATTTAGATTCAACATTATATAAAGTCCAAGGCATGCCAATAAATAAATTGTTGAGTAAAGTAGTTAATCTAACTTTATACAAATAATCTATATGTATTAGATCAAAAGGGACTCATGTTTAATATAAATGGTAAGAATACAAAGCTAGATAAGCTAGAGTATCCTTTATGTCATTTTAGTTAAATCAATATATTGAGAATCATAAATTTCATAATAGGGCATACGTATCATTTTAATTATGAATCATATTAAACTTATGGAATTTGTTGGGTTGAAAGATAATCGATTGACCTTTAGGGAAAGGATTATGATGGTATTTATTAAATCTTATACATGTGTCATTTTAGGCGTAATCACAATTCATAAAAGATGATACTTATATTTCATTATATTATCGATTTACTTTATATGATGTAGCCATATATATTAAATGAAATAGTGACTTAAATTTTTAAATTATTTAAATCTAAGTATAAATTAAGCATAGAGAATGTTGAGTTACTTCACAACTAAATTCTATAATAGTATGGATTTATGTAAGAAGGAAAGTGCAATATGAGATATTTTAAGATGTAATATTTATTTCTTTTATAGCTAAGTCTAATAGAATAACTTACCTTTAATAGTTATGATTAAATCTATTAGCAAGATTTCATATTAGATATGAAAGTTAAGGGTCAAAGTTAATAATTTAACATTTGATGCTTAGTTGAAGCATATATTATCCATTAAGTTTAGAACCAAATTGGATAATAGAAAATTATGAGAGGTTTAAAAGGTTAGGTATAATCTGTCAAACCTATTGAATGATTCGTTTATCTTAATAGGCATTTATAGGAGAGTGGTTCTCAAGATAAGTTGATATGTGTTTCATTGTTGATATATTTAATCATTTACACTTAGCGATTAATGATACGAAAATGCTTAGAATACTCACTTTAATTCATATATAATTTTAGATACAATTTGGAAGCAAATAAATTAAAGTGAGTTGAAAGGACTACATTTGAGTTATTTTCTGGAAGATCAAAATTTACTTGCCTTCATAAAGAAAAAAAAAGATGACAAAGACAAGAAGGAAACAAAGAGCAGAAGCAAGGAGTAGCAATGTATGCAGCTGTGGAGTAACAATGTACGCAGTTGTGTTGCACGTAGCATTCCATAGAGCAGGTGCAAATAAAAGGCGTAAATGAGGGAGGCACGAACTGTGTGTTGGGACAATAAACCTGTTAGACCCCAAAATTTTTTTTATGATGATATTAAGCATGAATTGTGATAATTGTGGTTTTATGCCTTAGTTTGAGTTAATTGGGAGTATTAGTGCATAAATTCGGTTTATTTGAGCCTAATTCGTTATGATGTGGTTTTACATGGAGATTATAGGGTAAAAAGGTGTGAGGGCATTTTAGGAAGTTTACTTGTGTTGGAATGGATTTAGGCTTATGAGGAGGGGTAAAATGGTCTTTGTCCACTCCTTAGGTTTTTTAAGGAAAGAAATAGAATAGAAAAGAAAAGAGAAAGAAAGGAAAATAGAAGAAGAAGAAGAAGGGAGTAGTCGACGGTGGAGGAAGAAGAGGAGAGAAAAGAGAGCTTCGATTTCTAAGGTTTCTGACAGTTTGGAAGCGTTTTCCGGTAAGTTTAGCATCTTTCTATCTTGTTTCTGGATGGATTAAACATTAAGATAGCTTGGATTAAGCATAATCGATGATTTAGGGTTTTGGGTGAAAAATATAGATAAATCGTTGGGTTGATGATTTTAGGATGGATTGGAAGCTTAGAATGGGTTAGAACTGTAGTAGAAGCCTTGATCTATGCCTTATGTGTGTTGCATTTGTGTTTGGAGAAGGATTGAATTGTGAAAATGCAGAAAAAGTCGAGTTCGGAGTCGTTCTCCAGGCCCGTACGTCGCGATGTGCATATGAACACGCCGCGACGTGCGAGTTCGTCGCGACGAGTGAAAATTAAATTCGCCGCAACGTGTGGGGGACGGTTCATCGCGACGTCTTGAACTGTGTTCGCCGACGTCTTGAGTAGGGTGCGCCACACACACTTGTGGTCGCCACAAGAAGCGAGCCGTTCGCCATGACTGTTATCCGAAAGTGAGATTTTTACATTTTTTGGGATATCTTTTGGTGTAGATGTCCGATTGAGGTAATTTTGGATTCGTTGTTATCTAGAATGAAGGACTACGAGTTGTATGAAGAAGGGAAGTTTGGAATTTGTTTCGAAGGGTTCGGGATTTTAGATGAAAGTCGCAGATAGACCTTTAATGCTTATTTGATTGTCAAGCTTATTGGAATATTTGCTATGGATATTAATTGTATGGAAACTTAGTTTATTATAGGAAACCAAGCTGATTTGACCCAATCGCAAGAGGAAGGACAGCAGTGAGTTTGATACTCAAGCGATACTAAGTGGGTAATATGTTTATGGTTATTGTGTGTATGGACAAATTGCCTGATGTGTGCTTGCTTGCATTATATGACATTACTTGTATTGAATTACATGAGAAATATTGAATATGCCTTTGATTTTGATTTTGCATGGCTTGATAGGCCATATGGAAATGGACAAGAATGAGAAATTAGAAAACTGTGAAAATGCTTTGAGCATGAATCGAATGGATTATGTGATTTGTTTGGGTAAGAGAGTTACTGGATGGAGTCACGTGCGTTGACAATAAAGCCTTCTCCCGCTGCCGCCAGTGTGGCGAGATCCTTGAAAATCGGACTCGGATAGTTTACTGGTTTACCTTCGGTTTATCCGGATCGTTCTGAAACTCTCGAGCCAATTGATTGTGCATACGATTGATTTGATGAGCATAACATATGATGGATTTGATAGACTTGTTGCATAATGATTGTTATGTTGAGAAGCGAAATTGCATGACATATGTTTATATGAATGTGAATCAATTGATGAATATTAACTGGCTATGAGCTTGTGTATAAATTTATATTGCTTGATTGTGTGACTCGTTGCCAATGGCTATAAACGATATGCCATCGAGCTTCGCATAACTCGCCCATTACTCTCCTCCTCAAAGTGCGGATCGAGGCGATTGTCGACCTTGCGGGGCATCGAAACTTCGAGCTAGTTAGGAGCTTGTCTTAAGTTAGTACTTTGGTTAGCCCACCACATTTCATCATGGAGCATACCTTTGTATTTTGTGATTAAATTTCATTTTTATTATGTTATCTTTGAAAATCTTGGTTGAATTCCTTAGAATGACAATGGCATATGTTTTATGAATTTGAGATGAGTAATGCATGTTTAGAATGCATGTGTAGAAGATGTATATGTATATATATATATTGTTATACGAATCGTATGGTTCTGTGTATGGATGTTGGGATCGGGTCCGAAGGTATATGGAGCGCCCGTCGCAGGCGCGACCCGAGGGGCTGCCTCGGGAATTGGGGACTCGGGACCCGGGCCCAACATGTTTGGTATCAGAGCGCCTAGGTTTAGTGTCCTTGGCTTAGAATGCATATAGGATTGTGTGATATATGATTACGTGTTGCATTGATTAAGTGACATGCATATCATGCATACATGTAGATTGCCATATAGCTAATCCTTAGTTTTTCCATTTGAAGGAGTACGATGCCACCTCGTAGAAGAACACGAGGAGTTAGGCAAGGATCTGTTGCACCTGACTCTCCGACGAGAGAGGAGAGGACTGATGAGTCAGTAGCCCCAGGGAATGCTGAGGCTTCTGTAGGGCTAGGTAGTAAGCCCATTTTGTCGCCGATGCAGGAGTCTCCGATCCCGCAGGAGCCAGTGCCTCCATTGGATCCGAGACTGTTTCAGGCGTTTACTCAGGCATTCGTGCAGGCTATGGGCTAGATGCCACATCCTTCTACGTCAGCCCCATTTCAGAAGGGCAGATGATTTGATAGATTGAGAAAGTATGGAGTAGTTGATTTCTTTGGGACATCCGATCCTGAAGAAGCCGAGACATGGCTGAGAAAGACAAAGAGAGTGCTGGACTAGATGGAGTGTGAGGATGACGAGAGAGTCATCTATGCTGCTAGCTTGCTTCAGGGATGCACTTCACCGGTGGGAAGCATGCGGGAGTCGATGAGGCCGATAGGGTTGGCGTGGCGAGATTTCGTGGTTGCTTTCGGAAGAAGTATTTGTCGAGGTTTATATTCAGCAAGCGAGAGGAGTTTCTCGGTTTGACTCGAGAGGATATGTCGGTGGCGAGTATGGCGTCGGTTCACGCAGATTGGCGAGGTATGCCTCCGATCGATGTTGAGTGAAGCCCGGATGTCGCGAGTTTGAGTCGGGATTGCACTGGCTATCGAGAGAAGGTGATTGTGCAGAATTTATGTGATTTGAGCGGTGGTTGAAGCGACTCGAGGTTGAAAATATTGAGAATATCAAGAGTCTTGTGAACAAGAAGAGAAAGGCGAGAGCGATTCGGAGAGGAGGTAGCACTAGTACTCCTATGCGGCAGTGAGTGCTAGGAGCTTCCCGGCTTCATTCAGAGGAGAGGAGCGATGGTGCGAGCCGACCTAGGCGATTAGGACTTCTACTTTTTTCACCAAGCTTCAACGGTGGGTGGCGATAGAAGGGAGATGGAGACAGTCATTCGTCCAAGTGTGAGCATCAAGGAGAGCTCATAGAGGAGAGTGCTTTAGGCGACAGAGCTTGTTTCAACCGTGGGGAGAAGGGACACATTGCGGAGAGTATCCTCGGCCTCCACGACGGGAGAGAGGTCGATCTGACTCAGGAGGATAGAGACTATAGAGACGGAGGGCTGTGATGTGGGCGCTTGATGCAGCTAGAAGGTGAATCTTCCGGGAGGCGAGAGGCGGGCACCAGCTAGGGTGTTTGCGATGACTAGGGAGGATGCTGAGATTGCACCAAATGTTGTCACGGGTACAGTATAGTTATTTTCTGATGCTGTGATTGTGTTGATTGATCCGGGTTCTACTCACTCGTTTGTTTCGTCGAGTAGACCTATGTGTGATTTGATTGTGAGCCCTTTGGATACTCCGTTGATGGTGAGTACTCCAATCGGTCAGTATATTGTGATTAGTCAAGTGTTTAGAGGTTGTGAGATTCGCATTGGTGGAGAACTTCTAGTGGTCGATTTGATGCCACTGAAGATGAGTGATTTAGATGTGATTTTGGGCATGGATACATTGGAAAAGTACAATGCCTGTTTGGATTGTAAACAGAAAACAGTGGAGTTTGAATTGAATGACGGTAGAAGAGTAGTGTTCTTGGGGACAGAAAGCGAGTCCGCCAGATTGTCTCGACTTTGAAAGAGAGAAGATGATGAGTAAGGGTTGTGGCCGTTTTGGCTTATGTGATGAACTCGAGTCGATAGAGGAAAGTTGGAGGATATTCCAAGAGTCGAGGAATACTCGGATGTCTTTCCGAGGAATTGCGGGACTACCGCCACTAGGAAATTGAGTTTCCAATTGAGCTTTTGTCAAGTACAAGGCCGATTTCGATTCCGCCCTACCGGATGGCTCCGGCGGAATTGAAAGAGCTTAAGGAGCAATTGGAGGAATTATTAGAGAAAGGGTATATTCGACCGAGCTCTTCTCCTTGGGGAGCCCCGGTCCTATTTGTGAAGAAGAAAGATGGATCGTTAAGGATGTGTGTAGACTACAGGAAGTTGAATCAGGTTACTGTGAAGAACAAGTATCCGCTTCCTCGCATTGATGATCTGTTTGATCAATTGCAAGGAGCGAGAGTCTTCTCTAAGATAGACTTGAGATCGGGTTATCACCAGTTGAGGATTAAGGAGTCGAATGTGCCGAAATCTGCTTTCAGGAGTCGGTATGGGCATTTTGAGTTTTTAGTGAAGCCCTTTGGATTGACGAATGCTCCGGCAGCGTTTATGGATTTGATGAATCGGGTATTTAAGTCATTCTTGGACCAATTTATCATTGTCTTCATTGATGATATCTTGGTGTATTCCAAGAGTGATGAGCAGCATAAGGAACATTTGAGGATGGCTTTGGAGACTTTCACGAGCAATGAGTTGTATGCCAAATTCAATAAATGTGAATTTTGGCTGAGAGAAGTTTCATTTCTTGGACACGTGTGTAAGTGTAAGTCGACTTGTACCATGTGTAAGTCGACTTATGCTTGATCGGTACTGATAAGTCGCCTTGTTCACCAGTGTAAGTCGACTTATGGATGTCCAGTACCGTTAGATTGTTAGAGTAGTGTCCTAAAGGCAATCTCCTTTAGCGCGTTTTTATTCAAAGTCGTGTATAGACTTTATGAATAAATAAAGAAAGTCATATTTCATTAATTTGATATTCATGAACAGTGTTTATGAATTGATTGGATCTTTAATCGAATTAATGAAGTCCATGATATATGACATAGCATGAAGGAAATTATGATGTGATCATACTACTGAGATTCCTATCATGTGCAATTATGTCAAGATCTAAATTCTCCTAGTCATAGGATTAATGAGGCTGGACATCATTAATCCCACGGACTAGCACATGTCATATTCATTGATTGGATCGGCGGTGGATCTCAAAACTGTAAATATGAGATATTTAGAGTTGACATGTGGATGCTTACTAGCGGTAGTAAGTACATTGGATGACCCGCCATGAGATCATCACATGGATATCTTCTTCTAGTGTCGGTGATAATCTCATCATAGCAATGGTGCAAGTATCCTTAGACTTGAGGTACTCGAGGATATCTTGAATCTTGATTACGTGCTTTGACTCCATTCCTTGTTGCCTTCGGAGGTCGCTCATAGGGTGGTGCTTGGAGTGCAGCTTGAGGTATTTGAAGGTAATTGAGTAGCCAATAAAGGATTCACCACTTCTGGATTAGCAGAAGAGATACCCATGGCCTCTTGCCGGGGTCATTACTTGTAAGGCTGGCCAACAAATATGTCATGAAGAGTGTCCTCATTGACATATGGAGTAATGAGTCCTAGGACGAGAACTAATATCACTTGGGCTAGACTCAGTCTAGTGAGAGTTGACACTTTGACCATACTCATAACCAAGTGGGGTATAGGATGGTGAAAGGACGAATTGCACGGTAATTGTCTATGGAAGGGTTCGTGATCTGGTTCGTGATGAATTCATCAAACCGATTACTTTCCGGTCAATTGGGGGTCATGGTGTGTTGCTAGACGCTGCTCATGACTTGCTCAGATTAATTGTTAATCTCAGTGGCCAACATAACCGGGAACCTAAAGGGTCACACGCATAAGAGTGATTCAGAGAATCTGTAAAATAGTAATTGGACAGAGTTCCAATTATTGGAGAGCATTAGGATTAAATGGATCCCGATGAGATCGGGATATGTCCCGATGAGATCGCGACATCGATATTGCTAAGAAAGGTCTCCGGAGCGTTTTACCGACCCTAGTTGGACTGGACCTTAGCAATTATATATATATATATTAATTAAGTAAATAATTAATATATATATATATATATAAGCTATCTACGTGGGATGAAGGAAGAAACATGAGAAGCTTCTTATTCTATGCTTAGTCACCAAGCATTAAATGGATAAAGACAAAAAAAATGAAAAAGGTGAAGTGAGATGATCGTGCCTTATGAATAAGGAGATAGAAGAGAGTTTCTTTTTCTGAAGTGAGATGATCGTGCCTTATGAATAAAGAGATAGAAGAGAGTTTCTTTTTCTGAAGATGAGGTTCGTGGCTTTAGAAGAATAAGAAAGGATTTTGTGAAAATCCAAAAGAGAAGTGGTTCTCTCATCCACGATCATCTCCTCCTATCTTCATTTTCAAGCCTTTCATCCTCCTTCTCCATCAATCCAAGCTCTCTAGAGGACAAAGGTAAGGTCTAGCAGCCTTTAATTTGTTCTAGCTATTCCGGGGTCAAAGGGTTTGTCCCGGTTAGGTTTTCTGATCTCTGCGTGGATACCTTTAGAGATAGTCTCTATTGGCTATTTAGGTTTGAGTCTTCATACAGACACATAGATCCTGGCCTTCGGGAAGGTCCCGGCGACAAAAATTTTTGTTTTCCGCACCTTGTACATGTGATGTACATCCTGGGATTTTCCTACAGTGGTATCAGAGCCACTTGTGTCGTGTATGAAGCTAAAACCCTAGCTAGATCGGAAGCCCTATGTGAATTTGACGTTGATGCATGTGTGCTGTCCCAATTTCGATTCTGTATAGGGATATATTTTTCAAAATTTTTCTGCCCAGAATTGTTCATAACATGTTATAGAATATGTCTGTGAAAGATGAGAATTTATCGATTTGATTTGATATAGTTTTGCTAATTTATTCCTTAAGGTTCTAGATGCTGTTTTGTGACACATTCTGTGAACAGGCATGTGTATAAATTCGATAATAAATTCTAGAAATTTTTTTTTTCGGATTTGCCTTCACCAACATGTCCCTAAGATGTTTGTGAATGTCTATGTGGATGGAAAAATATTTTCAAGGTGATTTGCTATTTATTCACGAATTTATTCTATGCTGTTGGGAATAGCTGTGTTGATGAACACAGATTTTGAATCGGTTTTGTTGCTTAGGTTGACTGAGTTTTTAATGGCTATAAATCCTGAAAAAATTCATGAAGCATTTTCTGAACATGTAGTAACATGTGTAATATTCCCAGAATTTATTGAAATTTTTCAATGAATATTTCGAGTAATGTACAGAACTTGGCAGTTTTGTAAAACTTGCTAGGACTGTTTTGCTTGGCATAATTGAATGTGTATTTTTCAGTTCCAATGCCTTGGACCATTTTTAATGTGATTGAAAATGTGTTATCTTGATGTTGTATGCTTTCCAAACCGAATTGCTTGAAATTGGTTTTCCAAGATTTTTCGGATGCCGAATAGGTCACATTAGCGTCTCGTTAGTGTATTTCATTATCTTGCTTGTTTTGGCCGTCATAATTTTTGTGGCTTGTGCCGAAGTAATTTTGATAACGTATAGACTAGCTTGAGATGCTTAGGGTGATAATTTGGTGTTCCTAAATTGTTTGGATATCTTTGAGTAATGACTTCGGTTTAAGCTTTTCATGTATGGTTTATTGTATATGGCAAACATGAAACAATGAAGTGTTCATTGGTACATCAAATTAACAAGATATTACCTAAGGTATGTTGGTATTGTGAATTGGGATTACATGGATTGAGGAATTAGCCGATTAGAAAGTATAGCAATTCTTGTTGGATAAGTCGACTTGTATTGTACATCGTCGACTTGTTCTAGTATTGCCGTAAAGGCGACTTGTATCGTATAAGTCGACTTGTGTGTAAGCAACAAAGTAAGGCTTACTTGCATTCTGATTTAAGGCGACTTATGACATGCTCAGGTTGGATGATGGATGATTATAAGGATTGATTCAATTTGATTGATGAAACCTAAATCATTCCATATAGTCTGGCGACTATAATCCTTGACTTGGAGTCTAGAGTTCAAATCCTCCTCGAATATGAAAACTAACGCCTTCCATTAATATGGTAAGAACCGAGTTCTTCTAGGGTTGGGTTGTTGAGCTAACCTCAAGCTCACTCTATACGAATATGTTCGAACCATGAAAATGAGATTTTCGGATTAATGGGTCGGTTTTCCTAGAAGCGTTGATTTGTTGAGCTAACCTCAAGGTCAACGTGGACAGAGGCGAAATTGGGTAGTATACATCAGATGTATGCGCATCAAAGAGTTGATAACCCAATGTAAGTGGACACATCAACAAGTTGATAGCACTGGACGATAGTTGTGTCTAAGATGTAATTGGTATGTCTGATACCTCCCGAGACATAAGGTGGCTTGTTGAGCTAACCTCAAGGTCATTCTTGATGTCAGTTATCGATGATGCAATTGGTATGACCGATACCTACCGATTGACCTAAGTTATGGCTTGTTGGGTAAACCCAAGGTCACTCTTAGCAATGTCGGATATCGACCCACTAGGACATTATGTCATATTGTTTCTTTGGATTCGTAAAGAGGGTTATGGATTCTAGGAAACTAGTGGGAGCCATATGCATGTCATGCAAGTCCTTGTGATCATGCAGGCATTTCTATTCTAGCATTCTTTCTCTCTATCGCGCTTAGGTTGATTGAAGAAGTCTTTCAGTGTGAATTTTCGCTCCTTATTCTGGACCGAATTTTCTTGATTGGCTGAGGAATCTGAGAATTGTTCTCAGATCTGAGAAACTGGGATACGTCCTAAATGTTCCACTTCCAGATGCACCTGCTGTCGATGCTTCTGATAAGGATCAGAAAGCATATCGTAAGCATCTAAAGGACAGTGATATGGATACTTGCATTATGCTTGCCTCGATGTCACCAGAGTGCGAGCGACGACGAGTCTATGGATGCTCACACTATAGTATTTCATCTTAGGGAGTCATTTGATGAGTAAGCTCGATGCGAAAGGTTCGAGACCTCAAGGCTTCTCTTCACGAAAAAGATGGCTCCGGGGACATCTCGCTGTCCGAGATGCCCCAAGATGAATGGCTATATAGAGATTGGCTGTCTTAGGATTTGTAATGGATTATGAGTTAAGTATAGACTTAATTACGGTTGGATTGTCTCGACGCTTATTCACGGTTCGTGTTAAACTATCGGATGAACCAAATATCCACAACAATTCCTGAGCTGATCAATCTGCTCAAGACAGACTGAGCAGAGCTATCAAGAAGGATAGCAAGCAAGTGCTAGTGGTGGATGCTTCTTCTTCGGTCCAAAGAAGAAAAAGGTCAAGAAACCAAATGGAAGTGCCATCAAGGAAAAACCAAAGAAACTGCCCCAAAAGGATTTTGCTTCCATTGTGGCAAGACTGGCCACTAGAGGCGAAACTGTAAAGTCTATCTGGAGTTCCTGAAGCGTAAGAAGGCATCGATGCCCTACCCTTCAAATATGTTTGTCATTGAGGTTAATATTTTTCGATAAAACATATGGGTATTTGATACGGTTGTAGCTCATACATATGAAATGATATGCGGGACTTCGAGGACGATGAGATGTACTCATAAAAGAGAACTAGACCTTCGTGTAGGTAATGCAGAAGAGTTGCTACATTAGCCGTAGACACTTATGTCTTGTCACTCCTAGTGGGCTTGTATTCAAATTGGATGATTGTCATTTTGTACTGTTTTAACAAAGAACATATTATCATTTCTTGTTTCAATAGAAATGGTTTCCATTGGACTTTTAATAGCAATGGTTGTTCTATTAGTTCGAATGGAATGCTCTATACTACTGGTACATTATGCAATGGAATTGACATATTAGATATGTCATATCCAGTTTTGAATGTCAATGACGCGAAAAGACATAATCGAGATACAAATCTGAAGCGTTTGAAAAGTTCAAATAATTCAGAAATGAAGTAGAAAACTAACTTGGTAAAAGTATGAATACATTACGATCTGATCGTGGTGAAAATTGCTTAGACCAACAGTTTTGGATTATCTCAGAGATAATGGGATTTTATCTCAGTACACTCCACCTTGCACGCCGCAAAGACAATGGTGTGGTGAAAGGAGATATCGAACCTTATTAGACGTAGATGCGATTAATGATAGGTTTTGCACGCTTTTTTGGGGTATGCGCCGAGACAAATTGCTTACTTGTTAAACGAGTTCCATTAAAGACGCTTGATGTTACTCCATATGAGATGTGGACTAACTGAAAGCCCTATCTTTCTCAGCTAAAAGTTTGGGGTTGTTCTGCTTATGTGAAGCGGACAAAGTCAGATTAGCTTGATGCAAAGTCTGACAAGTGTTTGTTCGTAGGATATCGTGGGATATCAATTCTACCTTGCTGAGGAACAAAAGTTGTTTGTTTTAAAGCATGCTGTTTTCTTAGAGAAAGAGTTTCTTTTACAAGAGGACAGTGGGAGCAAAGTTGAACTTGAAGAAGTTCGAGATGCTCGAACAAACGCAGATCAACTGCCTGAACCTGCAACTGTAACTCATACAGATGAGGTAACAGTTCAACCTTATATTACACAAGAATTTCGTAGGTCACGTAGGATACGCTCTATTCCTGAGAGATATGGATTTCTCGTGGGGAACAGAATGACGTATTGCTCATACGAGATGATGAGCCTACTACCTATGAAGAGGTTCTGAAAAGTTAAGAGTCTGAAAAATAGCTTTGTGCCATGAAATCTGAATGGATTCCATGTATGAAAACCAAGTATGGACTTTGGTTGTTGCACCCGAAGGAATAAAGCCCAAAGGGTGCACATGGGTTTTCAAGAAGAAAACCGACATGGATGGTAATGTGATTACTTATAAAGCAAGGCTTGTGGCCAAAGGATTTCGTCAGAGACAAGGAGTTGGCTATGACGAGACCTTCAGCCCCATAGCAATGCTTAAATCCATTAGGATACTCCTAGCCATTGTCACTCATTATGATTATGAGATATGGCAAATGGATGTGAAGACAGCTTTCCTGAATGGAAATCTTCCCGAGGATGTGTATATGACACAACCAGAGGACTTCACCTCCTATGATGGCGAAATGGTATGCAAGCTTCAGAAATCCATGTATGGATTGAAGCAAGCATTCAGAGTTGGAATATCCGTTTTGATGAGGTACTCAAAGAGCTTGGTTTCTCACAAAATTGGATGTACATTGTGTGTATAAGAAGGTTCATGGACCGCAATCGTATTCCTTGTGTTATAAATAGATGACATATTAATACTAGGAAAACGATGTCTCTATGCTACAATCGCTTAAGATTTGGTTGTCCAAACATTTTGCCATGAAAGACCTTTGTGACGCAACTTATATCCTTGGGATAAAGATTTATAGAGATAGATCAAAGAGATTGCTTGGTCTTTCACAATCAACGTACATAGATAAGATGCTAAAGAGGTTTAGCATGGAACAATGTTATGTCACGAGACCCGATGTATCATATGCTCTAAGTGTTACGAGCGATACCAATCGGATCTTGGTAAGTGGTCATTTGGGTGGTATCAAGAATATCCTCAAGTACTTGCGAAGCCTAAGGATGTTTTCTTGACATATGGAGATGAAAATCTCCAAGTGGCGCGGGCATACAAATGCCGCTTTAATCGATAAGGATGATTACGAATCACGATCGGTTATATACATTCACACCGAACGGCTTGGCGGTCGGTTGGAAAGAGTTCCAATCAAGAGAGGACTACGATTCAACAACCGAGGCAGAGTACATTGCGCATCGATGCAAAGAAAGGAAGCAATTTGGATCGAAGTTCATTTCGAACTTGATCCGTTCCTAATCGTGATGGGCCCATAGGGTTGTATTGTGATACAATGGGGCTAGTGCGCAGGCAAAGGAACCAAGGTCTCATCAACGATCCGAACACGTACTCCGCCGATTCCATCTGATTCGGTAGATCATCGATCGAGGTGATATTCTAATAGAGAAAATTCCCACGGAGCAAAGTGTTGCTAATCTGTTGACAAAGCCATAGTCACAGAAGAATTGTGATTCTCATGGACGCGCTTATGGTATTAGATACCAAGGTGATTGGCTTTAGGTCAAGTGGGAGATTTGTAAGTGTAAGTCGACTTGTACCATGTGTAAGTTGACTTATGCTTGATCGGTACTGATAAGTCGCCTTGTTCACCAGTGTAAGTCGACTTATGGATGTCCAGTACCGTTAGATTGTTAGAGTAGTGCCCTAAAGGCAATCCCCTTTAGCGCGTTTTATTCAAAGTCGTGTATAGACTTTATGAATAAATAAAGAAAGACATATTTCATTAATTTGATATTCATGAACAGTGTTTATGAATTGATTGGATCTTTAATCGAATTAATGAAGTCCATGATATATGACATAGCATGAAGGAAATTATGATGTGATCATACTACTGAGATTCCTATCATGTGCAATTATGTCAGTATCTAAATTCTTCCTAGTCATAGGATTAATGAGACTGGACATCATTAATCCGGACAGACTAGCACATGTCATATTCCTTGATTGGATCAAGCAGTGGATCTCAGAAACTGTAAATATGAGATATTTAGAGTTGACATGTGGATGCTTACTAGCGGTAGTAAGTACATTGGATGACCCGCCATGAGATCATCACATGGATATCTTCTTCAGTGTCGGTGATAATCTCATCATAAGAATGGTGCAAGTATCCTTAGACTTGAGGTACTCGAGGATATCTTGAATACCGATTACGTGCTTTGACTCCATTCCTTGTTACCTTCCGGAGGTCGCTCATAGGGTGGTGCTTGGGTACGACTTGAGGTATTGAAGGTAATTGAGTAGCCAATAAAGGATTCACCACTTCGGATTAGCGAAGAGATACCCACGTAGCCTCTTGTGGGATCATTACTTGTAAGGTGACCAAAGAATATGTCATGAAGAGTGTCCTCATTGACATATGGAGTAATGAGTCCTAGGACGAGAACTAATATCACTTGGGCTAGACTCAGTCTAGTGAGAGTTGACACTTTGACCATACTCATAACCAAGTGGGGTATAGGATGGTGAAAGGACGAATTGCACGGTAATTGTCTATGGAAGGGTTCGTGATCTGGTTCGTGATGAATTCATCAAACCGATTACTTTCCGATCAATTGGGGGTCATGATGTGTTGCTAGACGCCGCTCATGACTTGCTCAGATTAATTGTTAATCTCAGTGGCCAACATAACCGGGAACCTAAAGGGTCACACGCATAAGAGTGATTCAGAGAATCTGTAAAATAGTAATTGGACAGAGTTTCAATTATTGGAGAGCATTAGGATTAAATGGATCCCGATGAGATCGGGATATGTCCCGATGAGATCGCGACATCGATATTGCTAAGAAAAGGTCTCCGGGCGTTTTGATGCAAGGGCGATGGCCGTGGGGCCGAGACCCGATTCTATTGGATGGACCTTAGAAATTATATATATATATATTAATTACGTAAATAATTAATATATATATATATATATATATATATATAAGCTATCTACGTGGGATGAAGGAAGAAGCATGAGAAGCTTCTTATTTTATGCTTAGTCACCAAGCATTAAATGGATAAAGACAAAAAATGAAAAGGTGAAGTGAGATGATCGTGCCTTATGAATAAGGAGATAGAAGAGTTTCTTTTTCTGAAGTGAGATGATCGTGCCTTATGAATAAGGAGATAGAAGAGAGTTTCTTTTTACGAAGATGAGGTTCGTGGCTTTAGAAGAATAAGAAAGGATTTTGTGAAAATCCAAAGAGAAGTGGTTCTCTCATCCACGATCATCTCCTCCTATCTTCATTTTCAAGCTTTTCATCCTCCTTCTCCATCAATCCAAGCTCTCTAGAGGACAAAGGTAAGGTCTAGCAGCCTTTAATTTGTTCTAGCTATTCCGGTCAAAGGGTTTGTCCGGTTAGGTTTCGATCTCTGTGGATACCTTTAGAGATAGTCTCTATTTGCTATTTAGGTTTGAGTCTTCATACAGACACATAGATCCTGGACTTCGGGAAAGTCCCGGCGATAAAAATTTTTGTTTTCCGCACCTTGTACATGTGATGTACATCCCGGGATTTTCCTACAACGTGATCTCAGAGCAAGGAGTTCATGTGGATCCAAAGAAGATAGAAGCTGTGGTGAGTTGGGAAGCACCGAAGAATGTGGCAGAGGTGAGGAGTTTTCTGGGTTTGGCAGGCTATTACCGGAGATTCGTGGAGGGATTCTCCATGATAACCGCTCCGATGACGAAGTTACTGAGGAAGAACCAGAAGTTTGTTTGGAGTGATGAGTGTCAGAGGAGCTTGAGGAGCTCGGCTCAGATTGACGAGTGCTCCGATTTTGGTTTTGCCTTCGGGAGAGGAAGGTTATTCGGTGTATAGTGATGCTTCGAGGAAGGGTCTTGGATGTGTTTTGATGCAGGGAGATCGGGTGATTGCTTATGCTTCGAGGCAGTTGAAGCCTTATGAGCTGAATTATCCGACGCATGATTTGGAGTTAGCAGCTGTGATCTTTGCCTTGAAGATTTGGAGGCATTATTTATATGGAGTTCAGACTCGGATCTTCACTGATCATAAGAGTCTGAAGTATTTGTTGAGTCAGAAGGAATTGAATTTGAGGCAGAGAAGGTGGATTGAGCTACTTAAGGATTATGATCTGTTGATTGAGTACCATCCGGGCAAGGCCAATGTTGTGGCGGATGCCTTGAACAGGAAGTCTTCGATTGCTCATTTTTGATCGGTGTATCTTCCTTTATTGGAAGAGATGGCCAAGCTTAAGATAAGCTTGAAGCAGGAGGAGTCGGAGTGTCTTCTCGCTAATTTCAGAGTGAGGTCGATTCTCAAGGAAAAGGTTAGGGAATTGCAGGCTCAAGATGCGGTTTAAGCGACTCGTGGATGAAATTGAAGGTAAGGTTTCTGAGATAGATGTGCAGGATGATGGGCTTATGACAGTGGGGAACCGATTATGTATTCCAGATATGCAGGAGATTAAAGATGAGATTATGGATGAGGCACACAATGCGCCTTATGCCATGCATCCGGGTAGCACCAGGATGTACAGAGATTTGAGAGAGCATTTTTGGTGGAGAGGCATGAAGAGGGATATAGCAGAGTTCGTCAGTAAGTGTCTAGTGTGTCAGCAAGTCAAGGCTGAACACCAGGCACCTTAGGGCAAATTGAGGCCGTTGCCTATTCCGGAGTGGAAGTGGCAACGAGTGACGATGGACTTTTTGATGGGTTTGTCTAGGACCAGCAGGAGGCATGATGCCATATGGGTTATAGTGGATCGGTTGACCAAGTCAGCCCACTTTTTGGCGATCAAGCAGACTGATTCTTTGCATGTGCTAGCAAAGAAGTATATCGATGAGATAGTGAGGTTGCATGGAGTTCCATATTCGATTGTGTCAGACCGAGATCCGCGGTTTACTTCGAGATTTTGGGGTAGTTTGCAGGAAGCTCTGGGGACGAAGCTGAATTTTAGTACGGCGTTTCACCCTCAGACGGATGGTCAATCAGAGAGGACTATTCGGACACTTGAGGGGATGCTTCGGGCTTGTGTGATGGATTTCAGAGGAGCTTGGGATGAGCATTTACCGTTGGTCGAATTTGCTTATAACAATTCGTACCATTCGAGCATTCAGATGGCTCCATATGAGGCATTGTATGGGAGGAGATGTAGGACTCCGATCTGTTGGGATGAAGAAGGAGAGAGGCAATTGGAAGGACCGGAATTGATTCAGACAACCGTTGAGAAAATCAATTTGGTTAAGCAGCGGCTTAAGGCAGCACATGATAGAATGAAGAGTTATGTTGATGCTCACCGAAAAGAGATGGAGTATGAAGTCGGTGAGAAAGTGTTCCTTAAGACATCTCCTTGGAAAGGAGTATTGAGATTCGACAAGAAGGGTAAGTTGAGTCCGAGGTATGTGGGTCCTTATGAAATCCTTGAGAGGATTGGACCACTCGCCTACAGATTGGCGTTACCTCCGGAGTTGTCGCAGATTCACGACGTTTTTCATGTGTCCATGTTGAGGAGGTATAGATCAGATCCTTCTCATATCATTCAGGCTAGTGAGGTTCAGTTGCGAGATGATCTGAGTTATGAGGAGCAACTAGTGGAGATTTTGGATACCAAGGACAAGGTCCTTAGGAACAAGACGGTTCAGCTAGTCAAAGTCCTGTGAAGGAATCATTCGATAGAAGAGGCTACTTGGGAGCCATCGGAGCCATGTGGGAGAAGTATCCGCATCTTTTCGATGATTCAGGTAAATTTCGAGGACGAAATTTCTTTTAAGAGGGGGAGAAATGTTAGACCCCAAAATTTTTTTTATGATGATATTAAGCATGAATTGTGATAATTGTGGTTTTATGCCTTAGTTTGAGTTAATTGGGAGTATTAGTGCATACATTCGGTTTATTTGAGCCTAATTCGTTATGATGTGGTTTTACATGGAGATTATAGGGTAAAAAGGTGTGAGGGCATTTTAGGAAGTTTACTTGTGTTGGAATGGATTTAGGCTTATGAGGAGGGTAAAATGGTCTTTGTCCACTCCTTGGGTTTTAAAGGAAAGAAATAGAATAGAAAAGAAAAGAAAAGAAAGGAAAATAGAAGAAGAAGAAGAAGGGAGTAGCCGACGGTGGAGGAAGAAGAGAGAGAAAAGAGAGCTTGATTTCTAAGGTTTCGGCGGTTTGGGCGTTTTACGTAAGTTTAGCATCTTTCTATCTTGTTTCGGATGGATTAAACATTAAGATAGCTTGGATTGAGCATAATCGATGATTTAGGGTTTTGGGTGAAAAATATAGATAAATCGTTGGGTTGATGATTTTAGGATGGATTGGAAGCTTAGAATGGGTTAGAAGCGTAGTAGAAGCCTTGATCTATGCCTTATGTGTGTTGCATTTGTGTTTGGAGAAGGATTGAATTGTGAAAATGCAGAAAAGTCGAGTTCGGAGTCGTTCTCCAGGCCCGTACGTCGCGTCGTGCGTATGAACACGCCGCGACGTGCGAGTTCGTCATGACAGTGAAAATTAAATTCGCCATGACGTGTGGGGACGGTTAAATCGCGACGTCTTGAACTGTGTTCGCCATGACGTCGTGAGTAGGGTGCACGCCGCGACGCACACTTGTGGTCGTCGCGACGAGCAGGCCGTTCGCCGTGACCTGTTATCCGAAAGTGAGGTTTTTACATTTTTTGGGATATCTTTTGGTGTAGATGTCCGATTGAGGTAATTTTGGATTCGTTGTGATCTAGAATGAAGGACTACGAGTTGTATGAAGAAGGGAAGTTTGGAATTTGTTTCGAAGGGTTCGGGATTTTAGATGAAAGTCGCAGATAGACCTTTAATGCTTATTTTGATTGTCAAGCTTATTGGAATATTTGCTATGGATATTAATTGTATGAAAACTTGGTTTATTATAGGGAACCAAGCTGATTTGACCCAATCGCAAGAGGAAGGACAGTAGTGAGTCTGATACTCAAGCGATACTAAGTGGGTAATATGCTTATGGTTATTGTGTGTATGGGCAAATTGCCTGATGTGTGCTTGCTTGCATTATATGACATTACTTGTATTGAATTACATGAGAAATATTGAATATGCCTTTGATTTTGATTTTGCATGGCTTGATAGGCCGTATGGAAATGGACAAGAATGAGAAATTAGAAAACTGTGAAAATGCTTTGAGCATGAATCGAATGGATTATGTGATTTGTTTGGGTAAGAGAGTTACGGATGGAGTCACGTGCACGCCGTTGACATAAAGCCTTCTCCGGCCGCCCGCCAGGCAACGAGATCCTCGAAATCGGACTCGGATAGTTTACTGGATTTACCTTCGGTTTATCCGGATCGTTCTGAACTCTCGAGCCAATTGATTGTGCATACGATTGATTTGATGAGCATAACATATGATGGATTTGATAGCCTTGTTGCATAATGATTGTTATGTTGAGAAACAGAAATTGCATGACATATGTTTATATGAATGTGAATCAATTGATGAATATTAACTGGCTATGAGCTTGTGTATAAATTTATATTGCTTGATTGTGTGGCTCGTTGCCAATGGCTATAAACGTATATGCCACTGAGCTTCGCAGCTCACCCCATTACTCTCCCCTCCTCAGGTGCAAATCGAGACGATTGTCGACCTTGCAGGGCATCAGAAACTTCGAGCTAGTTAGGAGCTTGTCTTAAGTTATTATTTTGGTTAGCCCACCAGCATTTCATCATGGAGCATACCTTTGTATTTTGTGATTAAATTTCATTTTGTATTATGTTATCTTTCGAAAATACTGGTTGAATTCCTTAGAATGACAATGGCATATGTTTTATGAATTTGAGATGAGTAATGCATGTTTAGAATGCATGTGTAGAAGTTGTATATGTATGAGTATATATATATTGTTATACGAATCGTATGGTTCTGTGTATGGATGTTTGGATTGGGTCCGAAGGTATATGGAGCGCCCGTCGCAGGCGTGACCCGAGGGGCTGCCTCGGGAATTGGGGACTCGGGACCCGGGCCCAACAAAACCCTCAAGGTTTATTTTTCCCATTAAGCTACAAAAGAGGGCAGGCAGAGTTTGGGTGTAAGGAGGGTCTGCGACTGGTAGCTGCGGCTTGGCTAGAAGAAAACAGTGCAGCGCAGTGCATGAAGAGAGGGAGCTACGACACAGCTTGGATAGGCATAATGGAGAGGTGAAGCGACAGAAGAGAGTGCAAGAGTGCAATCAATAAAGCCTTGGACTCACATTATTAATTGTCCCATCGTGAACAGTGAAGAGAGGAAAGGGCATATGGAGAAAATGACTCTCTCTTGGAACATGAAAATGAAGATGGAAAGCTAAGTTCACGATGTCAGATCAAAGGTGACATCGACCCCGATGACCTGGGTTAAGTTTTTTTTATTATTTTGTTATTTCTTTCTCTCATTAGAAATTGATTGTGTTATCCTTTATTAATCGATTTGGTTAGTATGTATGGATAATTGAAATTTCGTTATTATTTGATTATTTGTGTATGAACCCATTGGGTATTGTGAAAAGATGATTTTAATGCATTCATTGAATTGTTTAATTACAAAACCATTGCTAGAATTTTCATATAATCCGTAATTGTTATGTTGAAATTCAAGTGTAGAGACTAATGATTTGTAATCATTAAGGATAACATGACCTAGGTTAAATGACGCATTGTATGTGATTGTTGCCTTAATTAATCAGTTTTTCTAATTCGTAATGTTACTACCTAACTAAATCTAGAGATCGTATCCTAGGTTATTTAGTGGTTAGGTTTAATTAACGATCGTATCTTGATTAAACAAAACCTAAGGAAAAACTCGCGTTAATTATTAACTTACGATTTATAGTTGCTAGGAGAGGTTTGAGAACAACAAGTTAATAAAATATGCTTAATTAGGTTGTAGATTGATATTGAACCAAAGAGCCAAGTCCCTACCAAATTCTCTACTTTTATCACTTTTTGCATGTTTTCTTTAATTTGTTTTCATTAGTTTAGTTTCATTTTTTTCTTCTTTCAAAAATCTAAAACCCCTCGTTAAGTCTAAACAACGATTAACTTCATTTCATAAACTTTACACACACTCTCTGTGGGATCGACCTAGACTCACTACTTTTATAATAGTAGGTTTAGTTATTTTATTTTGGCTAGCAAATGGTACGTGATCAATTTTGGAGTCAATGTCGGGAAGTGCGGTGTTTTAGTTTTTGTTTGTGATTTAATTGGTGTTGTATATATTTGTTCGTAATTAATTTCTTTTTTGTTATTTGGTAATCTTTTCATTTTTTATTTTGTGTTTGAAATTTTTTTTCGATATGAACAGAAGTAATTTCTTTTATAATTCATATTCTCAATCCCATGACAATGTTTGGACTAATCATCCTAACTTTTGTTATGGATGGGATAATCATCAGAATTACTTCCATGATAGTTTGCAGGATGCACAACAATTCTGCAAACTATCATAACAATTCTGGTGTAGAATCGCAAAGCAAAAAGGCACGACCATATCAACCTGAGATGTACCTAATGGATGTTTGTGTGGAAACTTTACAAAGTGATGAGGAGCTTGAAAATTTTGAGGTCAATCCTTAACGAATTACTTGTGTCGAAGAAGTTGAAAAGGAGCGCAAAGTCGAAAGGGACACATCTTTTAACTCGGAGGTAAGTATCGAGTCCATGATTATTTTTTAGACTAAAGTCCATGATTATTTTTGAGACTAACTCTTTACCTTTATATAACAGATTGGAGGAATTAAATGATGAAGAAAAAGGTGAAGAGAAGTTCAAAATATTTTTGAAGTGTACGGACTCAGTCGAGATTAAGAATCTGAGGATAGGAAAGATGCTGAATGAGGATGATGATCAACTAAGGCCCTATTCGGAGCTACCTCATGTGGAGAAGCCGCATGTGACACCTGAATATCACAATTTTTTCACGTGAGGAAGAAACAAGAAGTCAAGCCAGTGACCCTAAACAAAGGCGCTTCTTGGGAGACAACCTAAGGGATGCTTGTAGGATTATATATTCATTATTGGAGTGTGGATTGACTAGAGAATTTCATAGCAACTTTAGTATGCACTTTTGTTCTTATGATTGTTCGATATGTATTATCTTTAGAAGAGTAGTGATTAATGGTAGACAAAGCCAGTGAGATTTTAAGCCTTATTTGACTGACACATCTATATTAGTCTCATTGTCTTTTGATAACGTGTGACTTTCATGATATGTACATCCCGATTTTGCGTTAAATTTCTATTTCAGATCACATTTTTATCACATGCATTAACATGGATATAATTAAGCATTCTTTATTTTTCATAAACTACATTAGCCAAATAACCTATCTTATTGACATGATTTTTCCCTTGATAAACCCCTTTGAGCTTTAGTCTTCAAATAACCTATCTTGTTGACATGATTTTTCCCTTGATAAACCCCTTTGAGCTTTAGTCTTTCTTTTTGTATAAACCACATTTTATGCTTTTAATCTTAATCAGATGTCCTACTTAAGTCATAAAGCTAGTGGAATATTTGTGATTATTGAGTTTGTGGATGTATAAAATTCTAAGTGTGGGGGTGTACATATGTGAGGGTTGGTTATAATATTAGGATGTTATTTTATGTCTTATCATTGCAATTCCCATGTTGATGTAGTTTATTTTAAATTTTTATAAGGAAAAGAAAGAAAAAGAAAAAAGGGAAAAGAAAAGAAAAGGAAAAGGAAAAGAAAGAAAGAAACAAAAAAAAGAAAAAAAAATAAAAAGTTTAAATAAATTTATCAAGGAGAGAGTGCATATGATTTTACAAAGTTATTTATGAGTTTACAAAGTTATTCATGATCAATGCATCTTCCTAGAATTGTAATGAATGTGTTATTTGAGCATGTTGAATATGAGGATGATGTTAGCTTGGAAGGTTCACTCTTGTGATTTAAATATATTGTTGGTATAAATTGTATGAGTGATTCCTTCAAATTGATATATGCTTCATGTGGTTTGTGTATGAGATTGTGAAATATAAATGTTGCATTCGTCATAGCTGACGGTATCCAGTTTTTTATTAGTGTTACTTTGTTTCACTAACTTTGTTGACTTTCATGCTACTTGACCCAAATACATCTCACCTTACCTTTGCCTACATTACAACCTTGAAAAGTCCTTTGATTCATGATTTTGCATGTGAATTTTAGTGGTGGAGAAATGAAATGATATGCAAAGTTGTGGATTGTCATGATCATGAGTGATGTTGAGTGTACCCATAGATATATTTTAGTTAAACATATTTTCTTAGTCTACCATTAGATTGCTCAATTTTTGAAGATGATGAATGTTGATTGATCATAAGTAAAAGCTTGGAATGTTGACATCATGTTATGATTTTTGAAAGTCACTCATCTTTTCTTGTGATTATATGGTCTTAGAAAATATGAGAATTGAGTAAATATTTCAGGTCTTTGAGTTTAATTTAATGTTTTGCCCAAGGATGGTCAAAAGCTAAGTGTGAGAAAAATTGATATGTGTTTAATTGATGATATATTTAATCATTTACACTTGGCAATTAATGATAGGAAAATACTTAGGATACTCACTTTAATTCATATATGATTTTAGGTACAATTTGGAAGCACATAAATTTAAGTGAAGTTGAAAGTACTACATTTGAGTTATTTTCTAAAGATCAAAATTTACTTGCCTTCATTGAGAAAAAAAAGAAGACAAAGACAAGAAAAACAAAACGACAATAAAAGAAGGAAACAAGAGAATAAAACACAGAAGTAAGAAGTAGCAATGTAACACAGACAGTGTTCAGCAATGTAACGCAAATAGCGTTTGCGTTTCTGCATGAAACGCAAACATAGCTGCGTTGCACGCAGTGATCCATAAAGCAGGCATAAATCAGGAAGGCGTGAACGGTGTGTTGGGACAAATTGTCCCCTCAAGCTACAAAAGAGGGCAGGCATAGTGTGGGCGTAAGGAGGGTTTGCGGCTGGTGGCTATGACTTGGCTTGAAGAAAACAATGCGACGCAGTGTATAAAGAGAGGGAGTTGCGACACAGCTTGGTTGGGCACAACGGATAGGTGAAGCGGAACAAGAGAGCGCGAGAGAGCAGTGAATAAAGCCTTGGACTCATGTCTTTAATTGTTCCGTCATGAACAGTGATGAGAGGAGACGACAAATGGAGAAAATGACTCACTCTTGGAGCATGAAAATGAAGATGAAAAGTTAAGTTCACGATGCCAGTTCAGAGGCAACATCAACATCAATGACGTGGGTTAAATATTTTTTATTATTTTGTTGTTTCTTTCTTTTATTAGAAATTGATTGTATTATCGTTTGTTAATTGATTTGGGTATTATGTATAAATAATCAAAATTTTGTTATTATTCAGTTATTTGTGTATAAACCCATTGGATATTGTGAAAAGAATAATTTTAATGCATTCATTGAATCGTTTAATTGCAAACTCATTGCTAGAATTTCGATATAATCTTTAATCATTATGTTGAAATTCATATGTAATGACTAATGATTCGTAATCATTAAGAATAACATGACATAGGTTAAATGACACATCGTATGCAGTTGTTGCCTTGATTAATCAATTTTTCTGATTTATAATGCTACTACCTAATTAAATCTATAGATCGGATCCTAGGTTATTCAATGGTTATATTTAATTGACGATCATATCTTGATTAAACAAAACCTAAGGAAAAACTTGAGCTAATTATTACCTCACGATTAATAGTTTATAAGAGAGGTTTGAGAATAACAAATTAATGAAATATGCTTAATAAGGTGTAGGCCGAGATCGAACCAAAGAACTAGGTCCCTATTGAATTCTCCACTTTTATCATTTTTTGCATGTTTTCTTTAATTTTTTCATTAGATTAGTTAGTTTCATTTTATTTTTTTCTTTCAAAAATCCAAAATCCCCCATTAAGTCTAAACATTGATTAACTTCATTTCATAAACTTTATACACACTCTCTGTAGGATCGACCTAGACTCACCACTATTATAATAGTAGGTCTAGTTATTTTATTTTGGGTAGCATAACGACACGCGATCATAAGTTGTAAGATTAAGATGAAGTTTGAAAAGTTCAAATCTCATAACAATAACTCCAATTGGAACTAGTGTCACTATTGATACAGTTGATGTATAGTTGAAAGGCTCGGAGACATTCAAAGATTCACTTTTTTGATGAATTCGTTTCATCAAGGAGTTTGCTTATGGGATGACTATTAGTTTTTCATGTCTATAAGAAGGTTAATAAGAGTACAGTTGTCCTCTTTAATAGGAGGATATATAGACATAGTGCTCATAGAGAATAATATTCATATTTTCAATTGTTAAAAATATAATTGTCCAAGAACAATATCAAATACTAATAAGCATGAATTAGAAACATATATAATCTCTATCATATTTCACATAGACAAGAAAATTTATGCAATCATTTTTTCTAATGATAGCTATTATCATTCTATGTCAAATGCCTTCAAATGTAGTCTATATTTACACTTCTAGTAGGCTAAATTGAGTGAAACAATTTTCGTAAAGGTACTATACCTTTCAATTCTACTTCATGTAACCTCTTACAACATGTTATCATGGTGTTGACATACATATTACATGATGTCATTGAAGTTTATAAGATAATTGTCAACTCAAAATGTTATCACATTTTGTCATATATATGACATTGACTCTAAAACTTTTCCACTAAATCCTTAATAGGAATTAATAACAAAATTACATAATGATACACAACTTTTTATCTAATTTTGAGGACTCTTGTTTAACCTAAATTATTTCCAAGAGATTTGATTCACTAATAAATTAGTATTAACTATACCAGACAAAGATAATTTTTACTGCAAACAAAATAGAAATGTAAGAAAAGCAAGCAATTGATTATATGTCATGAAAATCAAATAAGATTAGGATTTCAATCATTTGGTTGGTTAATCCCATTATTTTAGTTAAGATAATTGCCCTCGCTACAATTCCAAAAGATTAATATAGTCTCTCTAGCGGGTTAGGATCCCATTTAAATTAATTTAATTGACCTTGAGACATTTAACAAGCTAATTAAACTTAAATTAGGTAGATAACATCCTTATTGATCAAATCTCTTGTGAAATCTAGATTTATTAGGTAATAACTCTTGTTAAAACATATTATATATATTATTGTCAACCTTGACTATAAATTTATATGATCATAATTCACTCATTCAAATCATACAAATTTAGTTACGTTGGACCTATTAATTTGTTATAAAATATATTCTAATTAAAAGTCCTCGAATCACTCAATAAGCCTTACAATAAACATAATTATGGTTTTATGCTTAAATCATGGAAGGTAGCAATCATGTTCTCAATATATACTTCATATTATAATAAGGTAATTTTAAATAGTCTCATAAAATAGCATACATTAAAAAATCAATTTAACATGCATACAATCAATATATATATATGTATATATATTAAACATATAAAGAATTCATGTAACTTATGCACATATAATCCAATCATATGCATAAAACATATAACTTTTTTATTTAATTATTGATCTTTCGTAATCTCAAATAATTTTTCAGCTTCTTGGATAATTAAATTAGATTAAATCCATTGATTCGTAAATATATTAAATTCTTGTTCAAGTTAGAAATTTAATTTGGTTTGAAAATAATTTTCAAATATAATTGGAAACTATTTCAAATCTTGAATATTTTAAATAAAATTTAATTGAAAATAAATTTCAATAAATTATGCTTCTTACCTAATATAATTTTAAAACTCCTTTTCAAAATTTTATAAGTAAGACATTGTAGGTAGATTAGAAGACTATTTCTAATCGAAATAAAATTATTTTCTTAATTAAAATAAATTTTCTTTAATTAAAAATTATTTTCTAATATTAAAGGAAAATTTTTTAAATTAAATAAAATACTTTAAAATTTAATCAAGTAATTCATTTATATTATTTATTTAGAAACTAATTTCTTAATTAATTAAAAATCTTTTCTTAATAAATTAGAAATTTGTTTTCAAAATATTAAAGAAAGCTTATTTTATTAATTAATAAATGAAAATACCTTTTCATATTTAATCAATAAAATATTTTTCTAATAAATCAAAAATTTATCACTCATAAATAAAGAAAAATATCTAAATAAATAGAATAAATGAATAGTGATTCTTTAAAATAGTAAATTTATTTATCTTAATAATTTTAAATTAAATAACCTTTCTTAGTTACTTAAGAAACAATTTCCTTAATTTTAAAGGAGTCCAGTTAACTAATAATTTCAATATAATTTTAAAAATATTAATTAGGAATCAATTTAACTATTATTCTTAATCTAATTAAGAAAAATAATTAATTTAATATTAAAATAAAGACCTCATTTTAATTAATAATCTCATTATATTAATTTATCTAACATAATGTAATTATGAAAGATAATTCTTTTAATCCTTTTCTTGATTCTAATTATTGATTTGAAAACTAATTTAATGGTCTAATTTGACTCTTTGAAAAATTAAACTAAATTATAAAATATTCTTATTAAAATTAATTGCTTTTGAAAACAATCTTTAACAATTAGAAGACACTTTTCTATATTTATTAGGAATTTAAACCCATTTAATATCCACTAGATTAATTTAATTAAAGGAAGCTTTGAAACATGTAAAAGACAAAAATAAGATTGAGTGTGGACATAAAGCATGTAATTGATGTCTACTCTCATTATCATCAACACCAAGTTATGGTCCTGCTGAGGCGCATGGTCTAAGGTGATGTCTACTCTATTTGAGTCAATTATCTCAATTATCCACTATTAGTATATTAATGAAATTTGTAAATTATTTTATAAAATGTTATCTCACCTTAGCCAAGAATTTCTCAAATCAATATTAATCGAAAGTAATAGAAAATTCTTTCTAATCACTTCAGGGTGATGAATCTTATATTGATCAGTCAACTATCTCCATACGGTTTAGATATATCCAATGACTACTAAATGAGCTATCCTTGATTTCTCAAGTCAATATTAATTGAAAACAATGGAACATTTTCTTTAATTACTTTAGGGTGAAGAATCTTATATTGATTACTCAACTATCTCTATATAGTTCATATTATACCCAATAACTACATAATAAGTTATCCTTGACTAGAATAGGTTGTAAATAGTATCAAAATAAAGCAATCTCTATATGAGAAACATTGGCGAACTCAAGTCAAGTGATTGTTTATAGAATCATCATAATGATAATTTCTATAGACATATAAGTAACATTCCAAATAAAAATCTTGTTAGGATCAATTCGGTGAACTTATTCTCTAATAAGCACCTATACATTCGATTAAGTATCATCATACTTTATTCTATAAGATAGACTACTTCTTGCATAAGAAAAAACATAACTTGGTCTAGTGTTTTTATATTTTATTAATGTCCAATATCAATAGAACAATGATTAGGAATAATACATAAACACGATATAAATCTCATAATTATGATCTCATCATAATTTCATTTGCAATATACATTTACCCCATATACTTTATCATATATATCTGAATATGTACAAGATAAATAATGTCTTTAGGTAATTATGTCACTAAACTACAACCAACTGATTGGATATAGGGTACAAACCAACACTTACGTCATAGGTGTTTGTGGTTATTAAATAGATCATGAAAATTTTGAGTAAAGGACTATTGAACTAGTAATGCCTAATAATATATTTTCATTTTATTCAATTAAGGAATAAGTATATAACATATATATGGGCTTACACATTTGTTTCTTCCCTGACATCCCAAAATAATGGTAATTAAAAAGTAATTCTAGCAATGATAATCACAATAATAAGTTACAATTCGTTTTAGGTTCTCAGCACTCTTACCCCTTGAAAGGAGAAAGTACACGTCCCATGAAAATTTTATATATGCCTCACCCTTACACTTGTTTAAGGTGTCATATGAGATGGTAACATGTTGGATCAGGTAGAGTTTAGATGATATTTTCTAATACAAATTTTGACCTGATCAAACTTAGATACCTTGAAGTTTGTTTAAACTTAAAGTCAAAATGATGATGACTTAAATGTCATCCTTAAATGCCATACGTAATAATTAGCTTGTAACTATTATTATCAAAAGTCTCCCACTTTGGACTATAACTTTAATTAACACTAACTAAAGTCTTAATTATTTCCCAAACTTACTCAAGTTATGGTGCTTGTCACTCAATTTTTTAAAACACGCATTGCATAATTTCACAACGAATCACTCTATAAAGGATTCATTTTTTTTTTATAAAACATGAAAATTAGTCAATAGTTAAATGCAACAATGTCACCAAATTTTTCCTACCAAGACATGCTGCAATATGCCAAATTAAATTTACTAACAAAGTACAAGAGTCTCTTCTTATTATTAATTATTTGTTGAGGGATTAATAATCTAACAAACCATTCTTATAAAAAAATTCAGTGTCTTTATTAGAAGAAACTTAAGGTAAGCCTTCATTTATATTTTCAAACTGCTAAAATGTCATTTCTCTCTCCCTTTGTCAGTTTTCTATATTGTTCTTTCCTTTCCACTATACAAGAAAATATGTCATCCAAATTTTCTTGATTATTACTATAATTCAATTATCCAAAATTCTTTCTACCTCATCATCAAATTATTCTTAGACTACTGATGAGACATGTTTACTTTTACTTCCTGAGGGATCTATTGCATCCTTATGAAAGGATTTTAAGAATTTAGCATGGAAAATGGTGCACCTTCAACCTTTACATCAACTTGAATTAACAATGTTGATTTCCAAATGGATATGAAAAAAGGAGACTAATTTCGTATATTTATTTATTGGCCTATTTGAAAATTAACTAATGAATTGTCTTCTTTAATGAATGATTATGACAAATTCATATAAAATAATCATAAAAGCAAACACAATAATAACAAAAGATGTATGAAAAGTAGATTTATAGTAATTTGACCAAATCTTATTAAAGATTCAGAGAAAACCCTTACAATATATGTCACACTAATTTATCTAATTTATACGAGCAAAATCATATACAACTTAAAACCTCCTTTCTTACTCATATTAATGAACTAAGGCTTAATATGGTTTATGTAAGCATACATGAACTCTAATGCTCTCTTTTCCCTCTTATGACTCTTAGAAACTCTTTAGTAAGCTAAAGGTTCTTCCCATAACTTATTTATGGTCTATTTGTATCTAGGATCAACTAAAATAGTTGTTAGATAAATAAGTTAGTTGTTAGAACGACTAGTGTCTTGGCATATTTGGATAGTAGATTACTTACCTTTGCTAGTTAACTAACCACCAATTAGGTTACTGACCAACTAGACACAAAATTAAATTGCTATAACTTTTAAAACTCATCACTAGCTAGTCAGTCATAACCTTTTGTATAGTAGTTGACCACCAGTCAACCAATTGACTAGCTAATGGTCTATTTGGTTGCACACTACACATTTTTGTAACTTTTTGTTACTTTATGTTGCTAACTTATCCAAATCCTTAAAGTAGTTGAGCTCCTATAGAAACCAAGATAAAAAATTTAAACACCCATGTCTTTTTAAAGATAAAATACCTTTGTTAAAGATTGATAAAAAAAACAACGTAAAAATTCTCAAAAGTTTTTTCAAAGATTAAGAGGTATTCTTTAAAGATAAAATAATTTTTCTTAATTATGAAAGGATTTATATTTTATATGTTGCAAGAAAATAATCGTACAATGATTGAGCTTATAGTTCATTAAAATGACCAAGATAAAATTACAAGAAAGATTACAATTCTTTATTTTAATCTTGATATAGTCGATTCCTCGTTTATTCTTAGTTCTTCACTTGAATTCCCTTGAAGCTATTTTAAATTGCATATATGGTCTAATTTGCTCATTTTCTCCATCCTTTTATTGTCCAATTTATTTAATTGTCTCATTTGCTCACTTTTCTCTTCTATTGAGCTTCGTCTTTCAATATTGCTTAATTTCATTATAATAGAGCTACCAATATCACCCAAATTAAATTTATTAATAGCAATAAAATTTTTACTATTAGAATTATAGGCTATGATTTTACTTAATCTAATAGGCTACAACATTCCCATCTTTCAATATAATGAAGAAGCATCCACTTAGGAATCAAGCCCCTATTTGTTAACTTACTCTTCTATTTTCTTCCAAACCTACAGTGTAAGCATAAGCAACACCCTATCATTATTACTGAATTAAAGGGGACATCACTTCTAGTTAGTAATTTTTTATATGACAAACAACTTTGTGGTGATTATCTCTAGCTTCATCAAACACTTTTTCCCATTCCTAACAAACCAATAAGTTGTTGGACATGTATTCTAGTATTTTTTTTATTGCTAAAGTTTTGTTTATTATAAATTAATTGCTTGCAAATTAAAGCAAGTACATTTGTCATTGAAGACTAATATAATAGTAAGTAGAGTGTAGATCTCATGGAGAAGTTATATATGTTTAGAAACTCTCTTAATAATAACTAGTTGGTCATAAAATTAAAAGAAAACAAAATATAAATAATAAGTAATAACATAAGAAACAAAGTAAGTAAGTAAATAGAAAATAAATAAATAAAATATTTTACACAAACATTTTCAAACCAATAAAAATAATAGAAAAAACATGACATAATTAATTCTAGATAAAGATCCTTATATTGTTGATAGCTTGATCTACTAAGATGAGTCAAGATTTGATCCTCTAATGACAAAGACTTTGAAATTGATCTCTAAAGGGCTAGTAAACCTTTTGGAGGCTAACCTTAATAGTTTTAGATAGAAAAGAATGTTAAGTTGTATAAAGTCTCCAAAGGTCTTCTAAAAATTAGTGCTTTAAACATGCTTTATCTGTTTAAGACAAGGCAAGAGTTATTATCATGTCATCAGATATGGTCATGTGTAAGGTAAGTAACTTGTACATTGATCATGAATTAGTATGAAAAATGATGGATAAAATTTGAGCATTAAATAAATCATATTCCACTAATTTTGTTCCAAGTAATAGGTTAAAGTAACTATTAGTGCTAGTAACCATTTAAATTATAACCTAATTAAATAAGGTATTTAAGAATAATTGTTCCCCATCCTGTCAAAAGACTAGATAACATTTCAAACAACTTCATTATGATCCATGGAAATTTTAAATTTTTTTGTAGTAATTTGTTTCAATATTGCTGTTAATTACTTATTGATACATACTATTTACTTATCATATGGTCATTTTACATACATAGTATAATTGTTTAAATTAAATTGAAATTTGAAAGATTATTAGTTTAATTTGAGGTTTAATGATAAGTTAATGTGAATATATATAAATTTAGATAGTTAATGAACATTGTAACTAAGCAAATAATGATAATCTTTAGATATTTTGATTAAGTTGTTTATTCTACGAAACTTATCTTATGTTAATAGTTATTGTGATTGATTTGCTTGAACAAGCAAAAATCTAAGATAGGCAAATTTGATGTATGTTTAGCATACACACACACACACACACACACACACACACACACACACACACACACACACACACACACATATACACATAGTTTTTTACTATCTTTCCATCTAAAATTATTTTGATTTGATTGGTTTAATTTGATGTTTGAGCTAATTTTGGATAACTTTCTTTAGGTGTAATTATGGCCACGGATTAATGAGTTTGCAAGTTAAAATAATATTCATTTAATTGAAGATGACCTCAAGCATAGATCTATTACAGCTTATGCGCCTCTCTAGATAGAAGAGGTTGAAGACAAAATTAGACATGACCTAACACACAGTTATGTGACAATTCTTTTTTCCTTCTAAAATAAGACTTAAAGACATAGTTTTATACTCAGGCATATCAGAGCCTGTGTTATGTGACATAGAAGTTACAGTGAAGTATATAGCCTCCTATATGGGTGTGTTAGTACTCATGTTCCTTTATATATAAGAAGTTGGATTTACAAATATATACACGACCTAGGACATGGATGTGTCCCAAACTATGTTCATAACTTAATTCTTTATTTAAAGTGAGAAAGTGACTCTAGTTAGGAGATATTTTTAGTTTTTTTTTTTCATTTTTTCAATTTTTAAACTAGGGTTAGCAATCGAATGAGAGAGAAGCCCTATAATAAGCTTTAAGTTTTCCTTTAATAAGAAACTTATTTTGGAATAATCCCAACAAAGTGAAATACTTCCAAAGATTAAGAATCTATAAAAGAGTTTTCCTTATTCAATGATTTCAAAAATTTATTTTTAATTATTTTAAGGATGATGAATGGCTAAATCTTTATTGATGTCTAAATATAAGGAACCTTAATCTTGTCTTATATATATTGATTTCAATTATTTTACTTATATTTGTGAAATGGTATTGTTGTTCTTAACGTTGATTGGATATAAATGAAATCTTAAATCATATCTTAATTTGCACGCAAATGTTTGAAGTATATTTACCTAGATATTAATATTAAAAATTAAATAGGTGCTAGAAATAGGCCCATATAATTCTTTTGGTATAAAAATATCGAGTAATCAATTTATAGATAGGTGGTTGTACATCAAAAGGTAACAATTCATTAACTTAAGAAACATTTTTAGAAATAACTAAATCATGAGTATACTATAATGTTTAGGAGAATTCATATCTAGATGTTTCTTACCTGTCATTTCATATCATTAATTAATTATTCTATTTTACTTTTCTTGGTATCTTTATTTGTCCGGTATAAGTTTAGGTTTAGATTGAATCAATCACAATTGTTATTATTGACTAGATAATAGTAAAGGAGATATACTTAGTACCTAATTAATTATTTTGGGAATGATGCTCTAATTATCACTATACTACTACAAACTGATAGATACACTTGTCTAGAGTCAATAACATTAAAGTATAGAAAACAATACAAGCAACTAAAATATAATAAACATAATAGTGCTCTAAAATTTGAGATCTCATAAGGCTAATGTTATTGAACATAAAAATAGAGGTAACTCCAATAAGAATGGTGGACAAGATAGGTCTTTCAATAACAATAAGTATGGTCAGTTCAAGTGCAAAAGGATTGACGGTGACGGTGGTGCCACAAGCCAGGCCATTTTGCTGTTGTTTTTCAAGCTATAATCAACTATAAAAGGAAGGGTAAAGGAATAAAACCATGACAATTTAGGAAAGGAAACAAGAAGGGGTACCAATGGGGCACTAAAAGAGTTTTGGTAAGCCTTAAGCTAATGTGGCCAAAGTTGCTGGTGGTGATGACAAGGAGATCATTACTGCTGTAGTTTCTAAAGTCAACCTTACTAGAAACTTGGTTGAGTGGATTGTGACACAAGAGTCACACATCACATCTACTCTAACAAGGACCTGTTCAAGGAGTTCAATGATGTTGCCGATGGTGAGTTCATGTACATGGGCAAATCTAGCAAAGTTCCTATCTAAGGAGTCAGAAAGGACAATTTCAAACTCACTTCTAGAAAAGTTTTAGCTTTAGAAAATGTTTTGTTTGTTCTTGATGTTCGTAGAAACTTGATTTCTAGTGCCTTACTTAACAAGGTTAGTGTTAAACTTACTTTTGATTATGTTAAGCTAGATTTGACGAGGAATGGGAACTTGCTTTTGTAATGAGGCCTTATTTGTACTTGATGTTGAAATGAATGTATCCACTTTTTCTGTTGATATTGTTGAGTCTCTAGACCTATGACATCCTAGACTTAGGAATATGAATGTGAGGTCAATTAAAAAGATGAAAAACTTAAACTTGTTACATAACCTAATCACCAATGAAATCGAACAATGTCAAATTTGTGTTAAGGTTAAACATTCTAAAAAACCTTTTAAGTCAGTGATTGAGAGAGAGTCATAATTGTTGGACTTGGTGCATATAGATTTAGGTAACTTTTTACTTATTGAAAAATAAAAGTGATGCAAAGGAAGTGACAAAATACAAAGCTAAGGTTGAAAACCAATTGGAAAGGAAAATTAAGAGATTAAGGTCTAATTGAGGTAGTAAGTATAATACTGATTTCCTTGTTGATTATTATGCAAAAAATTTAAGATTATTCATGAGCTTTCAGCCCCTTATACACCTGAACAAAGTGGAATAACCACAAGGAAAAACCAAACACTTAAGGATGAGATGAATGCAACGTTGATTATTTGGGTTTACCTAAATTTATGTGGGAGAAGCTATTCTTTCAGATTGTTATGTTCTAAACAAAGTCCCTCATAAAAAACTAAATCGAACCTTATAAAATTTGGAAAGATTATCCACCTAATTTGAGTTTTTTTTAAATGTTGGGGTGTCTTGCTAAGGTTTCTCTACTTAAACATAAGAGGAAGAAAATTGGGTTTAAGATCATTTTTCTATTTTTGTGGGATATGACTAATAATGTTGCCTATAGATTTATGGTTAGGGAAGAGGGATCGGATGTTTACGGACCAATTATGGAGTCAAGAGATACAGTGTTCTTTGAGGACATATTACCCATGAAAGTGAGTGTGCAATCTCCCATAGAATCTGTCCCTAGTTCTTTTACTAATGATGATATATAGGAAAAGGAAATTGTTGAATTAAGGAGAAGTGAAAGACTTAGAGTACCCACCATTTTTGGTTTTGAATTTATTACTTCCTTTTTGGTGGAAAAATCTGATGAGACAGATGATGATTTTGTAGTCATTTATATTATTAAGAAAGATCCCAAAACTTATGAAGAAGCAATAAGATATGTGGATATTGCCTTTTAGAAGGAAGTCATAAATAGTGAGTTAGAGTAAATCATGTTTAATAAAACTTGAGTTTTAGTTGATCTACTTCAAGGTTGTAAGCCTTTGAAGTGTGAGTGGATCTACAAAAAGAAATTAAGACTTGAAGGAACCATTGAGAGGTTTAAGGCAAGACTTGTGATTAAAGGCTTTAAACAAAATGAGGAATTGTACTTCTTTAATACTTACTCTCCTGTTACTAAAATTGCATCTATAAGGATGTTGTTTGTTATTACCTCAATGTTTAAGCTACATGTGCATTAAATAGATGTTAAGACAACTTTTTTGAATGTTGACCTTGATGAGAAAATTTATATGGTCCAGCTCGATGGGTTTACAGTGCCTGGTCAGGAGCAAAAGGTGTGTAAGTTGGTTAAGAATTTGTACGAACTGTTAGAGTAGTGCCCTAAAGGCAATCTCCTTTAGCGCGTTTTGTACAAAGTTGTGTACATACTTTGTGAATAAATAAAGAAAGGCATATTTCATTAATTTGATGTTCATTATTTATGAATTGATATTGATCTATGATCAAATTAATGAAGTCCATGATATATGACATAGCATGAAGAAAATTATGATGTGATCATACTACTGAGATTCCTATCATGTGCAATTATGTCAGTATCTAAATTATCCCTAGTCGTAGGATTACTGAAACTGGACATCGGTAATCCGAAGAGACTAGCACATCTTAAGCTCCTTGATTTGATCAAGCAGTGGATCTCAAAAACTGTAAATATGAGATGTTTAGGGTTGAGATGTGAATGCTTACTAGAGGTAGTAAGTACATTGGATGACCTACTATGAGATCATCACATGGATGTCCTATTTTAATGTCAGTGATAATCTCATCATAGCAATGGTGCAAATATCCTTAGACTTGAGGTACTCAAGGATATCTTGGATACTGATTCTGTGCTTTGACTCCATTCCTTGTTGCCTTACACAGGTCGCTCATAGGGTGGTGATTGGGTACAGCTTGAGGTATTCGAAGGTAATTGAGTAGCCAATAAAGGATTCATCACTTCTGTGATAGCAGAAGATGATACCCATGGCCTCTTGTCAGGGTCATTACTTGGAAATCTCTGGTCGGAGTTCATATTTCATGAAGAGTGTCTTCAGTGACATATAAAGTAATGAGTCCCAGGACAAGAACTGATATCACTTGGACTAGATTTAATGTAGTCAGTCTAGTAAGAGTTGACTCTTTGCCCATACTCATAACCAAGTGGGGTATAGCATGGTGAAAGGATGAATTGCACAGTAATTGTCTATGGAAAGGTTCGTGATATGGTTCATGATGAACATAGGTTCATTCGTCAAACCAATTACTTTCCGATCAATTGGGGTCATGATGTGTTGCTAGATACCGCTCATGACTTGCTTGGATTAAGTGTTAATCTAAGTGGCCAACATAACCGGGAACCTAATGGGTTACACGCATAAGAGTGATTCGAAGAATTCGTAAAATAGTTTTGGACAGAGATCCAATAAATGGAGAGCAATAGGATTAAATGGATCCCGATGAGATCGAGATATGTCCCGATGAGATCGCGACATCAATATTGCTGAAACAGATCTTCGGTGTTTTTTCCATACCGAAACACGGTAGGACCGACCTCAGTGTGACTGGACCACTTCAGCATTTATATATATATATATATATCTTATTAATTAATTAAGTAATATATATATATATATATATATATATATATATATATATATATATAGGCAACGTGGAAGGAAAATGATGAGCCTTATCATCTTAACTTTATATATATATATATATATATAAAGGCTAACGTGGAAAGCAAATCCACTTTAGCATTTAATGTCTTTAATTATGTTAAAGACAAATGGCTCATAGGGAGATGAAGAGGGGATGTCGTTGGTGGTAAGAAGAAAGGGTTTTAAAATCCTAAGCTCTTTACTCTCTTCATCATCTCATCATCGATCTTCAAGCTACTCTCCTCTCCAAGCTTCTTCATCATCGTTTCTCCTTAGCTCTCCAAGAACAAGGTAAGAGCTAGCACTCTCTCCCTTATTCTAGCTATTCCCGGGTCAAAGGATTTACCCCGGTTAGGTTCTGCAATCTCTGCGTGGATACCATTAGAGACGGTCTCTTTTGATCATTATGGTTTGACATTGTTATATAGACACATGGATCTTGGCTTTCGAGAAGGTCCTGGAAAAAAAATTTGTTTTTCGCACCGTGTGCATGTGATGTACACACCGGGATTTTCCTACACAAACTTAAACAAGCTCCCAAATAGTGGCATGAGAAAATTGAAAGTGAGGTTTTCAAACATGGTTTCACCTTTTGTGATTTTGATTCTTGCATTTATGTGAAATCTGATGCCATTGGATGTGAGATCATAACCCTTTATGTGGATGATTTGCTTATTTTTAATACTAGCTTATCTGCCATTGATACTACTAAGAGTCTGCTAAAGTCTTCCTTCAATATGAAAGATCTTGGACCCTGTAGACTTTATTTTGGTAGTTAAAGTTTATAGGAATGACTCTGAATTTAGGTTGAACCATACTCATTGTGTTGAGAAATTTTTGAAGAAGTTAGGTTACCATGATGTTGAGCTAGTCAAGACTTCTTATAATGCTACTGTTGCTTTAAAGAAAAATCTTGATGGTAGTGTAAACTAAGTTGAGTATGTTAAAATTCTTGGTAGTGTGATGTTCTTAATAAACTATTCTCGTCCTGATATTGCATATTGTGTGAGTAGACTTAGTAAATATACTCATAATCCTAATAAAAAGCATTGGAATGCATTGATTCGTTTGTTGAGATATTTGAGAGGTATTATGCATTATGAGTTTTCTTTTCGTGGTCATCCTCCTGTATTGGAGGGATATTATGATGCTAACTGGGTTACAAAGAGTGATAATATTTACCTTGGTTGGAGCTACTGTGTCTTAAAACTCATCCAAGAAAACATGTATCGCTAGAACAATAATGGAGGCTGAGTTTATGGCTTTGAAGCTAGTAGGATAGGAAGTTAAGTGACTAAGGAATCTCTTAGTATATATCCCACTTTGGGGAAAATCAATTTCTTTTGTGTTTCTTCAATGTGATTCGAAAGCTGTCATTCATATTACCAAGAATAAGTTATATAATGGCAAAAGTAGACATATCAGATTGAGATATAAAATTGTTTGTATTTTGATTAGACATGGAGTAATCTCTCTAAACTATGTCAAGTCAGAGAGAAACTTAGCTGATCTGTTTAAAAAAACTTTAAGTAGGAAACTAGTTTCAAAGCATGCCAAAAGGGATGTGGTTGAGCCCAATTGTGTAATAATCTTGTGATGGACATCTGTCTTAGGAAACCAAGTTCAATAGGTTAAACGAATTCATATGGTAACTGCTTACTTGTACTTTGTTTGTGGAATAATACTAAGGTATATTCAGTTATTGAATTGCATCCTTAACATGGCTTTATTGCGTTTGATGAGGTTGGATAGTTTAATCTTTAATGAGCTCCGTAGCCCAAGTTTAGGTGGTGTGAGCAGAATACACTTGATAGACTCACTTACATGATCATGGGGGCTAGCCGTGAGATCCCACATCGGTTGGAGAGGGGAACGAAGTACGCCTTATAAGGGTATGGATACCTCTTCCTTACAGACGCATTTTTCATGGCCTAACGGACTGGATCCCATCAGAACTCCGAGATTAAATGTGCTCGGATGAGAGTAGTTCTAGGATGGGTGACCTCTTGGGAAGACCTCAGAAAAAGCAAAACCGTGAGGGCTTGGCTGGGCCAAGGCCCAAAACGGACAATATCTGTGAGCGAGTGATCTGGGTTGTTACAATGGTATCAGAGCCAGTACTCGGGTCGGTTGGACCGATAGGAGGCTAGGCCTCCCTTATAGACGCGTTTTTCATGGCCTATTGGATTGGATCCCATCAGAACTCCGAGGTTAAATGTGCTCGGATGAGAGTAGTTTTAGGATGGGTGACCTCCTGAGAAGACCTCGGGAAAAGCAAAACCGTGAGGGCTTGGCTGGGCCAAGGCCCAAAGCGAACAATATCTATAAGCGGGTGATTTGGGATGTTACACTTGGTATCAGAACCGGTACCCGAACCGTTGTGTCAGCTAGGCTGGATCCCAAAGAGGGCTGGGCTCTAAGGAAAGTGGAGAGTGTGAGATCTCACATCGGTTGGAGAGGGGAACGAAGTACGTCTTATATGGGTATGGATACCTCTTCCTTATAGACGCGTTTTTCATGGCCTAACGGACTGGATCCCATCAGAACTCCGAGGTTAAATGTGCTCGGATGAGAGTAGTTCTAGGAAGGGTGATCTCCTGGGAAGGCCTCGGAAAAAACAAAACCGTGAGGGCTTGGCTGGGCCCAAAGCGGACAATGTCTGTGAGCGAATGATCTGGGTTGTTACAATGGTATCAGAGCCAGTACTCGGGTCGGTTGGAATGATAGGAGGCTAGGCCTCCCTTACAGACGCGTTTTCTATGGCCTAACGGACTGGATCCCATCAGAATTCCGAGGTTAAATGTGCTCGAATGAGAGTAGTTCTAGGATGAGTGACCTCCTGGGAAGGCCTCGGGAAAAGCAAAATCGTGAGGGCTTAGTTGGGCCAAGGCCCAAAACGAACAATATTTGTAAGCGGGTGATTTGGGATGTTACACCCTCCTGTGAGAGTATTTGAGCTATCTCTCTAAAATGATCATAAGACCAGGGTATTTTGAGGCTGTTTATTTTTCTAGCAAGTTCTATCTCTGATTTTCTTAGACATTGTGTTCAAGACTTAGTTCACTTAGTTGTTCACCATTCTTTCTCTTAAATGTTTATAGTTTGTTTCTCAAGTTTTGGATCAAGCAGGGGATTGTTGGTATTGTTCCAAAACTTGAAACATTTCTCTATCCTTGTTTTGCTTTGTGTCCCACATTGAAAGAGTAAGGGACTTTCCGCCAAGTTTATCTACTATAGTGTTTTATGCGACTTTGAATTAAGTTTTTCATGGAAGGTATTGACACGACACGCGTGTGTGTGCCTCGTCGGGCTTAGCTGTAGCGTTGCATTGTGCAGGTGTGACATAAACTTTTTGGGCCCTACTTGGATTAATTCATATGTTTTTAATGCTTGTCAGTTACTAACGTTATTATTTTGACCACTTCTTTTGAAATTTCTACAAATTCCCCATTATTCTTACCCAGTAATGTTCCCACTATTTTTCTATATCTTGAGCCCCTCTTTGCAGTGCAAAAATACACGCATATCTCTTCCCTTTTTTATTCTTTTGTCATGGTTTTCTTAATTGTCAGAGACAGTTTCTACTCCGCCTTTTAGAGTTCACCAAAACTGGTGGAAAAAACGTTAACCCTGAGGTTGAATCTCGTTATCCTGCTGTACTGTAGAGGGAAAATCTCCTATAAATTGGGGTAAAACAATATTATTAATAAGCTAAAACCTTAGCAAGGTGTGCATTTTCACCAATGTAGTGGGATAAAACATCATAAATAATGAGCTGAAACCATTTATAGTTGATTGTTGCAATTGAAGAGGATTTGAACCTCTACGCTCTTTATCACGAGATTTTGAATGTTGCGTATCTACCATTTCACCACCAAGGCATAGATTTGGCTCAATATATTATATTTGATATGGGTAATGTAGGAAAATCCCGGTGTGTGTATCACATGCACACGGTGCGAAAAACAAAATTTTTTATTCCGGGACCTTCCCGAAAGCCAAGATCTATGTATCTATATAACAAACTCAAACCATAACGACCAAAGGAGACCGTCTCTAACGGTATCCACGCAGAGATTGGAGAACCTAACCGGGGCAAACTCTTTGACCCGGGAATAGCTAGAACAAATTAAAGACTGCTAGATCTTACCTTTGTTCTTGGAGAGCTTGAAACTAACGATGGAGGAGAAGGAGAAGCTTGAGAGATGATGGTCGATTATCATATATAAGAAAGCTTTTGATTTTCTTTCTTATAACCCACGACCATCCTCTTCTTTCAACTTTTGCCATTTGTCTTTTAACTTTTAAAGACATTTAATGCAAAAGATGACTAACCTTCCACGTTAGTCATCATATATATGTGTATATATATAATAAAGTGAAATAAGTGTTCTCCTCTCCTTCTTCCACATTTACACACACACACACACACACACACACACACACACACACACATATATATATATATTAATTAATTAATTATATATATAAATGCTGAAGTGGTCCAGTCACATTAGGGTTGGTCTCATCGGCTACGTGTCCCAGATGGAAAACCATCTAAACCTTTTTCAGAATATCGATGTCGCGATCTCATCGGGACATATCTCGATCTCATCGGGATCCATTTAATTCCATTGCTCTCCATTTATTGGATCTCTATCCAAAACTATTTCTGAATTCTCCGAGTCACTCTTATGTGTGTGACCCATTAGGTTCCGGTTATGTTGGCCACTTAGATTAACACTTAATCTGAGCAAGTCATGGCGGTATCTAGCGACACATCATGACCCCAATTGACCGGAAAGTAATTGGTTTGACGAATGAACATATATTCATCATAAATCATATCACGAACCTTTCCATGACAATTCTTTATGCAATTCGTCCTTTCACCATGCTATACCCCACTTGATTATGAGTATGGGAAAAGTGTCAACTCTTACTAGATCGACTACGTCAAATCTAGTCCAAGTGATATCGCTTCTTGTCACGGGACTCATTACTTTATATGTCATCAAGACACTCTTCATGACATACGTATTCGACCAAAGATTTCCAAGTAATGACCCTGATAAGAGGCCATGGGTATCATCTTCTGCTATCACAGAAGTGGTGAATCCTTTATTGGCTACTCAATTACCTTCGAATACCTCAAGCTGTACCCAATCACCACCCTATGAGCGACCTCTGTAAGGCAACAAGGAATGGAGTTAAAGCACAGAATCAGTATCCAAGATATCCTTGAGTACCTCAAGTCTAAGGATACTTGCACCATTGCTATGATGAGATTATCACTGACATTAGAATAGGACATCCATGTGATGATCTCATAGTAGGTCATCCAATGTACTTACTACCTCTAGTAAGCATTCACATCTCAACCCTAAATATCTCATATTTACAGTTTCTGAGATCCACTGCTTGGTCAAATCAAGGAGCTTGAGATGTGTTAGTCTTTTCGGATTCTGATGTCCATTTGATAATCCTACGACTAGGGATAATTTAGAATCTGACATAATTGCACATGATAGGAATCTCAATAGTATGATCACATCACAATTTCCTTCATGCTATGTCATATATCATGGACTTCATTAATTTGCTTATAGATCAATATCCATTCATAAACAATGAACATCAAATTAATGAAATATGCCTTTATTTATTTATTCATAAAGTATGTACACAACTTTGTACAAAATGCACTAAAAGCGATTGCCTTTAGGGCACTACTCTAACAATCTCCCACTTGACCTAAAGCCAATCGCCTTGATATCTAATACCATAGGCGAGTACATGAGAATCAAAACTCTTTTGTGACAATGGCTTTGTCAACGGATCAGCAATATTCTGCTCGGTGGGAATTCTCTCTATCTGGACATCACCTCATCCAATGATCTCCCTGATCAGATGATATCTGCGGAGTACGTGTTTGGATCGTTGATGAGACCTTGGTTCCTTCGCCTACGCAATAGCCCCATTGTTTTCACAATACAACTGTATGGGCCCATCACTGCTAGGAACCACACCAAGTTCAGTAATGAACTTTCTGATCCAAACTGCTTCCTTTGCTGCGTCTGAAGCGGCAATGTACTCTGCCTCGGTTGTTGAATCAGCAGTCGTCTCTTGTTTGGAACTCTTCCAACTGACTGCCCCGCTGTTCAGTGTGAATATGTAACCTAATTGGAATTTGGAATCATCCTTATCATATTGAAAACTGGCATCTGTATACCCGCTCACTTTGAGATCTCCATCTCCATATATCAAGAAAACATCCTTAGTCCTTCGCAAGTACTTGAGGATATTCTTGACACCACCCAATGACCCTCACCAGATCCGATTGGTATCTGCAGTAACACTTAGAGCATATGATACATCGGGTCTCGTACATAGCATTGCATACATGATAGATCCTACCGCAGATGCATACGGGATCATATTCATGTGCATCCTCTCATCTTGTGTCTTAGGACACATAGATTTCGAGAGTGTTATCCCATGAGTCACGGGAAGGTACCTTCTCTTGGATTGTTCCATGCTAAACCTCTTCAGCATCTTGTCTATGTACGTTGATTGTGAAAGACCAAGCAATCTTTTTGATCTATCTCTATAGATCCTTATCCCAAGGATATAAGTTGCTTCACCAAGGTCTTTCATGACAAATTGTTTGGACAACCAAATCTTCACTGATTGTAACACAGAGACATCGTTTCCTAGTAATAATATGTCATCTACATATAGCACAAGGAATACGATTGCAGTCCCACTAACCTTCTTATACACACAGTATTCATCCAGATTTTGTGAGAAACCAAACTCTTTGATTACCTCATCAAAACGGATATTCCAACTCCTGGATGCTTGCTTCAATCCATAGATGGATTTCTGAAGCTTGCATACCTTTTCGCCATCATAGGAGATGAAGCCCTCAGGTTGTGTCATATACACATCCTCATCTAGATTTCCATTTAGGAAAGCTGTCTTCACATCCATTTGTCATATCTCATAATCATAATGAGTGGCAATGGCTAGGAGTATCCTAATAGATTTAAGCATTGCTACTGGGCTGAAGGTCTCGTCGTAGTCAACTCCTTTTCTTTGACAAAAACCTTTAGCCACAAGCCTTGCTTTATAGGTAATCACATTACCATCCATGTCGGTTTTCTTTTTGAAAACCCATTTACACCCTATAGGTTTTATTCCTTCGGGTGCCTCAACCAAAGTCCATACTTGGTTTTTATACATGGAATCCATTTCAGACTTCATGGCTTGAAGCCATTTCTCATACTCTGAACTCTTCAGAACCTCTTCATAGGTGGTAGGCTCATCATCTTCTATGAGCAATACGTCATTCTGTTCACTCACGTGAAATCCATAACTCTCGGGAACAGAGCGTATCCTACGTGACCTACGAACTTTGTGCGTTGTAGAAGGTTGAACTGTTACTTCATCTGTATGAGTCACAGTTTCAGGTTCAGGCAGTTAATCTGCGTCTATTTGAGCATCTTGAACTTCTTCAAGTTCAATTTTGCTCCCACTATCTTCTTGTAAAAGAAACTCTTTCTCTAAAAAGACAACATGCTTTGAAACAAACACCTTTTGTTCCTCAGCAAGGTAGAATTGATATCCCATTGTTTCTTTAGGATATCCTACAAACAAACATTTGTCAAATTTTGCATCAAGTTTATCTGACTGTATCCGCTTCACATAAGCAGGACAACCCCAAACTTTCAAATGAGTAAGATAGGGTCTTTTGTTAGTCCACAACTCATATGGAGTAACATCAACTGTCTTTGATGGAACTCTGTTTAGCAAGTAAACAGCTGTCTCGATTGCATACCCCCAAAAGGATTTTAGTAACTTTGCAAAGCCCATCATCGATCGTACCATGTCTAACAAGGTTCGATTTCTCCTTTCTGCCACACCATTATGCTGTAGTGTGTAAGGAGGAGTCCATTGAGATAAAATCTCATTATCTCTGAGATAATCCAAAAACTGTTGGTCAAAGTATTCCCCACCACGATCGGATCGTAATGTCTTGATACTTTTCCCAAGTTAGTTTTCTACTTCATTTCTGAATTGTTTGAACTTTTCAAATGCTTCATATTTGTATCTCATCAGATACAGGTGCCCATATCGAGAATAATCATCGATAAAGGTAATGAAGTAAAGACAACCACTTCTAGCATGGATGGACATCGGACCACATACATCTGAATGTATTAGGTCTAATACTCCAGTCGCTCGTTCACCCTTTCCCTTAAAGGGTAACTTAGTCATCTTGCCTAATAAACAAGATTCACATGTGTCATATGATTCATAATCAAATGACCCTAAACTACTACCCTTGTGGAGCTTAGCTATGCGTCTCTCATTTATATGGCCAAGGTGACAATGCCATAAGTAAGTTGATTTTAAATTATCTCGTTTATGTCTTTTCGTGTCATTGACATTCATAATTGGATGTGACATATCTAATATGTATATTCTATTGCATAATGTACCAGTACCATAAAGCATTCCATTCAAACTAATAGAACAACCATTGTTACTAAAAGTCAAATGGAAACTAGCTCTATTTAAACAAGAAACAGACAATATGTTCTTTGTTAAAACAGGTACAAAATAACATTCATCCAATTTCATTACAAGCCCACTGGGGAGTGACAAAAAATAAGTGCCTACGGCTAATGCAGCAACCCTTGCTCCATTTCCCACACGCAGTCTAGTTCTCCTTCATGAACATCTCATCGTCCCCGAGGCCTGCGATATCATTGCATATGTGTGAGCCACAACCGTATTTAATACCCATATGTTATTGTCGAAACAGATTAACCTCAATGACAAACATACATGAAGAAGTCGAGGCATCTGATGCCTTCTTCTGCTTCAATTCTTCCAGATAGACTTTACAGTTCCTCTTCTAGTGGCCAGTCTTGCCACAATGGAAGTAAGTTCCTTTTGGTGCAATCTTTTTGGTTTTCTTTTTGGCTGCACTTCCTTTTGGTTTCTTAGACTTTTTCTTCTTCAGTTTCTTTTTCCTTGAACCAGAAGAAGAATCCACCACAAGCACTGCCTTGCTATCCTTCTTGATAGCATCAACAGCAGGTGGATCAGGAAGTGGAACATCTAGGACATAGCCCATTTCCTCAGATCTGAGAACAATTCTTATATTTCTCAGCCAATCGAGAAAGTTGGGTCCAGTTAATTTGTTCGAGTCCATTAGTGAGCACAAGTTCACATTGGAAGTCATCTTCAATAACCTATAGGGAAAGAGAGAAAGAATGTTAGAATAGAATTACATGCATGATCATAAGGACTTACATGACATGCATATGGCTCCCACTAGTTTCAAAGAATCCATAACCCTCACTATGAATCCAAGAAACATTATGACAAAATGTCCTAGTGGGTCGATATCCGACATTGCTAAAATGACCTTGGGTTTACCCAACAAGCCACCTTAGGTCAATCGGTAGGTATCAGTCATACCAATTGCATCATAGATATTCGATATTACTAAAATGACCTTGGATTTACCCAACAAGCCACCTTAGATCAATCGGCAGGTATCGGTCATACCAATTGTATCATAGATGCAACTATCGACTAGTGCTATCAACTCGTGATGTATGCACACACATTGGGTTATCAACTCTTGACACGCGTACATCTGATGTACACTACCCAATTTCGCCTCTGTCCACGTTGACCTTGAGTTTACTCAACAAATCAACGCTTCTAGTGAAAACCGACCCATTAATCCGAAAATTTTATTTCTATGGTTCGAACATATCCGTATAGAGTGAGCTTGGGTTTACCCAACAACCCAACTCTATAAGAACTTTGGTTCTCCCCATATTAATGGAAGGCGTTAGTTTTCATATTATGTGTGAGGGATGTCAAGCTCTGGTCTCATCATCTTCTTCTCCAAGCTGTAGGATTATAGTCACCATGACTATATGGAATGATTTAGGGCATTTCATCAATCACATCAAATCTATACCAAAAATCATCCATCATCCCATCTTTGCATGTTGTAGTCGACTGGTGCATGTGCTAGTCGACTGGTGCATGTACTAGTCGACTACTTTTGACTACTGTGCACGAGCTAGTTGACTGGTGCATGTGCTAGTCGACTACTGCAGATATTAGTCGACTGGTACATGTGCTAGTCGACTACTTTTTGGTATGCTCTCTAATCGGCTAATTTCTCAATCCGTTTAGTTCAAATTCACAATACCAAGTGTAATATCCTTTACTATGATGTACCAATGAAATACTTTTATTGTATCATGCTTACCATATATAGTTATACTATACATGAAACTTGAAATCAATGAATACACTCTTATTCATTTAGATTTCTAAATAATTTGAGAATATCAAACTATCACCCTAAGTATCTCTAGGTAGTCTACACTTTATTAAGACTACTTCGGCACTGGTCACAAAATTTGTGACGGCCAAAACAATCAAGATAAGGGAATATACTAACGAGACGCTAATGAGATACATTTGACATCCGAAAATTATTTGGAAACCCAATTTCAAGAAAATCAGTTTGGAAAGCATATAAAATCAATGTAACACATTTTTAATCACATTAAAAATGATCCAAGGCATTAGAATCGAAAACTACACAATTAATCATTCCAAACAAAACAGCTCCAGCAACTTTCTCAAAACTGCCAAGCTCTGTGTTTTGCTTGAAAAACTCATTGAAACAATTTCAATAAATTCTTAGAAACTTACAGAGGTTACAAAATGTTCACAACATACTCCATGAAGTTTTTTAGGATTTATTTCCATCAAAAACTCAACCAACCTCAGCAACAAAGCCAATGTAGAATCTGTGTTCCTCAACACAGTTATTCCCAGTAGCACACAATAAATTCTCAAATAAATAGTAAATCACCTCGAAAACATTTTTCCATTCTCATAGACATTAATAAACATCTTAGAGACATGTCGGTGAAAGAAAATCTTAAAAAAAAATTCTACAATTTATTCTCGAATTTACAAGCATGCCTGTTCAAGGAATGTGCACAAACACAGCAACTAGAACATTAGGGGATAAATTAGCAAAACCATATCAAATCACATTGATAAATTCTGGTCTTCCACAGACATATTCAAAAACATCTTATGAGTATATCTAAGCAAGAAAATTTTGAAAACTATATTTCTATACTGAATTCGAAATTCACACAGTCAACATGCATCATCGTCACAAGCAATAGGCAGCTCCGACCTAGTTATGATTTCTTCGTTATATAAGACACAAGTGGCTCTGATACCACTGTAGGAAAATCCCGGTGTGTGCATCACATGCACATGGTGCGGAAATTTTTTTTATTATTTCGGGACCTTCCCAAAAGCCAGGATCCATGTGTCTATATAACAAACTCAAACCATAACGATCAAAGGAGACCGTCTCTAACGGTATCCACGCAGAGATCGGAGAACCTAACCGGGGAAAACCCTTTGACCCGGGAATAGCTAGAACAAATTAAAGACTGCTAGATCTTACCTTTGTTCTTGGAGAGCTTGAAACTAATGATGGAGGAGAAGGAGAAGCTTGAGAGGAGAGAAGCTTGAGAGATGATGGTCGATTATCATATATAAGAAAGCTTTTGATTTTCTTTCTTATAACCCACGACCATCCTCTTCTTTCAACTTTTGCCATTTGTCTTTTAACTTTTAAAGACATTTAATGCAAAAGATGACTAACCTTCCACGTTAGTCATCATATATATGTATATATATATATAATAAAGTGAAATAAGTGTTCTCCTCTCCTTCTTCCACGTTTACACACATATATATTAATTAATTAATTAATTATATATATATATATATATATAAATGCTGAAGTGGTCCAGTCACACTGGGGTCGGTCCTATCGGGCTACCGGGTCCCGGTATGAAAAAACCACCGGAAACCTTTTCAGCAATATCGATGTCGTGATCTCATTGGGACATATCTCGATCTCATCGGGATCCATTTAATTCCATTGCTCTTCATTTATTGGATCTCTATCCAAAACTATTTTACGAATTCTCCGAGTCACTCTTATGCGTGTGACCCATTAGGTTCCCGGTTATGTTGGTCACTTAGATTAACACTTAATCTGAGCAAGTCATGAGCGGTATCTAGCAATACACCATGACCCCTAATTGACTGGAAAGTAATTAGTTTGACGAATGAATATATATTCATCATAAACCATATCACGAACCTTTCCATAGACAATTACTGTACAATTCGTCCTTTCACCATGTTATACCCCACTTGGTTATGAGTATGGGCAAAGTGTCAACTCTTACTAGACTGACTACGTCAAATCTAGTTCAAGTGATATCAGTTCTTGTCATGGGATTTATTACTTTATATGTCACTGAAGACACTCTTCATGACATACGTACTCCGGCCAGAGATTTCCAAGTAATGACCCTGACAAGAGGCCATGGGTATCATCTTTTGCTATCACAGAAGTGGTGAATCCTTTATTGGCTACTCAATTACCTTCGAATACCTCAAGCTGTACCCAATCACCACCCTATGAGCGACCTCTGTAAGGCAACAAGGAATGGAGTTAAAGCACAGAATCAGTATCCAAGATATCCTTGAATACCTCAAGTCTAATGATACTTGCACCATTGTTATGATGAGATTATCACTGACATTAGAATAGGACATCCATGTGATAATCTCATAGCAAGTCATCCAATGTACTTACTACCTCTAGTAAGCATTCACATCTCAACCCTAAATATCTCATATTTACAGTTTCTGAGATCCACTGCTTGATCAAATCAAGGAGCTTGAGATGTGTTAGTCTTTCCTGATTCTATCATGTCGATTTCGGAATCCTACGACTAGGGATAATTTAGATACTGATATAATTGCACATGATAGGAATCTCAATAGTATGATCACATCATAATTTCCTTTATGCTATGTCATATATCATGGACTTCATTAATTTGCTTATAGATCAATATCCATTCATAAACAATGAACATCAAATTAATGAAATATGCCTTTCTTTATTTATTCATAAAGTATGTACACAACTTTGTACAAAACGCGCTAAAGGCGATTGCCTTTAGGGCACTACTCTAACAGGTAAGAGAAGACCCCGACTCAGTATTCTCAAACAAAGAAAATAGAGAAATCAGTACATTACATAATCCGTTTGAGGGATTGGTGACTTACCCATTCAGTGACTTTGGCACTGGATGCTCTCTCAAAAAAGGAAAATCTTGTCTACCTAGCTAAGTTTTTATCTATCCAAAATTAAAAAATATAAAAAAATAGATACAATAGGATATTCGACTCAATCCTTTTAGTAAAAGATTGGGCCGAGTTGACTTGAATATCCAGAAAATATGTTGGGCAGGTAGATTCGCATCTCTAACAACCAACACATTCATCCGTTAAATAATTTTCTCAATATTTTGCATTTAGAAAAGTTGTGTCAATTCTATTTCTGATGATAGGTTGATTTTAATTTCTAGAACGAACATATGCAACAATCAACTATAATTGGTTTCAGCCCATAACTTCTGCTGTATTATCCCACTACATAACTTCTGCTGTATTATCCCACTACATTGGTGAAAGTGCACTGTGCACGTCTTATTAATAATATTGTTTTACCCCAATTTATAGGAGAAAGTGTTGTTATCCCACTAACAACCCCACATACAATTATCCTATACTTGCCCAAGGTGCCACTACTGCGATTAGCTTGGAATTGTTGCTGTCCAAAGTCCTCGACATCATGGTCAAATCTGAGCAAACCCAAAATGTGATTACCTGACTTGCCGAATTAGCCAAAATGGTGCAAGGGTCACCCCTTACTGCCAAATGATCAAAAGTCTTAATAAGTTAGGAGTGCCAATATGTAAACTCCACGAAAGTTACAGTCATGTATGATTCTACTTTTTAAAAAAAAATATTTTCATTCTTAAATTTATTGAAAATTTTAATTGATTATGTTTTTAATTTTATTTAGTTTCTTTCAATTTTTAATAATTTATAAAATTAATAAAAACTGATTTTTATTTTCTTTTTATTAAAATCTAGTTTATTATATATATATATATATATATATTATTTAATCATTTAAATATTTAATAATAATTATTAGTAAAAATTATGACAATTTAATTATTTTTATTTTATTTTACAAGTAAAATATTTTTAAAATGTATAAACATTACGGATTCTGCTTGGATTACGATGAGCGGAACGTTGCCGTTTGGATCCATGAGCTGGCCGCTTTCAGAGATGACTTCAACGTGAAGATACCTGCAAAACAAAGGAAGGTACACCGGGGGTTGTGTCCCGATTAGCCCCTCCGACACTCAAGTCAGTCTTTTGTGAAGGTGAGATTGCTGTAAAAGCTGAGAGAGCTAGGTTATGATTGTGCGTACCTTTGTTACGATGAAATTATACCTTATATATGGGACGGATGCTAGGGTTAAGTCTTTACGTGTGCATGGGAGTCTCTTACATGTGGACGTGTAACATCCGTTCTATCATTAGCAAGGTATCATGGTAATATTGGGATGGATGATAGGCTTTCTTGTATTCTTGAATGTGTTTACCGATGAGCATGCTCTTGGCCTCTAATTATAGAGGAACAGGTCTCTGCATATCATAGTCATTTATTCATAGGTACATGCATTTATGATTTTCCTAGTATTTCATTGTGAACTGGAATTGGTAGAATCGATTGGAATATGATTGAGTGAAAATTGAGAGTAATTGGGTTGAATGGTGATTGAGAATAGTCTAAGTGTAATTGGCAATTGATAGTGGCTTATAGGAAATTTTCGGAAAATTCGGGAGAAAATGCCCTAATCAAAATTTTAGAGTGTTGATGATTGACCGCGTAATCTTGAGAGAATTGAGTTATGGGAAGTGGAAAATTGAAATGTGAGTGTAGAACCCGGTATGGTATATTTTATGGGTTTATAGAGATTTTTTTTGGTAATTGTAGAGTTACGGGTTTGGACCGAGAAATCGACTTAGAGACTAATGAATTCGATTTAATTCATATTACTAGTAAATAGTATGGAAAAAGCTGGACCGATAATTTTAAGAATGAGAATGTCAAGCCATTGAGATTTAGAGACAAAAATTTAGACTGAAATTGGGACTGATTTGGAGACTACGTATCTATATATATATATATATATAGCTAAGTGGATTGTGGAGAATGACTGAAGGCAAAATCGTTTTCCCTCTCTTCTTCTCCACGGTGATCTTCAATCCTTCTTTATTGGTGAGAATCGTCGTTTCTTCTTGTGGTTTCCCTCCCATTGTGTTAAACTAACTGATTTATAGTGATTGATGAAGATTGAGAGGTTTTTGAGGGATTGATCGTTGAGATCGGAAGATTTTAGGGTTTACGGATTCGATTCTTCGATCGGTAAGTCTCTCTGGTTTAATGTTGTTATTACTGGTTGATTGAGCATTTATGGCATTTATTATGGTTGATATGGGTAGATGGGAGTGTTTAGTGATGGTTTAAGGGTATTAATGACGGAAATCGATCGGAAAAGACGATCAAACCGTCGCACCTCGCGACGAGCGCAGAAGCGCCGATTGCATCGTCGCGACGAGTAATTGGAATTAACTAAGTTTATTAGTCGCGACGAGCCCGGGTGGACGTCGCGGCGAGTAGGGATTGGTACGTCGCGACGAGTGGTTTCCACGTCGCGAAGCGTGGCTTTGTGCGACGCGACGAGTGAGCTTTTCACGTCGCGACGAAGGGGCGTAGGTCGTGACGTATGGGACAGTTTCTGATTGGAATGATTTAGTTGATTGGACAATAACTCATGGTGTAGACCTCCGATTGAGGTGATTCCTGTTTCACTGTGAACTAGGGAAAGAGGTCTACCATTGAGAAAATATTGAGAGTTGGAATTTAATTGAAATGGTACTGATTCTTGAGATTAAGGTTAATTATGGGTTATAGTGTGATCTAAGTACTGAATTGAGACAATTGGAGTTCTAATTGAGATTTTCACTGGATAATTTGGTGATGGATATGAAATTGTTATAAGGTATATGAATTGAGAAAATAAACTGAATTGAGGATTGAACCAAAGCGGTGTTAATCGATTGAGTGTGAGTTAAAATTGAGCATAGAATATCGAAATGGGGTATTAGCACGGAAATCATGATCATGCATCGTACATAATTTCATAGAGACTTATGCATTCTCGAAGCTGTTTAATTGAGCAATTAGTCATGAGGCGTATTTAAGCATCATAGGCGTCGTTGGATCGTCGTTCCACGGACATTCTTTGGGACTTCGAGCAATAGCTCGGAGATTCTGGTGAGTAACCAGATGGTTTCTCAAATTCTTGAGTGTCTAAATGTTCACTTTGTGAATTACATGACTCTTGAATTATATGCGATTGAATTGCCTTTGTATAACCAACGAAATGTATAAAAGTGAGTTATATTGTTACGAAGTGAATATGACTGAATTGCATGCTCCTATCGTATAGGATTGAACAATGTGAATTGCCTTTGTATGACTACTAAAAAGAGTACGATTGAAGTGTAATGCGTTCTTGTATTGAATTGGATTCTTGAATGACCTTTGAGAACCGAACACTCTTTGGGCTTTTATAGCCACATTCTTGAACCATTGAACCTTGCATTGCATGCATAAATGCATGATCGGATAATAGAATGTGACCCAAGTTGCGATTATTCTTGGCCGGGCCTCGAGCAGGGGAGTTAATCACGAACAACAGATCGATACTAAAAAGAGCTTTAAGCTCGAATCATTCTTGAATTGAGGATGCAGCGGTAACACCCATGAAACACACGCCCATGATAACATCTGCAAACACCTACGGTGGGGTGTGGGGTCCTACAATTGGAAAGGGATTAGTGCGTACCCGAGGGCTCTCCTATCCCTCTTGTGGCGTGGAAAGTAGTGCATACCGGAGGCTCTCCTACTTCCTAAGACGCATTCACCGAAACCTCGATCGAGCACTTGGGCACAACACTGAATAACTGGAAAAGAGTCTCATATGCATTGCATACTGTGTTGAATGTCTGAAATGACTGTATGATTATTGTGAATGACTGTGACTGTCTACTGCAAATTATTGTGAATGAATGACTGATTGCGTGTTGACATGATTCTTGTCAGCTGCTTGCATATCTCGCGAACCGTGATGTGACATCGTAAATTGTTATGTATGATTACCATAGGCATTAATAGACTATCAGAATCGAGAGGCCATCTTGTAATCTACGGTATGGTATTGTAATTGGTTATCACTTGTGAATTGTATATATCATAAATCTGTTATATAGTCTTTGTACAATGTTATACGATCTTCGTTAATTGACTACTCTCAGATTTGTGCTATACGCGATCTGCGTAATGCATGATTTGAGTGAACCATCGATGATGGTTTCTCATTGAGTTCGCAAACTCACCCAACATTGCAACTATTTTTCAGGGATTGAAGAGTACCCCGTCAGATGAACGGGAGTATGTCTACTGCATTGGAGTCGGAGACTAGGGTCGGGATCAGTTCGCGTCTGCATAAGTGTCTTTTCGAGTTGTGTGTGTAAATGAATAATTCCGCGTTTTCTACTAAATTGAACTGCTATTTTATAGGGCCCCAGAGTGATAATTGTATAACTGAAATGTGATTACTGAAAATGTGTTTTGAGTGAATGTATTCGTTTTAAAGGGGACCCAACTGTTTATTGAATTGTGCATTTATGATTGATTCTAAAGTTTAAATAAATTGTGTATTAAGTTTTGTGCTGAAATTGACTGTTGTAGCCTACCATTCTCGTGTGGCGTGGACTCGGATATCACCCACGATATCGGGTTCGGGTCTTGCGGGGTTGGGATGCTACAGGACGGGCTGAGAAGAGCATGGATCGGGCTTGGGTTAACCAATGGGTGTGAGATCCATCTTTAATAGATCGACCGATCGGCCCGTGGATTATTATGATTGGGTTTGGGCCCAATTTGATCGACCCGACCATAAGCCCCCTACTCCTCGAGTCTGAGCATAGAGAAGGTTCGGAGGAGTATGTCAGGATTTGATAGTTTGTTTGTGAAATAGCTCATAAGGTGGACGATCGGTTGGGCATTGACGTTGTAGGTCGGTATGAAGCAGCTCGTACTTGATCCGATCGATCGGATATTGAGATGTAGTCCGTCTGCAGTCTTATAGCTCGTCAATAAGATAGCTCGGGGTAGGCCTGATTGGTCGAATATTGACGGGCAGTACGTGACTGCTCGCATTGGGATTGGTCGACTAATTGTCTCTAGTCGGTCGTCATTGGCGTACTTTGCACGATAGCCCACGCCTAAGTAGGTCGGGAGGTCATCATTAGCAAGCGCGTGGTGGTACTTGGAGCATTTATTGTTTGACGGCGTGTGCCCTTTGACGGGTTTTCAGAATCTGAAGCGTATCGCCCTTGCAACCGTTGTGCCGCTCCGATTTTTGAACAGCCCTAGTTTTCTCAGCTCGGATCATGTCGCGTGTCCAAGCATAGCTCGGATTTTCTCCACGCGTCGTAATTCGATTGGATGGCTCGTCCGAGTGTTCTCTTATAAATGCTCAGGATCGACGAACTGTTTGGTTTTCTTCACGCTTGTTTCCTTCTTGTCTACGCTTCTGTTTTCATTCGTTCGCTCTTGTTCCCAGTTCCTAGAAATTTCCTTCAACCGCTGTTCGATTTCCCTTTCTCCATTCACCAGATAGGTACGTCCTTCCTTCTCTAAAGTTTTCTTTTCAAGAGTTCTTTTCTCGATAAACATGTCGACCGCCAGTGTTAGGAGTATGGTAGAAGGTGTTGAGGAGATTTCGACGAGAGAAAGGAAAGATGGGTTGGTTGTGGAGGCATCGCCAAAGAATGAATCGACGATGACCGTGGGGGAGTTGAATCGGTCGATTCTTAAGAACAAAATTCCTTTATCGTGGGGGCCCAGGTTGGCTTTTGGGAATGAGCGAATCCATAGCAACTTCAGTGGATATTTCGCCGTTTCAGATAGTTTTTTCTCCGTTGGTGGTATGAGGCTTCCATATGCCCCGATCATTGTGAAGTGTCTTGATCTATCGGTGATGCCGAGCCAGATTCCCCCGAATAGCTGGAGGTTTCTTAATGGATTGGCGCTGCTGTGTCATCAATTCAGTTGTTTGCCCACGATTGACATCTTGCGTCATTCCTTGAGGATGAGCCATAGTCCGAGCTCTGGGGTTGGGATCCCCTTTCTACAGTATAGAGACGCCCGATATCGACCGGCCAAGACACCTTCGAAAATCTCTTCCTGGCGAACTAAATATTTCTTTGTGAAACCTCCAGGATTCTCCTCAGAGTGTCGACCATGGAGGTATCCTTTGGTCGAGCAGTGGAACGATTTGTCGAGCGTATCCCTCAGTAGAGAGGAGTGGGAGGTAGTCTGGCATATTAAAGCGCTCGGTCAGTACGACTTCGCTCGGCTCGTCCAAGGCTATTTCAGGGGGGCCTCGGCCGATTCTTTTCTTCTCGACCCCCCACCACGAATTAGCGGGCTAGGAGAGGAAGTCGCCTCGTCTGGTTGAACCTGCGCAGTTCAGCTACTTACTGCATGTTTTGATTATTGCTATCTCCCTCTGATTTATGTTTGTTACTGTGCAACTATGGCGAGGATAAGCAGTTTCGACGGTGCCTCCCCCCTTAAATCCAATAAACAAACCAAAGGGAAGAAGCCGAAAGAGGCAAGGACCAGCGGAGGCGCCCCTGCAACAACGGAGCCCGACCGCTCTATCATGGTGTTGGCCCCTACGACTGGTGAAAGTCGTCCTGAGGTATCGACATCTTTGCCGATCGTGCGGTCGAGCGTGGGCCGCTCGGATTCAGAAGAGGAAGAGGAGGAAGTGGACGCGGGGCCTCCCCTTAAGAGGAAGAGACTTGTTCGGCTCGACGATCTTCCATCCATCTCACCTAGCCAAGGCGGGAAAGAGAAAGAAAAGAGGAGCAAAGGGAAAGGGCGAGCTGCTGTTACCGAGCAATGGGAGTCCGCCATTAAGCTGCCTAAAACTACTTCGATCGGGGACCTCACGATGTCCCGTCATATTGCAGAGAGGATTACTCCTCCCGTGGATGAGCGGATCATGGACAATACGAGTAATAAGGAGCTGGGGCCCCAACTCATTCGCATCGGCATACGGAGCGCGGCGATGTCCTTCGCAGTGGTGCAGCGTTTTGAGGCTTTGGACCAGGAGGTCCAGGACCTCCATGAGCGGGTGAAGGCCCTGAAAGACGAGCTTGAGGAGGTTAAGGAGGGGAGAGACCTCCTCCGGGGGCAAAACTCTTCCTTGGAGGAGGAGAGGAAAGCCTGGGAGGAAACAACGAACGCTTTGAGGGCTCAATTGTCCACGGGGGAGGAGGAGAGGAGCCAGCTGAGGAAGATGGCGGAGAAGGAGCAGGAACAAAGTAAAAAATTCCGCCATGATTGTCAAGCCGCGGTGGAGGGCCATCACAAGACCCAGGATATAATGAGGGAGTTGTGCGGCTCCATCAAAAGACAGAGGGTCGAGGCGATCAGACGTTAGTAGAGGCGGTTCCTCCGTGGGGAATGCCTTGAGTATGCTTGCGACCTAGGCCTTTCGCTTCTGAGGAGCTGCTATGAGGCTCATGTTCCTGAGGGGTCGACGTGCCCTTCATTTGAAGAATATGCCGAGGCGAAACTCCCCTCTGGTCTCAGGCTCTCTTTGCAAGGAATGATGGAGATGGTCGAGGGGGAGCCAGTGCCGGTTCCGGATGAGGAGGTGGACTTGAGCTCTGAGGAGGGCGAGGACACTCCTCCAGTGCTTTTCCCCAGGGTGCATGCCGGTCTCTGCTCTCCCGACTCAGATGCGGGCCCTTCCTCTCCTGTCGATCCGGTTACTCTTGTTGCTGGTCCTTCTTCTCCTCCAGAGGAATGAAAAATGATTGTTTTGTTTTGTGTAAGGCTCATCTGGTCGGGCTTGTGGCCAGGACCTTCGCTTATAATGGACAAAAGTGTGTTTTTCGCTACCTCTTTTGCATTTAGGGTGAGATTGTCTCCTCAATTAGCAGATTGTGAACGAGTGTATTCGTTTTGTGTCGAATGGGCGAGTTAGGTCGAGTGATTATGAGGTCGTATGGTCCTAGGTTTTATCTTAGGATCCTGGATGAGTGTGTTCGATCTGCGCTGAGCGAGGGGCCTCAAGGCTCTTGCCTTGGCGACCCGACCGACCATGGTCGATCCGTGTCGAGATCGAGCGAGGGGTCCCAAGGATCTTTTCTTGGCGACCCGACCGACCGTAGTCGATCTATGGAGATGGCGAGCGAGGGTCCCAAGAATCTTGTCTTGGCGACCTGACCGACCATAGTCGATCTATGGAGATGCCGAGCGATGGCGAGCGAGGGTCCCAAGGATCTTGTCTTGGCAACCCGACCGATCGTAGTCGATCTATGGAGATGGCGAGCGAGGGTTCCAAGGATCTTGTCTTGGTGACCCGACCGACTGTAGTCGATCTATGGAGATGGCGAGCGAGAGTCCCAAGGATCTTGTCTTGGCGACCCGACCGACCGTAGTCGATCTATGGAGATGCCGAGCGATGGCTGGTTGGATTTTTACTCTTTGCCATATATGACGGAGCTTTTCATTGCCAAGAAATCTGAAAATTCCTTTATTGATGATAATGAGGGCGTGGGCCGTTAAAAAACCTATCTGGCAGGGACAGGAAAAAAGTACCCACAAGTTCGGTATAAGAACGATATTGAATAAACATTAATCAAAATAAAACTTATCTACTAGTAGAACGTTTTTAAGTTTCGAGAGTTCCATGGCCTTGGTAGAATTTTCCCATTTGCATCGCGCAGAATGTAAGAGCCATGTCCAACTTGCTTGACGACCTGATAGGGTCCTTCCCATGCTTGTCCGAGCTTTTCAGGATGTTTCCCAACTGCCTTGGCTTTTCGTAGGACATATCCCCCGACCTTTACGTCGCTCGGCTTTACTCTTCTATTGTAGAACCTTGTTGCCTTCTGCCTGACGGCTTCCGAACGAGCGGCAGTCCTATCCCTGTCTTCACTGAGAAGTACCAGCTCGGCTCGACGGGCTTCGTTGTTCCACTCTTCTTCATAGCTCGACACCCTCTGATTATGCAATACCACTTCTACGAGAACTAAAGCTTCCGCCCCAAAGGTCATCCTAAACGGTGTTTCCCCTGTGGCTCCGTTTGGTGTGGTTCTGTATGCCCATAATACTTCGTCAATCTCTTTCACCCACGTTTTTCATCCGTCAAGGCGCTTCTTAAGAGCACTCATTATCTTTTTGTTTGTATTTTCCGCAAGACCGTTGCTTTGGGGTGAGCTCTGATCAATCAGTAACCTTATTTTTAGTCGGTCGCAGAAATTTCTGAACTTTTCGTTATCGAACTGTCGACCGTTGTTTGCTACCAGCACCATAGGCATTCCGAAGCGAGTCAGTATATTTTTCTTCATGAAATTCTCCACCCTCTGCTCGGTAATTGTGGCGACCGCTTCCGCTCCTACCCATTTGGTGAAGTATTCTACTGCCACTATCAGGAACTTCTTCTGTCCGGGACCGAGGGGGAAAGGCCCCAGTATGTCCATTCCCTATTGAGCAAAAGGGATAGGATGACTCACAATTTTCATCCTCTCAGTTGGCTGGCGAGAGAGGCTACTGTTTCTTTGGCAGGCCTCGCATCGGTCGACTTTCTCCTGGCAGTCTCTCCTCATTGTCGGCCAGTAATACCCCTGTCTGATCAGCCTGTAGGCTAACATTCTGCCTCCTACATGATTGCCACACATTCCTTCGTGTACTTCGGCCATTGCTTATTCTGCTTCTTCTTCGTTTAAGCATCGTAGTAGCGGCCAGTCATAAGATCGCTTGTACAAAGCGTCATTTATGATCGCGTACTCAGCTGCCTTTATTCTCAATTTATTGGCCTCTGAGGTCCCCTGTGGTTGCGTTCCCTCCAGCAGATATCGTCTAATTGGTTCCATCCAACTCAATCGGCCGTTGTTTACATCAAGGACTTCCTTGGCTTTCTGAATACTGGGACAATCCAGTTGTTCGACTAGAACGTTATTTTTGACGTCTCGATCGGAGGCCATTTTGGAGAGCGCGTCCGCTTTGGCATTCTGAGCCCATTCTATCCTGCTGATCAAGTATTGCTCGAAATTATTTAACTCCCGCTTCACTAACTCCAGATATTCGATCATGCTGCTCCCCTTAGCCTCATACTATCATACTGCCCAGTGACTTGGCCGACCACCACTTGGCTATCGCTGTATATCTTCAGATGCTTTATCTCCATTTCCTTAGCCAGTTGGAGACCAGCTATCAGAGCCTCATATTCGGCCTCATTATTAGAGGCTTTGAATTCTAGCCGAAGGGCATACTCCACCTTTTCTTCCATATGTGGGTTGATCAGTACCACTCCTGCCCCGCATCCTTCAGAGTTGGACGATCCGTCAACAAAAAACTCGAGCGAGGCCGCTCACCTCTGCGAGTAGGTGGCTGGCTCATCTCTGCGATGAAGTCCGCCATTACCTGTGCCTTAATCGTTGTCCGGGGCTTGTATTGTATATCGAACTCTCCTATCTCTACCGCCCATTTTATTAACCTTCCGGAGGTCTCAGGTTTTTGAAGGCATTGTCTGAGAGGCTGGTCGGTCCACACCTCAATGGTGTGGCTTTGAAAATCTGGTCTCGATTCAGCATGCATGATTATCGAAAAAGAGCCAACTTTTCTATGGGCGCGTACCGTGTTTCTGGTCCACTCAATACATTGTTGACGTAGTAGATCGAAAATTGCTCCTTTCCATCCGATCGGACCAGAACTGTGCTGACTGCCCCCTCTGTGACCGCCAGATAGATAATCAGTGTTTCTCCCTCAACGGGGCTTTGCAAAAACAGTGGGCTTGTTGAATCTTGTTTTAAGTCTTTGAAAGCTCTCTCGCTCCTCCGCCATTGGCTGGGTTACATCTGCTTTCCTTAGAATTTTGAAAAATGGAAGGCACTTGTCCCCCAATCTGGAGACGAATCTTGTTGGGCCCGGGCCCCGCATGTCCGAATCCCCGAGAACGGCCCCTCGGGTTGCGCCGGCGACGGCGCTCCATATACCGTCGAACCCGTTCCCAACATCCATACAAATACATAGTCGATTCGTATAACCATATACATATACTCATACATATACATATTCTACACGTGCATTCTAAACATGCATTAATCATTCCACATGCATAAGCCAACTGTCATTTGCATTCAAAGAAATTTAACAATATGCTCGAAATGCAGCGTAATACAAAAGAAAATGAAGTCTCAAAATACAAAGTATGTTTCATGATGACATACTTGGAGGGCTAACCAAAGGACTAACTTATACAAATTCCTAGCTAGCTCGAAGTTTCTGATGCCCTGCAAGGTCGACACTCGTCTCGATCTGCACCTGAGGAGGGGAGAGTAATGGGGTGAGCTGCGAAGCTCAGTGGCATATACGTTTATAGCCATTGGCAACGAGCCACACAATCAAGCAATATACATATATATAGTCATAGATCATTAGCAAATCACGATTCATCAATTCAATTCATATTCATATAACATAAGTCATGCATTCACTATTCCTCGATATATCAATCATTATGCAACATAGCATCAAATTCATCATGTGTTATGCTCAACAAATCCATCGTGTATGCCTGATCAATTGGCTCGAGAGTTAAAGAGTCCATCCGGATAACTGAAGGTAAATCCAGAAATCCATCCGAGTCCGATTTCTCGAGGAGCTCGTTGCCCAAGCGGGCAGCCGGAGAAGGCTTTCAATATGTCAACGTGCACGTGACTCCATCCGTAACTCTCTTACCCAAACAAAGCACATAATCCATTCGAATCATGCTCAAAGCATATCATAATCTCCATTCTTTCCATTGCCATAAAGGCCCATCAATCCATGCATACTCATAATCAATAGCATATTCAAAATCTCTCATATGATTCAATACAAATAATGTCATATAATGCAAGCAAGCACACATCATGTAATTGCCCATACACACAATAACCATAAACATATTACCCACCTAGTATCGCTTGAGTATCAAACTCACTGTCGTCCTTCCTCTTGCAATTGGGTCAAATTAGCTTGGTTTCCTATAACAAACCAAGTTTCCATACAATTAATATCTATAGAAAATAATCAAAGCTTGAAAGACCAAAATAAAGCATAAAAGTCTCCATCCGATTTCCTCCTAAAATTCTGAACCCTTCGAAACAATTTCCGACTTCCCTTCTTTATACAACTTGTAGTCCTTAATCTCTAGTTCGCAATCAATCTAAAATTACCTCAATCGGACATCTACACCGAAAGATATCTTCGAAAATACAAAAATCTCACTTTCAGAAAACAGGGGGCTCGCCGCGACGTCAGGACGTTCGTCGCGACGAACGACCTATCGCCGCGGCGAAGGCTCGCTCGCCGTATGCTCCTCGCGGCGAACAAACATTGCACGTCGCGACGTCTCCTGCAGCCACACGTCACGACGAATAATCGTAAATTAATTTACACGTCGCGACGTGACACCCTTCCCCACGCGCCAAGCGCCATTCATCGCCGCGTCGCGGCGTGCGGGGTCCGCTTCGACTCAAAAACCAGTTTTCTGCGAGAACCCAACATCGATTCTTTTCCTTAACCAAATCTAACACATCCAAACAGTAGATCAAGTCTTATAAGGTATTTCTAACCTATTCTAGACTTCAAATCAACCACAAACGCATCAACCCAAGGAATCTCACCGTTTTCACCCTAAAACCCTAAATCATCGATTCTACTCAATCCAAGCTATTTAACTGTTTAATCCTTCTAGAAGCAAGAAGAAATGAAGCTAAACTTACCAAACGTTGCTTGAATCGTGGAAATCACCAAAGGTCGCACAACCTCTCTTCTCTTCTCTTCTCCTCACCGTCAGTATTTCGCTTCTTTCTCTTCTCTTCTATTTCTTTTCTTTCTTTTCTTTTCCTTCTAATGTCTTAAACCTCAAGCCCAATCCATAACAAATCAAGCCCTAAGACCCTTACACCATTTAACCCTTTAAGTCCTTATTTAAACCCTATTTCATCATATCTTAAACTCAAGTATCCAATAATACTCCCAAAATACATTAAACTAAGCCTTAAACACATAATTATCACAATCCATGTTTAATCATATCATAAAAAAAATTCAGGGCCTAACATTTCTCCCCCTCTTAAAGAAATTTCGTCCTCAAAATTTACCTGAATCATCGAAGAGATACGGATACTTCTCCCGCATAGCCTCCAATGGCTCCCATGTAGCCTCCTCTACTGAATGATTCCTCCATAGGACTTTGACTAACTGAACCGTCTTATTCCTAAGAACCTTGTCCTTGGTATCCAAAATATGCACTAGAAGCTCCTCATAACTCAGATCATCCCTCAGCTGAACTTCACTAGCCTGAAGAATGTGAGAAGGATCCGATCTATACCTCCTCAACATGGACACATGGAAAACATCGTGCATCTGCGACAACTCCGGAGGTAACGCCAATCTGTAGGCAAGTGGTCCAATCTTCTCAAGGATCTCATAAGGACCCACATACCTCGGACTCAACTTTCTTATCTTGCCGAATCTCATCACTCCTTTCCAAGGAGATGTCTTAAGGAATACTTTCTCACCGACCTCATATTCCATCTCCTTTCGGTGAGCATCAACATAACTCTTCATCCGGTCCTGTGCCGCCTTAAGCCGCTGCTTAACTAGATTGATTTTCTCAACCGTTATCTGAATCAATTATGGTCCTTCCAATTGCCTCTCTCCCTCTTCATCCCAACAGATCGGAGTCCTGCACCTCCTACCATACAACACCTCATACGGAGCCATCTGAATGCTCGAATGGTACGAATTGTTGTAAGCAAATTCGACCAACGGCAAATGCTCATCCCAAGCTTCACGAAAATCCATCACACACTCCCGAAGCATCCCCTCAAGAGTCCGAATGGTCCTCTCAGATTGACCATCCATCTGAGGGTGAAAAGCCGTACTGAAATTCAACTTTGTCCCCAAAGCTTCCTGCAAACTACCCCAAAACCTCGAAGTGAACCGAGGATCTCGATCCGACACAATAGAATCCGGAATCCCATACAGCCTCACTATCTCATCAATATATTTCTTTGCTAGCACATGCAAAGAATCAGTCTGTCGAATCGCCAAAAAGTGGGCTGACTTAGTCAACCGATCAACAATCACCCAAATGGCATTATGCCTCCTGCTGGTCCTAGGCAATCCCATCAAAAAGTCCATAGTCACTCGCTGCCACTTCCACTCCGGAATAGGCAACGGTCTCAACTTGCCCGAAGGTGCCTGGTGTTCAGCCTTGACTTGCTGACACACTAGACACTTACTGACGAACTCTGCGATATCCCTCTTCATACCTTTCCACCAAAAGTGCTCTCTCAAATCCCGATACATCCTGGTGCTACCTGGATGCATGGCATAAGGCGCATTGTGTGCCTCATCCATAATCTCATCCTTGATCTCCTGCACATCCGGAATACACAACCTATTGCCCACTATCATCAGTCCGTCATTCCTCACCTCTATCTCAGAAATCTTACCATTCTGAATCTCATCCTGAAGCTTGCTCAAGTCCGCATCCTGAGCCTGCAAATCCCTAACCTTTTCCTTGACGCCGGCCTCACTCGAAAATTAGCCAGAAGACAATCCAGCTCTTCCCGCATCAAGCTTATCCTAAGCAGCCATCTCTTCAATAAAGGAAGATACACCGTCGAACACGCGAAATCGAAGACTTTACGCTCAAGGCATCCGCCACAACATTGACCTTGCCCGGATGATACTCAATCAAGAAATCATAATCTTTGAGTAACTCCAACCACCTTCGCCTCAAATTCAATTCCTTCGACTCGTGAAATACTTCGGACTCTTGTGATCGGTAAAGATCCGAAGTCGAACTCCATACAAATAATGCCTCCAAATCTTGAGCAAAAAATCACCGCTAACTCCAAATCGTCGTCGGATAATTCAGCTCATACGGCTTCAATCGCCTCAAAGCATATGCAATTACCGATCTTCACGCATCAAAACACATCAAGAGACCCTTCCTCGAAGCATCACTATATACCGAATAACCCTCATCACCCGATGGCAAAATCAAAATCGGGGCACTCGTCAATCTGCGCTTGAGCTCCTCGAAGCTCCTTTGACAATCCTCACTCCAATCAAACTTCTGGTTCTTCCTCAGCAACTTCGTTATCGGAGCGGCTATCATGGAGAATCCCTCCACGAATCTCCTGTAATAGCCTGCTAAACATAAAAAGCTCCTCACTTCTGCTACATTCTTTGGCGCTTCCCAACTCAGAACTGCTTCTATCTTCTTTGGATCCACATGAACTCCTTCTTATGAGATCACGTGTCCAAGAAATGACACCTCCCTCAGCCAAAATTCGCATTTCTCGAATTTGGCATACAGCTCATTGCTCCTCAAAGTCTCCAAAGAAATCCTCAAATGCTCCTCATGCTCCCGATCACTCTTGGAATACACTAATATATCATCAATGAAGACAATGATAAATTGGTCCAAGAATGACTTAAATACCGATTCATCAAATCCATAAGCGCTGCGGGAGCATTAAATCGATCGAAGGGCATCACCAAAACTCAAAGTGCCCATACCGAGTCCCGAAGCGGACTTGACACGTCCGATTCCTTAATCCTCGGTGATGATATCCCGATCTCAAATCTATCTTGAAGACTCTCACTCCTTGCAATTGATCAAGCAGGTCATCAATGCGAGGAAGCGGATACTGTTCTTCACGGTGACTGATTCAACTTCACAGAGTCCACACATCCTCAATGATCCATCTTTCTTCTTCACAAATAGGACCGGAGCTCCCCAAGGTGAAGAACTCGGTCGAATATAACCTTTCTCCAATAACTCTTCCAACTGCTCCTTAAGCTCTTTCAATTCCGCAGGAGCCATCCTGTAAGGCGGAATCGAAATCGGCCTCGTACCTGACAAAAGCTCGATCGGAAACTCAATCTCCCAAGCTGGCGGTAGTCCTGGCAATTCCTCGGGAAAGACATTCGAGAAATCCCTGACTACTGGGATATCCTCCAGCTTCCCTCTATCCGCTCTGGAGTCTATCACATAAGCCAAAAACGCCTCACAACCCTTACTCATCATCCTCTCTGCTGTCAATGCTGAGACAATCCTGGGCGGACTCGCTTTCCTGTCCCTAGTAAACACTACTCTTCTGCCATCACTCAAATCAAATTTCACTGTCTTCTGCTTACAATCCAATCGGGCATCGTACTTTTCCAAAGTATCCATACCCAATATCACATCCAAACCTCGCATCTTTAGTGGCATCAAATCTACCACTAGAAGTCCTCCACCAATGCAAAGCTCGCATCCTCTAAACACTTGACTAATCACAATGTGTTGACCAATCGAGATACTCACCATCGTGGAGTATCCAACCGACTCACAATCATATCACATACGGGTCTACTCGAAGAAACAAACGAATGAGTAGAACCCGGATCAATCAACACAATCACAGCATCAGCAAATAAGTGAGCCATACCAGTGACAACATCTGGAGCGGCCTCTGCATCCTCCCGTGTCATAGCAAACACCCTAGCTGGTGTTAGAGTAGTGCCCTAAAGGCAATCCCCTTTAGCGCATTTTGTTCATAGTCATGTACAGACTTTATGAATAAATAAAGCAAGGCATATTTCATTTATTTGATGTTCATTTTATTATGAATTGATAGTGATCTTTAATCAAATTAATGAAGTCCCTGATACATGACATAGCATGAAGGAAATTATGATGCGATCATACTATTGAGATTCCTATCATGTACAATTATGTCAATATCTAAATTATCCTAGTCATAGGATTAATGAGGCTGGACATCGTTAATCCGGATAGACTAGCACATGTCAAACTCCTTGATTGGATCAAGCGGTGGATCTCGAAAACCGTAAATATTGAGATATTTAGATTTGACATGTGGATGCTTACTAGTGGTAGTAAGTACATTGGATGACCTCTATGAGATCATCACATGGATGTCCTATACAAATGTCGGTGATAATCTCATCATAGCAATGGTGCAAGTATCCTTAGACTTGAGGTACTCGAGGATATCTTGAGTCTTGATTACGTACTTTGACTCCATTCCTTGTTGCCTTTCGAGGTCGCTCATAGGGTGGTGATTGGAGTGCAACTTGAGGTATTCAAGGTAATTGAGTAGCCAATAGAGGATTCACCACTACATTATAGCAGAAGAGATACCCATGGACTCTTATCGGGATCATTACTTTGAAGTCTCTGGCGCCGAGACATACATATGTCATGAAGATGGTCTTCGTGGACATATAAAGTAATGAGTCTGGGGCGAGAACGATTACACTTGGACTAGATTTGATCGATCGGTCTAGTAAAGTTGACACATTGCCCATACTCAAACCAAGTGGGGTATAGCATGGTGAAAGGACGAATTGCACGGTAATTGTCTATGGAAGGGTTCGTGATATGGTTTCATTAGTCAAACCAATTACTTTCCGGTCAATTGGGGTCGTGATGTGTTTCTAGATACCGCTCATGACTTGCTTCGATTAAGTGTTAATCTAAGTGGCCAACATAACAAGGAACCTAATGGGTCACACGCATAAGAGTGACTCGGAGAATCAGAAAATAGTTTGAGACGAGATCCGATATCTGGAGAGCAATAGGATTAAATGGATCCCGATGAGATTGGGATATGTCCCGATGAGATCGCGACATCGACATTCTTTGGCTGCTTTAGGTGATTTTTTTATGCGCGGGGCTGACAGTAGGTAGGACCGACCCAGCTTGATTGGACCACTTCAGCAATTATATATATTAATTAATTAAGTAAATAATTAATTAATTATATATATTATGTTGAATTTCGTGGAAGCCATTAAATGGAGAAGAGATGTAAGTTTGAAAAGTCAAACTTCATCATTATTTAGCATTTTAAGGCATTTTATGCCTCCTACGTGGATGAGCCATCCACCAAGCCTTTATATGTGTTTAAGTGTTAAATATACATATAAGAAGCTATGGAAAGGAGCTTGCACGGTGATGAAGAGAGAAGAGTCGAAAGTTTAAAGGTTAAGCTTGGAAAATTTGATTTTCACCTTCTTCCTCTCATCCTCTCAAGATTGCTTCTACTTCTCCAAGGCTCCACCAAGTTCATCTCATTTGCTCTTCAAGGCTAAGGTAAGAGCTAGCACTCTTTTCTTTAGTCTAGCTATTCCCGGGTCAAAAGAGTTTGTCCCGGTTAGATTTTCCGACCTCTGCGTGGATACCGTTAGAGACGGTCTCCTTTGGTTGTTATGGTTTGATTGTTTGTACTTACACATGGATCCTGGCTTTTGGGAATGTCCCGGGACTCAAAAAACTTAAATTCCACACTGTGGGCATGTGATGCCTACCCCGGGATTTTCCTACAGTGGTATCAGAGCCACTTGTGTTGTATAAACAGTCGAAATGATAACTAGGTAGAAGTTCCTTAGTGAATTGAGCTGCTGATGCATGTTATTTGTGTGAATTTCGAATCAGTATAGAGATGCATGTTTTCGAAATTTCGTGCTCAGAATTGTTCATAACATGTTATAGAATATGTTTGTGAAAAATGAGAATTTATCAATTTGATTTGATATGGTTTTGCTATTTAATTCCCTCAAGTTTCGGATGCTGTCTTGTTGAACGTTTCTGAAACAGGTATGCTTGTAAATTCGAGAATAAATTCTAGAAATTTTTTTTTTTGGATTGGTTTTCACCGACATGTCCCTAAGATGTTTGTGAATGTCTCTGTGGATGGAAAAATGTTTTCAAGGTGATTTACCATTTATTTCCGAATTACTTGTGTGCTGATGGGAATGTTTGTGTTGGAGAACACAGATTCTGGTTCGGCTAGATTGCTGAGGTTCAATGAGTTTTTGTGGGAAATAAATCCTGGAAAAATTCATGGAGCATGTTGGGAACATGTTTTAACCTCTGTAATTTTCTCAGTATTTATTGAAAGTGTTTCAATGGTCATTTTGAGCAAAATGTTGAGCTTAGCAGTTTTGTGAAACTTGCTGGGGCTGTTTTGTTTGGAATGATTGATTGTGTTATTTTCTGTTCCAATGCCATGAATCATTTTTATAGTGATTAAAAATGTGTTATATTGATGTGTAATGCATCCCAAAATGAGATTCTTGAAATTTGGTTTCTAATAATTTTTGGATATCGAATAGGTCACTTTAGCATCTCGTTAGCTTATTCCGTTATCTTGGTTATTTTGGCCGTCACAATTTTTGTGACAAGTGCCGGAGTAATCTTGATAACGTGTAGCCTACCTAGAGATACTTAGCATGATTATTTGGTGTCCTTGAATTATGTAGAAATCTAGTGATTAATGGTGGATTAATCGGCTTCAAGGTTTTCATATATAGTTAGACTATATGGCATGCATGAGTTGATGAAAATGTTTCATTAGCACATTAATATAAAGGTTTATATACTTGTTATATTGGTGTTGTGAATTGGAAATGACTGGATTGAGAATTAGCGATTAGATAGCAATTCCAAATGCATAAATGAACAAGTCGACTTATATGTTCATAAGTCGACTTGTTTGTCTGCATAGACTAATAAATCGACTTGCACAATGGTACAAGTCGACTTGTTCATGCATGATTGCACAAGTCGACTTACACATGCATAAGTCGACTTATACGAGAACCATAAGTCGACTTATACATATACAAGTCGACTTATATCATGCTCGTGGGATGATGGGTGATTTTCGGTATAAATTCAATGTGATTGATGCGATGCCTAAATCGGACCATATAGTCATGGTGACTATGATCCTTGGATGAGATTAATTAGATGAGACCTAAAATTCCTCACTTAAAATATGAAAACTAACGCCTTCCATTAATATGGTAAGAACCGAGTTCTTATAGGGTTGGGTTGTTGAGCTAACCTCAAGCTCACTCTATCTGAATATGTTCAAACCATGAAAATATGATTTTGGATTAATGGGTCGGTTTTCCTAGAAGCGTTGATTTGTTGAGCTAACCTCAAGGTCAACGTGGACAGAGGCGAAGATGGGTAGTGTACATCAGATGTACACGCATCAAGTGTTGATAACCCAATATGTGCATACATCAACTGTTGATAGCACTGATCGATAGTTGTGTCTAAGATGTAATTGGTATATCCGATACCTCCGAGACATAAGATGGCTTGTTGAGCTAACCTCGAGGTCATTCTTAATGTCGGTCATCGATGATGCAATTGGTATGATCGATACCTACCGATTGACCTAAGGTGACTTGTTGAGCTAACCTCAAGGTCATTCTTAGTAATGTCGGATATCGACCCACTAGGTCAATGTGCCATTTTGTTTCATGGATTCATGATGAGGGTTATGGATTCTGTTGAAACTAGTGGGAGCCATATGTATGTCATTTAAGTCCTTATGATCATACATTTAATTCTATTCTAACTTTCTCTCTCTCTCTACGTTTAGGTTGGTTGAAGATGTCGACTAGTGTGAATCTTCGCGCTCTAATGGACTCAAACAAATTAACCGGACCAAATTTTCTTGATTGGCTGCGGAATCTGAGAATTGTTCTCAGATCTGAGGATCTAGGATACATCCTTGATTTTCCGCTTACGGATCCACTTCTTGAAGGAGCTTCGATGATGATCGGAAGGCATATCGTAGCATCTAAAAGGCGGTGACATAGCCACCGCATTATGCTTGCATCGATGTCACTGAGCTGCGAAGCGAGACGAGTCTATGGATACTCACACGATAGTGTTTCATCTTAGAGATTTGTTTGATGAGCAAGCACGGTCCGAACGGTTCGAGACCTCAAGGTTGCTCTTTACAACGAAGATGACTCTGGTTCATCTGCGATGCAATATGCATTGAAGATGAATGGCTATATTGAGAGGTTGGCCGTCTTAGGTTTTGTGATGGATTACGAGTTAAGTATAGACTTAATTCTTGTTGGTTTGTCGAGATAGTTATTAACGGTTTGTGTTGAACTATCGAATGAACCAAATATCCACCACAATTCGAGTGATCAATCTGCTCAAGGCAATGAGAACAATTTCGTCAAGCAAGATAGCAAGGCGTTCTATTGGTGGATTCTTCTTCCTCTGGTTCCAAGAAAAGGAAACAGAAGAAGAAAAAGGCTCGGCGTCAAAGGAAGTGCAGCGAAAGGCAAGAAGAAGACCAAAGAGATCGCACCAAAAGGTACACGCTTCCATTCGCGGTAAGGCGGTCATTGGGCGTAATCGCAAAGTTTATCTGGAAAAGCGAAGCGTAAGAAGGCATTAGCTGCCTCGACTTCTTCGGTATGTTTGTCATTGAGGTTATCTTGCTTCGATCATAACATATGGGTATTAGATACGGTTGTGGCTCACACATATGCAATGATATCACGGGCCTCGGGGACGATGGCGACTCATAAAGGAGAAATGGACCTACGTGTTGGCAATGGAGCAAGAGTTGCTTGCATTAGCCGTAGGGACTTATGTTTTGACACTCCCGATGGGCTTGTACTTAACTTGGATGATTGTTATTTTGTACCGTGTTAACAAAAAACATCTTATGCATTTCTTGTTTAAATAGAGCTAGTTTCCATTTGTCTTTTGGTAACAATGGTTGTTCTATTAGTTCAAATGGAATGCTTTATGGTACTGGTACATTATGCAATGGAATTTACATATTAGATATGTCACATCCGGTTATGAATGTCAATGACGCTAAAAGACATAAAAGAGATAATTTAAAATCAACTTACTTATGGCATTGTCGCCTTGGCCATATAAATGAGAGACGCATCTCTAACCTCCACGAGAGTGGAAGTTTAGGGTCATTCGATTATGAATCATATGACACATGTGAATCTTGTTTATTAGGCAAGATGACTAAGTTACCTTTAAGGAAAGGGTGAGCAATGATGGATTATTAGACCTAATACATTCGGATGTATGTGGTCCGATGTCCATCCATGCCGAAGTGGTTGCATTTACTTCATTACCTTTATCGATGATTATTCTCGATATGGGTACCAGTATCGATGAGATACAAATCAAGCGTTTGAAAAGTTCAAACAATTGAGAATGAAGTAGAAAAACAACTTGGTAAAAGTATCAAAACATTACGATCCGATCGTGGTGGTGAATACTTAGACCAAGAGTTTTGGATTATCTCGAGATAATGGGATATTATCTCGATGGACCCTCCTTACACACCACATAATGGTGTGGCAGAAAGAAGAAATCGAACCTTGTTGGACATGGTACGATCTATGATGGGCTTTGCGATTACCAAAATCCTTTTGGGGATATGCACTTGAGACATTTGTTTACTTGTTAAGCGAGTTCCATCAAAGCAGTTGATGTTACTCCATATGAGATGTGGACTAACAAGAAACCTTATCTTTCTTATTTGAAAGTATGGGGTTGTCACCTTATGTGAAGCGGACACGGTCGAGATAAACTTGGGCAAAATCGACAAGTGTTTGTTAAGTAGGATGTCTAAGGAAACAAGAGGATATCAATTCTACCTTTGAGGAACAAAAGGTGTTTGTTTGATGCATCTTGTCTTTAGAGAAAGAGTTTCTTTTAAAGAGGACGGTGGGAGCAAAGTTGAACTTGAAGAAGTTCAAGATGCTCGAGACAGACGCGATCAATCGCTGAACTCAAACTCAGAACTCATACGGATGAGGTAACAGTTTAACCTTCTACTACACACAAAATTGTGGGTCAAGTAGGATCGCTCTGTTCTCGAGAGATATGGATTTCGTGAGTGAACAGAATGACGTATTGCTCATAGAGGATGATGAGCCTACCACCTATGAAGAGGTTACGAAGAGTTGAGTCGAAAAATGGCTTCGTGCCATGAAATCGAAATGGATTCCATGTATGAAAACCAAGTATGGACTTTGGTTGATGCACTGAAGGATAAAACCTATAGGGTGCAAATGGGTTTTCAAGAAAAAGCGGCATGGATGGTAATGTGATTACCTATAAAGCAAGGCTTGTGGCTAAAGGCTTTCGTCAAAGACAAGGAGTTGACTATGGCGAGACCTTGATCGATAGCAATGCTTAAATCCATTAGGATACTCTAGCCATTGCCGCTCATTATGATTATGAGATATGGCAAATGGATGTGAAGACGACTTTCTGAATGGAAATCTGGTGAGGATGTGTACATGACACAACTTTGAGGGCTTCATTTCCGTTGATGGCGAAAAGGTATGCAAGCTTCAAATCCATTTATGGATTGAAGCAAGCATCCAGAGTTGGAATATCCGTTTGATGAGACAATCAAAGAGTTTGGTTTCTCACAAAATCCGGATGAACACCGTGTGTACAAGAAAGTTAATGGGCTACGATCGTATTCCTTGTGTTATATGTAGATGACATATTGTTGCTAGGAAGCGATGTCTCAATGCTACAATCTGTAAAAATTTGGTTGTCCAAACAATTTGCCATGAAAGACCTTGGAGAAGCAACTTATATCCTTGGGATAAAGATCTATAGAGATAGATCGAAGAGGTTGCTTGGTCTTTCACGATCAACGACATAGACAAGGTGCTAAAGAGGTTTAGCATGGAGCAATCCAAGAGAGGGTTTCTTCCCATTGTTCATGGGATAACACTCTCGAAGTCTATGTGTCCTCGGACACGAGGATGAGATGATGCGTATAAATATGATCCGTATCGTCTGCGGTAGGATCTATTATGTCTGCAATGCTATATCTGAGACCCGATGTATCATATGCTCTAAGTGTTCTGAGCGGATACCAATCGAATCTGGTGAGGTCCTTTGGGTGGTATCGAGAATATCCTAAAGTACTTACGAAGAACTAAGGATGTTTTCTTGATATATGGAGATGGAAATCTCAGTGGCGAGCATCTGATGCGATTTTCAATCGATAAGGATGACTCGAGTCCCAATCGAGTTATGTTTTCACACTAAATGGCGGGCGATCGGTTGGAAGAGTTCCAAGCAGAGACGATCACGATTCAACGATCGAGGCGAGTACATTGCGCATCGACGCAAAGAAAGGCGGTTTGGATCAAAGTTCATTTACGAACTTAGTGTGGTTCCTAGTGTGATGGACCCATCTGATTGTATTGTGACAACACTTTGGGGCTATTACAGCGAAAGGAGGCCAAGGTCTCATCGGCGATCCAAACACGTACTCCAATACCATTTGATTCGGAGATCATTGCTCGGGTGATGTCACGATAGAGAGAATTCTCACAGAGCGAGAACATTCTTGATCCGCTTGACAAAGCCGTTGCCACGGAAGAATTTTGATTCTCATGTACTCGCTATGGTATTAGATACCAAAGGCGATTGGCTTTAGGTCAGTGAGAGATTGTTAGAGTAGTGCCCTAAAGGCAATCCCTTTAGCGCATTTTGTTCATAGTCATGTATGACTTTATGAATAAATAAAGCAAGGCATATTTCATTTATTTGATGTTCATTTTATTATGAATTGATAGTGATCTTTAATCAAATTAATGAAGTCCACGATACATGACATAGCATGAAGGAAATTATGATGCGATCATACTATTGAGATTCCTATCATGTGCAATTATGTCGAGATCTAAATTATCCCTAGTCATAGGATTAATGAGGCTGGACATCGTTAATCCGGATAGACTAGCACATGTCAAACTCCTTGATTGGATCAGCGGTGGATCTCGAGCTGTAAATATTGAGATATTTAGATTTGACATGTGGATGCTTACTAGTGGTAGTAAGTACATTGGATGACTGCTATGAGATCATCACATGGATGTCTATACAAATGTCGGTGATAATCTCATCATAGCAATGGTGCAAGTATCCTTAGACTTGAGGTACTCGAGGATATCTTGAATCTTGATTACGTACTTTGACTCCATTCCTTGTTGCCTTTCGAGGTCGCTCATAGGGTGGTGATTGGAGTGCGACTTGAGGTATTCAAGGTAATTGAGTAGTCAATAGAGGATTCACCACTACATTACGGCGGAAGAGATACCCGTGGCCTCTTATCGGGATCATTACTTTGAAGTCTCTGGCGCCGAAAGATACATATGTCATGAAGATGGTCTTCATGAACATATAAAGTAATGAGTCCTAGGATGAGAACTGATTACACTTGGACTAGATTTGATCGATCGGTCTAGTAAGAGTTGACACATTGCCCATACTCAAACCAAGTGGGGTATAGCATGGTGAAAGGACGAATTGCACGGTAATTGTCTATGGAAGGGTTAGTGATATGGTTTCATTAGTCAAATCAATTACTTTCCGGTCAATTGGGGTCGTGATGTGTTGCTAGATACCGCTCATGACTTGCTCAGATTAAGTGTTAATCTAAGTGGCCAACATAACAAGGAACCTAATGGGTCACACGCATAAGAGTGACTCGGAGAATCGTAAAATAGTTTGGACGAGATTCGATATCTGGAGAGCAATAGGATTAAATGGATCCCGATGAGATTGGGATATGTCGATGAGATCGCGACATCGACATTCTTGAAAATCGTTTAGGTGATTTTCACCGGCGGAGACTGACGGTAGGTAGGACCGAATTCCCAGTTTGGTGGACCACTTCAAGATTATATATATTAATTAATTAAGTAAATAATTAATTAATTATATATATTATGTTGAATTTCGTGGAAGCCATTAAATGGAGAAGAGATGTAAGTTTGAAAAGTCAAACTTCATCATTATTTAACATTTTAAGGCATTTTATGCCTCCTACGTGGATGAGCCATCCACCAAGCCTTTATATGTGTTTTAAGTGTTAAATATACATATAAGAAGCTATGGAAAGGGAGCTTGCACGGTGATGAAGAGAGAAGAGTCGAAAGTTTAAAGGTTAAGCTTGGAAAATTTGATTTTCACCTTCTTCCTCTCATCCTCTCAAGATTGCTTCTACTTCTCCAAGGCTCCACCAAGTTCATCTCATTTGCTCTTCAAGGCTAAGGTAAGAGCTAGCACTCTTTAGTCTAGCTATTCCCGGGTCAAAAGAGTTTGTCCCGGTTAGATTTTCCGACCTCTGCGTGGATACCGTTAGAGACGGTCTCCTTTGGTCATTATGGTTTGATTGTTTGTACTTACACATGGATCCTGGCTTTCGGGAATGTCCCGGGACTCAAAAAACTTAAATTCCGCACTGTGGGCATGTGATGCCTACCCCGGGATTTTCCTACAGCTGGTGCCTGCCCTCTCGGTCTCCCCGGAAGATTTGCCCTCTTGGCAGCATCAGAACTGCCTACCTCTGTCACCGTCCTCTGTCCCAAGGTCTCTGTCCTCCTCGGAGCTGGCATCTGACCTCTCTCCTGTCGTGAGGCCGAGGACACTCTCCGCAATGTGTCCTTCTCTCCACATTGAAACAAGCTCCTGTCGGTTTGAAGCACTCTCCTCATGATCTTTCTGCGGTGCTCACACTTGGGATAAGCGATCTATCTCCTCTCCCTTCTACCGCCACCCACCGTTGAAGCTTGGTGAGAAGCAGTAGAAGTCCTCATCGGCCTCTGCTTGGCTAGCACCATCGCTCCTCTCTCTCTGAATGAGCTGGAAGCTCCTAGCACTCACATGCGGCATGGGAGCACTAGTGCTACCCCTCTCTGGGCTCTCTGCCTTTCCTTTTCTTGTTCACAGCGCTCTTGATATTTTCTATGTTCTCCACCCGAAGGGCTGCCTCAACTAATTGCTGGAAGTCACCGAAATTCTGCACTATAACCTTCTCTCTGATCGCCAAGTGCAGACCTGATTCAAACCTGCGACATCTGGCAGCCTCGCTCAGCATCAAATCGGAGGCATACCTCGCCAACTGCGTGAACCGACGCTCATACTCACTCACTGTCATATCCCTCTGCTTCTACTGAACATATACCTCTGACAGGTACTTCTTCCTAAAAGAAATCACAAAATCCTGCCATGCCAACCCTACTGGCCTCATCTGACTCCCTGGTACAGTCTCCCACCAGTGAAGTGCATCTCCCTGAAGCAAACTAGTAGCATAGACGACCCTCTCGTCATCCTCACAATCCATCTGATCCAGCACTCTCTCTGTCTTCCTCAACCAAGTCTCAGCTTCTTCAGGATCTGACGTCCTAAAGAAGTCAACTGCTCCATACTTCCTCAGCTTGTCGAATTGCTTTCCCCTCTTCACTGGGGCTGGAGTAGAAGGTCAGGCATCGCCCATGCTTTGAACAAGCGCTGAGTAAAGGCCTGAAACATCCTCGAATCAAACTGGGGCACTTGCCCTGACGGAATGGGCGACTCCTACGTCTGCGAAGGAAGGGGCTCACTACCAAGCCCTACCGAAGCCTTAGCATTCCCTGGGGCTACTGACTCATCAGTCCTCTCCTCTCTCGCAGGAGAGTCAGGTGCAACAGATCCTTGCATAGCTCCTCGTGTCCTTCTACGAGGTGGCATCGTACTCCTTCAAAGGGAAACACTAAGGATTAGCTATACGGTAATCTACATGTATGCATGATATGCATGTCACGTAATGAAATCAATTAATGCAACACGTCGTCATATATCACACAATCTTATATGCATTCTATGCCGAGGACACCTAAACCTAGGCGCTCTGATACCAAACATGTTGGGTCCGGGTCCCGCACGTCCGAATCCCCGAGGACGACTCCTCGGGTCGCGCCGGCGACGACGCTCCATATACCGTCGAACCCGTTCCCAACATCCATACAAATACATAGTCGATTCGTATAACCATATACATATACTCATACATATACATATTGTTGGACCCCGAACCTTGAGTGACAATTTGACTATGATCAAGTGGATGAGTTGATTGAAATTAAGTTGAAGATCATGAAATAAAGAGAAAGTATGAAAATATGAAAATTGTGAAATAGTTGACCTTTTGGCATTTGAAAGTTGACTTTTGTTTGAGGCAAAATTTGATAAAATGATCTACATGAAACTTGTAGATTATGTTGAGAGATTTTGTGGACATAAAGTTTGTAATTTTTCGATATCGGGAGTGAAAGTTATGATCGATCAAAGTTTATGTTTGATCGGGTTTGACTTTTATTATGGTTGAAACTTTGACTGAAAATTAACCTAGTTAGAGGTTAATTGAGCTTTGATGTTCTTCATGAAAATTGAAGGATTTGTTTTGATCTTTATTTCGATATAAAGTATGCAATTTTTCGATCTCAGAAAATTAAGTTATGATTTTTACAAGTTTGTATAGAGGATAGTATCTTTGACCGGAAAATGGACTCCCGTAGGAGTCGAATTGAGTTTTATGTTCTTCTTGGAAGATTTAGAGCTTTCTTTAAGCTTTCTATAGAGACTAAGTTTGTCAAAATCGGAGTTCGGGATTAAAAGTTATGAATTTTGAAAGTTTAGAGGAAAAAAAAAAAGGAAAGAAAATGATTTATCCGTCGCTAGAGGCGTAGCGTATCGCCATAGCGATGGCGGCGTCAACCGCCGTCGCTACTGGCGACGCATCGCCGTGCGATCGAAGCTTTCAGTTCGCATCACCAGGCGACAGCGTCGCCTGGTGATCAAATGTCTTCCTTGTCCAAACGACGCTGCTTTGCTCCCTGATTTCTTGACTTTCTTTCTCCAATCCGACATTTGTTTACCGTTTTGTTCATATCTTTTCCGTTCGACATCCGATTGAGTTGATTCTTTTTGCGTTGGATTCCTAAGACAATGAATTTCATTTTATAAGAAATTTGTGAACTTTTGAGATTAAATTAATGGTGATTAATTTAATCAAAGTGAGTCGGGAAATTTTCCGAGCATGATTCAGTGTTTTGTGAAATTCGGGATCTGTAGAGATCCGATTGAAGCGATCCTTGAGGAGAAATAAAGATAAGACAAAGGGCTACAAATCATATGAAGACATGAAATGTCAATTTTGACCTTAGGACTTTTAATTTTTGAATTTAAGTTCGGATTAGGGTGTAATTTTTGGATTGGGAACACCTGTGAGTAATTTGAGTATAACTTTTGATCTGGGAATCGAAATGAGACGATTCTTGTTTTGAATTAAACTAGAGACATAAGGCTACAATTGTTATGAAGACATCGAGTTTCAATTCTGGGATTAAGAATGTGAAATTTTGGACGGAAATAATCGTACATGAAAAATGTGTTAGAATATGGATATATCCGAACTGTTTTGCGCATAACTTTTGATGTAGTGCTCGGAATTGAGCGCGGTCGGTGGCGTTGGATTCGTATGATTGAGAGGAACATTTCTCGAGAAGGAAGTTTTGACAAAATCCTTCAGATTGATAGTGCGAATCAACCCGCAAATGAGCATGACATAAAGTAATAATGGAGGGGCAAAATGGTCATTTGACCATCATTTAATGAAACACTTGATAAGTTGTCGTTTTTGGCTATTCAAAGCCACGAAAGTGGCTGGAGAGTTCTGGAAAAATATAGAAGAGGAGAAGAAAATAAGAAGAGAGGGAAAAAGAAGAAGAATGAGGAGGTTCGTATGGAGAAAAGAAGAGGGAGAAAGTTTTGTTTTAATTTTTCTATTCAATTCTTAGGGCTTTTGGGATTTTTCCAAGAAGGAAAAGAGTGGAGAATGATGAGAGCTTCTTAATGAATCAAGAAAATTCAAATTTGGTGGAGAAATGAGGTAAGGGAAAATTTTCAACTTTGAGATTTTGTTGAATTTTTGATTGAGAAAGATAGATAATGTTATGGGTTTGTGATTTATGAAGTTAATTTTGATGTATATGCTTTAGGTTGGGTTTAATTTTGGATGAAAAATTGATTAAAGTTTAGGCTTAATTTTATGATTGAGAATTTTAAGATATTTTGGTGTAGAATTATAGGAAATATGATGAATTGATGATATATGAAATCAATTTCGAAGAATTTGTATTTTATGATATTGAATTGGGATAAATTGGTTTAGGCCAATTTTAAGATTTGGGATTTTGAAATTGAGGATTTAGATGTCTTGGAATTAATGTGAATTGAGGAATTGTGAGATTAATTTTGAAGAAATTATGTTTTATGAGATTGAATTGAGTGTCTTGGTTTAGGCCAATTTTGAAAATTGGAGATTTTCAAAATTGGAGATTGAAATAGCTTGGATTTATGATGGTTATGTTTTTCCTATGGTTGAGTTTGAGAATTATGCAAATTATGATGATGAATTTGGATGTTATTAACTAGGAATTTTACATTGAAGAAGAAGAAGGACTTTGGAGAATTGACTATTTGGACCGACTTAGCGTCATTTCGAGGTGGGTAGCATATTTATAATTTGATCTGTAAGCTTAATATGAATTTTTGAAAATGAAAGAAAGCAAAATTTTGTATGCTTGATAGATTATTGAAATGTTTGAAAATAAAATTGATTTAAAGTTGGAAAATATGATTTAGAATGATTTACGAGAAATTGGTACAAATTTAAATTCAATTGTCATAAATGCATTATTGAATTATGCACACTGATTAAATGATTTGACTTTTGAAATTAGTATTTGAATGATGAATTGATCGAATTGTATGCATTATGTGAATGTGTGGAAAATCAAGAATTTGAAAAGTGCCTTTGGGCATTCGAAATCTCGTTTCGATTATGTGTTATGTGGGTCGGTTAGGTTTTTGGTGAGTCGTATTTGCCTCTATTAAGTAAAGCCTTCACTCGGCTGCTCGCTAGTGGCACGGAACTCCGATTTGGATTCCCTCACGCTACACTGACCGCTTTGGAAAAGTGTAATCGTTCTATTCTGACTACGCAGGACATTATCTTGGGGCTCGAAGACGCTCGTTGGACCAAACCGCACCATTTGATCTGTTATGTGATTTTTGATTTTGTTAATGTGCGTGATAATTTGCGATGTGATTGCATTCATGTTTATGAGAAATTTTGGAAAAATGAAGAAAAGGGTTTTCAATCGGAAATTTATGAAATTTGATATGAAAAGTTTGGAAAAATTGAAAAGAGTTTGAGAGAAATATTTCAAAGTTGAAAAGTTTGAAAGATTAGCCCTTTGGCAAAAGTTTATAAAGAAATGTTTTACCTTATTTATCGGTTTATAAATCGTTATCCACGAGCTTAGAGCTCACCCCTTTCATCCCCATCTCCGTGGTTTGACGGAGATCGGATGAAAGAATGTGAAGACATCGGTTTAACATATGTGTCGATTAGATTTTGTGTATTTTGGATTTTGAGTATGGATCTGTTTGTGGTTTAAGAAAGGTTTGAAAGAAAATGAATTTGTGTATAAAGTTAAGTATTGTGAATGACTGTGAAATTTGTATAGGAAATTATGGAGAATTTGAGAACATATGTATGATTGATTTGGGAATTTGATTGAATTCTGAGTTTGGTATTGACTTGAGAATTATGGAAGTATTAGATTTAGGTTTGCGTTTTCTTTGGTGTTTGGATTCGGACGGGAGAGTCCGATGATTCGAGATCTGCTTGGCATTTAGAAGTGTATTTCTTTACCACTTGCGGGTTTGGGTTAGGAAAAAGGCGGTAGATTATCTTTAAATTTTTGATAAAAATTGGGATAAAAAAAATAGAATTTGAGATTTGTATGGATAAATAAGAATTTGTATGATTGTTGAGTTTTGGGTTTAAGAATGAATTTTCCTATGGGAAATTATATGGATGTGATTGATGTAAGAAATGAGAATAAGAAAGAAAAAAAAATTCATACCTGATTTTGGAACGTCTTAGGAATTCCCAACGCGATTCTGTTTCCTGTTCTTTGCTTATTCACGGATGTCGGAAAGTGTTTCAGTTTACATTGATTTGTTTGCTTACTTTGTTTTCTATCCGTATTCGATTTGCATTCGATTCGATCCCGCTTTCGCTTATTTGTTCCGCTTTGTGATTCGTATTCGATTATTTCGCTTCGCTATATTCGATTGGTTTTCGCTTTGTTATCCGTTTTGTTATCCGTAATCCGAGTTCTCACATGCGATTTGTATTCCGCTTCCGCCTTCGCTTGGCTTCTGCTTTGTTTCCGTTTCTCTTCGTTTCCGTTTGCTTCGGTTTCCGTTCTACGTATGTAGTTGGGTTCCGATAACGGGATCCAACATTTATGGTATCAGAGCAAGAAGAGTTTATAAGGAATCATGCGTTCGTAGGAGGGAATCTGTATACGTAGTTGGGTTCCGGTAACGGGATCCAACACATATTCTACATGTGCATTCTAAACATGCATTAATCATTCCACATGCATAAGCCAACTGTCATTTGCATTCAAAGAAATTTAACAATATGCTTGGAATGCAGCGTAATACAAAAGAAAATGAAGTCTCAAAATACAAAGTATGTTTCATGATGACATGCTCGGAGGGCTAACCAAAGGACTAACTTATACAAATTCCTAGCTAGCTCGAAGTTTCTGATGCCCTGCAAGGTCGACACTCGTCTCGATCTGCACCTGAGGAGGGGAGAGTAATGGGGTGAGCTGCGAAGCTCAGTGGCATATACGTTTATAGCCATTGGCAACGAGCCACACAATCAAGCAATATACATATATATAGTCATAGATCATTAGCAAATCACGATTCATCAATTCAATTCATATTCATATAACATAAGTCATGCATTCACTATTCCTCAATATATCAATCATTATGCAACATAGCTGTTAAATTCATCATGTGTTATGCTCAACAAATCCATCGTGTATGCACAATCAATTGGCTCGAGAGTTTAAGTAGTCCATCCGGATAACCCAAGGTAAATCAGTAAATCCATCCGAGTCCGATTTCTCGAGGAGCTCGTTGCCCGCAAGCGGGCAGCCGGAGAAGGCTTTCAATATGTCAGCGTGCGTGACTCCATCCGTAACTCTCTTACCCAAACAAAGCACATAATCCATTCGAATCATGCTCAAAGCATATCATAATCTCCATTCTTTCCATTGCCATAAAGGCCCATCAATCCATGCATACTCATAATCAATAGCATATTCAAAATCTCTCATGTGATTCAATACAAATAATGTCATATAATGCAAGCAAGCACACATCATGTAATTGCCCATACACACAATAACCATAAACATATTACCCACCTAGTATCGCTTGAGTATCAGACTCACTGTCGTCCTTCCTCTTGCAATTGGGTCAAATCGACTTGGTTTCTATAACAAACCAAGTTTCCATACAATTAATATCTATAGAAAATAATCAAAGCTTGAAAGACCAAAATAAAGCATAAAAGTCTCCATCCGATTTCCTCCTAAAATTCTGAACCCTTCGAAACAATTTCCGACTTCCCTTCTTTATACAACTTGTAGTCCTTAATCTCTAGTTCGCAATCAATCTAAAATTACCTCAATCGGACATCTACACCGAAAGATATCTTCAAAAATACAAAAATCTCACTTTGGAAAAACAGGGGCTCGTCGCGACGTCAGGACGTTCGTCGCGACGAACGACCTATCGCCGCGGCGAAGGCTCGCTCGTCGTATGCTCCTCGCGGCGAACAAACATTGCACGTCGCGACGTCTCCTGCAGCCACACGTCGCGACGAATAATCGTAAATTAATTTACGTCATAGCGTGACACCCTTCCCACACGCCATGGCGCCATTCATCACACGCGTCGCGGCGTCGGGTCTTCGACTCGAAACCTAGATTTTCTGCAGAACCCAACATCGATTCTTTCCCTTAACCAAATCTAACACATCCAAACAGTAGATCAAGTCTTATAAGGTATTTCTAACCTATTCTAGACTTCAAATCAACCACAAACGCATCAACCCAAGGAATCTCACCGTTTTCACCTAAAACCCTAAATCATCGATTCTACTCAATCCAAGCTATTTAACTGTTTAATCCTTCTAAAAGCAAGAAGCGAAGCTAAACTTACAAACATTGCTTGAATCGTGGGAAATCACCAAAGGTCGCACAACCTCTCTTCTCTTCTCTTCTCCTCACTCGTCATGCCGCTTCGCTTCTTTCTCTTCTCTTCTATTTCTTTTCTTTCTTTTCTTTTCCTTCTAATGTCTTAAACCTACAAGCCCAATCCCATAACAAATCAAGCCCTAAGACCCTTACACCATTTAACCCTTTAAGTCCTTATTTAAACCCTATTTCATCATATCTTAAACTCAAGTATCCAATAATACTCCCAAAATACATTAAACTAAGCCTTAAACACATAATTATCACAATCCATGTTTAATCATATCATAAAAAAAATTCAGGGCCTAACAAATCTGCTCAGGGAGACTATCCGACCAGTCAATATCTGAACTTCTTTCAAGCATCGTGGCGAAGGCATTTGGACGATGGCTTCGATCTTCTCTGGATTAGCTTCAATCCCACGTTGGGTGATCATGAACCCCAGAAATTTTCCGGATGACACACCAAAGATGCATTTTTTCGGATTCAGCTTCATCTGAAACTTATCAAGGGTCTGGAAGACTTCTTTTAGATCTCTCATGTGCTCGGCAGCCATCTTACTTTTAACCACCATATCGTCTACGTAAGCTTCAACAGATCGACCTATCTATTTTTTGAAGACCTCCATGACGAGCCGTTGATAAGTGGCCCCCACATTCTTTAGACCGAACAACATTACTTGGTAACAATACGTGCCCTGGTCGGTTATGAAGGCGGTCTTCTCCTCGTCTTCGAGGCTCATCTGAATTTGATGGTAGCCCGAGAAAGCATCTAAGAAGCTGAGAAGTTCATGTCCGGAGGTGGAGTCTACTAGCTAGTCGATCTTGGGTAGAGGAAAACTGTCCTTTGGACACGCTTTGTTCAGGTCAGTGAAATCGATGCACATTCTCCACTTCCCGTTCTTCTTTTTCACTAAAACCACATTGGCGAGCCATTCAGGGTACTTAACTTCTCGAATGAACCCAGCTTCGAGTAGTTTGTCTATTTCTTTCTTGATCACTCCACATAACTTCTTGCGGTGTGGTCGCTTCTTTTACTGGACCGGCTTGTAACCTTGTCGAATCTGAGTGAGTGTGAGGCGACCGATCGAAAAATTCCAGGCATATCGCTCGGCACCTAAGCGAAGACCGATTTATTTTCCACCAGACAGTCTGTGATCTCCTTAACTAGGTCCTTCTGCAGCTCGGAACCTAGATTTGTGAATTTAGAGGGGTCGGTCTCGTCCAATACTACCCGCTAAGTTTCTTCCACTGGGTTCATCCTATCCATTTTCTCGTCGGCTCTCACATCAAGAGAGCTCGTCAGGACTACCGCCCCGTCTAATATTTTTGTCTCCGCTAAGTAACATTTCCTGGCGATTCTCTGATGCCCCTTGACAATACCAATTCCATGGGGTGTCGAGAACTTCATGGCTTGGTAGTAGGTGGAGACGACCGCTCTAAGGGCGTTTTGTGTAGCTCGTCCGATTATTGTATTGTACGCCCCTTGAAACTTCACGACTAGGAATTCAATGTCCCTTTCTATTTGGCATGGTTTTTGCCCGAACTTCACTTTTAAATAGACTCGGGCGAGTGGGTAGGCTGATGCTCCAGTTACCCCTTTGATAGGTCCGTCTGTGGGCAGTAGTCGATCTTCGGGTACCTCCATCTGCTTGAAGGCCTCATAATACAACAAGTCGATCGAGCTGCCCGTATTTATCATCACCCGCTTCACCTCGTAACTGTCCATGTTCAAATTTACAATGAGGGCGTCATCGTGAGGACAGCTTACACCGTCAAGGTCAGACTCGTCGAACGATATTACCCCATCGTTCTCCCTCGACCTTTTGGTGGATGAGGCTCTGTCGACCTGTTTGGCATATCTTTTTCTCCCTTTAGCGGTGGATCCCCCCGCTGCATTTCCACCAAATATCATGTTAATGACCTCAGCCGGTCGATCATCTTGTTACCGGCATTTGATTGATCGTCGTGATGCGTCGTCAGGCTTGCATCTGCATGTGGTCTATATTGTGGTGGTGGGGCGCAAAATCTGGCGAATCGATGGATCGGTAGTTTCCTCTATCTGCTTTCGGGTGAGGGGGTGTGTGTAGGTGGAAGAGGATCTGCATCTGATCAGTGTTGGAGATTCGGACGCGTATTGCCCGTAGCGCTATCCTCCACAGCCACGTTCTATTCTTCTTGCTCCAAGGCTTGAGGTTGCGGTTGATCGTTCGGGTCTGAGGATTCCGTGTGGAAAACATGAGGTGCGGGCGGCAGGGTTGCAGGTAATTGCAAACCCATGCGCTGCATCGTCAGAGACGTGACAACGGCTATATCAGGGTTGGTCGCCGCCGCATGGTGATCGTGTGTTTACGGGCGTGGTGCCTGAAGTCGGGCTCCACGGTGGGCGTCATTGGTTACAGCCGGATTACGACGAGCGGGCGTTCGTTTGGATCCATGAGCTGGCCGCTTTCAGGGATGACTTCAACGTGAGGATACCTGCAAAACAAAGGAAGGCACACCGGGGGTTGTGTCCCGATTAGCCCCTCCGACGCTCAAGTCAGTCTTTTGTGAAGGTGAGATCGCTGCAAAAGCTGAGAGAGCTAGGTTATGATTGTGCGTACCTTTGTTACGATGAAATTATACCTTATATATGGGATGGATGCTAGGGTTAAGTCTTTACGTGTGCATGGGAGTCTTTTACATGCGGACGGGCTGAGAAGAGCATGGATCGGGCTTGGGTTAACCAATGGGTGTGAGACCCATCTTTAATAGATCGACCGATCGGCCCGTGGATTATTATGATTGGGTTTGGGCCCAATTAAATGAATTCAAACCACATTCAATAAATATATTTTAAATCTATAGTATCTTTAAAATACATATATTCTAAAATATAAAATAATTTATAAATTATATTAGTAAATAAAATATAATGTAAAAATAAAACTTTATATATTTTATTTATTCAATTATTTATGTAAATAAAGTGTACTATAATATTGTTATTATTTAATAATAAAGTTGTATAAATATTAAAATCAGATTAATTTTACAATTAATTTATCTTTAAATTTTAATTTTAATTATAATTAATAATGAAAATAGACTATATATAATTAAATATATTTTATTTTTAATTTAAAGATACAAATAGAAACTAGAAACCAAAAAGGCAAAAACCTAATAAAAAGGTGAAACTAAATCAGTATATTCTCCCTCCTTGCAACCCATTGAGGGCCACGTCAGCGGGGTCGTACTCTGAAATGAGAATCGAAACGCTGCGTTTTATTGCAGAGAGAGCTCATTCTTAATTTGGGTTAATCCGCCCACGGTGGAGGGTGTATCCCAAGATCCACCTCCGAGATCGAGAAAAGCCAGACTAAGAGGGGGCACACAATATAGAAAAAGAAGACAAATCAGATATGAACCCATTAACGTTGGTGAAGAGAATACAGAACTTGAATTCCAAAGAAGCAGCTTTGGGTATATCTGAGGCAGCTTCATGGCACGCGAAGTACAAGGAGTCTGCCTATGTCTTCGTGGGCGGCATCCCTTTTGACCTCACTGAAGGGGATCTCCTCGCCGTCTTTGCTCAGTCAGTATACATAATCTATTTATTCATTTTATTTCAGTATTTTGGTCAATAGGGTTTTAGAGGTTTGATGATTCTAGCTTGATTTTTCCCCAGATACGGGGAGATTGTAGATGTGAATCTTGTTAGAGACAAGGGGACTGGTAAATCCAAAGGCTTTGCTTTTATTGCTTACGAGGATCAAAGAAGTACGAATCTTGCTGTAGGTCGGTGATTTTTCTTTCTTTTTCTCACATGGGCCATATCGCTTTGATGATTAATTTACGTTTTTCATAATTGATTGGCTGTTTTATGTTTTTGGTTTTTCAGATAATCTGAATGGAGCTCAGATTCTTGGTCGAGTTGTGAGGGTTGATCATGTAACCAAGTACAAAAAGAAAGAAGAAGATGATGAAGAGACAGAGCGACAGAAGAGAGAGGCTCGAGGGATATGTCGTGCTTTTCAGAGAGGTGAATGTACTCGTGGAGCTGGTTGTAAATTTTCCCATGACGAGCAGGTAACTATATGGTAGATTTTATATGGAGAATTTTTCGTTTCAACGCTCATTTTGATACCATGTTAATTTCCTATAAATATAAACTTGAGTTGTTTAACTGCTAAAAGCAGGACCATCTGTTGATGACTAGAAATTGAACTAATGCAATTCTCGATGATCCAGATAGTGACATGTTGATTAGCTTTTATGGATCAAGCATGTGAGCATTGCCACTGCATTGTTCTGTCTCAGTTTATATAATAAATGGCATTGGTAGCGCTGAAAGTCTTCTGCCTTTAGTTTTGTTTTTTGAACATCTGATAACTTTTTTGCAATTAACTGTACAAGGTTGGCTGGGCAATTGTTTGTGTCATTTTTTCTTCTTTCTAGCTGCTTAACTGTTGTGTACTGCTTCCACATGCGTTCTGTTAGAATCCTCATTTCAATTTAAGGCACCTTCTGGATTTGGGAATTTGCCATGAAGCAGGCAATTTCAATTCCATTATGCTTTTTAATTTTTGGTAGCCTCTGTGATGATGCTTTACTTTCTTTCTTGACGCAGAGAGCTGCAAACACAGGCTGGGGTCATGAGGATAACCGTTCCAGGTGGGGACATGACAAGTTTGAGCACCCAGAAAAACAGGACAACTTATCTGGAAATGACAGGTCTTTGGTGAACCACCCTACACAGGGTGGGAGAAGGGAGGAAAGAAGATCAAGAGGACAGAAAGATAACGAAATTGAGCGAAAATCAGGAGTTTATAATATGAGGGAACAGAGAAAGTTAAGAAGCTCTGAAGATAACACGTTGGAGCTGAAGTTGAGAGAAGATGGATATGATCGAAATAACCAGAGATTGAGGAAGTATGGAGATGATAAATTTGAGCCAAAGTCAGTGCAAAATGATTATAAAATGGACCAGAGATTGAAGAGACATGAAGGTGATGAATTTGAACGAAGAGATGACCATAGAAGGGAAGAGAAAAGATCAAAAAGGCACGAATCAAAATCCTATCTTGAAGAGGATCAGGAGAAGAAAAGGAGAGACAGATGGTCTGGACATGATAGGGTTTCGTCTTCCCATCGTCACAGAGAAAGAGAGGATCGCATGCATAAATCAGAAAGATAGAGTCCCAATGATCAGACTGTTTTAATGTATCATCCAGTAGGGTCGATCGTAAACTTTGCCATGCAACAGATCACTTTCAAAACTTCTACGGGCAGAATGTTGGTCATATACTTGCTTTGTCAAAACAGTTGAAATGTTGAGAGTAATTGATAGCTCTTTGCTGTTGATCTAATTGATGTCATCCGCCAATTTTGAGGTCAGGACTCCCTGCCCTTGACCTCCATGCCCAATTACTTTTCCCACAAAACGATGGTCACCAGGCAACTTGAATCTCTGTTTCGAGCATCTAATTGGATGAATGACAATATACTATATTTTCTCCAAAAAGAAAGAAATATACTATATGTGTGTGTGTTGGTGTTACATGTCAGGTAAAAATACTCTCAGAATTTGTATTCAACTTCTTATTGACGGTAGAATTGGACTTTGGAAAATTTAGAAAATAGAGATCAAAAGTGCTAGAATATATTGAAATGAACAAAGTAATTGATTATTGCAAAAGGAAAATTGATATAATAAAAGTAAATTTGCAATGTAAAGAAAGTTGGAAAAATAGGAAAGTATTTTTGAAATAAGTTGATTGTTTTCTCTAGAGATTGATTTTTGTTGTAGTGTGATTATGTTCGTTTCCTTTTTCCTTATAAGTCTCTCATTCTTAAGCAAATTTTGCTATAATTGTCCACTTCCCTATATTTTAGCTAACTAAATGTTATTGTCTCCTTAAACTTCCATATCTTGGACTTTTGCTCAAGTAACTTTCTAATTTCTAATCTACTCAGCTATGTTTTTGCTACTTACCTTCTACTATTTTCTCAACTTTCACATTCTAGACTTTCACAAATTCAACATATTTCTTCCCACTTTCTTAGTTTTTCGTTACTCATGAATAAACATTTGTTGAGAGTTTTTAAGGCTAAAAGGAGCTTAATTATTTTTATGCTCTCAATAATTGCCTCCTGCGTGTACTGGGTTGAGCAAACTAAATATATGGTATAGAAATCCCCTCAAATGCCATCCCAATGGCTTTTTTTGACTCAAGTTTTTTTTTTTTAATTTATGACTTGTACGACCATGACTTCTTCTCATCATGCTTCTTGCGTACGTTTCTAATTCCAATACTCTTCTAAAAACTCCCTTCAATTTCTTTTAACTTCACTTCTTTTCAGAAGCTCTAAGGTTTAAAGTGGGCTTATTCCAACTGAGCCTTTTTTAATCTTCGTAAGAATCAAGTAAAAGAATTCTTAAGCTTTAGTTATCTTTTTAACCACTAAGTTTGACATTTGAATTCCTGTTTTTAGCATCATAGAAGGATTTCTCCATTTTGATCACAAACACGATCTACCTCCTTCACCTATTGATTCTTCTCACTTATTACTTCCCTATTTAGGGAAATTAAGTCAGACTTCCCTCTATAATGCGTTTTGTTTTAGGCTATCGAATCCTTAAAAATGTAACTTAAAATGTAAATCAATGGGTTAAGTTGGTGGATATGTTATATGCATCATATCATTCAGTTTAGAAAAGATAGGGCCTTCTACAACTAATAGCCCTTTCTAGGAATTCTATAGAATATAAACCCAACCTTGTATCTGCATTTTTGAAATTATGGCGTCCTTCCTGCATCTGCTTTATATTTCCTTTTATTTATGCTTCAATTTTATTGAAATACATTTTCTTTCTAATTGGACTACCTATAATTGGGAAGATTTTGTTTTCTTAATTGAAGAGACCTCTAGTTTAGACTCTAGAGCTTTTAAATGTTCCTCTTATTCTAGGTTGATAAATAGCTATGCTTCTTCAAAAAATTCTGTTTTTAAAGAAGAAGATGTCAAATTTATTTGGGTTTTAATAAATCAATTTATCTTTTATTATGTTAATAACAAAACCAATTCAAAATTTCTTCCTTTTTGTAAAATTGTGGCTTCTGATATGTTCTTTGCATTAGGCTTTGTTATTTGGGGTTCTTCTACAAGAGCTTAAAGAGATGCCTATGACCTTCCCTTTGCATTAGGCTTTGTTATTTGGGGTTCTTCTACAAGAGCTTAAAGAGATGCCTATGACCTTCCCTTGCAATGTCTTTACCTATATGTGTGGTTTATCCAAAATTGGACTTTTGGTTATTTCTTTGAACTTAGGGAAAGAGAAGGCTAGCGTTCTTCAGACCCTAGATTTTTTTTATCACTCTTCTTGTATCCATTAGTTTTTATAGCAAATCTCCTAAGGAATTCATCATCAATCTACTATATCTGAAGTCTAGGTCTATGGATCAACTTAATCCTTTTAAAGACTTCCTTGAAAGGCCTTATTGGCTTAGAATTTCCAACACTTTTGAATCTTCTTACGTGGGCATTTATTAGAAACTTTTTCTCATCTATATCAATCCTAAAGTTTTCATTGTTGATAGTGATGAAATCCTAAAACTTGATCCTTCCATTATGATTTTAGGTTTCTAAATGTACCTTCCTTACCTTTGGAGCACGCAACTTGTCCTTTCTTTAAGAAATCTTCCTGTTAAACATTTTTGGACTACCCAGTAGGAGTTTCTTTTAAGACAACCATTATTAATGAAAAAATTATTTTGGAATTTTTTTATCACTATCATATTCTCAAGTGTAAGATTTTAGCCGCTAGTGTCGCTAATATGCAGGCGTACCACTCTTGGTGGTTAAAAGGCTACAAAGTTTAGTACCTTGCCCTTTTTAAATGTATTCCCTCTAATTTGAACTTTCTTGGCTCTTTAAAATTTATCCCTAACTTTTATTATTACATATTTAGAATCTTATATGTTGAGAGTAGAGAAGAAAGCGAGCCTTCCCCTAAAAAAGAAGTGGCTTATAATCCTCTGCTAAAACGAAAGCTCAAAGGGAAGTACCCAGTGACTTTTAGTTATAAGAAAGCTAAAAATCCAATCTCAAAGAGTTTTGCTAGGAATTCCACTCCTCTTCCACTAAATTACTTGAAGAAATTGAGAACATAAAGCCTACGACTAAAGATACCCTTCATATATAAAAGACTTCTTCTATGTCTGAAAATTTTGATGAGACCATTAGTGATGGTATGAACCTTCCTTTTATTGCCTTTACCTTTCTTTTAACTATGAATTCCATTTTTAATCTTCTTGTTTGTTTTAGATGACACTATGTCAAACCTTATTGCTCCTTCCCTCCCTCTTGAACTGGAATCTAGAAAAACTAGGAATTCTCTTGATTTGAAGGTCACTGAGGTTAGTTCATTAGAGGTAAAACAATAATTCCTTTATCTACACGTTAATATGTTAATTTGCTAACAAATTCTTTTATATCTTACAGGAAAAAGTATCTAGACCATAGCAACCACTCTAAAAGAAGTCTTTGAGTTGAATTTCTTAGATCTCTCTCCCGACCTTCCCTCCAGTACCACACCAACAATCAATTATGAGGAATTATTAAGAGTCAAGGAGTCTTTTAGACTCATTATGCAACAAAAATTGTAGTTCTTGATTAAGGTTCAACATAGTTCTTTTCTGAGCATTCTGTCATATGTTGGCTCCATATCTCAATCGTCTATTGTTGGAAGTCTTCTTAGCAAAAATAAAAAAGTCTTTGTTTTCTTTGAGAAGTCTTATCATGATTAGGTCATGTAATCCAAGAAATTAAGCCTTTTGAACTAATGTCAAATGGATTATGATGCAGAGGAAACTAGTGATGATGTAGTTTATATTATGTTTGATAGGTGTTTTAGTGTGTTTATAGGTGTCTATGAAAGGACACATCTTGGAGTTCCCCTTCCAGAACCCGAGTGGAGCCCTCCCAGCTACCCCACGATAGCCCCTTCAATCGATATCTAACTCAACTGAAAGGTTCCCATAAAGCCAAGCTATTTAATTGTTAAAAACCTTTTATATTTTAAAAGCATGGAAAATAGTGGAAATGTTTTTTCAAATTATTTTATTAAAAATTTTGGTAGCACATTGCATTTTGACATCCCCATTTCAAAACACTTCTATATTCACACCAATTTCTCAATTACAAATTTTAGACTTCAAATCCACTCGCAAGCAACTCTAAACAAATAATTCTCACCAATCACTACAATAAACTTTAAAAAGCTAACACATATGCATATATTTCATTTAAAAGCCTCTATAAATATCCATTCTTTACACAAATGTACATATCAAAATGACACAAACACAACAACACCCAATGATATAACTAATTCCAAGACGAAGTCTCAATTATTGCAGCACATGTACACATACTTGGGGTAGTTTGTTTAAAAAAGTAAAAATGAGGGTGAGTTAAATGAGCTCAGTAAGTGTAATCAATTTACAAGAAAATCGAACTTTTCATTACAACATAACTGCAATATTCCATACAATCATAAACCTTATGTAAAACATTTGCCATAACAATTTATTCGTGCATCATGAAATCTAGTAATAACATAACATTTTGTAAAACACAATTTCAAATTTTCTAATATACTATTCCAAAATGCTTTCCGACATTAAACTTATAATATACAAGTTATAAATTGTCCTTTTTCTTAAACAATAAACAGTGGTGACAATAAATTTTTTGAAAACTTTTATACTGAAAATAAGCCAAAAACTAGAATTGGTACCATACTGTACCTTTCAAATCACTTTTAAAAATAAATAGTGGTAACATTATTGTTACATGACTTTTCTTACTCAACATGGACATTATTATTACATGACTTTTCTTACTCAATATGGCCCACTATTAGTTCCTTTTGTAACATTCCCTTACCCATGTTAAGGGAAAAATAGTAAATGAGAGAAATTGCTGAGAAATTAGGAAACACATTTCATGCTCATGCATAATATGTCATACATATACACATGAATAGTGAAAATTCATGCACGTGAAAATAATCGTACATGCATTCATTGACATTCCGGGTATAATTGGTTATAAATGTGATTGTTATTGAGAATTGTGATTTGTTTGTATTGAAAATTGATTTGGAGAGTGTAATTGTTGATTTAGAATTTTTGGAGAATTTTAGGAAAAATCTTCAAAAAATTTGGGGTAATTTCTTTGGACTAGGAAAAATGTCAAGTAACAAGACAAATTATAAATTGTAGTAGAATTTATTGTCAAATGACAATAGAAATTTTGATAAATGACTATGGGATTTATTGACAAGTGCTATTGAAAATTGGGGGACAATTAGAATAGAAATTGAAATTGATTGGACTAGTTAAATGAAAGCAACCAATCTAATGCTTTAAAAAGGGGAAACTTGTCACTTACCCCAACCATGTCTTAAGTCATAAGCTTTTAATTAAAAGCCCCCCTTTTTTGGCTTTCTCATTCTCGATGCTCTCTTTCTTAAAAAGCTATTGGAGTTTTGTTTTGGTTCTCTCCACTTTTGTAGCTCTCTTCTTCCTCTCTTCTTCTTGATTTTTGACCATCTTTTATGCTACTCTTTCTTCTTGCTTTCTCTTCCATTCTCACCAAAAACTTAAACCTTTCAACCTCAAGATGATGATGAATGTCGGTTGTTGATGAAGTTAGCGATTTATGAGTTTCTTGAAGATTTTGAAGAATTGAAAGCTAAATCAAGTAAGTATCTTGTTAAATATCATGGGTTTTGGTTAAATGAAGCATTTGTGATGATATTTAGAGGTTGGTTTCATGAAATGGTGTTTTGGGGATGTGTGTGTCGTGAATGGTGAAAGTGTGTAAATTTCTTGCTTATATTGATGAGTAATGATTTATATAAATGTTTTAGAGGTTGAATGATCATGACAAGGAGTTTAGGGTAAGCTAGAATGTTGAGGAAGAGATGAACATATATATATGTATATATATTGATGTTTTGTTTCACGTATATGTTAAATAATGGGTTAGGAGCTATCTGTGGATGATTGATGTTGTATATGATGATTATAGAAATGCGGTTAAAACCTGTTTGTGTTAATGGATGAGTGTAGAAAATCAATTATGAGTGGGTTAACGAATGTGTTTTGTTTTTGGTTAATGATCAATTATAGATCATGATTTGTTTGTGAGTGATTTATTGAAGTTAGTTGTAAATGTTGAAAGTTTGAAAATCTAGAAAATGTTAGCAGAAAAATTTTCACTGATATACTTTTTTATTTTAACCATAACTTGTTCTATAGTTATCCAAATGAGTTGATTCTTAGTTTAGATTAAACTAGAGACATATGTCTACCTTTTTTATGAAGACATCGAGTTTAAATTCTGCTTTTAAGAGTCTCAAATTTTGATGTGAAAATGAGAACTGGATGTAGCAATATTTGTGAATGAATGTATATGTTTGTGTTCTACTTTGGTTGGTTATGAACAAATAGAGAATATGAATTGGGTATGGATGATTTTGAGCTCAACTTGAGGTATACATGAAGTAGTCATCAACTTGAATTGGTGAATCTTGAATATGAAGTGTTTGATATTTAGGAATAAGATATGTTATAGAAAAAAAGATAGAAATCTTGTTTGAATGGTAAGATGTAGTTGAAGATGATGATGGAAATGAGTTGAGAGTTGAGGGTTTAATGAAATCAAATTGTTTGAGTTGATATGAAGTGGTTTTGTGATAGAAGAGGTGAATTTGAGAAGATTGTGGGTGTATATGAGGTTAGAATGAGTGTAGGAACTATTGGAGAGGTTTGGAGGGAGTTTGTGTAACATATGTCCATTAAGCAGACATTAGGTCCGTTAAACAGACCTTCTCGGGTGTAAAAATACCCTAGGCCAGTCCATGTTCGTTGATGTCCATTAAATGGACATTTTTGGGTGAAAAACCACCCTTAAGCCCGACAATAACTATTAAACGGATATGAAAACAAACATTCTCGGGACATCTATAGTAAATCGCGATTTTGACCCTTTTAAAGGCAAATATTGCTTCAAGGTCCCATAAAAGTTGTAGATCTCGAAGTCTTTTTTAAAATTGTCCAAAAACGAGATCAATCCGACATGTTTGGTGAAAGTTATGGCATTCACGCCAACATAGGTTCATGAGGAGTGAGGACATAAACATAGTTGGTTCTTTTGACCATAACTTCTTCTCTAGACCTCCATGAAAATTTGTAGTAATTTATTTTTAATTGAAAAATATGGATCAAATGAAATTGTGGGAATCTGTTAGAACAATGTAAATAGGATTCTTTTTACTGAGCATACTTCAGTATTTTGATTATATCTGGACCTGTAGGATTCCAATCGAGATGATTTTTGATTTGGAGTAAACTAGAGAAATAGGAATACAAATTATGTGAAGAATCTGAATTTTTATTCGATCTCTAAGATGTTCAATTTCTAGATAGAAATTGGCTATATTACACTGTTTTTGGATAAGAACAGTCCGAAAATGTTTGAGGTATATCTTCCTATTTACTGAACCAAATTGAGTGATTTTGGTGTCAATGGAATCATAAGACATAGAGGAAAACTTTTTTTAGAAGAGAGTATGACCAAATTATATCATTTTCGCTTTCTGATTGGATGTGAATAGTAGACCCAAAAGTGTGACTTGGAAAAAGGATGAGTTTTGTCATGAGAATGATTTAGTGTTAAAATTGATGGATAAATACCCGGGATTGTCATGAACATGCATTGTATATATTTCATTTCATTCATGTGCATTATTAAACCCCTATGATTGTACATATTGTGATATATGTGTATATTGGTTATTATAGAGGAGCAATTGGAACGTCCACTTTCAGATGTTGTCGGGACTTCGAGACAATAGCTTCTGGAGCAAACTGTGAGTAACCTAGACGGTCTCACTTAATTACTTGTTTACTTAGATTATATTTTGAATGACAAATGAATGTGATTGATTGTGGATTCCGGATGACTATAAAATGTGGAATGTATATTGAAGCGTGGCTTGAATGTGAATGTGAAGACTTATGTGCTTTATAATGTGATTGATTGTCGTAAATGCATTTCATTTATGAATGCATGAAATATAATGATAGTTGTGACCAGAGTAGTCAATGATCAGAGTTTAAAGCTCAATGAGTGAAAATGAGCCTCGAGCTCAAAAGTGATTCAGAGCCTCAGGTTCAACGTTTAATGAGCCCTGTATCTCCCAAGCGGATAAGGGATAGTTATTAATGAGCCGGTATCTAAAATAGATACGGGACATTTTAGGTACTCGGTCACAACAATGTAACAATTGGAAAAGAGTCTCATGATCATTTCATATGCATTTTGTTATGTATGTTTTATTGATTGAAATGCATAATTTACCTATGCTTAAGTGAAAATGTGAAACGTGATCAAATATGCAACAATGTGATTGTATGTTATGTGAAATGAAGTGTTGCATGAATTGAGTGAACCATCGATGATGGTTACCTCATTGAGTTCACAAAACTCACCCAAATTTTGCAATTATTTTTTAGGCTTTGAAGAGTACCTTGTTAGACAAATGGGAGTATACCTCCTGCATGCAAGTAAGGGATATAGGTTGGGATTAGTTCGCGTCTGCGTCGTACTTTTCTTTTTGTATTGAATTTTTTAATTTTTGCAAATTATGTATTTCGAAAGTATTATACAATGTTTATATGAATGATGTTGTAATGTAAAGGCATTATGACTAAAATGTTTTGTTTTTGTAAAGGGCCCAAATGGCTATTGAAATTTTGTTGATTATATTGTATGACTGAAAAAGTTTACAAATAAAGTGGGCCCAAATTAATTATTGACCTCTGTATATGTTTGAATGTTTCAAAAAAAAATTGTATTGAGTTTTGATTGATTGAGTGTGATAGCATGTCACCCTTGCGAGGCACGGACTCAGATATCACTTAGAATGTTGGGTACGTGTTGTTAGAGTAGTGCCCTAAAGGCAATCCCCTTTAGCGCTTTTTGTTCATAGTCATGTACAGACTTTATGAATAAATAAAGAAAGGCATGTTTCATTTATTTGATGTTCTTTATAAATTGATATTGATCTTTAATCAAATTAATGAAGTCCATGATATATGACATAGCATGAAGGAAATTATGATGTGATCATAATCCTGAGATTCCTATCATGTGCAATTATGTCAGTATCTAAATTTTTCCTAGTCATAGGATTAATGAGACTGGACATCATTAATCCGGACAGACTAGCATATGTCATACTCCTTGATTGGATCAAGCAGTGGATCTCAGAAACTGTAAATATGAGATATTTAGAGTTGACATATGGATGCTTACTATTGGTAGTAAGTTCATTGGATGACCTGCCATGAGATCATCACATGGATTTAATGTCAGTGATAATCTCATCATAGCAATGGTGCAAGTATCCTTAGACTTGAGGTACTCAAGGATATCTTGAATCTTGATCCCGTACTGACTCCATTCCTTTTGCCTTCGAGGTTACTCATAGGATGGTGCTTGGGTACAGTTTGAGGTATTCGAAGGTAATTGAGTAGCCAATAAAGGATTCATCACTTCTGTGAGAACAGAAGAGATACCCTGGCCTCTTGTCAGGATCATTACTTTAAGTCTCTGGCCAGAGCATGACTATGTCATGAAGAGTGTCTTCATGGACATATAAAGTAATGAGTCCTCGACAGAACGATTTCACTTAGGCTAGACTTAGTCTAGTAAGAGTTGACATATTAGCCATACTCATAACCAAGTGGGGTATAGGATGATGAAAGGACGAATTGCACAATAATTATCCATGGAAGGGTTAGTGATCGGTTCGTGATGAATTCATCAAACCAATTACTTTCGGTCAATTGGGGTCATGATGTGTTGCTAGATACCGCTCATGACTTGCTCAGTTAATTGTTAATCTAAGTGGCCAACATAACCGAAACCTAAAGGGTCACACGCATAAGAGTGACTCGGAGAATCTGTAAAATAGTATTGGACGAGTTCCAATTATGGAAACATTAGGATTAAATGGATCCGATGAGATCGAGATATGTCCCGATGAGATCGCGACATCAATATTGCTAAGAAAGGTTTAGGAATTTGTTTGATCACAGGGGCCGATGGCCGGTAGGATCGACCCCAGTTAGACTGGACCTTAGCAATTATATTCTAATTAATTAATTAAGTAAATTAATTACTTAATTATTATATTTATCTTGCATGTGCCCATTAGTGTCGTTGGAATGGGAGAAGTGGATAAGAACTTTGAAAAGTCAAAGATGCTTTATTTAATTCATTTAATTAAAGCATGGTTTTAAACCACCACGTGTATGCCTTCTTATGGATTCTTTAATGGTTAAAGACATATATAAGAAGATGGCTTAGTGAAGTGGGTCGACGGTTTTAAAGGTTAGAAGAAGAAAGGCTTAAATGTTAAGTTAGCTTTGAAAGTTGTTTTTCAAGTCTTCTTCCTTAAGCATCATCGTTTCTTCTCTACTTCTCCAAGTGTTCCAACTTTCAATCCAAGCTCTCCAGAGGACAGAGGTAGGGTCTAGCAGCCTTTAATCTGTTCTAGCTATTCCCGGGTCAAAAGTGTTTGATCCGGTTAGGTTTTCTGATCTCTGCGTGGATACCTTTAGAGATAGTCTCTATTGGCTATTCAGGTTTGAGTTTTCATACCGATACCGGGATCCTGGGTTTCGGGAAGGTCCCGAGAATAAAATTTTTTTGTTTCTGCTTCTAGAACATGTGATGTTCCTCCCGGGATTTTCCTACAGTGGTATCAGAGCGTCTGGTATCCCGTATGAAGCTAAAACCTAAGCGAGATCAGAAACTCTAATGGAATTTTCTATTGATGCATGCTTGCTGTCCAATTTTCGAATTTATATTGTGATATGTTTTTCAAAATTTTTCTGCCCAAGATTGTTCATAACATGTTAGAGAATATGTCTTTGAAATTTGAGAATTTATTGATTTGATTTGATATAGTTTTGCTAATTTAATTCCCTAAGTTTCGGATGCTGTTTTGTGAAACGATTCTGGAACAGCCAGTAGTATAAATTCGATAATAAATTCTAGAAATTTTTTTTTTCGGATTTCCCTTCACCTACATGTCTCTAAGATGTTGGTGAATGTCTATGAGCATGGAAATTGGATTTCAAGGTGATTGGATATTTATTTTCGATTTTATTCTATGCTGTTGGGAATTGCTGTGCTGATGAATACAGATTTTGAATCGGTTTTGTTATTTAGGTTGACTGAGTTTTTGATGGGTAAAAATCCTGAAAAAATTCAGGTAGCATTTTCTGAACATTTACTAACCTATGCAATTTTCTCAGAATTTATTGAAATTTTTTCATTGATCATTTCGAGCAATGTACAGAACTGGACAGTTTTGTGAAAAATTGTTGGGACTGTTTTGCTTGGCTTGATTGAGTGTGCTTTTCAGTTCAATGCCTTGCACCATTTTAATGTGATTAAAAATGTGTTATCTTGATGTATCATGATTGCCAAACTGAATTGCTTGAAGTTGCATTTCCAAGAATTTTCGGATGCCTAAGTGATCACATTAGCGTCTCGTTAGTATATTGCATTATCTTGTTTGTTTTGACCGTCATATTTTTATGGCATGTGCTGAAGTAAATTTGATAATGTATGTGCTAGCTAGAGATGCTTAGGATGATAATTTGGGTGTTCCTAAATTATTTAGAAATTAATGAGTTTTGACTCATTTCAAGCTTTTCATATGGTTTGACTATATAAGGCTTTCATGGTTCAATGAAGTGTTCATTGAGACATCAAAGTAGCGAATATTACCTTAGGTATGTTGGTATTGTGAATTGGAATTGCAAGGATTGAGGAATTAGCCGATTAGAAATTATAGCAAATTACATTGGACAAGTCGACTTATTTGGAGTATAAGGCGACTTGTTGAGAAATCTGTCATAAGTCGACTTGCGATGTACAAAGGCGACTTGTCGCGAAGTAGGTGCATAAGCCGACTTATATCAGATAAGTCAACTTGTGCGAGGCAGAAGACAAAGGCGACTTGTATTATGATACAAAGCGACTTGTGTGTGAAGCGATGGCATAAGGCGACTTGCATTTGATGAAAGTCGACTTGTGATGTGCTCGAGTTGGATGATGGATGATTCTAAGGATTGATTCAATTTGATTGATGAAACCTAAATCATGCCATATAGTCCTAGTGACTATGATCCTTGACTTGGAGTCTAGAGTTTCTAAATCCTCCTCGGTATATGAAAACTAACGCCTTCGGTAATATGGTAAGAACGAGTTCTTATAGGGATGGGTTGTTGGGTAAACCCAAGCTCACTCTATCTGGATATGTTGAACCATGAAAATATGATTTTCGATTAATGGGTTGGTTTTCCTTTGGGCGTTAGTTTGTTGAGTAAACTCAAGGTCAGCGTGGGCGAGGGTGAAATTGGGTAGCATACATCGGATGTATGCGCATCAAAGTTGATACCCAATGTAAATGCATACATCAACAAGTTGATAGCAGATCGATAGTTGTGTCTAAGATGTAATTGGTATATCGATACCTCCGAGACATAAGGTGGCTTGTTGGGTAAACCCAAGGTCATTCTCAATGTCGGTTATCGATGATGCAATTGGTATGTTCGATACCTACCGATTGACCTAAGTTGTGGCTTGTTGGGTAAACCCAAGGTCATTCTTAGCAATATCGGATATCAACCCACTAGGACATTATGTCACTTTGTTTCTTTGGATTAAGTAATGAGGGTTATGGATTCTATGAAACTAGTGGGAGCTCTTTTGCATATCATTCAAGTCCTTATGATTATGCAGCTATTCCTATTCTAACATTCTTCCTCTCTATCCGTGTAGGTTGTTTGAAAATGTCGTCAAGTGTGAATCTTGGCTAAACATGGATTCCAACAAGTTAAGCTGGACCAAATTTTCTTGGTTGGTTAAGGAATCGAGAATAGTTCTCGATCCGAAGGTGCAGGATATATCCTAGATTTTCCGCTTCCAGATGCACTTCTTGTCGATGCTTCGATGATGATCGAAGGCATATAGTAAGCATCTAAGGGCGATGACATGGCTACTTGCATCATGCTTGCCTCGATGTCACCAGAGCTGCGAAGCGGCGTGAGTCCATGGATGCTCACACTATAGTATTTCATCTTAGGGAGCTGTTTTGGCGAGCAAGCCCGGTCCGAAAGGTTCGAGACCTCAAGGCTTCTCTTCACCACAAAAGATGGCTCGAGGGACATCTGGCATCGAAGATGCCACGAAGATGAATGGCTATATTGAGAGATTGGCCGTCTTAGGTTTTGCAATGGATCATGAGTTAAGTATAGACTTAATTACGGTTGGATTGTCAAGCGGTTATACGATTCGTGTTAAACTATCGGATGAACCAAATATCCACTACAATACAGAGTGATCAATCTGCTTTCAAGACAGTGACGGAACTATCAAGAGTGATAGTAAGCAAGTCTTTGGTAGTAGCTTCTTCTTCTTGAGTTCGAAGAAAAAAGAACCCAAAGAAGAAGAAGGCAAAGAAACCAAAGGGAAGCGCCATCAAGAAGAAGACCAAAGAAGCGGCCCCGAAAGGAACTTGCTTCCATTGTGGTAAAGATGGCCATTGGAGGCGCAATTGCAAAGTCTATCTTGAGTCGCTGAAGCGAAGAAGGCATCAGATGCCTCGACTACTTCAGGTTTGTATGTCATTGAAGTTAATCTTTCTTGATCACAACATTTGGGTATTTGATCTGGTTGTGGCTCACACATATGTAATGATATCGGGGCCTCTGGACGATGGCAACTCATGAAGGAGAAGTAGACCTACGTGTTGGAAATGGAGCAAGAGTTCTTTGCATTAGCCGTAGGAACCTATGTTTTGTATCTCCCTCTTGGGCTTGTCTTTGGAATTGGATGATTGTTATTTTGTACCGTGTTGACAAAGAATATATTATACATTTCTTATGCGAATAAATTTGGATTCCATATGAATTTTAATAGCAATGGTTGTTCTATCAATTCTAATGGAATGCTTTATGGAACTGGTACATTGTGCAATGGTATTTACATATTAGATATGTCTAATCAATTTTAAATGTCAATGACACCAAGCGGTATAAAGAGATAATCTAAAGTCAACTTACTTATGGCATTGTCGGCGGCCATATAAATGAGACACGCGTCGCTAAACTCCATAAGAGTGGAAGTTTAGGGTCATTTGATTATGAATCATATGACACATGCGAATCTTGTTTATTAGGCAAGATGACTAAGTTACCCTTCAAGGAAAGGGTGAGCGGCGATTGGAGTATTAGACCTAATACATTCGGATGTATGCGGTCCGATGTCCATCCATGCGAAGTGGTTGTCGTTACTTCATTACCTTTATCGATGATTATTCTCGATATGGGTACTTGTATCGATGAGATACAAATCGAAGCGTTTGAAAAGTTCAAACAATTCAGAAATGAAGTAGAAAACTAGCTTGGTAAAAGTATCAAGGCATTACGATCCGATCGTGGTGGAGAATACTTAGACCAACAGTTTCAGGATTATCTCAGAGATAATGGGATATTATCTCGATGGACTCCTCCTTACGCCCTTGACCTGATGGTGTGGTGAAAGGAGAAATCGAACCTTGTTGGACGTGGTACGATCAATGATGGGTTTATGAAGTTACCAAAATCGTTTTGGGGTATCGCTAGAGGCAATTGTTTACTTGTTAAGCGAGTTCCCTCTAAGGCAGTTGATGTTACTCCATATGAGATGTGGACTAACGAAAACCTTATCTTTCTCATTTGAAAGTTTGGGGTTGTCACCTTCGTGAAGCGGATTGATCGAGATAAGCTTGAAGCAAAGTCGACAAGTGTTTGTTTGTAGGATATCCTAAAGAGACCATGGGATATCAATTCTACCTTCTTTGAGGAACAAAAGGTGTTTGTTTCAAAGCATCTGTCTTCTTAGAAAAGAGTTTCTTCTGCAAGAGGGCGGTGGGAGCAAAGTCGAACTTGAAGAAGTTCAAGATGCTCAAACAAGCACTGATCAACTGCTGAACTCGAGGCTGTCACTCATTCGGATGAAGTAACAGTTCAACCTTCATGACACCACGAAGTTCGTGGGTCAAGTAGGATGCGCCTTGTTCCGAGAGATATGGATTTCTCGTAAGTGAGCGAATGACGTATTACTTATAGAAGATGATGAGCACTGCTACCTATGAAGAGGTTACGAAAAGTTGAGTCGAAAATGGCTTTGTCCCATGAAAGCGAAATGGATTCCATGTACATAAACCAAGTATAGACTTTGGTTGATGCACGAAGGATAAAACCTATAGGGTGCAAATGGGTTTTCAAGAAGAAAACCGACATGGATGGTAATGTGATTACCTCAAAGCAAGGCTTGTGGCGAAAGAATTTCGTCGAAAGACAAGGAGTTGACTATGACGAGACCTTGACCCGTAGCAATGCTCAAATCTATTCGGATACTCCTAGCCATTGCCGCTCATTATGATTATGAGATATGGCAAATGGATGTGAAGACGCTTTCCTTAGCGGAAATCGGCGAGGATGTGTACATGACACAACCGGAGGGCTTCACTTCCGATGATGGCGAAAAGGTATGCAAGCTTCAAATCCATCTATGGATTGAAGCAAGCATCCAGAGTTGGAACATCCGTTTTGATGAGTCAATCAAAGAGTTTGGTTTCTCACAAAATCCGGATGAGCATTGTGTGTACAAAAGGTTAATGGGAATGCAATCGTTTTCCTTGTGTTGTATGTAGATGACATCTTGTTACTCGGAAGCGATGTCTCATTGATCTGTCAGTTAAAATTTGGTTGTCAAAGCGATTTGCGATGAAAGACCTTGGTGAAGCAACTTATATCCTTGGGATAAAGATCTATAGAGATAGATCAAAGAGGTTGCTTGGTCTTTCACAATCATCGTACATAGATAAGATGCTAAAGAGGTTTAGCATGGAGCAATCCAAGAGAGGTTTCTTCCATTACTCATGGGATAACACTCTCGAAATCTATGTGTCCTAAGACACAAGATGAGAGGATTCGCATGGATCGATCCGTGCGCATCTGCGATAGGATCGATCATGTATGCTATGTTTTATACGAGGCCCGATGTATCGTATGCTCTGAGTGTCACGGCGGATACCAATCGGATCTGGTGAGGTCCTTTGGGTGGTGTTAAGAATATCCTCAAGTACTTGCGAAGGACTAGGATGTTTTTGATATATGGAGATGGAAATCTCCAAGTGGCGAGCATCGGATGCGATTTCCAATCGACAAGGATGACTCAGATCCCGTCGGGTTATGTTTTCACGCTAAGCGGCGGAGCGGTCGAGTTGGAAGAGTTCTAAACAAGAGATAGCTGGCGATTCGACGGCCGAAGCGATACATTCTTTGCATCGAGGCGGCAAAGGAAGCTGTTTGGATCAAAAGTTCATTTTGAACTTGGTGTGGTTCTAATGCGTGATGGACCCATCTGGTTGTATTGTGACAACAATGGGGCTATTGCTCGAGCAAAAGAACCGAGGTCTCACCAACGATCTAAACACGTACTCGCAGATATCATCGATTCGAGAGATCATTGCTAGAGGTGATGTCGCGATCGAGAGGATTCCACGAGCGAGAACATTCTTGATCCGTTGGCGAAGCCATTGTCCTGAGAAGAATTTTGATTCTCATGTACTCGCTTATGGTATTAGATACCAAGGCGATTGGCTTTAGGTCAAGTGGGAGATTGTTAGAGTAGTGCCACAAAGGCAATCCCTTTAGCGCTTTTGTTTATAGTCATGTACGAGACTTTATGAATAAATAAAGAAAGGCATGTTTCATTTATTTGATGTTCTTTATAAATTGATATTGATCTTTAATCAAATTAATGAAGTCCATGATATATGACATAGCATGAAGGAAATTATGATGTGATCATAATCACGAGATTCCTATCATGTGCAATTATGTCGATATCTAAATTTTCCTAGTCATAGGATTAATGAGATGGACATCATTAATCCGGACGAATTAACATATGTCATACTCCTTGATTGGATCAGCGGTGGATCTCGAAGCTGTAAATATGAGATATTTAGAGTTGACATATGGATGCTTACTATTGGTAGTAAGTTCATTGGATGACTGCCATGAGATCATCACATGGATTTAATGTCGATGATAATCTCATCATAGCAATGGTGCAAGTATCCTTAGACTTGAGGTACTCGAGGATATCTTGAATCTTGATCTGTACTGACTCCATTCCTTTTGCCTTCGGAGGTTACTCATAGGATGGTGCTTGGAGTGCAGTTTGAGGTATTGAAGGTAATTGAGTAGCCAATAAAGTTCATCACTTACGTGAGCGGAAGAGATACCACAACCTCTTATCGGGATCATTACTTTAAGTCTCGGCGAGCATGACTATGTCATGAAGAGTGTCTTCATGGACATATAAAGTAATGAGTCCTCGACAGAACCGATTTCACTTGGGCTAGACTTAGTCTAGTAAGAGTTGACATATTAGCCATACTCATAACCAAGTGGGGTATAGGATGATGAAAGGACGAATTGCGATGATTGTACATGGAAGGGTTCGTGATCCGGTTCGTGATGAATTCATCAAACCAATTACTTTCCGGTCAATTGGGGGTCATGATGTGTTGCTAGATACCGCTCATGACTTGCTCAGATTAATTGTTAATCTAAGTGGCCAACATAACCGGAAACCTAAAGGGTCACACGCATAAGAGTGACTCAGAGAATCTGTAAAATAGTATTGGACAGAGTTCCAATTATGGAGAGCATTAGGATTAAATGGATCCCGATGAGATCGAGATATGTCCCAATGAGATCGCGACATCAATATTGCTAAGAAAGGTTTAGGAGTTGTTTGATCGAGGACCGATGGCCGTAGGACCAACCCAGTTAGGCGGACCTTAGCAATTATATTCTAATTAATTAATTAAGTAAATTAATTATTTAATTATTATATTTATGCGTGTGCCCATTAGTGTCGTTGGAATGGGAGAAGTGGATAAGAACTTTGAAAAGTCAAAGATGCTTTATTTAATTCATTTAATTAAAGCATGGTTTTAAACCACCCACGCGTGTATGCCTTCTTATGGATTCTTTAATGGTTAAAGACATATATAAGAAGATGGCTTAGTGAAGTGGGTTGACGGTTTTAAAGGTTAGAAGAAGAAAGGCTTAAATGTTAAGTTAGCTTTGAAAGTTGTTTTCAAGTCTTCTTCCTTAAGCATCATCGTTTCTTCTCTACTTCTCCAAGTGTTCCAACGTTCAATCAAGCTCTCAGAGGGAGAGGTAGGGTCTAACACCTTTAATCTGTTCTAGCTATTCCGGGTCAAAAGTGTTTGATCCGGTTAGGTTTTCTGATCTCTGCGTGGATACCTTTAGAGATAGTCTCTATTGGCTATTCAGGTTTGAGTTTTCATACCGATACCGGGATCTTGGGTTTCGGGAAGGTCCCGGGAATAAAAAATTTTTGTTTCCGCTGCTGGAACATGTGATGTTCCTCCCGGGATTTTCCTACACGTGTCTTGCGGGAGTGGGGTGCTACACCTTTACCATACGATACATTAGGCATAAAGTCACGTAGCTGACCCTATATCACTTACCCGCGATTGGTTAACTATTAGTTATAGAGCTGATTCTATATCGCTTACCTATAACAGGTTAACTGCTATAAATTGGTAGTTACAGGCTTGGTTTTATATTGCTTACCTATAAAAAGTCACATATCTGGTTCTATATTGTTTACCTACGATTGATTAACCACTATTTACGGAACTGATTCTACATTGCTTAGCTGTAATAAATTAACCGTTATAAATATACCGATATAATAATAAATATAAAGCCTAGCGGTGTACCATAGGCAAAAGCAACTCTTACATTTATGACTCATCTTATTTTGTAAATCAAGTTTGAGACCATTCATAATTGAATTGTTTCAATGTAACTCCCATTCTTATAAATTTAACTTTCAAATTAAAACTCATATATTGCCAAAACATACATTTATACTAGCAATATTCACTTGTAAATATCATTTGCATAATCAAATGAAAACCATTTGCATAAAATCGATTAAAGTACACTCAAATGTCATCAATTCTTTTGTAAACAATTTAGTCATATAAAATAATTAAAATACACTCACATGTCATCAATTCTTTTGCAAAGAATTTAGTCATATAAAACAATTAAATATGCTCACATGTCATCAATTCTTTTGTAAAGAATTTAATAATATAAAACAATTAAATAAACTTACAACTTGCTAGTTTCCTTTTCACCACTTTGAAATTCTTCAGTTGGTTTCATTTTCTGATCTAAAAACCTAATAAAAATACATTCAACCTTTTAACACATTTTCCAATCAAATATACCATAAACCATGTCAACTTCGTTACTTTGTGTATACACTCCATTTACTAAAATTTCTCCAAATAATAACATAACACTTTATTTAATCATTCCAATACAACAAATACACTTAATGACCATCCTTAACAACATTCACATGGTCATTATATCATAATCATACTTTTATACCCAAAATGCCTTTAAGGTTAAACTTAACATATTTAACATTAAACTTTTCCAATTCAATTACATTTGATTTCTAACACTTAACCAATCCAAATTCACTTCCATGACATTTTAATACACACATTTAGGCCATAAAATTCATTAACAATTTTTTTACAAAATCAAGCACTCTAGGCCGAATTTCAACCAAAACTAATTCCTTTTCATTTCTTTACTTCATTAGCATTAAAATCATGCTATAAACATAAAAAATGTCAAAATAAAATTTTTGGATCATAACACATTAAAAACCCTATCCTTGGCTGAAAACTCATCTAATCATTTCCATAGTTTTTCTTTCAATTTTTTCATCATTAAACTAACTTCCTAATGTCATTCTTTAACCTTAAATCATCAAATGAAAAAATAAAACACTTTAGGCAATATATCTCACCTTTGACCAAGTTTGACCAAGGCTTCACATGTTAGGTTTTCTTGATTTTCTTCTCCCAATTGTTTTTAATAAAATAAAATCTTGATATTACATCAAAAGGGTGCAATTTACACCATCAAAACCAAATATAACCTATAACCCAACAAATCAAAATTTTTAACAAGATTAGTAAGCTTACCAACCCATTTTCTTCTTCTTCTTCACTTGAATGACTATGAAGCTTTATTGGATGCTTGATTGGATGCAGAGGAGCATGAAAAATGGTTTGGTTCACTTTTCCATAGCCATAGCCAAACCTCTCTTCTCCTTTCTCTTTTCTTTTCTTTTTTTTCTCTCTCTTCCTTCCTGTTTCTCATCCATAGTCGAAGTTTCCACTCTTCTTCTCTCTTATTTTCTTTTAGTTTTTGGGCTCTTTAATGTCACTCTCCAGACACTCTCCACTCATTCTCATTGCTATGTTAAAAAAACAAGCAAAATGTTGCTTTTATTCTCATTTAATGGATTACACATGTCAGCTTCTTATTTGTCATCACTAATGACTCATCACAAACATGTCATTTTCTCATTGGTCATCTTTGATGCCTCATCAACACACAATTATCATGTAAAAGGGCCAAATTGCACTTTAATGCATTTAATTCACTAATTAACCGAATTAAATCTTGAAATTATTCCACAATCGTCTTATCATCAAATTGACCATAAAATACTCTAATTAAGGTCAGTACTTATTGATTGTATGTTTTTAAAAATTTCAAATGGGTTTAAATCATTAATATCCATTATTTTCCAAAAAGGGCATTTTAGTCCAATAATTTTGTATTACTCGAATTCTGTTCAAACAACCTCTGTTTTGACCTATTTTAATTGCTATAGACTCTAATCCTAATTTCAAAGCTTTTCATCTTATTTTGAAATAGTTTGGTTCTCTAGAAATTTTTTTGTATTGAATCCAAAAATCACTAAATGTCACCAAAATTGTCTAGATTTTATTCAAAAATTTCATCTAAATCTCCAAAGCACATTTAAGGGCTTTAAAGCTTGTTTGGATTCATTCCATAGCTTTTCAAAGTTTTTAGAAATTTTCGGTCCAGTCGATAATTGTATTTGATCTATCCGTGATCTTTTTTATAACCTTAATAATACATTTAAATACTTAAATTACTCTAGTACACCATAAATAGATCATACTTGATAAAATGCATGTACAACACATTAATCGAACTAGGATATCATAGTCTATTAGATGATTATAATTATGTTAATATGATTGTTTGTTTATGTTTTAAGTGTTATGTAGTTTAGAGCATGATTTTGGATCTTAATCTTTTGGTTCTTAAGGTGTTTGGTGTGTTTGTTAATGATGGAAACCAGATAAGTGAAGAATGAAGGAAGTTCGAACATGCATAGGTTACATGGTAAGGTCAGGATCATTAAACATGAGATTTTTCATATATTTTGAAGTTGGGGGTATTTTTGGAACCAAATGACATGGGTAAACCCTGTAATTAACCGTAAGACCTTAGCTACTATAAAAGAATATAAAACACGCCAAAAAAGGCATCAACCATCTTACTAAATTGAAGGATCGCAATATGCAGCGGAAATAAAAAAATTGCAATCCTATAATCGTTTATTGCGTTTAACAACATACTAATAATAAGAAATAGGTATATGATAAATACCTGGAAATGACGATTACTCGATTATGAACTTCGAAAACACGAAGCTTCTATGTTTTCCACACTGAAAAATATATCCCGCTTTCAACAATTGATATGGCTTTGATTGATTTGAAGAACCCTTTCTTCAATAATAGAGAAAACAATTTTTCTCTTTACTCTCTTGTTTATTTCCACCGATAAATGAAGAAAGATAAAACATCAAATATCACTCTTCACTTTGTTTTGTTCACTTATTACAAAATAACTTTCAGAAAACTCTCTCTATTTCTTTTGTTACTCACCGCACACAAAACGATAAAAAAACCAGAACTAAAACTACGAGAGTTACACTGCGTAAGTTCCTTTCCCTATTTACTTTACTGTTTTTCATTAAGTATATATACTAAGAGCGACCGAATGGACGACCACGGAATAGATCCCTATCGTCCATTTATTTATCCATTTATTAATCCAGCGGCTTGTATTCTTTCTTTTTCTTTCGTTTTCTTTCGTTCTGTTTATTGAATTTTGTGTCTTCGCGCGATATACACGCAATCTTCTTGTTGGAACCCCTCCCCGGTGGGTCGCGTGCCCGACGTCCTAGGTGACATCTGGACGCGCATCTCACGGGGGAGGGATTCCTCACCACGTAGGAAACCTCGAATTGAACTTAATTTAACGTCATCTGAACAAAACTTGATAATTTTATCCTAATTTTCCTCCAATAAAAGTTAATCTGCTTAGGGCCCATAACTAAATCCAAATTCTTAGCTAAAATAAAATTTCATATCTCTCGGTTACATAGAATCAAAAATCGCCTCAATCCAATCTTTATAGATCACAAAATCGCCCAAAAATGGATTTATATCCAAATCCGTCACACAATTGATTCGCTTTAATCTTATCCTTAATTTCCGACTAAAACCCGAAACTCTCATTTTACTAAAAAGGGTATAAAATTTTTTTTCTTTTTCTGAATTTTCAATGCATTCTCATCTTTATTTTTGCAAATCATTCACAGGTAACAAAACAATATTTACGAAATAGTTGAAATCATTCTTGATTTGGGAGAACACTTTAGTGGCTCATTACTAAATTATAAACATGAAACCCACGAGCTATAAGCTCACCCCCCTTTCATCCCCATCTCCAGGTATTTGAGCTGGAGATTGGATGAAAGATGGTCAAGACCGTTTGTTCGATTGTGTATGGCTTGTATGTTATGATGAAATTGATTTATGGATTTGTATATAGAATGGAAAGTGAATTAAGGTTGTGTAATGAATTACGTACATGTATATTGAATTGAGAAGTGGGAATGATTTGGGAATATATATGTATGATTGATTTGGGAATTTGATTGAATTATGAGTTTGGTATTGAATTGAGAATTATGGAAGTATTAGATTTAGGTTTGTGTTTCTGCTGGTGTTTGGATGCTGGACGGGAGGTCCGATATTGCCTAGTATTGTTGAGTTGTAATATTAGAAGTGTGTTTCTTGTGTTCTAAATTTTTGGGTTGTCCAAATACAGCCGTTATGCTGCCCGATTTTTGGTAAAAATCGGGCTAAGATAAGAAGAGATTTAGTTGTATTAAGATGTTTTAGATGTATAAGAAATGATTAAAATGAATGAAGTGAAAACGAATAGAAATGTATAGATTGGTTATGTTTTGTATGAGTGATTATGAGTGAATGAGTTTGAATATAGATGAGAAAAAAAAAATTCATACCGAATTTTGGAACGCCTTAGGGTTTCCAACGCGATCAGGTTACTTTGTCCTTTGTTTTCGGATGTCGGATTTTGTTTCCGTTTCCTTCCGTTTTTGGCCCGATGTGATTAGTTGACTTTCGTTCAGGTTGACTTTTGCCTTATGTCTTGTTTTAGATTCCGTTAACTTTAGTTGTCGATCGAAAATTTGTTATTCGTTCGCCTTCGAATTCAAATTCTCCAATTTGAATCCGTTTGATTTCGACAATTTCCGTTCGTTTTCTGGTTGGGATCCGATTCCCGGATCAGGTCCCAACACTTCTGACCACCCAAATAAGTGCGATATGGACGTAATCTTCTGACCCAATCTTTTGATGTAATAGTTTGTCAGGCGGCCGCGCTTGTGACTACTTAAAGAGCGAATGGGATGGACGATCACGGAATAGATCCATGTTGTCTCCTTTCTCTGTCTTTGTTTTTCCTCTCCGTCCTTGCCTTCCTCTGCTTCTTCCATTGCAGCTGTGATTGTCGTAGCTGTTGTTGGTATGGAGAGAGTATTGGTGGTTTTGACGTGAACCTAGGACGTGAACCTAGCATGAGGTTGTTCACCAACTGGACGTCGGATATTGTAATCGCATCGTCTCGGTTTCCAGTTGTTCTTTTCTTGTAAATCTTCTTTAAGCTTTTTTTGTTTTGGTGTGTACAGATGTTTTCCGAGTTTCGTTGTTGTTGCCGTCGACTGTTGTTGATGTCCACTGTTGTTGTTGGCCTACAACAGACTTTTTAAGTATATATACTAAGAGCGACCGGATGGACGACCACGGAATAGATCCCTATCGTCCATTTATTAATCCAGCGACTTGCATTCTTTCTTTTTCTTTCGTTCTGTTTATTGAATTTTGTGTCTTCGCGCGATATACATGCAATCTTCTGACCACCCAAATAAGCGCAATATGGACCGTCGACTGTTGTTGATGTCCACTGTTGTTGTTGGCCTACAACAGACTTGGATATGAGGAGATTTATCATGTTGCCATTGGTAAATCAGATGGCACAAATAAAGAAGACGTAGTCGAGACTTCTGAAAAAGAGTGCCGCAAACAAAGAAGGCGTAGTGCAGACTTGGATATGAGGAGATTTATCATAAATTGCAAAGCTATTACTTCACCACCAGCATCCTCTTTCCTTGTACATATATTTTTCTCATTTCAGAAAGGAACTCCTCTGTTAAAGCAGAGGTTTCATCTACTAATCGAAAATGGGTGGGTCTCATCCATATAGCTAGGAAGCCTCTGACTTTGTAAAGTTTTAGAAGGCATAGTCTGATTTGAATAATATAGTAGCTTTACACATATAAACCGTGCTATTTTTCAAGAATGTGACATATCGCTTTGTAAAGTTTTATGTCTTAGTTTCGTTTGCTCTAACTTTTTCTGCTTTATGTCTTAGTTTAGTCTGCTTTTCACTTTTCAATATCTGACTTTGATCGTTTCACTTGTATCGTCTCACTTCTATCGTCTCGCTTCTTAATTTGGAGGTGATATGCTTTGGTTTGCTCTTCATCGTCTGCTTTTCCTCGCCTCTAACAGACGAAGTTGAAAAGACAGACGAAGAAGAGAAAAACAGACGGAGTTGAGAAAGTAGACGAAGTTAAAAATGGAGTTGAAAAAATAGACGAAGTTTAAAATATAAGCGGAGTTGAAAAAGTAGACGAAGTTATCAAATTTGCTATAAAACATAATGGACACTGGAGTAGGAAACTTGAATGCTTATCGTCTCGCTTCTTAATTGGGAGGTGATTTGCTTCTTCTATCGTCTCGCTTCTTAATTCAGAGGTGATTTGCTTTGGTTTGCTCTCCATCGTCTGCCTTTCGTCGCCTCTAACAGAAGAAGTTGAAAAGACAGACGAAGAAGAGAAAAACAGATGGAGTTGAGAAAATGGACGAAGTTAAAAATAGATGGAGTTGAAAAAGTAGACGAAGTTAAAAATATAAGCGGAGTTGAAAAAGTAGACGAAGTTAAAAACAGACGGAGTTGAAAAAGTAGACGAAGTTATCAAATTTGCTATAAAACATAATGGACCTTTGGGTAGGAAACTTCGAATGCTTATCGTCTAAACTTCTTAATTGGGAGGTGATTTGCTTCTATCGTCTAAACTTCTTAATTGGAGGTGATTTGCTTTGGTTTGCTCTCCATCGTGCGCTTTTCCTCGCCTCTAACGGCGAAGTTGAAAAGGCAGATTTAAGAAGAGAAAAAGCAGACGGAGTTGAGAAAGTAGAGCGAAGTCAAAATAGATGGAGTTGAAAAAGTTGGCGAAGTTATAAATATAGACGGAGTTGAAAAAGTGACGAAGTTAAAAATATAAGCGGAGTTGAAAAAGTAGAGCGAAGTTATCAAATTTGCTATAAAACGTAATGGACCTTTGGGTAGGAAACTCGAATGCTTAATAGAATTGATCCCGATATTAGGAATATAATGGGTGACGTTGAACTTGAGTTTACGTACTTGCATGTTCATCTAAATTGAACTTGAACAAGGCTACATCCCCTAACGAATAACCATGGCCATATTTCCACTTCTGCATTTAAATCTATCTCCTGTATTTTGGAAATTATATTATAATAATTGAAGGTATGTTTAAAATATCCTTATTTGAAAACCATAAGTTCAAAGTTTTGCAATATATATTTTTCTTAAGATAATATCAATACACATCTTAAAAATCTCATTTAGAAAGTAAGTGACTAATTTTACCTTGTCCTCTGCAAGTACTTTTGGATCCCATAATCTACTACGTGTGTTGGGATATCTAGATTCTTGACGTACAACTTCCTTTCCCATTTCTTCCATTAAGTCATGCATTTGTAATGTGTTTTCAGAAATGGAAAGTTCGTTGAAACAGGGTATCAATGGGTGGACATCTTCACTAAACCATTAAGTGAAGAACGGTTCAGGGAAACCAGACGAAATCTCAACATGGTTAAATATATCATAAAATCAAAACCAAAGGCCAATATGTTTAGGACAATGACATCTTCGCTAAACCATTAAGTGAAGAGCAGTTCGAAATCGACGAAATCTCAACATGGTTAAATATATCATAAAATCAAAACCAAAGGCCAATATGTTTAGGACAATAAATTCATATTTACGTGAACTTGAAAAGAGATGAAATGTGACAAGTAGACGAAAGAAAAAAAACAGGCGCAAGTTGAAAAGCAGATGAAAGCAAAAGCAGGCGGAAGGAGAAGACAGAACTTAACTAAATAAGATTGAAAAGCAGTTGAACACGAAGGTTATAAATAGCATTCTCCGTCAGTTTTTTTACTTCGTCTGTTTTTGTACTTCCTCTGTTTTTGTTCGTCTGTTATTCATTAAAATCATATATGTCAGGTCATTTTGACTTAACATACTTTTCAATAGGTTCCGTCTGTATAGATTTTTTTGCAAGAAGAAGACGACCAGAACAGAGATTGCTTGAATCTTGAAAGAACATGTTATTCAATTGAGTTTTGTAACTAACTCAAACTGATTCTTAATTCACACGTGGTTTGCTTTGCTCTGCTTTCCATCGTCTGCTTTTACTCTCGTGTACTTTTGCACAACTTTCGTTTGCTTTTGCTTTCGTCTGCTTTTGCTTCCGTCTGGTTTTGCTTCCATCTGCTTTTCAACTTGTGTTTGCTTTTCAACTTCCGTCTTGTTTTCATCGTCTCCTTTTTCATCATTATTTGTACTTCATCGAAATCATTTATGTAAGGTCGTTTTGACTTAACAATCTCCTCTTTTTAATCGCATGATTTCTTACATCGGTGGATTGACGTTCAATTAATAGGTATAATGTCAAACACGCCAATAGCGTATTGCGAGTAAACACGAGCAGATTAACCTTTTAAAGACACGCTAACCCCCAAAATGTATGAACCAAAAGACCTGCTTTTCTTGTATGGAATAATCTTCTAACTGGTATAATAATGTCGATTCCTGCCAAAAACGTATTGAAGAAGTAAGCAAACATGAACAGAATTAGAGAAGATTATGTCTTAGTAATCATAAAATCATAAAACCAAAGGCCAATATGTTTAGGACAATAAATTCATATTTACGTGAACTTGAAAAGCAGACGAAATGTGACAAGTAGACGAAAGAAGAAAAACAGACGCAAGTTGAAAAGCAGACGAAAGCAAAAGCAGGCGGAAGCAAAAGTAGAAGACAGAACTTAACTAAATAAGATTGAAAAGCAGTTGAACACGAAGGTTATAAATAGCATTCTCCGTCTGTTTTTCTACTTCGTCTGTTTTTGTACTTACTCTGTTTTTGTTCATCTGTTATTCATTAAAATCATATATGTCAGGTCATTTTGACTTAACATGCTTATCAATAGGTTCCGTCTGCATAGATTTTTTTGCAAGAAGAAGACGACCAGAATAGAGATTGCTTGAATCTTGAAAGAACATGTTATTCAATTGAGTTTTGTAACTAACTCAAACTGATTCTTAATTCACACGTGGTTTGCTTTGCTCTGCTTTCCATCTTCTGCTTTTACTCCCGTGTACTTTTGCATAACTTTCGTCTGCTTTTGCTTTCGTCTGCTTTTGCTTCATTCTGGTTTTGCTTCCATCTTCTTTTCAACTTGTGTTTGCTTTTCAACTTCCGTCTTGTTTTCATCGTCTCCTTTTTCATCATTATTTGTACTTCATCGAAATCATTTATGTAAGGTCGTTTTGACCTAACAATCTCCTCCTTTTAATCGCTGCGATTTCTTACATCGGTGGATTGACGTTTCAATTAATAGGTATAATGTCAAACATTGCCAATAGCGTATTGCAGAAGTAAACACCAGAACAGAGATTAACCTTTTAAAGACACGCTAACCCCCAAAATGTATGAACCAGAAGACCTGCTTTTCTTGTATGGAATAATCTTCTAACTGGTATAATAATGTCGATTCTTGCCAAAAACGTATTGAAGAAGTAAGCAAACATGAACAGAATTAGAGAAGAAGAGCACCAGAGTAGAGATCGACGTTTCAATTCATAGGTGATAAAATTATTATACACGTGCTACTCCGGACAGGTTGACCTTCTACAATTATTTTCTCTTCTTTGAAAATTACTATCATTATTTGCCTTTACTTTTCTTCCTGACAGGTTCACCTTCTACAATCATTTCCTCTTCTTCCGAAGCTTGCCTTTTAACATCCGTTTATCAATCAATCATTCAAGGGCCATTTCTTTGGAATGTATGAATCACTTTCTCATCTGTTTTTCTTGTATCCAGTAGTCTTCTAACTGCTATGATAATGTCGATTCCTGCCAAATGCCAATAACGTATTCCAGAAGTAAGCAAACATGAAGACTACAAAGAGAAGAAGAGGACCAGAACAAAGATTGACGTTTCAATTCATAGGTGATAGATTTGTTTTTCACAAGAAGAAGACGACCGGAACAGAGATTGTTTGAATCTTGAAAGAACATGTTATTCAATTGAGTTTTGTAACTAATTCAAACTGATTCTTAATTCACACGTGGTTTGCTTTCCTCTGCTTTCCATCGTCTGCTTTTACTCCCTTCTACTTTTGCACAACTTTAAATGCCTTTTGCTTTAAATCTTTTTTGCTTCCGCCTTTTGCTTCCATCTGCTTTTCAACTTGTGTTTGCTTTTCAACTTCCGTCTTGTTTTCATCGTCTCCTTTTTCATCATTATTTGTACTTCATCGAAATCATTTATGTAAGGTCGTTTTGACTTAACAATCTCCTCCTTTTTAACTGCAGAGATTTCTTCTGTCAAGTGGATTGACGTTTCAATTAATAGGTATAATGTCAAACACTGCCAATAGCGTATTGCAGAAGTAAACACCAGAATAGAAATTAACCTTTTAATTCATAGGTGAGACCGTCATAATTTTTTACTTGTGGCAAGGAAAGACACGCTAACCCCCAAAATGTATGAACGGAAGACACCTTTTCTTGTATGGAATAATCTTCTAACGGTATAATGATGTCGATTCACCCAAAATGTATTGAAGAAGTAAGCAAACATGAGCGAAATTAGAGAAGAAGAACACGGAGTAGAGATCGACGTTTCAATTCATAGGTGATAAAATTATTATACACCTGCTACTCCGGACAGGTTCACCTTCTACAATTATTTTCTCTTCTTCAGAAATTACTATCATTGTTTGGCTTTACTTTTCTTCCTGACAGGTTCACCTTCTACAATCATTTCCTCTTCTTCCGAAGCTTGCCTTGTTGCATCCGTTTATCAATCAATCATTCAAGGGCTATTTCTTTGGCATAAAAATAAGTTAGGACGAAATTTGATCTGTCGTGCGCACTCCACTGACACCATTATATTTGTTCTCTTGTTTTAACCCTTAAAGCAAATTTACCGCAACCGCTGAAACATTTTCTCCACCCAAACTTTACTTCTCTCAACTACCCTCTTCTTTTAGTTATCAAATTCTCCATTCTAGATTCTGACTACATTTATACTCCATTTTTGTTAGGTCCCGTGCTTATTCTCTGCTGCATTCTTGGAGTACTAAGGTATATATGCTTAGGTTAAATAAATTTATTGTAAAAATTCTGCTATTGTTATTTATTAACCTGAATAGAGCATATTCTCCTTTCTACGTTCTGATTGCATGCATACTCTATTTTTTATAGGTCCCTTGCTTATTCTCTGCTGCATTCTTCGTCTAGTAAGGTATGTGTAGTTAAATGAAATAATTTTTTTTATAAATTCTGCTTTAGTTATTTAAATGGTTTATATTCATGTTTGTTCGACATATTGTTTGTTAGGTCATAAACAAAATGTTTGTTTTACATGTTCTTGTGATACCATTTATAATATATATTCAATTTTATTGTTTCTATATATATATATCGATATAGCTATATAGATATATATTGATATATATATGGATATATACATATATATATCAATGTATGTAAACTCAGATATATATATCGACAATTCATTTTGACCGAAGATCATGAATGGATAGATCAAAGATTTTATATTATGTCGATTCCTCAGGTATTTACATATGGATAGAAATGCTAAAAGATGTCAAAAATATGCTGAAATGCTAAATGAAAAAAAAACAAAATTGTTGCGACGATGTCGACAAAATCATTTGCAAAATCACAACTTCCACTTCATCTACAGCTCAAAGAAAGAATTACTCCTCAACAGAAGGATTCTTTCATTAATATCGAACCTTCCACCAGTCAAGTTCCAAGTCATGAACCCTCTTATCATCAAATACTTGACCGATGTATTAATATCCATGCTGATCACATAAATGAAGGTACCTTTTGTACACTATATTGAAACTATTTCCAACCTAATTAGTCCACATAATGATAATGTCCTTTTTATACGTTTCAAGGGATAAATCATCACACATTTCTTTCAACATTAACATCCTTGCAGAATTTACCAGTTGAACCTGAACAGCTCCCTTTTATTCCAGATTGTCAATATTATAACGCAAAACGATTTTACCTTGAACCTCCATCGTTTTGTTGCTCGTCCGGAAAAATTTCTATTGTTGCTCCTCAGATGCCTTATGCTTTAAAGTCTTTGTTTCTAAATAGCGACGAAGAATCCGAACATTTAAGAAAGAATGTTCGTACATACAATAACAATGTAGCTTTCACTTCCTATGGAGCCAGATATGATCGTGAGCTGACAAAAAACACAATGGGAGTTTATACATTCCATGTTCAAGGACAAGTTTACCATTTCCTTGACAGTTTAGTGCTGACAAGCAATAAAGTATCTGGAATCCAACTTTATTTCTTTGATACTGATGAAGAACTACAACAAAGGCTTAGCAGTTCTGATAAACTTCGTGAAAGTACATTGAAGCTGATTATGAAAATTCTTGAAGATAACCCTTATGCTAGGTTCTTTCGCCGTCTTAAAGATATTCCTTCCCTTGAAAATCACCAGATTGTTCTGAGATGTTATCCGGGTCTTGATCAGCGCGTTTACAATCTTCCTCTTGCATCATAAGTAGCTGCTATATGGTGGCCCGATGATGAACGAAAGATGATAAATCTCCTCATATCTAAGTCTCTGATCACTCGAATCGAGCTATAGAATTCAATCTTATTATGCATACTACGACCGCTTCAATACCCTTACTGTTTCCACGGGGTGAATCAGGATGGCATCCTCGCATTAAGCGGTTAAATTCACAAACAAACAGCATCAATGGTTTTGATCAAACAAGCGGTGCTCCTTTATACACTTTTACTGAAGCAATTGAATTATTTGCTCTCGAAAACATAGGTTAGTTGTGTGCTTATTCCCTTTGGTTCCCAAATATTGTCTAATTGGCCAAAACTAATTTATCATTTTTTTCTTACTATTACTAATTACTCAAGGAGCGAACTCCAAACATGGCGTAGTATCTGCCAGAGAGTATTACTGCTATCGACTTCAAATGAGAAGTTATGATGAATCCATGCTTATCCACAGCTTAAGACTACTACAACAATTCGTTGTTGGTTCTTATATAAAGATTGAAACATCTCGGCTTGAATTCCATAGGAAAAAACATAACGAAATACGATCAGAAATTTTGCAAGGTGTTTTAGATAGCGTTAATATTGGTCAAACTGAAGCTTCTACAATTGGCGTGAGTTGTCCTCCCACTTCATTTATCGGCGACCAAGGACATGAAATGGCGTTATCTGGATGCAATGGCTCTAGTGCAAAATATGGCAAACCAGATATTTTCTCACTATGACTTGCAACCTATGTGGAAGGAAATACAAGAGAATCTTAAATTCCACGAAAAAGCACAAGATGCACCAGATTTATTGTCCGAGTGTTGGTGAAATTTGAAATTCTAAAAATGAGTTGATCAAAAAGGAATATTCGAACATGTTGCGCATTTGTTTACGTAATTGAATTTCAAAAGCGTGGATTCCTCATGCTCACTTACTTCTAATACTTGAACCACAATTTAAGTTGTTGAATCCAAATTAAATATGATCAAATCATATCATTGAAATACCTAATCCTTATCACAATTCCAGATTATATTCTCTTGTCATTAAGCACATGATCCACGGTCCTTGTGGTTTTATGAACAAACAGTGCCTTGCATGAGAAATGGAGTATGCAAAGTCATTACCCCAAGTTTTACTCCTTTCCTTGTCCATGGCGAAGACAATTATCCGTGCTATAGGCGTAGACATAATGGAAGAAAAGTTAAAATATCCAAACACGAGGTTGATAATAGATGGGTGGTTCCTCATAACCCGTACCTTCCGATGTTGCTTGACGCCACATTAATGTTGAAATATGTTCCTTTGTGAAGCTTGTTAAATATTTATACAAATATGTATTTAAGGGCCACGACCTTGTCAACTTTAGCGTCAACGACCAAGAAACCAGGTCTGATATTGACGAAATCACTAATTTCCAAGAAGGCCGTTGGATTTCACCCCCCGAAGCTTTATGGCGCATATATAAATTTCGCCTCGCAGAGATTAATCCATCCATCTATATACTCCAAGTTCACCTTCCAGATCAACAATCTGTTTCCTTTGCAAAAGATGCTAATTTGTCTTATTTATTGAGGAATATGGACTTCTCCAAAACAATGCTGACGGAACTTTTTAGGACCAATTCAACAAATCAAAAGGCTGCAGAAATGAAATGCCTGTACACGGATTTCCCCCAAAATTTTGTTTGGAATAAAAAAATAAGGACGTGGTCAGAAAGAAAGCGGAGAAAAGTTATAGGACTATTAGTTACTGTTGGCCCTCGAGAAGGAGAAAGGTATTACTTGAGATTATTGCTCGCAAATGTTAGAAGACCAACATCGTTTGACAACTTGTTAACTGTTGATGGTGAAAAGGTGAAGCTGTTTGAGGATCTTTGCTCGCAATTAGGATTGCTAGCATCGACTCTTATATACAACAAACACTTGACGGTCATATTTCAAATGCCAGCGTCCTCGAGTTGTTATTTGCTACACTCTTGTTCTATTGTTCACCGCAAATCCTAGGGAACTCGGGAAACTTTCGAGACCACCTTTGCTCGACTACCTATATGCTTATTCTTCCTCTAATACGTATACATCGATGATATTACAAAATGGCTCTTGAAGATATCAATAAATCTACGGAACAAATGGGAAAAAGCTTAGGCGATTATCATTTCTTGAACATGAATTTCGTCTCGATTATCGCCAAAGCAGGACTAAGGAGGTAGAAAGTGAGATGAATATAGGGATTGATGAAGAAGACCTCTTATTACAATCAAAACTAAACAGTGAGCAAAAGCACATATTTGATTTGATAATGAATTCGCCTCACTTCAAATGATCGCAGTTATTTTATCGATGGTCCTGGGGAACAGTAAAACTTTCTTATATCGAGCTCTTCTTGCAAATTCTGATCGAAGGACATATTGCAATCGCGATCGCGACATCGAGCGTTCTTCGTCAATTCTTCGAGGGTAGGATACTCACGCAAGATTTAAAATCCCGCTTGATTTATCAAAGCAAAAAGTTTGTTAGCTGAGCAAATAGAGCAGTGTTGCAAAATTGATATTTGAATCCAGCCTTATTTTGTGGGACGAGGCTTCCATGGCAAAACGAGAAGCCATCGAAGCATTTCACAGGTTACTTCAAGATATAATGAACTCTGATCAGCCTTTTGGAGGTAAAATTGTTGTATTTGGTGGCGACTTTCGCCAAACATTGCCAGTTATTCACCAAGCAACGAAACAACAACTCATTTATTCAAGTCTTCTAAATTCACATCTCTGGTGCCACATCTCTAAATTCTGTTTGACGACAAATATGAGAGCTATCTCAAATCCAAATTTTTGTGATTTCTTATTGCGGGTTGGAGAAGGCGCTGAACCAATGGATGAACAAGATCAAATATGTTTACCAATTGAACTCATTATTCCTTACGACAACAAGGATCAATCTGTTAATAGGTCGCTTCTTTTTTCATTAAACGATATACTAACCTTTTTTCCCATTACGATTATACTTTGCTAATAAATAGTTATGCTCACTAGGTTATTGGAAAACGTCTTCCCTGACCTAAGCTTATATTCATCCGACCCGTATCAGATGATAAACAGATGCGTGCTATGTCCAACAAATAGTTGTGTTGATGAAATTAATGACATCATGATCAAAAATTAACAGGAGATTTGCATTCATATGTGAGTTTTGACAAGACGGTTGATCGCAGACATCAAGCTGATTATCAAGATTTTCTCAATTTTTTGAACCCTAAAGGCCTACCTCCTCATAAGCTTTTGTTGAAAGAAGGCTCTCCAATTATGCTTCTGAGAAATTTAAATCCAACGGAAGGATTATGCAATGGAACAAGGTTGATATGCAGACAGCTAAAAGATCATACAATTTCAGCTGAAATTATTTTTGGACCTCACAAAGGAAAAATCATTTTTATACCTAAGATTCCCTTGCAATCTCCGGAGAACGAAAAAAATGGAATTCCTTTCATCAGAACACAATTTCCAATTAAATACATGTTTTGCAATGACTATAAACAAATCCCAAGGTCAAGCACTTGATCATGTTGGAATTTATCTCCGTCAACTTGTATTCTCACACGGACAGTTATATGTAGCTCTGTCAAGGGCGCGAACTCCTGAATCAATTAAAGTTCTTATTATTCCTGGAACTTTTCAATCTTCAGACTTCGAAAAAATGACAAGGAATATTGTTTTCCGTGAAAAATTTCAATTAGTCAAATTATAAAACATCAAATTTCCTCTGAGGTATATTATTTGTTTGTTTTCTCAGTTCACATAATTTGATTTTATACGCATAATTATTTGTCTTCACTTGACCATCCAACATTTTCTTTCAGCATGGATAATCGTTTATTGATGAAGAATATTTTCCCTGGAGCGCAATCATGGTCTTGTCAAGTGATGGTCCAAGAAAACAACAGTCGTTGCTTGGTTAATTCACCGACTAAAAGACAAAAGTTTGTCTTCTGCGATTACGAGGTATATCAATTACACTTTTTCCTTTTACATTTTATCGACTTACCTATCGATAATTCCTTCATAATTAACGAGGATTGCAAGTTCAGGTGTCATATTCAACAATGATATCCAAAGAATTGGGGACATCTTACGGTAGTGTCGAATATATCATTTCTAATGCAATTGTCAAATCAATTCCCCTTGATCAAACTGAAAATTTGAACATCGATGGATTCTCACAAGTCGCACGGTCATCGAACCTGTCACACAAGACGATGCAATCATCCCTCTGATTTTTAACTTCACACCTTTCCAAAGTCTTATGGATTATGTGGACGACAAGCAAAAATCTGTTGGTTAGATGCTTAATACATTTTTTCATACAATCTTACAAAAGCTTTTCCGTTAGTGATTACATTAATCTTTAACACATGATAGATATTATAGTCGTCGTCGTTGAAGTGTTGGAAAAAAAAGATGTCATGAGAGACGGAAAAGCTTCAACTGTCCAAAAATTTGTTATCATGAATAAAGAGTAATTCTCACTCAGTATCTTTGTTACTATTTTGCGTCAGAGATAAACAAATTTAACATCTTCTCGTAATCTCTTGTTTTTTTCAGGGAACAAGCAGTCATACTATCGCTTTGGAATTGTTTTGTTGAGAACGAGGGTCAGAAGATTATGGAATCACTTCACTCTCATCCAGTTATTGTTTGCACAAAGCTCAAAGTCAATTTCTTTAACGGTATTTTTTCCTTTCTCATAATAACACATCTTACTCTGTCCCTTTTCATTCTATCTCAAAAAATGATTTTGAAATGTTAGGTGTTGCATTGTCAACGTGGTTCGACTCGACCATCGCGTTGAGCCACCCATACTGAAAGTTGCGATCTCAAAATTGGTAATCCATTATGTTACGTACAACCTTTCTAACATTTTGTTACAAATTATATAGGAATTTTAAAATTTCTTTATTTTGTCACCTATATAATTATTATGTTACAGGGCACAACGAAATAACAGCCACATCAAAAACCTCGTCAGTGGAAAATCTTACTTTACATATAATCCTCGTATATCTTCTGGATCTCACCAGAATATCACCAAGATCATGTCTCTAGTTTCTACCCCTAAGGTAATCACATCTGCATATTCGGTGGCGTATTGAATTTGAAACTTCTTCCTCCTAACATTCTTATCAACTTTTCCTTAGATATCATGGATTGAAGCCAAAATTTCCTTTCAAAGACATTTTGCAAAATTTTGGTATATGGCATGCAACAAATGCTTCCGGTCTCTGATTCTTTGCATCCGGAGTTCTCTTCACTTGTAATTCTTGAGAAAACGGACAGTGAGCCAAAGTTTCTGCCTTCTATTTGCAATCTTCCATTTCTTGCTTATTCCTTCCGTGTCCATTCCATAATTTTCGCATCACTTTTTACTTCCATGTCACCGCACTACTTTTTGCCCACCTCCTCCTTTTGACTATTCGACTTTATTGAGCAGATGCCGATATGACATGGATTTGACCGATTTAAACCGAACTATAACGGCTTCCATTTTGGCGACCTCATTGAGAAACTATTAAACTTAACCGCCGTTGAAGCTATGAAATATTACAATGAGGTTATATTTTCCTTCGTTCTTTCATCTAGATTTCCGGTTTAATCATTGAAAATATCTTCATCTACTTATTCCATCGACATTGGACATTATTTGTTTTCCGTTATAAGAACATGGATCTCCCTTGAGAAATCTATGACGCCTGATTGAAAAGCGATACCTTTCTTCTACACATGAAGCCAGCAAACACTCGGTCTTCAGGTGGGGTGCAACGATTCTTGTTGTTCTCGCCGAAAATTGATGCTCATGAACTACAACAGAGTTCACTTTCACCGCTCTCAGGTGCTTTTTATTCTTACTTCATCTTGATTTTATCTATAACATCATCTTTAATTATTTACAGATGTGCCATTTAGTTTGAATTCATCTCCCCTTATATCGCTTGCTTAATATATATTGATTTTTGATATTTTCAGAAAAAATTTCCTGAATCTTCTTCATCAGCTAAACAATGTCTCAAAAAAGATTCTCGAGGTGAATACCGATTGCGTCGAAATGGATAAGCCGATCAGCGGCGTGAATATGCGCCGCAATCGGGCCTAATCGCTACATATACTGTCGTAATAGGAAAAACCCGATTCTCATAACTTTCGACTTGTATTTAGAACTTTCGTCTCTAATCGCTTCTTGATTCTTTCTTCTTGAATCTTGAAAGAAACGCTTATTGATTGAGTCCGTGGCTAACTCAAACTGATTCTTGCATGTGCTTCCGTCTGCTTTGTCAACTTCATTTGTGTTCTTAACTTCGTCTGTGCTGTTAAATTCGTCTGTGATGTCAACTTCGTCTGTGTTGTGAATTTCGTTTGTGTTTTTAACTTCGTCTGTGTTCTCAGCTTCGTTTGTGTTGTCAACTTCGTCTTTGTTTGTATTTCTTCGCATACTTTGTCTGCTTTTCTGAGTTCGTCTATTTTTCAACTTCGTCTGTTTTTTTGACTTCGTCTATTTTTTCAACTTTGTGTATTTTTCAACTCCGTCTGTTTTTCTCTTGCATGGCTAAAATCCAAGCTTCGTCCTCCTTCAGAGGTCTCTCCAATAATTAGATCTTCTGGATCGAACTCCTATACTTCCAATCTTTTTCAATCCATCGGTTTACGGAAAATCCTCAACGTTATCTATCTCGCCTCGATGATGGAGTTTCTATTATATCATCTAATTTCTTTGAAGCGCTTCCACTCCCCATGTCATCTTCCTTATGGGGTTGGGAACTATCATCATGAAGATGAGTAGCCTACAAACATTCCTGACAGACAATTTAGAGAAAAGTCTTCAACACCTTGGAGAAAAAATGACAAACAACCAAGGTGTTGAAGATTTTTCAGTAAATTATCTGTCCAGTATAACAACATTCTCCATCGTAATATGGACTAACGATTCAACCACCGTCTGCTTTTGCTTTCTTTTCCTTCTCAGTTTTCTCTTCGCACTTCCTCTTATATTTTTGCTTCTTTTAACTTCCTCTTATTCTTCTTTATTTAAAGCAGTTCACTTGATGTCATTTCCAACTCGCATTAAATTTCAGTTACCAATTCCATACTCCTTCTTGGAGTATACGAATTGACTAATCCTTCTTCGAAACTATTCTCTATACATGTAAACTATTTTTAACGTATCTCAAGGGAAATTGTTTCTGTTTCACTTTATCATCTTGCAGTACTGCCCCTCATTTAATACAGTCGAAATCTTCAACTTTAATTTTTTATTACGCGACTATATAGCTTCCCTGCCAGACGCCCTGCTGATACCTCTATATCTAAACTTTGAAACCGTTTTCCTCTTAACTTCGATCAAACAATTCCTACCCTCTTCTTTTGTCTTCTTCTTCTTTAACCTAAATACATCACATCCTTCATTGCAAGAACATAACAACAATCAAACTTACGTCTTCTATGTCAACCAGCAAAGAACAACCTTTCAATTCAGTAAGCTATTCTTCTTTTATAAATGTTTTGGTAAATACTAAGTTCTTTTCACAAAGGCTCTGGTAAATCAAAGTTAATCAAATCTTTGTAAAACTTGTTTAAAAACTAAGTGAAAATAAGAACTTTGAACTTGGAAAGAGATGAGAGTAAAAAAAATTGCACACAGAGATTTTATCCTGGTTCACCCCAAACCGTTAGCTACGTCCAGTCCTCAGACGTCTTTCTGAGATTTTACAATCTCTTCAAAGTATACAAGTATTCTTGCCCGAGCCTCTCCAGGTCTCTCTACACTCAGTATTCTTTTACTCTTAGCCTCTGCAGGCTATCTGTACAACTTTCTTACAAAGAGTGTTTGAAACACTGTTACAATAAAAATAGCAACAGCTCTCAGCTAATTCGTACAATAGTCTTTCAGACAAACTTTTTGTTCGGGTAATTGTAAATCCGCTTATTGTGTGTAACTCACAAAAAAATTAATATTCAGCTTCGACTTGTATTTATTGAGTTGAGTTCTGTAACTAACTCAAACTGATTCTTGAATGTGCTTAAAATGCGCTTTGTCGACTTCATACGTGTTGTTAACCGTACGTGTTGTCAACTTCTTACGTGTTGTCAACTTCATATACCTTAATTGCAGCACCAAAGGCTTATTCAACTGTTTTACCATTACGAAGCGAAAATGCATTGTGTGCATCACATGTACAGTCTTGGAAAAGAAAAATTTTTTTCTTCCGGGACCTTCCCGAAAGCCAGGATCCATGTGTCTATATATCAAAATCAAACCATAACGGCCAAAGGAGACCGTCTCCTAACTGCGGCAAACCCTTTGACCCAGGAATAGCTAGAACAAGGGAAATAGTGCTAGCTCTTACCTTGTTCTTCGAGAGCTTGGAGAAGATGATGGTGGAAGCTTCGAGAAGAAGAAGCTTGAAGATGATCAATGGAGAAGAGATGAAAGCTTAGGATTTTCTCAAAACCCTTCTTCATTCTATTTCAAAACCCACGATCATCCACCTCTTTTAGTCTTCAAATAGGTTTTTTCCTTCTCCATATGGCCACATGTAAGACACGAAGACCATCTTCATTTTTGTCTTTTAGTCATTTAACGATTTTAAATGCAACTTTTTGACAAAGCTTAAAAAAAGCTGCCTCTCCATCCACGTAAGTCACACACACACACACACATATATATATATATATATATGATAACAAATTATACAAGAAAAACAAAAAATAGAAAATACAATAAGAAAACGTGAACTTCATATTTTCTTCGTCTTCATCTGCGTCTGTGTCTCAGTTGTAGGAAAATCCCGGGAGGTACATCACATGTACACCCAAATGGAAAACAAAATTTTTGTTCCGGGACCTTCACGAACCCAGATCCAGTATCCGTATGAAGACATCAACCTAAATAGCCAATAGAGACTATCTCTAAAGGTGATCCACGCAGAGATCGAAAAACCTAACCGGATCAAACCCTTTAACCCGGAATAGCTAGAACAGATTAAGAGTCGCTAGACCTACCTCGTCTCCGAGAGTGAAGGAGACGTTGGAACCTTGTGCTTGGAGAAGAGAAATCGATGATGGCTTGATGAGTAAGAAGAAGAATCAAAGCTTTCAACCTTAACACTTAAGGAAACTCACTTCTCTTCTCACCCATGCTCAAAACCGTCGACCATCACACTCCACCAAACCATCTTATGTTGATTTTTAACATTTAAAAATACTTCCATAAGATGAAGCCAAGTGGTGGCTTTATATCCATTCATTTCTTTTATGGAATAAACTAATAAGCTTTGACTTTTCAAAGCTTATCTCTTCTCTTCTCCCTTCCCCATTCCAACGAAAATGTACATATATATATATATAATAATTAATTAATTAATTACTTAATTAATTAATTAAAATATATTTGCTAAGGTCCAGTCCAACTGGGCTGGTCCTCTGAAGGCCTCTCGGGTCCCGATCTTTGAAACACTCTAAACCTTTCTTAGCAATATTGATGTCGCGATCTCATCGGGACATATCCCAATCCATTGGGATCCATTTAATCTAATGCTCTCCATAATTGGAACTCGTCCAATTACTATTTTACTGATTCTCTGAAACACTCTTATCGTGTGACCCTTTAGGTTTCCTTATGTTGGCCACTTAGATTAACAATTAATCTGAGCAAGTCATGAGCGGTATCTAGCAACACATCATGACCCCCAATTGACCGGAAAGTAATCGGTTTGATGTATTCATCACGAACCGGATCACAAACCCTTCCATGTATAATTACTGTGCAATTCGTCCTTTCACCATCCTATACCCCACTTGGTTATGAGTATGGTTAAAGTGTCAACTCTCACTAGACCGAGTCTAGCCCAGTGATAACAGATCTCGCCCTAGACTCGAGATTTATATGTCCATGAAGACACTCTTCATGACATATTCACTCCGCCGAGATTTCGAGTAATGATCCCGACAAGAGGCCATGGGTATCTCCTCTGCTAATCCGTAAGTGGTGAATCCTTTATTGGCTACTCAATTACCTTGAATACCTCAAGTTGCACCCAAGCACCACCCTATGAGTTACCTATGGAAGGCAACAAGGAATGGAGTCAAAACGTAATCAAGATATCAAGATATCCTTGAGTACCTCAAGTCTAAGGATACTTGCACCATTGCTATGATGAGATTATCACGACACTTAGATAAGATATCCATGTGATGATCTCATGACAGTCATCCAATGAACTTACTACCGCTAGTAAGCATCCACATGTCAATTCTAAATATCTCATATTTACAGTTTCGAGATCCACTTGATCCAATCGAGGAATATGACATGTGCTAGTCTATCCAGTTAATGATGTCCAGGTCTCATTAATCCTATGACTAGGAGAATTTAGATATCTTGACATAATTGCACATGATAGGAATCTCAGAGTATGATCACATCATAATTTCCTTCATGCTATGTCATATATCATGGACTTCATTAATCGATTAAAGATCCAATCAATTCATAAACAATGTTCATGAACATCAAATTAATGAATTATGCCTTTTCTTTATTTATTCATTCATGCGCATACATTGTGTGAATAAAACGCTAAAAGGGATTGCCTTTAGGGCACTAATAAATAATACCGTCCTTGAATAAGTCGACTTATCCAATGTACAAGTCGACTTATCGGTACTTTTCAAGAACAAGTCGACTTATCAGTAGTATAAGTCGACTTGTACTTACAAATCTCCCACTTGACCTAAAGCCAATCGCCTTAGTATCCAATACCATAAGCGAGTCCATGAGAATCACAATTCTCCTGTGACAATGGCTTTGTCAACGAACGAAGAACACTTTGCTCTGGGAATTCTCTCTGTCGATATCATCTCGACTAATGATCTCCGAATCGGTGAGTACGAGTTCGGATCGTCGATAAGACCTTGGTTCCTTTGCTGCGCAAGACTAGCCCCATTGTATCACAATACAATCCTATGGGCCCATCACGGTAGGGACCGGATCAAGTTCAGTAATGAACTTCTTGATCTAAACCGCTTCCTTTGCGCATCTCATGCGACAGGTATTCTGCCTCGGTTGATGAATCAGCAGTCCTCTCTTGTTTGGAACTTTTCCAACTGACCGCCATGCTATTTAGTGTGAATGTATATAACCTGATCATGATTGTAATCATCCTTATCGATTAGATCTGGCATCCTAATGCCGCTCACATGGAGATTTCCATCTCCAAACATCAAGAAAACATCTTTAGTGCTTCACAAGTACTTGAGGATATTCTTGACAGCCACCCAGTGACCCTCACCAGGATCCGATTGGTATCTGCTCGTAACACTTAGAGCATACGATAAATCGGGCCTCGTACATAGCATCGTTTCATGCTAAACCTCTTTAGCATCTCATCTGTGTACGATGCTTGTGAAAGACCAAGCAACCTTTTGATTTAACTCTATAAATCTATATCCCAAGGATATAAGTTGCTTTATCAAGGTCTTTCATCGCAAATTGTTTGGACAACCAAATTTTAACTGATTGCAGCATAGAGACATCGCTTCCTAGTAACAGTATGTCATCTACATACAACACAAGGAATACGATTGCAGTCCCATTAACCTTCTTATACACACAATGATCATCCGAATTTTGTGAGAAATCAAACTCTTTGATTGATTCATCAAAACGGATAATCCAACTCCTAGATGCTTGCTTCAATCCAAACATGGATTTCTGAAGGTTGCATACGTTTTCGCCATCGATGGAAGTGAAGCCCTCAGGTTGTGTCATACATATCCTCGGGTAGATTTCCTCTCAGGAAAGCTATCTTCACATCCATTTGCCATATCTCATAATCATAATGAGCGGCAATGGCTAGGTGTATCCTAATGGATTTAAGCATTGCTACGGGGCTGAAGGTTTCGTCATAGTCAACTTTTTGTCTGTGACGATATCCTTTAACCAGAAGCATTGCTTTATAGGTAATCAAATTACCATCCATGTTGGTTTTCTTCTTGAAAACCCCTTTGCATCCTGTGGGTTTTATCCCTTCAGGTGTAACAACCAAAGTCCATACTTGGTTTATGTACATGGAATCCATTTCGGCTTTTATGGCTTAAAGCCATTTCTCAGACTCTGAACTTTTCAGAACCTCTTCATAGGTAGTAGGCGCATCATCTGGTATGAGCAATACGCCATTCTGTTCCTCGCGAGAAATCCATATCTCTCGGAGCAAGTCGTATCCTACTTAACCTACTGAAATTAGTGTGTAGTAGAAGGTTGAACTGTTACCTCATCTATATGAGTGATGTTTGAGTTCGAGCGATTGATCTATGTTTGTTCGAGCATCTTGAACTTCTCCAAGTTCAACTTTGCTCCCACTGTCCTCTTGTAAAAGAAACTATTTCTTTAAGAAAACAGCATGCTTGGAAACAAACAACTTTTGTTCCTAAGCAAGGTAGAATTGATATTCCACGAACAAACACTTGTCAGCTTTTGCATCAAGCTAATCTGACTGTGTCCGCTTCACGTAAGCAGGACAATCCCAAACTTTCAGCTAAGAAAGATAGGGATTTCAGTTAGTCCATATCTCCATATGGAGTAACCACAACTGTCTTTGATGAAACTCTGTTTAGCAAGTAAACAGTTGTCTCAAACGCATATTCCCAAAACTGTGCAAAACCTATCATCAATCGCACCATGTCTAACAACGTTCGATTTCTCCTTTCAGCCACACCATTGTGCTGCGGCGTGCAAGGAGGAGTCCACTGAGATAATATCCCATTATCTCTGAGATAATCCAAAACTGTTGGTCTAAGTATTTTCCACCACGATCAGATCGTAATGTCTTCATACTTTTACCAAGTTAGTTTTCTACTTCATTTCTGAATTATTTGAACTATTCAAATACTTCAGATTTGTATCTCATCAAATACAGATACCTATATCGTGAATAATCACCGATAAAAGTAATGAAGTAAAAACAACCACTTCTGGCATGGATGGACATCGGACCACATACATCCGAATGTATTAGGTCTAATATTCCATTCACTCGTTCACCCTTTCCTTTAAAGGATTACTTAGTCATCTTGCCTAATAAACAAGATTCGCATGTGTCATATGATTCATAATCAAACGACCCTAAACATCCACTCTCATGGAGCTTAGCTATGCGTGTCTCATTTATATGGCCAAGCCGACAATGCCATAAGTACGTTGATTTTAAATTATCTCGATTATGTCTTTCCGCATCATTGACATTCATAATTGGATATGACATATCTAATATGTCAATTCCATTGCATAATGTACCAGTACCATAGAGCTTTCCATTGTAACTAATATAACAACCATTGCTACTAAAAGTCCAATGGAAACCAGCTCTAAGTAAACATAAAACATACAATATGTTCTTTGTTTAAAACAGGTACAAAATGACAATCATCCAATTTGAATACAAGCTCACCAGGGAGTGACAAGACATAAGTGCCTACGGCTAATGTAGCAACTCTTGCTCCATTACCTACACAAAGGTCTAGTTCTCCTTTTATGAGCTTTCTACTGTCCCTGAGGCCCTGCATATCATTTCATATGTATGAGCCACATCCGGTATCAAATACCGATATGTTTGGATCAGGAATAGTATTAACCTCAATGACAAACATATTTGAAGAAGTAGAGGCATCTGATGCCTTTTTCTGCTTCAATGACTCCAGATAGATTTTACAGTTTCGCCTCTAGTGGCTAGTCTTGCCACTATGAAAGCAAAAACCTTTTGGGGCAGAATACTTTGGTTTTCTTCGATGGCACTTCCCTTTGGTTTCTTGGCCCTTTTCTTCTTTGAACTAGAAGAAGAAGCATCCACCATTATCACTTGCTATCTCTCTTGATAGCACGTTTCATTATCATGGCGATTGATCACCGAGAATTGTTGTGGATATTTGGTTTATCCGATAGTTTAACACAAACCGTGAATAACCATCGACAATCCAACCGAATTAAGTCTCTACTTAACTCATAATCCATTATAAATCCTAAGATGACCAATCTCTCAATATAGCCATTCATCTTGTGGTATCTTGCCGCATGCGAGCTATCCTTGGAGCCACCTTTGTGATGAAGAGAAGCCTTGAGGTCTTGAACCTTTCAGACCGAGCTTGCTCAACAAACAACTCCCTTAGATGAAATACTATAACGTGAGCATCCATGGACTCGTCCTGCTTCTACTGCAGCTCTGGTGACATTGAGGCAAGCAGCCATGTCACTGTCCTTCAGATGCTTACGATATGCCTTCTGATCACCATCAGAAGCATTGATAGCAGATGCATCTGGAAGTGGAACATCTAGGATGTATCCCAGTTCCTCAGATCTGAGAACAATTCTCAGATTCCTTAGCCAATCAAGAAAATTCGGTCCAGAATAGAGAGCGAAAATTCACACTAAAAGACTTCTTCAATCAACCTAAACGCGATAGAGAGAAGGAATGATAAGATAGAATTGCCTGCATGATCATAAGGACTTGCATGACATGCATATGGCTCCCACTAGTTTCCTAGAATCCATAACCCTCTTTACGAATCCAGAGAAACGATGTGACATAATGTCCTAGTGGGTCGATATCCGACATTGCTAAGAGTGACCTTGAGTTTGCCCAACAAGCCACAATTTAGGTCAATCGGTAGGTATTGGTCATACCAATTGTATCATCGATAACCGACATTAAGAATGACCTTGAGGTTAGCTCAACAAGCCACCTTATGTCTCGGGAGGTATCAGATATACCAATTACATCTAAGACACAACTATCGTTCAGTGCTATCAACTTGTTGATGTGTACACTTCATTGGGTATCAACTCTTTGATGCGCATACATCTAATGTATGCTACCCAACTTACGCCTCCGTCACGCTTGACCTTGAGGTTAGCTCAACAAATCAACGCTTCTAGGAAAACCGACCCATTAATCCGAAAATCTTATTTTCATGGTTTGAACATATTCAGATAGAGTGAGCTTGAGGTTAGCTCAACAACCCAACCCTATAAGAACTCGGTTCTTACCATATTAATGGAAGGCGTTAGTTTTCATATACCGAGGAGGATTTGGGTCTCTAGACTCCAAGCTTAAGGATTATAGTCACGAAGACTATATGGAATGATTTAGGTTTCATCAATCGTATTGAATCAATCCTTATAATCATCCATCATCCAACTGAGCATGCCACAAGTCGACTTTCATCAAATGCAAGTCGACTTATGCTTCTGCCCACACAAGTCGACTTGTATGACACAAGTCCACTTATTTCACCTGCCCGTGAACAAGTGGACTTATAAGGTACTACAAGTGGACTTATCTTCGAGATCTGAACAAGTGGAATTTATTCTATACACAAGTCGACTTATCCCAAAAACCTTGAACAAGTCGACTTATTTCATACACAAGTCGACTTATCCAGTAAATTTGCTAAAAACTCTAATCGGCTAATTCCTCAATTAATGCAATTCCAATTCACAACACCTACATACCTAAGGTAATATCTGATAAATTTGATGTATCAATGAACAATTCATTGAACCATGAAAGCCTTAAATAGTCAAACTATATGAAAAACTTGAAATGAGTCAAAGTCCAAACAATTTAGGAACACCCAAATTATCATCCTAAGCATCTCTAGCTAGCATATACATTATCAAATTTACTTCAGCACATGCCATAAAAATATGACGGTCAAAACAAACAAGATAATGCAATATACTAACGAGACGCTAATGTGACCAATTCGGCATTCAAAAATTCTTGGAAAAAGGTAATTCAAGCAATTCAGTTTGGCAATCGTACTACATCAAGATAACACATTTTTAATCACATTAAAAATGGTGCAAGGCATTGGAATTGAAAAAGCACACTCAATCAAGCCAAGCAAAACAGTTTCAACAATTTTCACCAAAACTGTCCAGTTCTGTACATTGCTTGAAATGATCAATGAAACAATTTCAATAAATCATGAGAAAATTATATAGGTTACTACATGTTCAGAACATGCTACATGAATTTTTTCAGGATTTTAGGCCATCAAAAATCAGTCAACCTAAATAACAAAACCGATTCAAAATCTGTGTTCATCAGCACAGCAATTCCCAACAGCATAGAATAAATTCGTGAATAAATATCCAATCACCTTGAAAACCAATTTCCATGCTCACAGATATTCACCAACATCTTAGAGACATGTAGGTGAAGGAAAATCCAGAAAACCATTTTTCTAGAATTTATTCTCGATTTTATACTACTGCCTGTTCCAGAATCGTTTCACAAAACAGCATCTGTAACCTTAGGGAATTAATTAGCAAAACTATATCAAATCAAATCAATAAATTCTGAAAATTCATAGACATATTCACTAACATGTTATGAACATTTCTGGGCAGAAAAATTTCAAAAAACCTATCTCTATAGCAATTCGAAATCTGAGCAGTACACATGCATCAACATCAACAGCACTTAGGGTTTCTGATCTAGCTTAGGTTTTAGCTTCATACGGGATACCAGACGCTTTGATACCACTGTAGGAAAATCCCGGGAGGTACATCACATGTACACCCAGCGGAAAACAAAAATTTTTGTTCCCGGGACCTTCCTGAACCCAGGATCCAGGTATCCGTATGAAGACATCAACCTAAATAGCCAATAGAGACTATCTCTAAAGGTGATCCACGCAGAGATCAGAAAACCTAACCGGATCAAACCCCTTTAACCCGGGAATAGCTAGAACAGATTAAGAGCTGCTAGACCCTACCTCTGTCCTGGAGAGCTGAAGGAGACGTTGGAACCTTGTGCTTGGAGAAGAGAAATCGATGATGGCTTGATGAGTAAGAAGAAGAATCAAAGCTTTCAACCTTAACACTTAAGGAAACTCACTTCTCTTCTCACCCATGCTCAAAACCGTCGACCATCACACTCCACCAAACCATCTTATGTTGATTTTTAACATTTAAAAATACTTCCATAAGATGAAGCCAAGTGGTGGCTTTATATCCATTCATTTCTTTTATGGAATAAACTAATAAGCTTTGACTTTTCAAAGCTTATCTCTTCTCTTCTCCCTTCCCCATTCCAACGAAAATGTACATATATATATATATAATAATTAATTAATTAATTACTTAATTAATTAATTAAAATATATTGCTAAGGTCCAGTCCAACTGGAATTGGTCTCTAAAACCCATCGTCCCGTCTTTGGCTTGACTCCTAAACCTTTCTTAGCAATATTGATGTCGCGATCTCATCGGGACATATCCCAATCCCATTGGGATCCATTTAATCCTAATGCTCTCCATAATTGGAACTCTGTCCAATTACTATTTTACAGATTCTCCAAACACTCTTATCGTGTGACCACTTTAGGTTTCCTTATGTTGGCCACTTAGATTAACAATTAATCGAGCAAGTCATGGCGGTATCTAGCAACACATCATGACCCCAATTGACCGGAAAGTAATCGGTTTGATGTATTCATCACGAACCGGATCACAAACCCTTCCATAGACAATTACTGCAATTCGTCCTTTCACCATCCTATACCCCACTTGGTTATGAGTATGGTTAAAGTGTCAACTCTCACTAGATCGAGTCTAGCCCAAGTGATAACAGATCTCGTCCTAGACTCAAGATTTATATGTCCATGAAGACACTCTTCATGACATATTCACTCGCCGAGATTTCGAGTAATGATCCCGACAAGAGGCCATGGGTATCTCCTCTGCTAATCCGTAAGTGGTGAATCCTTTATTGGCTACTCAATTACCTTCAATACCTCAAGCTGTACCCAAGCACCACCCATGAGTTACCTATGGAAGGCAACAAGGAATGGAGTCAGTACGTAATCAAGATTCAAGATATCCTCGAGTACCTCAAGTCAAGGATACTTGCACCATTGCTATGATGAGATTATCACCGACACTTAGATAAGATATCCATGTGATGATCTCATGACAGTCATCCAATGAACTTACTACATTAGTAAGCATCCACATGTCAATTCTAAATATCTCATATTTACGCTTCGAGATCCACCGCTGATCCAATCAAGGAATATGACATGTGCTAGTCTATCCAGATTAATGATGTCCATCTCATTAATCCTATGACTAGGAGAATTTAGATACCGACATAATTGCACATGATAGGAATCTCGGAGTATGATCACATCATAATTTCCTTCATGCTATGTCATATATCATGGACTTCATTAATCGATTAAAGATCCAATCAATTCATAAACAATGTTCATGAACATCAAATTAATGAATTATGCCTTTTCTTTATTTATTCATTCGATGCATCATTTGTGAATAAAACGCGCTAAAGGGATTGCCTTTAGGGCACTAATAAATAGTACCGTCCTTGAATAAGTCGACTTATCCAATGTACAAGTCGACTTATCGGTACTTTTCAAGAACAAGTCGACTTATCAGTAGTACAAGTCGACTTGTACTTACATCAGTTTCATCTTCGTCTTCTTATCGTCATTAATCATCCTTTGTGCTCCCCCTTTGACATAATGGTTTCATCTACTGCTCCCATATTCTTCTCCATTTTCTTCTTCTCCCCCTATTCGCTATAATCAAAATTGATTAATGGTAATGACTCTGCATAAATTCTGTCAGCATCTTCTGCATATCTATCATCCTCGTCTGCATGTCTGTCATCATCTTCTCCATTTGATTCATTGTTTCCTTCTGTTCTTTGACTTCTTCAAGTAAACTTTGTACTTCATTATGGAAGTCAGAAGGTAAAGAAGGTTGATCATCATCTGCTACGACTTCTAGAAACGCAAGTGTAGTATCATATGTGTCTGCAGATGGGATGTAGTCCTCTGCTTTCCTTTTTGACCCACCTTCTGTTATCTTTCGAACAAGGCTAACCTCTTCTTGAGGCATCACCTCTTTCAACAAAGGTCCTCCAGATGATTTTCTCCTTCCAGTAATGGCCATATTTGGGCTTACTTGAGATCTACAACTTGTTACAGGAGACTTCTTCTGTAACCTCTCCCCCTCAGTCCTAGCTTTGTTCTCAGAGTCTCCATTTCTGCTGTTGAGATTCTTCAAGCCAATTCTGTTTATAGTAACTAAATTGATAGTACTTTTTACAGGCACTCTTAGGTTTTTTCCACTTGCAAGACGAATTCCCGATTCTCTGAAAATTTTTGTCAAGAGCATACCGTACGGATAACTAGTTGTATCTTTCATTTCTTTCACCATATAATGAAAGATCAAAATCGAATAAATTCTTGGTTTGTGGTTCAACAGGGTAGAATAGGCACCGCCATCCAAGGTAGTTACCAAGTGTCTTGAACCCGCTTTTAGTGCGATGCGGTTGAATGTAATCGCATGAAGAACCCTAGCTTTCGGGACCGGACTTGAGGTCTTCCTTTCGATGGGTCATTCACTCCATAAAGTCGCTTACTAACATCTTCTTCCTTTAAACCGACCGTTGTCAACTATTTAGCCTTGGTAGAAAGCTTCTCTCCAACGGATGAACATCCATAGAAGCTTCTCAATCAAGTCTATTGTCACAATAATGGTAAGTCCGCTCACCGTAGAGACAATAGTGTTTTCCACCATCTGTGCATACTTCCAAAAATCAAATACCTAATTTGGATACACATCCTCTCGCACTTCGAAGAAATTTCTCCAACTGGCTCCAATAATCTCCGGTTCGATATCCATTGCATCTCTTCGCAGAGATTCGAAGTCCACATGCCTTCCATACATCATAGCTCTCTCCATTGCTTCTGATTTGAATCTGATTCAAATACTCTGTTCTTCAATGGTAATGTTGTTCGAAAGGATTTTGAGAGGGAGAGAGATAAAACGTCTGAAGGTTGATGCTACTTGAACCGTTATTGATTTGAGGTTATAAAAAGGGTCTTATCAGGCGCGCTCTAGACTCGTTGCGATTCTCAAGACTTTAATTTTCGGTCCAGAACTTTCCTTGTACCAGAAGTAAGCAGCTGTAACTCACTGTTCTTAACGTCGTTACTCTTGACGCCATTTTAACCTGATAGTGGCTTCGCTAAACCATTAAGTGAAGAACGGTTCAGGAAAATGAGACGAAATCTCCACATGGTTAAATATATCATAAAATCAAAACTAAAGGCCAATATTTTTAGGACAATATATTCATATTTACGTGAACTTGAAAAGCAGACGAAATGTGACAAGTAGACGAGAGAAGGAAAACAGACGGAAGTTGAAAAGTAGACGAAAGAAAAAGTAGACGGAAACAAAAGCAAAAAACAGAACTTAACTAAATAAATGCTTGTTTCAAGGTTCTAGAAGCAAGATTGAAGAAGCAGTTGAACACAAAGGTTATAAATAAGAGTCGAAGTCAACATATTATTTATGCTTTCGCATTCTCCGTCTGTTTTTCTACTTCGTCTCTTTTTGTACTTCGTCTGTTTTTTGTTCGTCTTTTATTCATTAAAATCATATATGTGAAGTCATTTTGACTTAACATGCTTTTCAATAGGTTCCGTCTACATAGATTTTTTCTGTCACGTAGATTGAGTTTTCAATTAATAGGTACAATCTTCTAGCTGCTATTATAATGTCAAACACTGCCAATAGCGTATTGCAAAAGTAGACCAGAACAGAAATTGACGTTTCAATTCATACGTGATAGACTTCTCGACACCTTCATAATTATTTATTTGTGACAAGGAAATACACGCTAACCCCCAAAATGTATGAATCACTTTCACATCTATTTTTCTTGTATCCAATACTCATCTAACTGCTATGATAATGCCGATTCCTGCCAAATGCCAATAACGTATTCCAGAAGTAAGCAAACATGAGGACTGCAAAGAGAAGAAGAGGACCAGAACAGAGATTGACGTTTCAATTCATAGGTGATAGATTTCTCACGTGTTACTCCTGACAGGTTGACCTTCTACAATTATTTTCTCTTTTTCGAAAGAAGAAGACGACCAGAACAGAGATTGCTTGAATCTTGAACGAACCGATTATTCAATTGAGTTTTGTAACTAACTCAAACTGATTCTTAATTCACACGTGGTTTGCTTTCCTCTGCTTTTCATCGTCTGCTTTTACTCCCGTCTACTTTTGCACAACTTTCGTCTGCTTTTGTTTCCGTCTGGTTTTGCTTCCATCTGCTTTTTAACTTGCGTTTGCTTTTCAACTTCCGTCTTATTTTCATCGTCTCCTTTTTCATCATTATTTGTACTTCATCAAAATCATTTATGTAAAGTCGTTTTGACTTAACAATCTCCTCTTTTAAACTCGCATGATTTCTTACATCGGTGGATTGACGTTTCAATTAATAGCTATAATGATTAACATCTGCCAATAGCGTATTGCAGAAGTAAACACCAGAACAGAGATTAACCTTTTAATTCATAGGTGAGACCGTCATAATTTTTTACTTGTGGCAAGGAAAGACACGCTAACCCCCAGAATGTATGAACCAGAAGACCTGTTTTTCTTGTATGGAATAATCTTCTAACTGGTATAATAATGTTGATTCCTGCCAAAAACTTATTGAAGAAGTAAGCAAACATGAACACAATTAGAGAAGAAGAGCACCAGAGTAGAGACCAACATTTCAGTTCATAGGTGATAAAATTATTATACACGCTACTCGGACGAGTTGACCTTCTACAATTATTTTCTTCTTGAAAATTACTATCATTGTTTGCCTTCACTTTTCTTCCTGACAGGTTCACCTTCTACAATCATTTCCTCTTCTTTCGAAGCTTGCCTTTTTGCATCCATTTATCAATCAATCATTCAAGGACCATTTCTTTGGCATCAAAATAAGTTACAACGAAATTTGATGTCTCGCACGCACTCCACTGACACCTTTATATTCTAACTTCTTAACCGCAATTTAAGTTGTTGAATCCAGATTCCTATGATCAAATTATATCAACTGAAATACCTAATCCTTATCACAATTCCAGATTATATTCTCTTTTCATTAAGCACATGATCCACGATTCTTGTTTCTTGAATCTTTAAAGAAACGGTTATTCAGTTGAGTTTTGTAACTAACTCGAACTGACTCCTTCGTCTTGTTTTTGAATTCCACAACTGTTTTTCTTCGTCTGTATTTTATATCGTCTGTGTCTCTGCGTCTGTATTTGCGTCTTCGTCTGCTTTACTATTTGCATTTGACTCTCCGTCTGCTTTACTATTTGCATCTGCATCTGCGTCTGCTTTTCTTAGCGTCTGCTTCATTTTGCGTCTGCTTCATTTTGTATCTGCGTCTGTGTTCCTTCGTCTTTATGACTTCGTACAGTATGTCGACTTAAATCAGATTTCGACTTAAATCGTATTTCTTTTCTTTTTATTTTGCTCTTTTATTATACATCAAAATCACATGTAAGTAAAGTCATTTGGACTTAACAATCTTCCCCTTTTTGATGATAACAAATTATATACAAAAGAAAACAAAGTACAATGTTTTGAAAAGAACACAAAAAAAACTTATCTGCAGAATTTCTTCTTTGACTTCTTCCTTTCATTTGGCTGGTTCAGTCACACATTCTTCTTTGAAAATTCTGAACGTCTTCTTCTCTTCTTCTGCTCATTATTTTCTCTTCTTGTTTATTCTCTTCTTTTCTGTTCTTCTCTTCGTTTCTGTTCTTCTCCCCTATTTGTTATAATAAAAAATGATTATCATTGATGGCTCTTCAGGAGTTCTGTCATCATCTTCTTCAGATCATTGATCGTCTCCTTCATCTCATTGACTTCTCCATGTAATCTCTCGAGTTCTTCCGAGTCAATCGATGAGCGTGCTTGATCAACATTCTTTGAAGGAGGAGTGAACGGAATTTTCAGAGTATAAGCATCAGAGGTAGGAATGTATTCATCATTGATCTCAATAGTTGGTGGATGAATAAATGTTTCCGCTTCAGAAGATCTAAGTCAAACGGGCGGTAGCATCAAGAATCGCCTTCCTTGCAGGGTATGCCTTGACGATAGGCGAGGTACCGATAAAGGCGATCATAAAAATGTCCCAACAAGGAACTCAATAAACGTCCCTGCTATTATTCTTCCTCCCACTGGATAGTCTTTCTGCTTGTCAGTATAACTGCAACTAGCTCCATCTTGATTCTCATTCGAAGCGCATGCATCATCAATCCTATGCACTTTTTCTTCAAATTGATCTGCCGACAGATCATCGCGAATTTCTTCCTCAGGAAATAGCTTTGATTTCCCCTTAGTCAAATCCAAAGGATATCTTGGCTGGATATCTGGTACAATCTTTATTTCCGTCTTTTCTGAGATTGGAAAAATAGTACACGACTTACAGGGAATTTTTGTAGGGTATGGCTTCGTAGCAGCATCCCTCAAAGCATAGTAGAACATCTTTTCATCTTCTTTGAGTAAGTTCCACGTGTCACTATTTATTGACATAGATTGTACAAGAACTACTGTCTTCTTCATTGGTTGACTACTGATGGCGATAGCAGTTGTCCTAGTAACATAATGAAGTATTTTGATCTTCAGCTTTTGTTTTCTCATAAACTTATGATAGTTGTATACCATCAGACAGGGTTCATCATTATCCGAGTCTGATTCTGCTTTTGCCTCTGGTTGTTCTTCAATGAGATACTCCTGAACCAAGCTTTCCTCCACTGGCTCTTCCTGTTGAGCAATGGAGATTTCTTGAACTCTGCTCTGCTCAGTTTCTTTTTCTTTTTGAGCATCATCAGGGGTTTCTTTCTTTTGACTAACCTCCTCAGCAGTTGAGACGGTCTTCTTCCAACTAATCTTCTTAGTCTTGTCTTCTGCTTCGGTCAATCTTGATGATTTCTTCGCTTGAGATTTTTCTCTGTCAGATTCTGATTTTCTTTTCTTCTCGCTTCTTTGACTTTTACGGGTCAGATCCTCTTCCGAATAGAAACTAACGATCTTGTAACTCTAGGTGCACGAGATTGACAAGATTGTTCTCGACTCATTCTTCCGCAAGCTTTTCTTCTTGTTGCCTTAGAGTCCGCATCCTCGATGATCTCTTCGCCTTTTTTGTAATTTCACTTAAAAGACTTTCTCCTTGTCTTTTTGGCACACCTTCTTCTGTCCTTCGAGGTAGACTTACTTTGATTTGAGGACTTGTCGATTTCATCAGCGGTCTTCCCGTCAGTCTTCTTATTTCTTCTGTAGGCGATTTTATTCTCACTTGAGTTGGAGAGCTTGAAGTGGGAGTCTTCTTCGAGACACACTCCCCCTCAGTTCTTGTTCTCCTCGAAGAGTCGACTTTTTGTTTACCTACGATCCTCAGACCCATTCACCCTATTGTGATTGAATCAATCTTACTTTTCACTGCTACAATCGTTCTATTTCCTCTGTGGAGAAGGATTCCGAATTCCTTAAAAATTCTTGTGAGAAGCATACCGTAAGGATAACTAGTTGTATCCTTCATCCCTTAATCATGTAGTGAAGGATTAAGAAGGGTAAATCGACGTGGTTGCCATTTAGCGGATAGAACAAGCATTGTTCATCCAAAGTTGTCACCAAATGTCTTGAACACCGCCTCGGTAGTATGCAATTAAATGTAATAGCGTGAAGAACCCTAGCCTTCTAATCAAACTAGAGGTCTTCCTCTCGGATGAGTCATTGGCTCCATATAGTTGTCTTCGACATCTTCTTCTCTCATGCGAACTCGACATCCAAGCGGCCTTAGTAGATGAGTCTCACCAACCGATGGACAATCGCTACCTTTTAATCAGCTCCTTAGTCACATATAGATATTCCATCTCTCAAGATACCACGTTGTTGTCACAAGTTGAGCGTTCTTCCAAAACTCATACACTTCGTCAAGATAGATCGGTTCTCGAACCTCAAAGAAATTCCTCCACCCACTTTCTTTCAATCTCGGTTCTACATCCAAGCCATCATTTCTCAATGACTCAAGTCTACATGCCTTCCAAAATCATAGTCGCTTCCATTGTTTCGAACAGCTGTCTCTCGCTTAGTTTTTCGCCTCAGGGTAGGATGATTGAGAGTTTTGAAAGCAAGATGAACCGTCTGAGATGAGAGCAACCGCAATGATAACGACTTGAGCAATTTGAAAGATCTTATCATCGTATTCTAGAATCATAGGATTCGAAAATCGTGGGCATTTCCTCCAAAACTTCCTTGTCGAGAAGTTATCATTTGTAACTCACATGTCTGAATTGTGTATTGCCCTTTTTATGATTCTTTTGAAACGTGTTAGAAGTTAAAATCTTTACGTAATTTTGTTAGATTCGATTGATCAAAACTTTTAATACTTTGTTTACTTAACTAGATAGTAATAAAACTTGAATCTAAAATGTAAATAGAGAGTGAGAGTCGTTGACACTTCATAAATTTGATGAATTTTATTGAATAATAGAAAATTAAATATGTAAGGCAAATTTTATAAAGAAGAATTAAATATATTATATTGAAAATATTAAAGGTATAATATGAAGATCATCAAATGTTTTGTTATTGATTAAGTTTGTTATTAATTAAGGATTAAAAGAATATAAGGTAATAATAATTAATATGAAGGGTGAAAAAAGTTAATTGATTATATAGTTAAGGATATTAACTCTTTATAATGAGTCGAAAAATATTAGTTAATTGTTATTTAAGCATAACTAAAAAAGGATTAATTGTTTAATTTAATTGCTTATATTATTATATAATTTTAATGTATAAATCAATATGAAAAATTAAAAATGTGTAATTAAATTATTTAAAAATTTACTAATTTGCGAGCCTCTTCAAGGCTCGCTTCTTCTATGGCCGTCTGCGTCTGTTTTTCTTAGGGTTTGCGTCTGCGTCTAGTTTTCTTTGCGTTTCTGTTTGCCTCTGCTTTTCTTTGCGTCTGCATGACTTCGTCTGTCTTGACGTCGTCTGTGTTCGACTTCGTCTGTATTCGACATGGTCTTTGTTCGACTTCGTCTGTCTGACTCCGTCTGTGTTGACATCGTCTGTGTTCGACCTCGTCTATCTTCAACTTCGTCTGTCTGACTTCCTTTTTATTTGTTTCCTTTGTTATACGTCAAAATCATTTTTAACTAAAGTCATTTGGACTTAACAATCTCCCCCTTTTTGATGATAACAAATTATATACAAGAGAAAAAAATACAATGTTATGAAAAAGAAATAAAAAAACTTATCCTCAAAACTTCTTCTTTGATTTTTCCCTTCTTCGTCCGCTACATTCACACCTTCTTTTCTGGACATCCTCTTCTCGTCTACTCTCTTCTCCCTTTGTTCATTCTCTTCTACCCCTATTTGTTATAATAAAAAATGATTAAGGACGACGACTCTTCAGTAGTTCTGTCATCATCTTCTTCAGATCATTGATCGTCTCCTTCATCTCATTGACTTCCCTGCGTAATCTGCTGACTTCATCTTGGGAGTCCCTCGGTAAGGAGGATTGATCTTCATCTGCTGAGGGAACAATGAACGGAATTGTAGTAGTATAAACATCAGAGGTCAGAGTGTACTCTTCATTAAGCACAATAGACGGTGGACGAATAAACGTATAAGCTTCAGGAAGATCTAAGTTAAATGGAGCAGGCAGCATCAGTAACTGTCTTCTTTACAGGGGTAAGGCTTCTGCTTGAATAGACAGTGTATTAGATAGGGGTCTAATACGCAGAACTGTCTGAAGAAGGGATGCAGTGAATGTCCCTGTGATTATTCTTCCCCATCGGGCGGTGCTTCTTGCTTATCAAGATAAACTGCATTTCGCATCATCTTTATTTTGTGTAGAAATGCATGCCTCATTTATTTTCCGCACTTCTTCTGCTATTTGATCTACGGACAGATCATCACTATCTTCTACAGGAAATAGCTTCGATTTCCCCTTATTGAAATTCAATGGATATCGTGGCTGTATGTCTGGTACAACCTTTATTATGGTCTGTTCTGTGACTGGATAAATAGTGCACGGTCGAGAAGACATTTGAGTAGGGTATGGCCTTGTAGCAGCGTACCTTAAAGTGTCATAGAAGTTCCTTTCGTCTTCATTCAAAATGTTCCATGACTCACTATTTATCAAAATAGGTTGGAAGACAGCCTTTATTTGTCTTCTGGGTTGGCTAAAGATAGCAATTGCAGTACTCCTTCTTGTCACAATCTCAACCAGTCTGATTTCAAGCTTATCCTTTCTTAAAAATTCTGAATAGTCATGAACGATCGACTAGATTCAACGGATACTTCCATCGGCATCCTCACCGTTGAATGTGTCAGAACTTCAGTCCATCGTTAATAGGAGTAGTCTGAACCAGGTTAAGCTCCACTGATTGCTTAACAGGGATTTCCTGAACTCTGCTTTGCTCATTTGCTTTTTCTTTTGAGCGCAAGATCGAGATTTCTTTCTTCCGACTAAGCGCCTAGCAGCCTCTTCCGATCGGCTCACACTCTAAAAGTTTTCTCCGCTTGAGCTTTTTCTCTTCTGGCTTCCGCCTTTCTCTTCTTCTTGGTCTCCTTGGTTTTTCTGCCTATATCCTCTTCCAGAATAGAGACTAAGGATCTTGTTGCTGTAGGTGCACAAGATGGAGAGGATTGTGCTTCACTCTATTCTCTGGCATTCTTTTCTTCTTGTTGCCTGAGAGTCCGAATCCTCGGTGATCTCTTTGCCTTCTTTGTAGAATCACTTAGAAGACTTTCTCTTTGTCTTTTTAGCCCACCTTGTTCTGTCCTCCGGGATTGGCTTTCTTCGATTTGAGGACTCGCCTGTTTTATCAGTGGCCTTCCTGACAGTTTCCTTATTTCATCCGCAGCCGATCTCATACTCACTTGACCTTCAGAACTTGAAGCGAGAGTCTTCTTCATTGCACGTTCCCCCTCAGTGCTTGTTCTTCTTGAAGAGTCGGCTTCTTTTTTGATCACTGTGTTTAGACCCATTCGTCGTATTATGTGTGCATCAATCTTACTCTTCACATGAACAAATTCTTCTATATCCTCGGTGTAGAACGATACCGATTCCTTAAAATCCTTGCCAGAAGCATCCCATAAGGATAACTATTTGAATCCTTGATCCCCTTAATCATGTAATGAAAGATTAAGAACGGTAAGTCGATGGGATTGCGATTTAGCAAGTAAAACAAGCATTGTTCATCCAACATAGTCACCAAATGCCTTGAACCTGCTCTGGGTAAAATGCAATTAAACAGAATTGCATGGAGAATCCTCGCCTTCGAAACCAAACTAGAGGTCTTCCTCTCCCATGGATCATTGGCTCAGATAATTGTCTTCTCACATCTTCCTCTCTCAAACCGACTTGGGACATCCATCCGACTTGGTAGATGTGGTCTCACCAACTGATTTAACAATCGGTCACCTTCTTTATTAACTCCTTAGTGACAACAACGGATATACCATCTACTGATGATACTACAGTGTTGTCTACTAGTTGAGCATTCTTCCAAAAATCGAAAACCTCATCTGTGCATACTGGTTCTCGTACCTCAAAGAAGTTCCTCCAACTAGCTCTTACAATCTCTGGTTCCATATCCATACCATCATTCCTCAATGACTCGAAATCCACATGTCTTTCGTATATCATGGCTGCCTCCATTGTTTCAGAACGAAAAACTGACTCTGGTAAGCTTTTTAGGGTTAGATGTTTGAGAGAATTGGGAAAGCAAAATGAACCGTCTGGAGACGAGAATAACTGTAATGATTTTGCTTTTAGGCTACTTGTAGAGATATAGTCCGGTGTGTTCTAGAGTCATTAAAATTCTCGAGATTATCACACTTTCCCTCCACAACTTTCTTGTGAGAGAAGTTACCAGCTGTAAATCACTGTTTTTGACGCTGTTAGTTTTGTCGTTACTTTAGCTCGACTGTTCACTTCAAATCACGTTTTTCCAACTTTGAAATATGTTTAAAAGAGACATGACATCCATCATACTCATATCAAACTCATCTTTCATCAAGCTTTCAAAATTGATGCACAACTTTTTTTCTGGTAACACCGAATATAATATCATCTAGGTAAATTTCTACTAAAATAAACTCATTATTACAATTCTTCCTAAACAACGTCTTATCAACTTTTCCTCTTCTGAAACCACTCTCTAAGATAAAAGTACTAGGACGATCATGCCAAGCTCTAGGAGCTTGCTTTAAACCATATAACGCTTTATGAAGTCTATAGACATGATCTCGATTCCTAACATCCTCAAAAGTAGGAGGTTGCTTAAGATACACCTCTCCATATTTCTTTCCGCCAAGGCTTACTGTCCTTCAGTTCTCTACGTAGATAATTTACTTCTGTTTGCAAGTCAAAGGGTAATCTGGATCAATCATCCTTCTCCCGGAGTTCTTCAAATACAATTGTAATAACATATGCGTCTGTTTTTGGCTTCCGTCTCCTTTTCTACTTCGTCTTTTTTTTTCTTTCTCCGTCCGTTTTTCTACTTCGTCTGTTTTTTATAACTTTCGTCTGTAACTGCTTCTTCATTCTTTCTTCTTGAAAGGTTATCCAGTTGAGTTCTGTAACAAACTCAAAATGATTCTTGAATGTGCTTGCGGTTGCTTTGTCAACTTCATCTGTGTTGTTAACTTCATCTCTGTTGTTAACTTCGTCTGTATTGTAAACTTCATCTGTGTTGTCAACTTCGTCTGTCTTTGTATCTCTTCGTATACTTCGTCCGCCTTTCTGACTTCGTCTACTTTTCAACTTCGTCTCGTTTTCATTCTCTTCTCCCCCTATTTCTTATTAAACAAGAAGATTACAACTGATGATACTTTTACAATTCTTTCACCATCTCCTTCAACTCCTTGACTTCTTTGCATAACTCGTTGAATTCTCTACGTAGATGATTTATTCCTGTTTGCAAGTCAAAGGGTAATGTGGATCGATCATCCTTCTCCGTCTGTCTTCAAATGCAATTGTAGTAACATATGAGTCTGTTTTTGGCTTCCGTATGCTTTTCTACTTCGTCTGTTTTTTTTCTTTCTCCGTCTGTTTTTCTACTTCGTCTGTTTTTTATTCTCCGTCTGTTTTTCTACTTCGTCTATTTTTCATTATCCGTCTGTTTTACTACTTAGTCTGTTTTTTTTCTCCGTCTGTCTTTCTTTCTCTGTCTGTTTTTCTACTGAGTATTTGTTCTTAATCAAAATCATAAATGTGAAGTCATTTTGACTTAACAGATGGTTCATCACCTTCTAATCTTATTGTTATTTGTAATATCAGCTTTAATGATTTTATCATGATTATTCAATTCATGATTAAATTCATTATTATTATTCAACTTCACTCATATATTCATCATTTTTATATTATCATAATAACGCTTCATTGCATATTTACTTATATTAATATAAGTTTAAAAATTTTATTATACCTAATAGAATAATACTATTTACATTTTGATATTAAATAATACTAATCACTAATATATATATTTCTTCCGATAATCTAATGGAACATCTTCAACACCTTGGCGATAAAATGAGAAACACGAATCACTAATAGATATATTTCTTATGATATCTACACATGTAATCATAATAACATTTTAACGTATCTCAAGGCAAATCGTTTCTGTTTCACTTTATCATCTTCCAGTACTGCCCCTCATTTAATACAATGCAAATCTTAAACTTTAATTTTTTATTATGCGAATTTTCTGACCCAATCTTCTGATGCAATATTTTATCTTGTGTCTTCGAGCGATATACACGCAATCTCCTGACCCAATCTTTTGATGCAATATTTTGTCAGGCGGCGGCGTCGTGCAATGCATACCCTACCCTTGTGACTACTTATATCTGTTTATATCTTTTCATTCATTCATATTGTCATTCCTGTTCTATCGTTTCTCTCTATACACACAATCTCCTGACCCAATCTTCTGATACAATATTTTGTCAGGCGACCACGCACACGGTTCCACAATCCATGCCCTTGTGACTGCTTATATAGTGTCTTCTTGCTCATTGCCTCACCTTTTATTGTATCTTCCGTCTCGACATCACTTGGTGATATCACAAAGGTTTCTGTGTTAGTTATAAATCTTCTTTAGCATTTTTCGTTGTAGTTGTCGTGATGTTGTTGTTGTTCTTGTCGAAACAAGATGTCGATTCACCAACTCCACGTCCAGTTGCTCTCACTTTTCGCTTCCTGTTATGTTTATTCCTCTGTTACTTGTAAATCTTCTTTAAACTTTTTTTTTGTCTGTACAGATGTTTTTGGAGTTTCGTTGTTGCTGCTGTCGAAAGAATATCAGTGTTCACCAACTCTTGGCGTACAACAGACTTGGATATGAGGAGATTTATCATCTTATCGTCCTGCAAAAGGATGACTCAAATAGAGAAGACGTAGTGGAGACTTGGATATAACGAGATTTATCATGTCTATCATTCTCCACGTCGGTCGTCAGTGTCCTTTTGGTCCAATAGGAAGATTGTAACAATCTTGATCTTTCTTGTAGTCCTTAATAATGTGTTAATCAGTTTTTGAGTGACTCAAACTTCGAACATCTACATTAAGGGCAGACGAATCTCAAAAAAGGATGCTGAAAATAAAGAATGCCTACTGCAGACTTAGATATGAGGACATTTATCATGTTGTTTATCGTCAGTGTCGGTGTATATAGCAGCTACTTTTGATTCAATAGGAAAATTGTAAATCCGTTCATCAAGATTCTACTTTGAAGAATTGTAATATTAGATACCATAATATGCTAACTGCTTCGTCTTGGTTTCCAGTTCGTCTGACATATCGCTTCGTGTTATTTAAGACAATAGAATTAGAGACTTCAATCAAACAAGTTGTACTTTGTATATTTCCCTTTAAAAAAAAAAAACCTACGAGTAATTAAAACAAACTTGTCCTTTTCACAAGACCTACTGAAAAAAAAAGTTATTAAATGTTTTTGCTCTCCTCCACTTTTCCATCCGTCTGCTTTTGCTTCCCTCTGCTTTTCAACTCCGTCTGTTTTTCTTCTTTAAATACCTTTTCACCTTTAAATACCTTTTCCTTTCGTCTACTATTCAACTTCCGTCTGTTTTTGCTTCCGTCTGCTTTTCAACTCCCTCTCCTGTTCAACTCCGTCTACTTTTGAAGTTCCGTCTGCTTTTCAATACCTCTTACCCAAAAACTGATTCACACATTATGAATTTGAATTTTTTTTATCTTTAGACCTTACTTATCCATTTCGCATCGGGGATCATTATGTGTTTTTTCCTGATTTATTTGACTAGATTAATGCAACTTCCATAACTTCATCTCTACAAGTTTAGCAGATGATTCACTACGCCTTCTTTGTTGCACGCATCCATTTTCAGATTAAAGTAGATGATTCCTGGTGATAATCCTGAAACCTCTGCTTTGACAGAGGAGTTCCTTTCTGAAATAAGAAAAATATATGTACAAGGAAAGAGGATGCTGGTGGTGAAGTAACAGCTTTGCAATTTATGATAAATCTCCTCATATCCAAGTCTGCACTACACCTTCTTTGTTTGAGGGACTCTTTTTCAGAAGTCTCGACTACGTCTTCTTTATTCAAGCCATCTGTTTTACCCATGGCAACATCTTTTTTGTCCAGAATCTTCAAACTGAAACGGGGTTTAAATCTTATTTTTGCTTCTCTGCTTCGTCTCATTCTTTCCACAATTTTTCCACACTTAATGCTTTTACGATCACTTTTTGTCACGTTGTCTAACTTTGCAATCTTCGACTTCGACTTGTATTTATAGCCTTCGTCTCCAACTGCTTCTTGATTCTTGTTTCTTGAATCTTTAAAGAAACGGTTAATCAGTTGAGTTCTGTAACTAACTCGAACTGACTCTTGCATCTACTTCTTGATTCTTCTTCTGCGTCTGTTATACGCGTCTTCTTCTGTTTTACTATTTCCATCTGCGTTTGCTTTACTATTCACGTCTGCGTCTGCTTTGTGTCTGCGTTTGCTTTGTTGAAGATTTTCCATTAGATTATCTATCCAGTATAACAACTGGTTTTGCTTTCGTCTACTTTTGAACTTTCGTCCGTTTTTCTTTTTAAATGCGCTTTTAACGTCTTACTACTTCAACTTATTTTTTCTTCTTTGAGCTTGCTCTTGTTCTTCTTTATTTAAAGTAGTTCAGTTGATGTCATTTCCAAGTCCGATTAAATTTCACTTACCGATTCCATAATTCTTCTTGGAGTATACGAATTGACTAATCCTTCTTGGAAAACATGTAACCCCCAAAATCAACAAAGCAGATATCGAGACGTCGTTTTGTTATATCGAATAATCTTCTAACTGCTATAATAATATCAAATACTACCAATAACGTATTGCAGAAGTAAACAAACATAAGATCAAAACATATATTGATGTTTCAATTGATAGCTGACCTATGTTTTTGCCTATCTCTAGGAAAATCATTTCGAGTACTGACCTTTATTTAATACCACGCAACTCTTCAAGTCTCACCTTGAATATGCTCCCCTAATAACTCTATATTTAAACTTCATATCCTTTCTCCTCTAACTTCAGTCAAACAATTCCTGCCCTCTTCTTTTGCCTTCTTCTTGTTTAACCTAAATACATCCCATTCTCCATTCCAGGTTACTTCTTCTATTTCAACAAACAAAGAACGACCGTTTAGGTCAGTGACCGATTCTTTTCTCGATTACTTTTTTCATCCTAATTTTTTCAATTTATAATATCAACAAAACCCTTTCTTTATCTTTACGGAACATTTTTTATAGGTTCCCTCCTTATTCTTTGCTGCATTTTGCCACTCCAACCTTCGTCTTATTCTTGCTTCTCAATAAAGTTGTGAAATAATTATCACTTTTATACACTAATTTTGTTATTTTAATGCCAGATATGAATTCCAGCTATTTCGAGCACAAAAGATATTTGAAAAATGCCATAAAGGAGACATATAATCGTCAAAATCAGCTAGATGAGTTACTTATCTAATACCATGCGCGGAATGAAAAGGCACATAATAGTTCAGACGCACTTCGCTACGTCGAGATGTATCAAACTAGTCGAATGATAAAGATAGCCAACGATCTCAAAGAAGTAAACTTCGACATTAGGAAATTTTATGAAGCACACATTAAAAAACTTATAGATTAACGTATCTTTATACTGCAGATGTCAGTAGTAGACATGTAAACTATTTTTATCTTATCTGAAAGAAAGTAATTTCATCTTAGCTCTTCTCCCAACCGATGATTATTTCATTACATTTTCAAATTATTTTTATTTAATCACATATTAAATTTTGCCCAACATAAATTCATTTGGGCACTTTCATCGTGCATTTCTTGATGTTAACCTCGCTAATACAATAATAATAACCAACAATGTAACCATCTCTTTTATCTTATAAGCGTTTCTTTGTTTTAAAACTTGAAACGACCTCAACGTTCGTTTCAATTTTAATTAATAATTATTATTATTCATAAATGACATAAAATAAAACTATTTTGTTTTATTCATTTATTTTATTTTAATAATAATTATTATTTATAAAATGAAATAAAATAAAACTATTTTATTTTATTCATTTATTTTTACAAGATAATTTCTAATATTAATTTTTTTTGTGCTAGCAAAAAATATAATAATATGCCATATAAATTATTTAATAAATTATCTCATAATAAATTAAATAATCATAAACGGAAAATATTACACTCGTTAGTGTGTGACCACATAGGTTCATCACTAAGCCGGTAGTAATTAATCTAATTAATTACTAATCAAGGTTGGCGTCTAGCAACACTCCTCAACAACCGGATAGTGTGAAGTGACAACTTTACAAAGATAGAACCTTGTTAAGGATAATATATAATTACCTTCCATCATTACAACTCCGGATTATCCTAAGGTATGGTTTAATTGTCAAACCTTATTAGATAACCAACTATGTTACATGTCGATCATTAATGATTGGTGAATGACTTAGAAAAACTCCTTTCCTCACTCATTCAATTGCCCTGGCCAAGGTCTTGAAACAATTATTAAGATCAATGACAACATAGAGTTCAAACTCATTACCTAGAGTCGATGGATCCCATCTTGACTCACCACTAATCAGATAGGTACTTAATTATATCCAATAATCATTCAACTAGCATTTTTACATACTAGGTGTCCGACGTCAAAATATAATAAGTGACCTATTGATTACTATGATGATCTCAGGTCAAAGAAAAAAATATACATTTAGATCCTTATGAGAATACCCCACTTGACAGTTCATAGGTAATATTAACTATTGGGAATTCTCAGTTTGGTCAGTTCAATGATCATATCTCTATATGCATCATCTATATATGTAACTTAGTAAATGAGATCTACTAATATCTATCCAATATATACTATTACATATATATTGATCTATCCGGATCATTAAAATCCTTATTTGATGATCCTATGATCAAGAACATTTTAGATTAAATCCTAAAGACTTGACTCTCATTATCATAATCTCCATTATGATGGCAAGTATATAAATTTAATCAAGGACTTATCATATTAGAATAATAAACAATAAACGTAATATGATAATAAAATCATTTGCCATGTTATTAATCAAAATTAATAATCACAAAACTAAATTGTTCAATCTATTACATAACGATTGGGTCATGGGCATAATTCCAACAATCTCCCACTTGACCTAGACCCAATCACTCATGAACTTCAATCCTATCTTCAACTTGTGCTTATCAAACTCCTTTGATCCAAGCGCCTTAGTGAAGGGATCTGCATCATTCTCCTTTCCTTCAACCTTTTGAATTTGAACATCCTCACGCTCAATAATTTCTCGAATCAAATAATACTTCCGCAGAACATGTTTAGATCTTTGGTGTGACCTCTGTTCCTTAACTTGTGCAATAGCACCGGTATTGTCACACAATAAAGGAACGACTTCCTTTATTGATTAGCTTGTGCAATAGCACCGGTATTGTCACACAATAAAGGAATGGCTTCCTTTATTAAAGGAACCACACCAAGTTCAGTTAAGAACTTTTTCATCCAAACAGCTTCCTTAGCTGCTTCACATGCAGCTATGTATTCGCGCTTCAAGAATCGAATCAGCTGATGAGCTTGCTTGGAACTTTTCCAACTCACTGCTCCTGCATTCAAGGTGAAAATATAACCAGAGGTAGATTTGCTATCATCCTTATCTGATGCAAAACTAGCATCAATGTAGCCTATTAGCTTTAATTCACAATCTCCATATATGAGGAATTGGTCCTTAGTTCTTCTTAAGTACTTAAGGATATTTTTAACTACTTTCCAATGTTCCTCACCTGGGTTACCTTGATACCTAATTGCTATTCCTAGCGCGTAGGCTACATCAGGTCTTGTACATGTCATGGTATAGATGATAGCTCCCACTGCGCTAGCATATGGGACCCTACTCATGCACTCTCTTTCTTCTAGGGTTTTAGGACAATCCTTCCTACTAAGAGAAATTCCAGTGCCTATCGGTAGATAACCTTTTCTGGAATTTTCCTTGTGATACCTTTTTAAAATAGTATCAATGTACATGGATTGGGAAAGTCCTAGCAGCTTCCTTGATCTATCTCTATAGATCTTGATTCCAAGAATGTAAGCTGCTTCTCCCAAATCCTTCATGGAGAACTGTTCAGATAACCAAATCTTTGTTTTTGCATGGCTGGTACATCATTTCCTATTAGCAACATGTCATCCACATATAGCACCAGGAAAATAACTACGCTCCCACTAACCTTCTTGTACACACATGGCTCTTCGTCGCATCTAACAAAGTCGAACTTTACGATTGTAATATTGAAGCGAATATTCCAACTTCGTGAAGCTTGCTTTAATCCATAAATGGATCTTTGTAGCTTACATATTTTATTAGGAGCAGATGGCAATGTGAAACCTTCAGGTTGAGTCATATAAACATCTTCCTTGAGCTCTCCGTTAAGAAAAGTTGTTTTCACGTTCATTTGCCATATTTCATAATCATAATATGCAGCTATAGCAAGTAGAATCCGAATAGATTTGAGCATTGTCACAGGGGAAAAAGTTTCATCATAATCAATACCTTCTTTTTGATTATATCCCTTGGCAACAAGACGGGCTTTATAGGTTTCAACATTCCTGTCAGCTCCAATTTTTTTCTTAAATACCCATTTACATCCTATGGGTTTTACATCCTTTGAGGGATCGACCAAAGTCCATACTTTGTTTATTCTCATGGATTCTAATTCGGATTCCATGGCCTTAAACCACTTCTCACAATCTGGACTTGCCATAGCCTCTTCGTAAGTCTTAGGGTCATCATCAATATGATTCTCTTCGTCACCTTGCACCATTAAGTTTAATCTATCTGGTGCACGACGATCCCTAATAGACCTTCTAAGAGGCTCATGTACAATAGGTTCTTCCTCTACTTGATCTTGCTGTTGCACAGGTTATTGGACAGGTTTATTAACCAGTCCACTCACCTCAACGGTTGAGGCTGGTACCTCATGTGTTAATTTCAAGACATCAAGAAAAGGTTGCTCAACATGCATCTGATGCTCCTGAGCTTGTGTTAATTCATCAGAATCTTGAATTTCATCAAGATCTATTTCTACACCATGACTTCCTTCATTAAGGAACTCCCTTTCTAAAAAGGTTGCATTTCTAGCCACAAACACTTTGTGTTCAGAAGAGTGATAGAAATAGTATCCCATAGTCTCCTTGGGATAGCCAACAAATCTACACTTGTCAGATCTAGCTTCAAGCTTATCTGACTGCAATCTCTTGACATAAGCTGGACAACCCCAAACTTTCAAATGTTTTAGGTTAGGCTTACGTCCTTTCCATATGTCATATGGAGTTTTAGTGACTGCTTTAGTGGGAACTTTGTTTAATAAAAATGCAGCGGCTTCTAAAGCATATCCCCATAGGAAGATAGGAAGATCAGTGAACCCCATCATGGATCTCACCATATCCAATAAGGTTCGATTTCTCCTTTTGGAAACACCATTGTGTTGTGGTGTGCCTAGAGAAGTCCACTGAGACAAGATTCCATCTTGCCTTAGATAATCAACAAAATCATCACTAAGATACTCACCGCCACGGTCAGATCTTAGTGCCTTTATACTCTTACCAGTTTGCTTTTCAACTTCACTACGAAATCTTTGGAACATTTCAAATGATTCAGACTTGTGTTTCATAAGATACACAAATCCATATCTTAACATATCATCAGTGAAGGTGATAAAATAAGAATATCCACCTTTAGCTTGAACTTTCATTGGCCCACATACATCAGTATGTATGAGTCCTAAAATTTCACTAGCTCTCTCTCCAGTTTTAGTAAAAGGAGATTTGGTCATTTTGCCTTTGAGACAAGATTCACAAGTTTCATATGATTCATAATCATATTGACCAAGACATCCTTCCTTGTGTAACTTGTTTACTCTTTTCTCACCAATATGACCAAGTCTACAATGCCAAAGGTAAGTTTGATTTGCTTGATTATCTCTCTTCCTTTTATGACCAGAAACATTCATAATTGGACAAACAACTATTTCAGGTAAGACATAAAGACCATATTGTAAATAACCACTGACATATAATTCATCACCATGAAATATATTACATTGATTATTCTTAAAGATTGTATGAAATCCACGTATGTCTAATAACGAAATGGAAACAATGTTCGAAATAAACTTAGGAACATAATAACAATCTTCTAATAATAAAGTCTTGCCTGTAGGCATTACAAGAGAAATAGTTCCTACAGCTAGGGCAGCAACACTTGCTCCATTCCCAACTTGTAGCTTTACTTCTCCCTTCTTCAATCTCCTACTGATCCTTAGACCCTGCAACATATTGCAGATGTTAAAGTTACTACCAGTATCTAATACCCATTTTGTAGTATCAATAGTAGTTAAAGAAATCATGAAAACATTTTTCATAAATGTCTCACCTTGTTTCTTGTCTTTCAAAGTAGCCAAATACTCTGGGCAGTTCCTTTTCCAGTGTCCCTTTTTTGTGCAGAAGAAACATTCAGCATCCTTTTGGTCAACTCTCTTCTTTGCACCCTTGGATTTTTTCAAAACACCCTTGGGTGCAAAATGATTTTTCTTGGGCTTCTTTTTGCCCTTCCACTTACGCTTCGAAGAGTTACCAACAAAGTTCACAGACCCTGACACTTTCACCTTCTCAGATGATGTGACTTGATTTTCATAATCGATCAACAAGTTGAGCATTTCATGAAGATCACAGTCCATCTTGTTCATGTTAAAATTAACAATGAATGGTGAAAAAATGTCAGAAAGAGATTGCAAGATCAAATCTTGTGACAAATCTTTCCCTAGAGAACACCCCAACTTCTCAAGTTGTTCTATAAGATCAATCATCTTAAGAATATGGGATCCCACAGGAGATTTGGGCTTCAATTCAGACTTGAATAGGGATCTAGATAACTGGTATCTAGCAGTCCTACTTTGTGACCCATACATCTTCTTAAGATGCTCAATTGTAACATCCCACCCCCTCCTGGAAGGGTAAAATAGTAAAATTGGTATAGGATGAGACTAATAGGGAATATTTAGTACTGTTCATGCATAACAGGATTGATACACAGTATCAATCGTGTACATGGAATTACAGTAAATGCATTCATGATATTCCCGGTAATTGGGCCTAAAGCAATTTTATTAGAATTAATGGGATAATTGAGTTTGGAAAATTGATTGGACTGCACCATAAATGGTTTTACATTTTAAGAGATTTTTAGGAATTTTTCTGGAATTTTCCGGAGAAAGTTCCCGGATCGGCAAAATCGCCGGTACCTGGCCTAAACATATTTTGGGGTAGAAAAGGTGATTGTCGTGATTGAAAAATCATTTGGAGTGCACTGTTACCTGTTTTATAATTTTAGAGAATTTCATTAATTCTCAGAAAAATAATTCGGGGAAATTCTCGGACCGGATAAATCGCCAATTGGCGAACCTATTGCTTCTCGATAGCAAAATCGCTACCCACTGGTACTGTACTATTGGGTATTTTATTTTGGGACTGAAAGTAGGGCCATTGGAGCGAAATGGAGTAAAATTTTGGACTGAATTAAACAAATATATTTTGACTTTTCTTTGACCTTGAAACCAATGAGAATTTGCCATTTATAAAGAGACATTAAATGCTCCTTTCAAGGCTTACGGATATGTATTGTTATTAAAAGGAAAGATGATTTTGTGCCTTATGTATAGCCATCCTAAAACACACAAAACCAACTCTTCTTTTAAACCATCGATTTTTGCTATCCTTTTCTCATTTTCTCCATAACTATATGCTACCATCTCTTACTCCCATCAAAGCTAGATGATGATGAGGTTGGTACATGTTTGAGAAGGAAAAGAGGTTAGTACTTTGGTGTAAAAGTTAGAAAGTGATTGTTGAAGGTTTGAAGGAGGTTTTGATTTGGTAAGTTTTCATTAAGTGTTGATCTTTAAATGGTGTATTTACATGAAATTAAATGTCATGATAGTATGGGGTAGTTAATAAAAGGATTTAAAGCATGTATTAGGTTCATGTAGACATTAAAGTGATGATTATTGTGATTTGAAGAAAAGGGTATGAGGCTAGGTGAAGATGCAGTAAAATTTATGATATGGTTTGATTTTGAATTGATTATGGATAATTATTTGAGTCTTTGAATTGAGGAATTTAAGGCTTCCAATTTTTCAGTATTAACCCTAGTATATGTATGACTGGAGTAATATTTAATTTGTATTTATTTTGATGTCTAGTGATGTGAAAAAGGAATTAGAAGTGGGTGAACTAAGGTTAACCTTAAATCTGGAAAGTTGGAATTTTAATTGATGTTACTGTTTTATTCATAACTTATTGTGTAGAAATGCAAATGAGGTAAGGTTCGTGGCCACTGAAACTTTGGGATGTTGGCTTCAATTTAGTGTGAAATGGGTGTTGTTGAATTCCAATGATAGAAGGGTGAAATTTTGCATGGAAAGTTACTGTTCTATTGCCTGTGAACAGTAACCTCAACCATGACATCTGAGTTTTGTTGATTTTTATGAATTAATTGAGATGGAATTAGGGAAAATGATCTTCATGGAAGTTGTAGCATATTGAATTATCTTTCCATTGATACTGATCTTGCTATTTTTAGAATTGTGTATTGGGAGATATGAATTGATTACTAATGACTGGTTTTGAGCATTTTGGATGAAACCTAGCTTAAGTGTGATTTTGTGAGTTTACTGATTAGAGGCAATTTTAACATTTTAAGTGGACTGAACTGGTGTGAGTGAGCTTCTGAAAAGTTGTAGAGGAAAAGATTAGCCTGAAAATGACATATGGTTTGTAATTTTTAGAAGTCAGAATTGGGAATTAGGATTTTTCAAAAACTGACCCTACATTAGGTTATGAGTGGCTGATCATAACAGAAACTCCCATAACAGTTTTGAAATTGTTAGAGATCGAATTGGATGTTGAGTGCTTCATGAAAATTGAAGTTTGAGATGTTATCTTTTCAGGGATATAAAGTTCTGAATTTACTGACTTGTATATAGGGAGTTATGCTTGTTGTAATGTTACTGCCCATATTGAAGGATTTCAGGGACAGTGACATTGAATGAATTAATTGACTAGTTTAGAAATAGAATTTGATTTTGGGTTGTTCATGAAAGTTGTAGAGGACATTGTGAACTTATTAAGCATATTTTTGTGGTAATTTATTACTAAGGAATCAGTGAGTTATGAAATTGTAAATGTACTGCCCTGTGTTGAGGGAAATTGTGAAGGCAGAAGGTTTGATGGCTTATTTGACACCCTTAGGGTTGGAATTGATTTTTATGGTCTTCTTGAGAATTGTAGAGCTTTTCATAAGCTTTCCAATGAGGTATAGTGGGTATTTTCTGATTTGTGTGTTAAAAGTTAGAGTAATTGGAAATTGGGATTTTAATTTGGAAAGAAGGAGGCGGAGGCGAAGGGCCCTCGCGAGGCGACATGTCGCCTCGCGGGCGAGACAGGCTCGCCGTCTCATGAGGCGACGTTGCGCCTCGCTAGGCGAGATTTAAAGAGGCTGGTCGCGAGGCGGCGCCTCGCCTCGCGACGCAATAGTGAAATCGCCTCATGAGGGCGTCGTCCCGCCCATGAGGCAAAGTATGGAGATATATATATATATTACTGTTTTTGAATTTTTATTTGGTATTAATTGATCCGATTGTTCTTTTGTCAATTTCTTTCCCGTCCGACGTCCGATTGACCTGATTCCAGAGGCATCGGATTCGTTGAACATTTAATTTCATATTATGAAAACGGAATTTTAGGCGGAATTTGACGTAGCCTATTCGACGGAACTTGTAAACACTGTTTATTTAATTGAGGACCTATTGAGGTCCGAATTGCGTTACGTCGGCGCCTATGGATTTCTAATTTTGATAGAATTTTATTATGGGAAAATATTGAATTAGGACCGGAATTCATGAACATGCATATCTCATCATTATGAGCACAAATTTCATATTTAGTGACTCGTACTTTTCTCGATTCATATAGAGGTCCAATTGGGCGTCGATTGACCGACGTCACGAGACTTCCGGCATTAGCTCGAAGCAATAGGTGAGTAACCTAGTTGGTTCCTCAACCTTTATGTGTTTAAGATTTTGCTATTATGCCATGTGGAGATAATAGAGGTTTTATGTATTTGACTTTGATTGATTTGGACCATAGGTGTCGAAATATGGGAATGAGATAACGAAGTGCTATTTGTGTGTAAATCTGTTTGTGAATGGGAGATCTCGGACCAAAGGTTCGAGGAATGGGAAATTGATCTGAAGTGTTACTTATCCGTTTTGATACATTGGATGTGACTTTTAAATGCGATATGGTATGATGCAATAAATTGGAAAAATATATGATTGAAATACGGACCGAAGGTCGAAGAAATAAAATGGCATTGAATGTAAGTGATAGCAATAATCGTAAATGGAAATTGGAACATATGCATTCATACATAAGGACATGATCGATAAAGGCGGTTGTGACCGGAGCGACCGGATCGGGGCATATCACGCCTAACGATATGAGAGCTTTATTTCAACGCACGAGACCTCGTGTCCAACGTATTGAGCCTCGGGCTCGATGTATTAGGGCTTCAAGCCCAATGTTGAAACCATTGGCTCAACGCAATGTGCCCGCTTCGGGACGATTTGGCATCATCAGTCACAACAACGTAATGAAAATAGAAAGGGTCTCATGTGCATTGCATATATGGTATGATTGAATTTGGATTGTATGAAAGGCGATACGCCTTACATTTGTGAAATGTAATGGTATGTACTATTTGAGATTACATTTGTGAACTGTGTTCGTATGTGTTATTTGGCAAGCTGATTGAACATGCATGAATTGAGTGAACCATCGATGATGGTTTCTCACTGAGTTCGCAAAACTCACCCAAAATTTGCATCTATTTTTCAGGTCCTGAAGAATACCCCGGTTGACACGGGAGTATGTCTACTGTAGACGAGTAAAGGTTAGAGGTCGGGATCTAGTTCGTTGTGCGCATGAGTGTCTTAGTAAACTGTAATCCGCAATCACGGTATAACAAGGCATTGTATTTTCTTTGAGCCTAGTAGTATTAATGTTTCTTGCATTGGTGATTGTAATTATTCTTTGGATGGTGTAATAACTGAAACTAGTTTTTATTGAACACGGATTTTAATTACTTACTGTGTTTGCCGTGTGAACGTGGAGTTAATGACTACAAAAGAAAAGAAAAAAAAATGTATACTGAATTTTAAATCGACTGATGTAGTATGCCACTCTCGTGGGACACGGACTCGGATATCACCCACGATATCGGGTTCGGGTCTTACGGAGTGAAGTGTTATTTAGGTGGTATCGAGCCCAATGATGCGTAATGTATCAGGCACGATTTGGAACATAGGTTTCACGCATTTGAGTCGCGTCGTTGCAGATCGTGGTAATCGATCCCTAGTCGAGTCGCATTTGAGGATAAAGCCTAAGGTGCATAAGTGTCAAGTGATTAAGTGAGAGAAGAGTGAGACTGGATTAGAGTGAAAATCCCTAAAAGGGGATAATCAATTAGGATAAGATAAAGGAAAAAAAATGGATAAGAAGATTGAAATTGTACTGGGTTAGAAACCCTTATAAGTGATAGTAGAATGACTATGTTGGCCTAGACTGATTAAGAATTTTCAAATTAAATTGACAATGTTATGGTGACAGAAAAATGAAGATGTTGAGAACTTGGAGAGGTCTATTAGAGATATGGGAAGCATATTGGTTATAGTAGATCTAAGTGAAATTAAAAGCCCGGGAGGGTTAGGTAATTACAGTTCTGACTGTATATGTCATGAATGGGGAAATATTGGAATTGAGTAAAATGTAGATGATCTAATCGGGCATATTTTGATTCACTGTATTCGAGTTAAAGATCAATAGATATTATAAGCAGAAGATAATAGCGAAATGGAAAGAAGCTCAATAGAGTGCTGTAACGGTTTACTGAGAACTGAAAGAATCGAAAAAGTAAGATGCCCAGTGCCTATTAGAGTGAGATAAAAGTGTACAGATAAACTGAAGAAATTGTGAATTGGTTATGATCTGAACCGCATAAGCTTGAGATTGAAATGGTTATGTGATTATTGTGTTACGAGTTTGGAAATTCGTATGATAAAATCATAAAGGAAAAAGACAGACAGATGATTTCTACTGATGGTGTATCGAGAAATACTGAATTAGGTGTATATGGACACGAAAATGGTAAATGGATAGGTATATAGATAGGGATAAAATGGAGTAGTATCAACGACTTTGTCAGATATTGGGGACTGTGAACACCCGATCATAGACTGTTTGAGGAAATAGAAGATAAGTAGGAGAAACAGAAGAAAATAATAATAATAATAATAAAGATCATAAGATGATAAGCCAAATTGATATGACCTTATAAGGTCAAGTTGCACGTAACGGATAGGGGAATGAGACGTACAGTTTAATGATATGGTGAGAATGAAATAAAGATCTTGAAAAGAATGAAACCACAATAGTGGTGTATGAAAAGAGTTATTGTATTTAAATCGATTTCTTGTTAGGGATATCTATTGACAAGATAATGTTGATTGTGACTAATGAAATGTATGTGATGATATATGGAAATCATAGAGGAAATGAGCGGTAAATGTTTAGAGTGATTATAAGTGTGAAGTTCTTAAGAGGTTAAAGTAAGACAAAGGTGGATGAGTGTACTGTATGAGAGGAACCGAAAAGTGATTCGGTATAGATTCTTGAATAAGTGGTAAAGAAAGTGTTTAAGTGATCGCCACAAGGAACCTTCAAAAGGAATGTTCGATCATTAAATGATGACATAAGAGTGTCTTGATTGAGATTATGCATATAGTGAAGAAGGATTGAAACACAAGTAGGAATAATCATTGGTTGATGAGACTTTTGTGGGCAAAATTAAAAGTGAAATTGGGTCCTAGCTCATCTGCTGAGATTATCGCCTTGTATGTACGAAATGTAAAGAATTCCATATGAGTGAGATTTTAATTTGAGGTGATTCTATTGCAATGTGAAGTGAATCGATCTCCGTTATGATGTAAAACTGTTGAGGAATCTAGATTTGAAACGAAGAATAAAAGAGTCCCGAACTGAGAAGAGAGATACTAAAATAAAATGGAAAATTTTGGAGGTTTAAATATAGATGACAAGGTATTAACATATGTTGATAGGAATGATATGAAAACAAATGAGAAGAGAAAATGAAAAAGAGTAACTGAATGGAGACAAGAGGGTCAAAAAGGGAAACTGACAATGAGGTGATGTAGTGACACCTTCATAAAGAAATTGTAGATACACTCATTGTAAACTCAATGAAAAGGGTAAAAGATGTACGGTAAAGTCAATAAGACCCTAGTAGGGATTTATGCGAAGGAAGCAAATGGTAGTAGTTGTGATTAGAGATAGAATGTGTTTGGAATTGTGGAACAGTGAAAAGTAAAAAAAGAACGATGGGACTAATTGAGGAATCTGACATCGATGATATACATACATTGGAAAGAGTGGGCGAGTATTGAATCGTGACAATATGTTGAGCGAGTATGAAATAAATTGAATCGATCGTGATAAATGGTATTAGTGCCATTCTCATGATTGAAAGCCTTGAAGATCAGAAATTCCATAAGCATACAATCGTGTTAATTTGAGGAAAGAGACGGGTATAATACGACAATGCTGCAATGAATGATCAATTACGATATTGGGATTTTCAATGATTGTCAAGCGATTATGGGTAATAGTGAGGTGTTACGAAAAAAAAGAAGTTGTAAAAATAGTGATAAGAAAGGTTAAGAGTGCGGAAAGTAAAGGGGGAATTTTTTTATGATGAGTTTGAATATACCAATGGAATTGGAAAACTATAGTGAACAAAAGTTGAAGAAGAAGTAAGTGTACCCGATAAAAAGGTATTAGAACAAGAATGTGAACAGTCAAAGTTAGACATTCTAGTAAGCATATTTGAAAAGTGAAATTGAGTAATTGTAGGTAAAGAATGAAGTGATTCTTGGCTCAAGTGTTTATAGGTTGAATGTCCAATAGGAAAAAGGTTTGATTATGATCGTGTTATAGAGTTCTGATTGACTGTAAGAATATACGGCTACACTGCGCAGTGCCTACTGGGAGTCAAAGATCATGATGGATTTGAGACTATAATAAGTGAGACAAAGGAAAGTGACTTAGGAAGACTGCATGGTTAGCTAAAGTGAAATCGGATCGGACAAATGAGACAGAGTAAACTGTATATCCGGATAAAGTGTGTGAACATTATAGAAAAGTGATTTGCCTTACGAGAATCGATTTTAAATATAAAGTGAATGGCGTATAATAAATGACTGTATTAGGTACATTGTTACTGATAGTGAATTGGAATTAATGTCACTGTATTGGTACCAAAGGAATGTAAATCGTCCCTGACGTGATTAAGGGAGGTACCAAAGAAATGGAAACGTATTCAATGGAACAGAAATTGGACTATATGGCATTAGGGAAAAAGTATTGGAAGGATAAAATGTGATCAATGAATAGATTCGAAAATACTGAACTGAGTTATATATATCGGAACCAAAGGAGGTGACTATTCTAGAAATGGCAAGTGAGATAGCTAAGAAATGAGATCGCCAACTAATAGTCTTGTCAAATCCGTTTACTGTACTAAGTGATAACGAGTTAGCCAAATTAGTAACTGAGTTACGGACCGAGAGTGATTACTGCGATCACTCCAAAAGTGAATCATTAAGTGGAAAAGTATATGGGATATGAAGAATCATATGATTACTGTCATAGGAAATCATTGACTGAGAATTTCGAGGACGAAATTCTTATAAGGAGGGGAGAATTGTAACATCCCACCCCCTCCTGGAAGGGTAAAATAGTAAAATTGGTATAGGATGAGACTAATAGGAATATTTAGTACTGTTCATGCATAATGAGATTGATACAGATCAATCGTGTACATGGAATTACTGATAAATGCATTCATGACATTCCCATGGTGGGCCTAAAGCAATTTTATTAGAATTAATTGGATAATTGAGTTTGGAAAATTGATTGGACTGCACCATAAATGGTTTTACATTTTAAGGATTTTAGAATTTTTCTGGAATTTTCGGAGAAAGTTCGGACCGCAAAATCGCGGTACACCTAAACATATTTTGGGGTAGAAAAGGTGATTGTCGTGATTGAAAAATCATTTGGAGTGCACTGTTACCTGTTTTATAATTTTAGGGAATTTCATTAATTCTCAGAAAAATAATTCGGGGAAATTCTCGGACCGGATAAATCGCCAATTGGCGAACCGGTCGTTTCTCGGTAGCAAAAATCGCTACCCACTGGTACTGTACTATTGGGTATTTTATTTTGGGACTGAAAGTAGGGCCATTGGAGCGAAATGGAGTAAAATTTTGGACTGAATTAAACAAATATATTTTGACTTTTCTTTGACCTTGAAACCAATGAGAATTTGCCATTTATAAAGAGACATTAAATGCTCCCTTTCAAGGCTTACGGATATGTATTGTTATTAAAAGGAAAGATGATTTTGTGCCTTATGTATAGCCATCTGAAACACACAAAAACCAACTCTTCTTTTAAACCATCGATTTTTGCTATCCTTTTCTCATTTTCTCCATAACTATATGCTACCATCTCTTACTCCCATCAAAGCTAGATGATGATGAGGTTGGTACATGTTTGAGAAGGAAAAGAGGTTAGTACTTTGGTGTAAAAGTTAGAAAGTGATTGTTGAAGGTTTGAAGGAGGTTTTGATTTGGTAAGTTTTCATTAAGTGTTGATCTTTAAATGGTGTATTTACATGAAATTAAATGTCATGATAGTATGGGGTAGTTAATAAAAGGATTTAAAGCATGTATTAGGTTCATGTAGACATTAAAGTGATGATTATTGTGATTTGAAGAAAAGGGTATGAGGCTAGGTGAAGATGCAGTAAAATTTATGATATGGTTTGATTTTGAATTGATTATGGATAATTATTTGAGTCTTTGAATTGAGGAATTTAAGGCTTCCAATTTTTCAGTATTAACCCTAGTATACGTATGACTGGAGTAATATTTAATTTGTATTTATTTTGATGTCTAGTGATGTGAAAAAGGAATTAGAAGTGGGTGAACTAAGGTTAACCTTAAATCTGGAAAGTTGGAATTTTAATTGATGTTACTGTTTTATTCATAACTTATTGTGTAGAAATGCAAATGAGGTAAGGTTAGTGGCCACTGAAACTTTGGGATGTTGGCTTCAATTTAGTGTGAAATGGGTGTTGTTGAATTCCAATGATAGAAGGGTGAAATTTTGCATGGAAAGTTACTGTTCCATTGCCTGTGAACAGTAACCGCAACCATGGCATCTGAGTTTTGTTGATTTTTATGAATTAATTGAGATGGAATTAGGGAAAATGATCTTCATGGAAGTTGTAGCATATTGAATTATCTTTCCATTTCTACTGATCTTGCTATTTTTAGAATTGTTTATTGGGAGATATGAATTGATTACTAATGACTGGTTTTGAGCATTTTGGATGAAACCTAGCTTAAGTGTGATTTTGTGAGTTTACTGATTAGAGGCAATTTTAACATTTTAAGTGGACTGAACTGGTGTGAGTGAGCTTCTGAAAAGTTGTAGAGGAAAAGATTAGCTTGAAAATGACATATGGTTTGTAATTTTTAGAAGTCAGAATTGGGAATTAGGATTTTTCAAAAACTGACCCTACATTAGGTTATGAGTGGCTGATCATAACAGAAACTCCCATAACAGTTTTGAAATTGTTAGAGATCGAATTGGATGTTGAGTGCTTCATGAAAATTGAAGTTTGAGATGTTATCTTTTCAGGGATATAAAGTTCTGAATTTACTGACTTGTATATAGGGAGTTATGCTTGTTGAAATGTTACTGCCCATATTGAAGGATTTCAGGGACAGTGACATTGAATGAATTAATTGACTAGTTTAGAAATAGAATTTGATTTTGGGTTGTTCATGAAAGTTGTAGAGGACATTGTGAACTTATTAAGCATATTTTTGTGGTAATTTATTACTAAGGAATCAGTGAGTTATGAAATTGTAAATGTACTGCCCTGTGTTGAGGGAAATTGTGAAGGCAGAAGGTTTGATGGCTTATTTGACACCCTTAGGGTTGTAATTGATTTTTATGGTCTTCTTGAGAATTGTAGAACTTTTCATAAGCTTTCCAATGAGGTATAGTGGGTATTTTCTTGATTTGTGTGTTAAAAGTTAGAGTAATTGAAAATTGGGATTTTAATTTGGAAAGAAGGAGGGCAGGGCAGAAGGGCCCCTCGCGAGGGCGACATGTCGCCTCGCGGAGGCAAGACAGGCTCGCCGTCTCGCGAGGGCGACGTTGCGTCTCGCGAGGGCGAGATTTAAAGAGGCTGGTCGCGAGGGCGACGCCTCGCCCTCGCGACGCAGTAAGGTGAAATCGCCTCGCGAGGGCGGCGTCTCGCCCCCGCGAGGCAGGCGTATGGAGATATATATATATATTACTGTTTTTGAATTTTTATTTGGTATTAATTGATCCGATTGTTCTTTTGTCAATTTCTTTCCCGTCCGACGTCCGATTGACCTGATTCCAGAGGCATCGGATTCGTTGAATATTTAATTTCATATTATGAGAAAACGGGAATTTTTAGACGGGAATTTGACGTTGCCCCTATTGACGGAACTTGTAAACACTGTTTTATTTAATTGAGGACCTATTGAGGTCCGAATTGCGCACCGTCAGCGCCTATGGATTTCTAATTTTTGATAGAATTTTATTATGAGAAAATATTGAATTAGGACCGGGAATTCATGAACATGCATATCTCATCATTATGAGCACAAATTTCATATTTAGTGACTCGTACTTTTTCTGATTCATATAGAGGTCCAATTGGAGCGTCGATTGACCGACGTCACAGAGACTTCCCGACATTAGCTCGGAAGCAATAGGTGAGTAACCTAGTTGGTTCCTCAACCTTTATGTGTTTAAGATTTTGCTATTATGCCATGTGGAGATAATGGAGGGTTTATGTGTATTTGACTTTGATTGATTTCGGACCATAGGTGTCCAAATATGGGAATGAGATAACGAAGTGCTATTTGTGTGTATCGTTTGTGAATGGGAGATCTCGGATCAAAGGTTCGAGGAATGGGGAAATTGATACTGAAGTGTTACTTATCCGTTTTGATACATTGGATGTGACTTTTAAATGCGATATGGTATGATGCAATAAATTGGAAAATATATGATTGAAATACGGACCAAGGTCCAAGAAATAGGAAATGGCATTGAATGTAAGTGATAGCAATAATCAAATGGAAATTGGAACATATGCATTCATACATAAGGACATGATCGATAAAGGCGATTGTGACCGGAGCGACCATCGGATCGGGGCATATCACGCCTAACGTATATGAGAGCTTTCACCAGCGCACGAGACCTCGGTCCAGCGTATTGAGCCTCGGGCTCAATGTATTAGGCTTCAAGCCCAATGTTGAAACCATTGGCTCAACGAATGTGCCGTTCTTCGGGACGATTTGCCAGCGCACGGTCACAACAACGTAATGAAAATAGAAAGGGTCTCATGTGCATTGCATATATGGTATGATTGAATTTGGATTGTATGAAAGGCGTCGCGCCTTACATTTGTGAAATGTAATGGTATGTACTATTTGAGATTACATTTGTGAACTGTGTTCGTATGTGTTATTTGGCAAGCTGATTGAACATGCATAAATTGAGTGAACCATCGATGATGGTTTCTCACTGAGTTCGCAAAACTCACCCAAAATTTGCATCTATTTTTCAGTCTGAAGAATACCCGGTTGACACGGAGTATGTCTCTCGTAGACGAGTAAAGGTTAGAGGTCGGGATCGGTTAGGTATGCATGAGTGTCTTAGTAAACCGTATTCCGCAATCACGGTATAACAAGGCATTGTATTTTTACTGAGCCCTAGTAGTATTAATGTTTTACTGCATTGACTGATTGTAATTATTACTGGATGACTGTAATAACTGAAACTAGTTTTTATTGAACACGGATTTTAATTACTTACTGTGTTTGCCGTGTGAACGTGGAGTTAATGACTACAAAAGAAAAGAAAAAAAAATGTATACTGAATTTTAAATCGACTGATGTAGTATGCCACTCTCCTGGGACACGGACTCGGATATCACCCACGATATCGGGTTCGGGTCTTACGGGAGTGGGGTATTACATCAATGATCTGTGAAGGGTTCATATCTTCATGTTGCCTTAGGAGTTCAGAACTCATTGATGCCAGTATAATGCACTTGGCATTAGTACTTTGCTCATTGTACTTAAAATATGCATCTAATGCATTAGCATCATCAAGTCCCTCAGAAGGCTCTTCCATTACGGGTTTATCGATTACATCGATAAGTTTCTCGTGCATGAGAACAATTCTCAGATTGCGGTACCAATCATCAAAATTGTTACCCGCTAGCTTGTTAGCATCAAGAATGCTTCGCAGTGATATAGTAGACATTTTGATAAATCTAATAAAAGAGAAAATACCAAAATTAAGAACAAAGTCATATATCATTAGACATGGACTTTTATCTAAATGACATAACATCTTTAAAATATGAATGAGCCCCTTGGTTGTCAAGTCGTTACTCATGCATAATTAAAGAGCGATAAATTGCCTATTTTATCATATAAAATTTTATAGTAGGCTCAATACTAAATAGTCCCCTGGTTGTCAGGTCGTTCCTATTTGTATAATTTAATTTATCCATCCAAGTGACGGAAAAATTAATTAATTCTATACTCCCTAGGTTGTCTAGGCCAAAAATATAAAATTAAATAATTTTTCCTCACACCTGCATCATATGCAATAGAAAATATTATTTATCTCGAACTACAAGTTACACAGTTATCGTGTCATTCCTTGTAAACAAAATAAATATTATTATCTATTTGAGTGGAAAATTTCTTTTGATAAAATATCATATATTATATCAAAATAAACTCTATAATTTTAAAGTTCAAAATTTTATGCTATTAAAACAATTTTAATAACATTAATGCTCATATCATTTTATTTTAATTTTGATAACAATTAGCAAAAATAATAATAATTTAAAATTATTGATGTGTGATAACACGGTCAACAGCTTTTCACCAAAAGCCAATTTTCAATTAAATCATGTATATCACATCTGGAAAGAAAAAAAAAAAAAACATTGCAAGCTATTGTCCACTGTACACGATATAACAATAACTATGCTTATATTTAACATCATTCCAAATAACCATGTGCTGCCAATTGTCTATAACGTGTAAAGTGGATTACATGCATTTAATGATTAAAACTTAAGCATTAGCCATCGGACAGTGCATTAGCCATCGGACAATACCCATTAATGCACAACACTATCGTTTTTCACAGTGAATCTCCTTAAGCTTTTAACATTGAATTCACTCTCATCTATTGTTTACGAATTGACTTACTCAAAACCAAAACTAAACAAAACAATAGATATTACACGTTACTCCCATATACATGTAACTTGCCACTGATTCGTACAATAGATATTACATGCATTTCATTCTGCTTGTTATGACCCACTAATTAAATGCACACGCGTTTCCAGAAAAGATGAGTGGGTTCTACAACTCATTAAAATGCATGAAATGAATTTGCGGTATATATATCTGTGCACTGCAAATTTCTTCTTAAAAAAAAATTCCGGACGATCATCGACAATTTTAGAATGATATAAATGCAAAAAAACCTGCTCTCGTATTAATTGAAGGATCGCAATATGCCGCGGAAATAAAAAAATTATAATCCTATAATCATTTATTGCGTTTAACAACATACTAATAATAAGAAATAGGTATATGATAAATACCTGAAAATGATGATTACTCGATTCTGAATTTCGAAAATACGAAGCTTCTATATTTTTCACACTAAAACATATATCCCACTTTCAACAGTTAATATGACTTTAATTAATTTGAAGAACCTTTCTTCAATAACTCTTGTTTATTTCCACTTTGTTTTGTTCACTTATTACAAAACAACTTTCAGAAAACTCTCTCTATTTCTTTTGTTACTCACCGCACGCAAAACGATAAAAAAACTACAACTAAAACTACGAGAGTTACACTGCGTAAGTTCCTTTCTCTATTTACTTTACTGTTTTTTCATAGAATAATAATAACCAACAGTGTAACCATCTCTTTTATCTTATAAACGTTTCTTTGTTTTAAAACTTGAAACGACCTCAACGTTTCGTTTCAATTTTAATTAATAATTATTATTATTAATAAATGACATAAAATAAAACTATTTTATTTTATTCATTTATTTTATTTTAATAATAATTATTATTTATAAAATGAAATAAAATAAAACTATTTTATTTTATTCATTTATTTTATTAAAGAGAATTTCTAATATTAATTTTTTTTGTGCTAGCAAAAAATATAATAATATGCCATATAAATTATTTAATAAATTATCTCATAATAAATTAAATAATCATAAACGAGAAATATTACACTCATGAGTGTGTGACCACATAGGTTCATCACTAAGCCGGTAGTAATTAATCTAATTAATTACTAATCAAGGTTGACATCTAGCAACACTCCTCAACGACCGGATAGTGTGAAGTGACAACTTTACAAAGATAGAACCTTGTTAAGGATAATATATAATTACCTTCCATCATTACAACTCCGGATTATCCTAAAGTATGGTTTAACTGTCAAACCTTATTAGATAACCAACTATATTACATGTCGATCATTAATGATTGGTGAATGACTTAGAAAAACTCCTTTTCCTCACTCATTCAATTGCCCTGGTCAAGGTCTTGAAACAATCATTAAGATCAATGACAACATAGAGTTCAAACTCATTACCTAGAGTCGATGGATCCCATCTTAACTCACCACTAATCAGATAGGTACTTAATTATATCCAATTATCATTCAACTAGCATTTTTATATACTAGGTGTCCGACATCAAAATATAATAAGTGACCTATTGATTACTATGATGATCTCAGGTCAAAGGAAAAATATACATTTAGATCCTTACGAGAATACCCCACTTGACAGTTCATAGGTAATATTAACCATTGAGAATTCTCAGTTTGGTCAGTTCAATGATCATATCTCTATATGCATCATCTATATATGTAACTTAGTAAATGAGATCTACTAATATCTATCCAATAGATACTATTACATATATATTGATCTATCCGGATCATTAAAGTCCTTATTTGATGATCCTATGATCAAGAACATTTTAGATTAAATCCTAAAGACTTGACTCTCATTATCATAATCTCCATTATGATAGTAAGTATATAAATTTAATCAAGGACTTATCATATTAGAATAATAAACAATAAATGTAATATGATAATAAAATCATTTGCCATGTTATTAATCAAAATTAATAATCACAAAACTAAATTGTTCAATCTATTACATAACGATTGGGTCATGGGCATAATTCCAACATAAATTAGATCATACAAGGAGAAGCAAGAAGAATATTGGAGAATTCTAGATTTCCGGATTCAATTCCAAATAAAGTTTTTGTTTCTTCCCTTTTGTTATTTTCATTAAACTTGATGTGTAAACTAGATTTGAAGTTGTTGTTTACATTTATGATGTTTGAAATTTCCAGATTAGGATTTGTTCTTAAGTTGTTTTGTGACTCTAATAGTTGCTAATTCAACACAATTTTAATAGTTATTGATTCAACACAATTTCTATATTGTGTTCATGGCACATGTATATACTTTAGAACTAAATCGAGAGAGTACGTCAAAAGTTATCTTATCAATTTGCACAACGAGTGTCAAAGAATTGATATTTCACATGATTACAAATCAATTATCATTAGAAGAGAGATCTTGTGTGAGAATTAGGTTATTCAATAGATATCTTCAAAACTAATTGAAAACATTAGGGAAAGAGTTATGAATTGAGAGATTGTAATTCTAAAATTTTCAGATTCAATTAGGGTTAATTAGTTAGGTCTTAAGAGAGAGTAATCAAACCCTTTTAAAATCTAGAATCAACACATAATTGAATCAATAATCATTAGGGAAGAAAAATAACAAAGGAATAAATCCTAACCTTCATCCTTGATCATCCTTACATAATTGTGGCAGCTCAATTACTAGTTGGTTATTTACTTAATTTTATTTGATTGCTTTAATTTCTGTTATTTACTTTCATTAAATTTATATTCTAATACCTTAGACAAAGTTAGGTTCACTTAGTTTTAACCGTTTCCTCTTGAGATCGACACCTTTGATACTACAAGTTTATGATCTGTGTACTTGCAGATATTGGGGGTTTTATTATAGGTAAAATTTGCTTAACAACTTTTTGGTATCACTGTCGAGAAATTGGTTTAGGATTATTTGAATTCCTTTGTTCTAAGGAATTTTTTTGCCTTTCTTGTGTCTTTGCTATTGCATGAACATAAGAGTTACTTAGAGTTCAAACAAGGTTAAAGAAACTCCAAAACTTAATATCATGAGACAAGAACGAGCAATTCCAAGAGTGGGACGCCAATAGGAGATTAATGAAAAAATGTTAGAAGAATTCAATCAAGGAGATTAGTAATGAACCCTTACGGATTTCACGAGACTAGGGTTCAATGCTGCACATCAAGGCATCACTTGACCATTGGTGTAAAGCAGTGTCAATCGACATCAAACTAGCTTTGTTAAACATGTTGCAAATTAATGGGTAGTTTGATGGATTAGATAATGAGGATCCTAACTCCCATTTGGTGAATTTTCTTGAAATATGTGATACTTTTTGATATAATGAAATGTTGGAAGATGTCATTACGATGAGGCTCTTTCCCTTTACATTAAGGGATAGATCTAAGGCATGGTATCATTCTTTAAGCCCAACAAACATCATAACATAGGAGTAGTTGATGCATGTTTTTTTAGACAAGTACTTCCCTCTGACAAAGACATTGAGGTTGATAAAAAGATTACAAATTCCCAACAAAATGATGAGGAGTCACTAAATGAAGTGTGGGAGCATTACAAAGACTTGCAAAGGAGACGTCCTCATCATAATCTACCAAAGGAATTTCTCTTGCAAACTTTCTATCATGGAGTTAATCCACCGACAAGGGGCACTATAGATGCGACGTCTGGAGGATCTTTAATGAGAAAAACAGCTAAGGAAGTGGAGGATTTTCTAGAAGAGATGGCAAACAATAGCTTTCTTTAGTCATTAGACAGAACTAAATAATAATTGACTTTTTGAGAACATAAGGGTGTCACTGCTGTCGATTCAATGACAACAATGAAAGTTGAGATTGATAACTTAACAAGACAACTGAATAGCCTGCAAGCCTCTTCATTGATAACTTAACAAGACAACTGAATAGCCTGCAAGCCTCTTCATCCCCTCCAGTTAAAGTAATTAAGCATGGATGCAAGTTATGTGGATAAGTTAATCATGTTATCGTTAATTGTTTTTAATGCAAAATAACAATACGAAGCAACTCAACTACATGGACACACAATTCGGTCAATAAGGAGGAAGTAATCTTTTTATAACACTTAAAACCCTGGGTGGAGGAACTACCGAAATTTTTCTTGGTCAAATAATGTGGGTAACCAAATGCAGAGTCAAGGTCCACCTGGATTTAAAAAAGGGAAGTCCAGTTTTGCCTATGATTTGATTTGTTATTAAAAATTGCTCATGATTTCAACCATCTAATAAATTGGATTGAGTTTAGAAATAATTTAGAAGCTGAAATTCTTACTACATTGGCCTATTTAATTTAAAAACTGGAAATGTTTAGTTTTCGTGTTCTTTTCTTATACCAAGTTATTATATCATAACTATATTTGCTATCATTTCAATGATTCACTGATAATTTAGATGTTCGATTAAATTAGATCTTGGTTTCATACTTAAACACATACTAGAAGTATGTAAACAAATGGGCCGAACTTTGTGTAATTCACAGGTATTGGTGTGTGTCATTCTTCATTCTTCCATTTATTGAATTTAGATTTGTGCTATAAATTGATTAACATTCACTTACATCTATTTCATAATTTAAATTTAAATTTAAGCTAGAAGTGCACTTTAATGGATGATTTAATAGTAATTGCAAAACATTTTTTTTCCAAAAAATTTCATATTAGTGAAAGTAACTTACTTTGCTATTTTGGATCATTTAAAATTACAAAACCACCTGAATTATACTTGAATGTATGTTGAGAGATATTAGAAGGACATTAGGTGATTGGTGAGGATTGAAAACAAGTTTTCTAAAATAAAATTTCTAATATGTCTAATCTTATTACATAATTAAAATTCCATCGACTTATATTTTGGTGAGAGAACATAATGCATTAGTGCATCATTCATTTTTTTCATTTAGGATATAATTTCTTTCATTTAGAGAAGAATTGTTTAGATATCCATAATTGAAATTTAAGTATCAATGTAGGAATTAAATTGAGGAAAATAAAGCTTAAAATCTTGATTTATACATCTAAATTTAAAATTAATGAGATAGATCATTTGTATACATCTCTTATAATTATTTTATGATAATTCTTGTTTTTTGAATGATATTATTGGAATCTTGTACTCTTTTATATGACGATGTTATATTTAAGTAAACTTATCATTAAATATACTTATTTGGTAAATGGAGCTTTTTTCATAGGATCGACCTTTATTTACATTATGTTAATTTCGATAATAACTTTAGTGATTAAATAAGGTTTTAATTTGTATACAGATAATGACATGCATCACTTGATCACTTGTTATCGATTGAGGAATTCCAAATTGATGAATAATATGTTCTTTGATAAATTTAACTATATCTTTTTGATAAACCTTCTTTAAAGGTTAAGCTACCACCGATGTAATAAAATATCTATTTATGAAAAACTAAAACTTTCTTCTTTTGAAGATGGTGGATGTAGCTTCCCATTGAGATCAATGAAAGTAGGAATTTATTGCTCTTATATTTTTGACAATGTTTACATCCTCTTGCATATGGAATGCAATATTTTAAAATTGATGGCCAATAATATCCATGTCAACATATAAACTCTCTCATCTTTATTTCAGATTGATGTGCTTTACTTACCCTTTCATAAACTTGTCATTACTTTTAATGCTTTAGACATGTAAGACATATCAAAAGAACTCTGTCATTACCTTAGTGAAATAAAATTCCTTCAATCAATACAAACTTGAGTGCTCATTACTTAAGCTTGAAAGGCACTTGTTTGCTTGTTTTAATGTAATACAACAACTATGTAGATCATCGTTCCCATAAAGATTAGATTAGTCACTTAACAATCTGAATGCACTTTGTTTAAGGTAATAAAATATTGAACTAATAGAAATTAAAATAAATTAACTGAAATTAAAGTAAGCTAACAAAATTGAAAAAAAAAAGAACTAGTAAAGATAACAATAAGAGTGAAGTTAATCAATAAAGGAATCTTAGAGGTTATTATATCCTTGTTTGGTTGTTAATTCAATTGTGTTGGATCTTAGATATTTTAAGGTTTTGATTACCCTTCCTCAAAATCTAACCAAATGATCCTACTTGAAATAGATAACAATAGAGTTGAATTCTTTCGATTATTCTCATCAATTTTTTATTAATATGATATTTGTAAGTCTATTAAAGTGTCAACTCTTGTTACATTTAATACAAAAAACTTTGATTGGATCTTTGGATTTCCTATCAGGTATGAGTTCAACAAATACTATAAAGTAATACTATATTGAATTCAACAAGACAAAAGTTAAACAAAACAATTCAATAATAAACCCTAATATAGATTTAGAATTCCATAATGTTCAAAATAAACTATTCAGAATTGACATCTAAGGCAATAAAATAAAATAACAAAATAATGAATAATCTTGAAAGCCTTGATCTCAAATTTTTGGAAAGCTGAAATTGACTTAATGTTTTCACTGTTTGATATTCTTCTTTATGATATGTAGATTATTTTTGTGTTTTTTCTCTTCCTTTTTATGTGTCTCTGATGACACTTATTGTCTTTTTCTAAAAACAAAAAACTTCTAATATACCTCCCTTGATGTCACCTTCTTAACATCCTTATATATCAACAAATTACGGGGAAACCTATATTGTCGTGTATGTTACCATATATATCCAAAACCACCTTAGTTCTTGACTTTACACTATCACAGAGACTTATACAATCATCTACCAAAAACTTGTTCGATTGTTTTAATGTATGCAATACCATAAGTGTACGAATCATATATTATATTACATAAGATATCATTTTCGTGAGGATTAGATTAATCACGTAACAATTTGATTAAACTTTTCTAAGGTAATAGAAGACAGAATTAATTAAAATTGAAATAAATTTTAACTAAAATAAAAATTAAATAACTGAACTAGTAAAGATAACAATAAGAGCGAAGATAAATCAATAATAAAAACTTATGGGTCATTATATGCTTGTTTTCTCTTCCTTTTTTCTTGTTAATTAAATTATGCTCGATCATAGATATCCTAAGTTTTTTATTACCCATTTTAAAGATCTAACTAAATAATCCTAATTGAAATAGAAAACAGTTGAGTTGAAATCTTTCAATTCTCGAAACTACTTTTAACTTTCAGTTAGATTTTAAACAATCCTAAGGATAATTAACTCCCAATTAAGATCTCTTTTCAATTGTTTATTAATATGATATTTGCAAGTCTATTAAGGTACCAAATCTCATTATGCAACTTAACATAGATAACTTTAATTTAACCTCTCAATTTCTTATTAAATACGAGTTCAACAAATACCACAAAGCAATATTGTATTGAATTCAACAAGATAAAAATTTAATAAAACAATTCAAGAATAAACCCTAATAGATTTAGAATTCCATAATCATGTTCAAAATACAACTATTTAGAATCGACATTCAAGGAAATGAAATAGAATAAGACAATAATTAATAAGATTGAAAGTCTTGATCTGGAATTTCTGGAAAGCTGGAGTTGACTCAATGCTTCCACTATTTGATCTTCTTCTTTATGATGTGTAGAATATTTTTATATTTTTGCTCTTCCTTTTTAGGTGTCTCTGATGACTCTCATTGTCTCTTTCTAAATTCAAATGTTTCTAATCTACCTCTTTTGATATAACCTTCTTAACATCCTTATATATTAATAAACTAGGATTTCTAAGATATACATGGGAATTTAAACAGTTGTGTAGGTGAATTTATATCTAAAAAAACATCTCAATTCGTGAATTTATATGGTCACAAAGACTTACATGTTCTACTACAAAAAACTTGTTTGCTTATTTTAATGTATGCAATACTGTAAGTATATAGATTATATATTGCAATACACAAGATATCGTTCCTAGGAGGATTGAATTAGTCACCTAACAATTTGAATGCACTTTGTCTAAGGTAATAAAATATTAAATTAGTTGAAATTAAAATAAACTAATAAAACTGAATAATTGAACTAACAAAGATAGCAATAAGAGCAAAGTTATTCAATAATGGAAACTTAATGGAGACTTAAGGGCTATTCTATCATTGTTTTATCTTCCTTTTATCTTGTTAACTCAATTATGCTTGATCGTAAATATCTTAAGATTTTGATTATCCTCTCTCGTGATCTAACAAGATAAACTCAATTGAAACTACTCCTAATTACTCAATTGGATTTGAAGTAGTCATTAGAATAATTAATCCACATTTAAGATCTCTCTTCAATTATTTATTAATCTGATATTTGTAAGTCTATTAAGGTACAAACTCTTATTGCACAACTTAACATAGATAATTTTGATTCAATCTCTTAATTTCTTATCAAGTATGAGTTTAACAAATACCACAAAGCAATATTATATTTAATTCAATAAGATAAAAATTCAAGAATAATAATATAAATTTAGAATTTCATACTCATGCTTAAATTATAACTGTTTAGAATTTATGTCCAAGGAAATGAAATGGAATAAGAAAATAATGAATAAGATTGAAAGCCTTGATAATAATTTTTGGAAAGCTGGAGTTGACTTGATGTTCTCACTATATGATGTGTAGACTATTTTTATGTTTTCTTCTTTATGATGTGTAGACTATTTTGTGTTTTTGCTCTTCCTTTTCAAGTGTCTCTGATGACTCTCATTGTCTCTTTTTGAATTCAAAACTCTTTTAATATGTCTTCCTTGATGTGGCCTTCTTAATATCCTTATATATCACTAAACTAGGTTTTCTGGGATATATATAGATGCCTACCCGATCATGTAGGTAATTGTATATCTCTAAAGCACCTAAGTTTGTGACTTTACACGATCATAGAGACTTACACGGACAACATATACAGTCGTATATGTCAACATACATAATTATATATGTCAACATACACGGGCATGTAACTCCTTATAGGTAGGTGTAATAGCCCAGATCACCCACTTATAGATATTGTCCGCTTTGGGTCTTGGCCCAGCCAAGCCCTCATAGTTTTGCTTTTCTTAAGAGCTTCCCAGAAGGTGACCCATCCTGAACCTACTCTTGCCCTAACACATTTAACCTCGGAGTTTTGATAGGATACGGTGCGTTAAGTCATAGAAAACGCGTCTGTAAGGGAGGCCTAGCCTCCTGTCTGTCCAACCAGCTCGAGAATTGGCTTTGATACCACTCTGTAACACCCCAAATCACCCGCTTACAAATATTGTCCGCTTTGGGCCTTGGCCCAGCCAAACGCTCACAGTTTTGCTTTTCCTGAGGCCTTCCCAGGAGATACCACATAAATGTAGCATCCCACTCCTGCAAGGGCCAGAACCTAACATCGATGGGTGATATCCAACCCGTGAGGGTGACGTGTTAAATCACTTAATCATTCAGAAATCGGAATAATTTTTTTTTTGAACCACAAACACAATATGCAGAAATCGATACTTAAATTGGGCCCACATTCATTCATAAACATTTTCAAGTAACACAAAACCATCAACAACATTTTCAATAGTCATTTAGGCCCTTTCACAAATACAAAACGCTTGAGTCGTTTCAGAAAACCAATTTATACAAAAAGTTACAGAATATACAATTCAATACAAAATAGAGAAATGCAATGCAGACACGAACTGATCCCGACCTCTATCCTTCACTTGAATATTGTAGGTATACTCCCGTTGGCCTAATGAGGTATTCTTCTGATCTTGAAAAATAATTGCAAATTTTGAGTGAGTTTTGCGAATTCAATGAGTGAACCATCATGATGAGTTCATTGGATCATAAACACATATCACATATTTCACAGATATTCATTCAATGGATATCGATCTTATAATGCTATATATATGAGACTCACATTCGTTCTTATTGTTGTGACCGAGGGCCTATCACATACTTATACAAATATTGGCCCATAGGGCTCAGTTAAAACAGACTTATAGAGTGTAGCTCTATGTGCAGAACATATATCATGGAGCAAAGCTCTATGTGGAAGCGCTTCATACTGGCTACTCAAGTCACAACACCTTTATCTGAGCATGCATTTTATGGAATGCATCAAATACTGATTATTCCATATCAAATAATCACATACGATGTTTAATCAGAAACTCATTATCATCGGACCTAAGTTCGGCATTCAACTTTCGTTAAGAAATAATATATCATATAGGATTTCATATCAAATCAAAGTAATTCCAATACCTATATCCATATAAGAAAATCCTCGAACTTTAAGTCCAAAGTTCAAATCAAATCATAAACAATTTATAGTTGGAAGCTAACACATCAAATAAACTCAAAGTAAATCAATCCCAGGAAATCATCTAGGTTGACTCACAGTAAGCTCCAGATTAGCATTTATTTTCAAATTTTGGGAACGCCTGAATGCGGACACCTGACCTGCACAACCTATTTATGCAAGACACACATTGCACACTCATCAATAATTGCACATGCATAAACATTTATTTATACACAATTGTATAAATGGACTATGTACAATGCATGTTCAATGACAATCCTGGGCATATGTTCTAGAACACATTTTATGCTCATACCCATTTCATAATTCATATGTGTCTAATTGAAATTAGATTTACACTTCATTTGTACACGATCTTTCTAAATTCTCCTTTCAATCTTTACCCTTTGCATGTGTCTAGCTTATTCATAAACTTACACCTTAAGAACACTTGGTTACTTTATATCATAACTCAATTTCTCTTCATCTCTTTTCTAACCTCATATGATCTCATGATATCCAATTCTCATCCAATAGGAATCCAAATTGAAAATCCCATAATGCAAAATCACTAAAATTGATTCTAGAATACTTAAACCCAAGCATTTTCTAAACTCCATGAACTAGAATCCTTCCAAAAATCCAAAAGATTCAAAATGATCTTACCTTGATTTTTCACTAAATGAAAAGATCTTTAGCTCAAATGGAAGATTTTTTCTTCCTCTTTCTTTTTCTCTTTTTGACCTGGGAAGGCCTCAGGAAAAGCAAAACCGTGAGGTCTTACCTGGGCTAAGGCCCAAAGCAGGCAATATTTGTAAACGAGTGATTTGAGGTCTTATAGAGTGGTATCAGAGTCAGTTCTCGAGCTGGTTGGACCGACAGGAGGCTAGGCCTCCCTTACAAATGCGTTTTCCATGGCCTAATTGATGGGAGACCCAATAAGAACTTGTCTTATAGAACCTTCAACAAGATGGAACTATGCCTGAGAGTAGATAGAATCAAGAAAACACACGAAATCTCAAGAAACAAATTGAAAAGATAGAAACAGAATACAAAGAGAAAATGGGCAGTTAGAAGAATGTTGATCGATGAAAAGAACCCTAAGAGAACGTTGTCTCTTAGAACCCTAGCAAGAATGTTGGTCAATGGAAAGAACCCTAAGAGAACTTGTCTCTTAGAACTCTAACCTTAGGACGCCACAAAGGAAGGCCACTCCTTTGATAAGTCAAGTATTCTCAAAGAATACAAAGAAAATAAGAAAGCTCTCAATATTATTTCTAAATGAAAGATCCCCTTTCAAAGTACATAGAGGGTGCCTATTTATAGGGAAAACTTCCTAAATTAATGTCCTAAAGAAGATACTAAATAAAAGGAAACAAATCAATCCCTAAAAGGAAACAAAATAAACTTATAAAGGTGTTGACTAGATCGCCTTATTTCAAGGAAACAAAAAAGGAAACTAAATAAAACATGATCTCAACATGTTGGACCTTAGGGATCACGTCCTTATCCTTATTTTTAAGTGGCACATGCTTGTCACATGGTACTTTAAGTGAGTTCTTCCAATTGGACTCCATGTGGGCCTTTGGACATTTTATGTTGGGCTTCAAGGAATAAGACAATGCCTCTTGGACCTTTATGAGATGAAATCTGACTCAACAATATAGGCTCTATCTCTTGAAGGTCTTGGATTAAACAATTCAATGCTTGCTTCATTACTTTGGCCCTAGCTCTTGTCATTGGGCCTCCAACATCTTGTAATGGATCTTTAGGAATATTAGACTTGAATGTTGGGCCTTTGATATGAGAATTTCGTTCATCTCCTTTCCTTGAACATTCAAACTTCAAATCTGATCCAATTTCAGCTCCTAAGCCTCCTTTTGCAAGCTTATGTCCATGCAAGTCACGTCCTAGGTTTCCTTGAGGCGAATCACACCATCGATGTGTTTCTTCTTGTCTTTCACATGCCTATGGTTCTCCATCATTCCCTCCCTCCTTGAAAGGATTCGTCCTCGAATCTGCAGCATCAAAGAGGGATAAATCAGATACATTGAATGTAGCACTCACATTACCATGGGAGCTAGGCAAATCAATTTTATAAGTATTATCATTAATCCTTTCTAAAACTTGAAAAGGGCCATCTACTCTTGGCTGTAGCTTAGATTTCCTTTGTTCTGGAAACCTCTCCTTCTCAAGTGCACCCAAACCCAATCTCCAGGTTCAAATATAACACGCCTTCTACTTTTATTGGCTTGCTTTGCATATTGTTCATTTCTCCTCTCAATGTTGGCTCTAACTTTAGCATGCAACTCCTGCACAAATTTAGCCTTTTTTTATACCGTCAAGGTTAGTAAACTCATTAGTAGGCAATGGAAGAATTTCCAAAGGAGTCAAAGGATTAAATCCATAAACAATCTCAAAAGGAGAAAATTGAGTAGCAGAATGAAAAGCACGATTATAAGCAAACTCAATGTGTGGGAGACACTTTTCCCAGTTCTTCAAGTTCTTTTGGATGATCGCACGCAACAATGTTGTCAAAGTTCTATTTACCACTTCATTTTGACCATCTGTTTGAGGATGTGCAACAGTAGAAAACAATAGTTTGGTGCCAAGTTTATTCCAAAGAGTTCTCCAAAAGTGACTAAGAAATTTCACATCTCTATTACTGAAAATAGTCTTTGGTAACCCATGCAATCTTACAACCTCTTTAAAGAACAAGTCCGCAACATGAACAACATCATTGGTTTTAGAACAAGCAATAAAGTGAGCCATCTTGCTAAATCGATCAACCACCACAAAGATACTATCCTTTCCACTAGATGATCTAGGCAATCCAAGCACAAAGTCCATAGATATATCAACCCAAGGATGAGAGGGGACAGGTAATGGAGAATATAAACCATGTGATTGCACCTTAGATTTTGCCTGCCTACAAGTAATACATTTAGCACAAATAGAAACAACATCCTTTCTCATGTTAGGCCAATAAAAATGTTCATGCAAAAGAGCTAAAGTTTTCTCAACACCAAAGTGACCCATCAATCCACCTCCATGTGTCTCTCTAACAAGCAATTCACGCATAGAGCAAGATGGAATGCAAAGTTTATCTTTTTTGAATAGAAATCCATCAAATCTATAGAAATTATCATTACCATGTTTTTCACAAGATTTCCAAATTTCTGCAAAGTCACAATCAGATTCATACATGCCTTTCAACATCTCAAAACCAAGTAATCTAGCATGCATAGAGCTAAGAAGAGAGTATCTCTTAGAAAGAGCATCAGCCACAATGTTTTCTTTCCCTTGTTTATGTTTAATAACATAAGGAAAAGTTTCAATAAATTCCAAACACCTAGCATGTCTCTTGTTCAATTTACCTTGGGACTTTAGAAATTTCAAACTTTCATGATCAGAATGAATGATAAATTCTTTTGGCCACAAATAATGTTGCCAAGTCTCTAAAGACCTTTTTAAAGCATACAAATCTTTATCATAAGTGGAGTAATTCAAAGCAGCACCACTTAGTTTTTCACTAAAATAAGCAATGGGTTTAGAATCTTGCATTAAAACAATGCCAATGCCTATTCCAGAAGCATCACATTCAACCTCAAAAACTTTAGAAAAATCAGGAAGAATAAGAAGAGGAGCATTGGTCAATTTTTCTTTCAAGGTATTAAAAGCAACCTCTTGTGAATCACCCCATTTAAAATCACATTCTTTTTACCAATTCATTCAAAGGGCTGCAATAGTAGAAGTCTTTCACAAATCTCCGATAAAAGCTAGCCAAGCCGTGGAAGCTTCGAACTTCATTCACATTCTTGGGAGTTGGCCATTCTCTAATTGCTTTCACTTTCTCTTCATCAACTTGAAGTCCTTTAGCACCTACAATAAAGCCAAGAAACACAACAGTATCCATGCAAAAGGAACATTTTTCTAAATTGGCATAAATCTTATTTTCTCTTAAAAGTTCAAACACATCGTGCAAGTGTTTCACATGATCATCTAAACTCCTGGAATATACTAGAATATCATCAAAATAGACGACCACATACTTTCCAATAAAAGGATGAAACACATGATTCATCAAACTCATAAAAATACTAGGTGCATTAGTCAAGCCAAAAGGCATAACTAACCACTCATACAACCCAAACTTAGTTTTGAAAGCAGTTTTCCACTCATCACCCTTTTTCATGCGAATTTGATGGTACCCACTTCTAAGATCAATTTTAGAAAATATACAAGCACCATGCAACTCATCAAGCATATCATCTAAACGAGGGATAGGGTAACGATATTTCACCGTGATTTTATTGATGGCTCTACAGTCAACACACATTCTCTATTTGCCATCTTTCTTAGGAACAAGTATAACTGGCACAACACACGGGCTCGAGCTTTCTCTCACAAAGCCCTTTTTCATAAGCTCTTCTACTTGTCTTTGAATCTCCTTAGTTTCTTCCAGATTGGCTCTATCGCAGCCTATTCGAATTGAAGCTACGGAAGGAAGTCTATACTGATGCTCAATGCCTCTCGAAGGGGCAATCCATCGTGAATGTCCTCCGAAATAAGTCGTTGAAGTCCTGCAACAAAGACATAACACTAGATGGCAAAGATGGATCAAGCTCATTAATAGTTAAGAAAACATCTTTATATAAAAGTATATAAGATTCTTCACATTTTAAAGCTATCTTGATCTCACTTTTCCAAAGAATAAAGTCACTCTCTTTTCTTCATTTTTTCACTCGTTTTACTTTCTCTCCTTTTCTTTCTTTTCGACATCTCTCTTTTCTTTTCTTTTGCCTTCAATTTGCATTCTTTCCCAATCCTCACTTGATCCTCATAAGCTTGAATGGGCCTAAGAGGTTTCAACACCATATTTTTAACATGAAAAGGAAAAGAATAACAATTTTTATATCCATCATGCCTAACTTTTCTATCAAATTGCCATGGCCTACCAAGCAAAACATGTCCAGCATACATTGGTGCAACATCACATAAAATCTCATCATGATACTTACCAACAGAAAATGCAATCATCACTTGTTTGGTGACTTTCACCTCACCACAGTCATTTAGGCATTGCAACTTATATGGTCTAGGATGTTTCAAAATAGGCAAATTAAGCTTGTCAACAAGTAAAGTGCTAGCAACATTGGTACAACTTCCACCATCTATGATCATGCTACAAACTTTACCATTAATGAGACACCTTGTATGAAAGATGTGCTCACGTTGCTCTTCATCAAGATCTTCTTTTGGTTGGATATTAAGAGCACGCTTAGCCACAAGGGCTTCACCAACCTCAAAGATCACAATCAACATCGGAAGCATCCGTCAATGGAGCCACATCATCATAGTCATCACTGTCACTACTTTCACTAGCAACATCACCATTCTCAAGTAAAATCATAGTTCTTTTGTTAGGGCATTGAGAAGCAATATGACCAAAACCTTGACATTTAAAGCACTTAACTTTATAAGAAGGATTAGAAGAAGAAGAGGGTCTAGAGTCATTTTTACCCTTAGGATTTGGAGTAGAGAATTTAGGCTTACTTTCCTCTTTTGGCTTGATGTCTCCCTTGGATTTGAAGAAATTTTTGGACTCCTTCAAGGTTTTTTTCCAAGAACTCGACCCAACACCATTTTGGATCTTTAATTGCTTTTGTACCATGATGGCCTTATGTAACAACTCATCCATGTCAAGAAAATTTTGCAGATCTACAATGGAAGCAATTTCAGGGCGCAAACCATCAAGAAATCTTCTCATGATAGCTTCCATGTCTTCCTCAACATTGGCCCTAATCATGATGATCTCCATCTCTTGGTGGTACTCTTCAACACTCATAGATCATTGCCTCAATCTTTGTAGTCGCTTGAACAAGTCTCGATAGTAATGACTTGGAACAAAGCGCTTTCTCATGATGGCTTTCATTTCTTGCCATGTGCGGATTGGTCTTTCAAGATTCTGCCTTTGATTTATTTACAGTTGATCCCACCAAATACTAGCATAGTCACACAATTCAACAGCAACAAGTTTTATCTTTTTCTCTTCACTATATGTATGAAACTCAAATACATGTTCTATTTTCCTCTCCCATTCTAAATATAATTCAGGATCATTTTTCCCTTGAAAAGAAGGAATTTTCAATTTTATGTTATCGAGTTCATTACGAGATGAAGCTTGTCTCCCTCTCGTAATGTTGGGGCCTTCATCCTCGAATTGCACATCTTCATCTTCTCCATGGAACACTCTTCTAGGACCTTTGGAGTTTGATGTGGATTGGATGTCATCCAACCTAGCATTCAACCTTTGGAATTGATCTTGCACAGCCTTCATAAAGACTTTTAGATCTTGCTCAGGTGATTCATCTTCTTGATACATATTTATGAACTGCAAAATGTTAGTGAATAAAAAAAAATATGGACCTCACCACTCAACCTCACGTGTATACACTCAACAAATGTCAAACCACTTGTGTTTCACACAAAAATTGGCTTTTTCTATAATGTAAACACTCTTGCCTTTTACCACTCAACTTGCTTTCTATAGTATCCTTATTCGAAACAAGACACAATCAAATAGAAGCAATCAAACCAAGTGGCAACCAAGATTAGAATCCCAAGATAAATTTCTCAAAGAATCCAAAAGGGAAATAGAGTGTGGGAAAAAAATGGTATAAAGAATGAATTAAGGAAGTGATTATCTTGGAAAATCAAACTTGAAGCTAAAGAAAGATGAATGAGGCAAGAAATGAAATAGGAAACTAAAAAGCAAAATAGGAAAGTAACTGAAATAAGAAAGTGAAGCAAATAGGAAAGCAAGCAAGTTCCAAGCAATACAAGATAGGAAAGCGAAGCAAATAGGAAAGTGATATCGCAAGTTCCAAGCAATACAAGATAGGAAAGTACTTGCAATTAGAAAAGTAGCAAACTTGTACTCTACTTCTCTAAAACTTGCATCACACACTCTGATTTTTTTTCTCTTTTTTGTCAATTTTTTCCTTTTTTTCTCCTTTTTTTGACGAATTTCTTTTTTTTCACTTATACTTTTTTTTCACTTATACTTTTTTTTTTCATTTTTTGACAAATTTCTTTTTTTTTTCTTTTTTTTTGACTTCTACTTTTTTTTCAGAAGCTGGATGCTCTCAATTTAGACTTGGTGCAACTTGCTCTAGAAAGCTTGGATTTGAGTGATTCCAAAACAAAAATAAAGAAGAGATTTTGAACATGAAGAAATTCCTATTATTCTGCCTAAAACTCAACCAAAAGGGGCACGAACTAGTGGATGAAAAATGACCAGAAAAGAAAAATGAAAATAAACAACAAAAGGATAGTTTTTTGAAATCTAGCAACCAAAGCGCTCTGATACCAAATGATGGGAGACCCAATAAGAACTTGTCTTATAGAACCTTCAACAAGATGGAACTATGCCCGGGAGTAGATAGAATCAAGCAAACACACGAAATCTCAAGAAACAAATTAAAAAGATAGAAACATAACACAAAGAGAAAATGGGCAGTTAGAAGAATGTTGGTCGATGAAAATAACCCTAAGAGAACGTTGTCTCTTAGAACCCTAGCAAGAATGTTGGTCAATGGAAAGAACCCTAAGAGAACTTGTCTCTTAGAACTCTAACCTTAGGACGCCACAAAGGAAGACCACTCCTTTAATAAGTCAAGTATTCTCAAAGTATACAAAGAAAGCAAGAAAGCTCAATATTATTTCTAAATGAAAGATCCCCTTTCAAAGTAGATAGAGGGTGCCTATTTATAGGGAAAACTTCCTAAATTAATGTCCTAAAGAAGATACTAAATAAAAGGAAACAAATCAATCCCTAAAAGCAAACAAAATAAACTTATAAAGGTTTTGACTAGATCACCTTATTTCAAGGAAACAAAAAAGGAAAATAAATAAAACATGATCTCAACATGTTGGACCTTAGGGATCACGTCCTTATCCTTATTTTTAAGTGGCACATGCTTGTCACATGGTACTTTAAGTGAGTTCTCCCAATTGGACTCCATGTGGGCCTTTGGACACTTTATGTTGGGCTTCAAGGAATAAGACAATGCCTCTTGGACCTTTATGAGATGAAATCTGACTTAACAATATGGGCTCTATCTCTTGAAGGTCTTGGATTAAACAATTAAATGCTTGCTTCATTACTTTGGCCCTAGCTCTTGTCGTTGGGCCTCCAACATCTTGTAATGGATCTTTAGGAATATTAGACTTGAATGTTGGGCCTTTGATATGGGAATTTCGTTCATCTCCTTGCCTTGAACATTCAAACTTCAAATCTGATCCAATTTCAGCTCCTAAGCCTCCTTTTGCAAGCTTATGTCCATGCAAGTCACATCCTAGGTTTCCTTGAGGCGAATCACACCATCGATGTGTTTCTTCTTATCTTTCACATACCCATGGTTCTCCATCACTACACACCAAATCCCATCAGAACTCCGAGTTTAAATGTGCTAGGGCAAGAGTAGTTCTAGAATGGGTAACCTCCTGGGAAGCTCTTGGGAAAAGCAAAACCGTGAGGGCTTGGCTAGGCCAAGGCCCAAAACGGACAATATCTATAAGCGGGTAATCTGGGCTGTTACAAGTGGTATCAGAGCCAGTACCCGAACTGTTATGCCAGCTAGGCTAGACCCCAAAGAGGGCTAGGCCCTAAGGGGGTGGAAAGTGTGAGATCCCACATCAATTGGAGAGGGGAACAAAGTATGACCTCTAAGGGTACAGATACCTCTCCTTTACAGACGCATTCTTACTAGCGAGTGTGCGGGAAGAACAAAATCGTGAGGGCTTGGCTGAGCCAAGGCCTAAAGTGGTCAATATCTGTGAGCTGGTGATCTGGGCTGTTATAGTAAGAATTATGTTTTTCAAGCTCTATGCATTTACAGTGACTTACACAATCACTATACATGATCATTATATCCAAAATTGCTCCAATTCTTTGATTTGATGCCATAATTTAGTCCGAATACATCACCTCTTGGTATATAAAGATGATTATTACTTAAAACACACTTGAAGAAAATTAAGTACTAAAAATACTTTGGAATTTTTAAATAAAAAACAAAATACATTAAAATGAGTATATAAATATGGACAAATAATTGTCTATCAAACATTCTCAGATTTAAACTTTTGCTTGTCCTCAAGCAAATCATAATCTATTTCATCAAGCTCACAAACATCCATCCCTTATTAACCTCAACCTGTCCATTCACACTCTAAATCATCATCTCTTATCAATCAAATTAACACACAATTAGATTCAAGTCATTATAGAACCGAAATTCATAAGTCAATATCAATAGCAATCACATAGATAATCTTTTTAAAATTGAAAGCCCAAATTTTTACCCCTTACTAAGGATTTCACTTAATTCACTCAAAGTATAGGATGAAAAATATAAGAACTCTCATATTAAAAATAAAGAAGGATACTTAACTGTAAACTTGTAGTAAAATCATATCTCCATCATTTATAAGTAAACTAAAACAAAAATCAAAATGTATTATTGAAAGGTTTTAATGAAGTTTGGGTTAGGGTATGATAAGGATAATAAAAGAGCGATAATGTTGAAGTAAATTTATATAAACAAAATTATATGCAATATAGTTCTTCAAAATATAGGTCCTACACACCATAATTACATTGGTACCGTACTTTAACACTTCTTTTATTGTATTAATTATTATTATTGTAAATGTTTTCCTATGCTTGCAACATACATTATTATGTTTAATATTTTTCTTTTAAGCATTCATAATGTACCAATAACTAAAGAAATATTGGACGTTTTCAAATTTTAATTTTAAAGCAATCAAGTAAATGTAAATAGCCTTTAGGCTTCAAAATAATAAATAGGCCTCAAGAAAACTCAGTTAAAGGCTAATAATGTTGTTATAATCAATGAAAAGGCTAAGTCTCAAAATTGGTTAATCGTAAGGGATAAAATATGGTAAGATAATAAATAAGAAAATAGGCTAAACAAAGGTTCAATCTAAATGCCTTTATCATCTTAATGCTTTTAATTTAACAAATGTGATCTTAATATGAATAATAAGAATAAGTTCTAGAATTATCTAAGTATGGTAACACATATGAAAGAATAAAAGAGCTTAAAATAATGATGTATTTACTCTTAGGCTAAAAACTCACAACAATGATCTTGTGTGTAAATAATATGCAATTTTCATTCAAATTGATTATCTTAATGATTACTAAAATTATAGCTTATAAAAGCAAGTCATTTTAAGTTTTATCTTTTGCATATTAATTCAATTAAATAATCAATAAAGATAAAAATATTTTGGATAGATTTTAACTAACTTAGGATGTTCGCTAAGAAGATCTAGTAAAAATATTATAATAAACTTATGACAATTGAATTCCCTTCCCAAACTTAAAAATATACTTTGTCCATAATGTATACAATTGAAGCACATAAAATAAAATAACAATAAAAATAAAGAAAGGTTAGATTTATACTCCCTTAATAAGAATATGTACAGAGTCTTGAATTGAAGATCTATCCTATATTAAATACATCTAACCTTCCAAAATATAAACAAAAGAAGATAAAAGATAAAAGAAAATAACAATAAAATAAATAAATAAAGAACATTGAAATGAAAATAACATAACATCAACAACATTTCACTAAGGTTTAGCTGCATTTAAATCCTTAAAGTCGAGACAAATTTTTGTTTTTCCTTTCTTCTTAACTATAGGTACTACATTAGCTAAACACTCATTATTTCTAGTTGGTTCCATAATTTTTAAAATTCTTCTTTAATCTTTAGTTCAACTTCTTTAGACCATCACCTAGGAGGTTAACAATGAGGGTAGAATTTTGGCATTATCAGAAGTTCGTGTTATACCAATCTTATACTCAATCTTGGCATTTCAGTATAGTCCTAAGCAAAACAAATTTTGAATCCTTTAAAAAGGTCCACTAGTTCTAACTTTATTTTTGAATCCAAGATTTTGTTAACAAAGACTATGGGGAATTCTACTTAGTTACCTAAATTCACTTATTCTAATGATTCTCAATTCTGGCTTCCATAATCAATAAACTTATTATGAGCGGATTTCAACACCTAGACACCACCATCGCTCATTTGTGGTTCCTCTTCTTCTTTAAAAATCTACACCATCACTCATTTGTGATTCCTCTTCTTCTTTAAAAATTAGTTCTACATTATCACATCTAGTTATTTGTTCAAAATTCTCTACGGTTTATTTCAATATTTGATCTTTGTGGCTATAGTTACCACTCTTTCATTTTATGAAAATGTACACATCAGGTTCCTCTATAATGGAAACCTTCATTAGCTTAGGAGCTGCATGATGGTAATTACTTTTATAAATATTTCTAACTCTATTTTCATCTTTTCTTTACCTTTCTTAGGAAAAGAAAACTTTTGAATTTGTATAGACTTTACATGATCTTTGTAGAATTTTGCCTTCATTGCATCAACTTTAGAACCAAATAGCTACAAATCGACCCAAACAATTTCTACTTCATCTCCTTTCCAGAAAAGTAAAAACTGATGAAGTGATTAATACTTAGAGTGGATCCAATCTTGCCTCTGACAAGACTTGGTAGCTGGCATAGATGTCAATAACAAAGAATAGAATTAATATAGTCTTATTTTGCATTGCAATATCTATAGGGATAATTTAGCATGCTTTAGTAGTTTCACCATTAAATGCAACAACATATACTTCAATTAGGATCAAGTTATGAGCCAAAACTCTTGAAGTTAGTCTTCTATTGATACGGGCCTTGATATACAGAGCTCTTATATATTGAGTCATAACATCAGCTGACTTTTCTAACACCAGTTTTTTGGAATTTTTAATCTTATTACTAATACTGACACCAAACATTCTCCTCTTTCAAGAAAGGTTTTCGTTATTTAGTACAAGACTTGCCAACTAAAGTGGGGAGTTCTATAGAAGAAATGATGCATGGATCCTAAATGGAATTTTATCCAATCTTAATAAATTTATTGGAATCCTCATCTTGGCTCTCAAAGTGGGTTGGCTTCATGTGAATCTAGGATTCTCTTTATCTTATCTTGTTTTGCATTAACAAAATTTACCTTTCTCTTTTTATTGTTAGGATTCATAATGCTTTATTTAGAGAAAATAGGTTTCATATAGGATGACTTTCTTGAAGTTGGCTCTTCCAACAATGATGGCTTATTTTCTCGATCTTAGCAGTGGATCAACATTGCTGAAGTCATATTTTTTTAGTTTAATTAAGGACATTAGATTCTTAAGGTTTCTTATTTGTTGTTAATATCATATTGGTGGCACTACAAATCTAGGATGTCTAAATTGAAATTTCAAAATTCAAAGTTCATATCTTTTCCTATAAACTTGAGTGAATTTAGCTTGGTGGTTTTTTCTTAAAATTTCTTCCTTCTGTTGGATTTTGGGAATTCATTGACCCCTTTTCCTAAAATTTTTATTATAGTTAGGAATACAAACACCTATTTTTGAATTTGATGGTGATGCTAATCGATCTTGCATAATTTTCTTTTAACATATAACAATAGATGTAAGTCAAATTCAATGTCATTAATCGTTGCCACTAGTGAGAATGAGTTTTCATCTATCAGCATAGTTTGGTCAACTTTAGTGAATACTAAAATTTCCTGGTTGATTCAGTCTTAGACCATATTCTTGAACCCCTAACATGGATTTATTGGGTGGCTCCAAGTATTGTGATATTTATAGTAGTCTCGACCTCTAATTTCTTCTTTTGTAGGAATTCTATGCTCAAGCAGTGAGGTAATTAATTTTTCTTGTAACAAATAATAAAAGAGTTCTTCTGTTTTGAAGGTGTCAAAGGTGTATTAAACTTAAATAAATGGACTCTAATTTTTTTTAATTCCAGTGACTTACGCTCTAAAGAGGGGTAAACATAAGTTTTAGGAATACTGACTTCGACTACTATAGAATCATTAGAATTTGTCTTAGTAATATAAGTTCCCATTAAATTTTTTTATGATATCCTTTTTCCTTAACAATTTCTTCATATTCAGAGACTTTTACTTGTTCATGGAAAGCAAGAAATTCCATGCCTCGAAAATTCTTGCATAATTCAATCACTATAAGAAAAATGTCGTTTAGTGACTGATATTACCAATGGAAAACCTAAACATTTTGTTAGGAAGACAGTTTAGTGAAAAAATTTATTGATGGACCAAGGCATCATAAAAATGGCTGTAGGTAATAATTTTGGATGAATAATAGACTATCCATTGATAAATTTACCGACGATTGTTTGCATGATCAACCGTCAGTAAATTTCTGATGGTCAAAATTTGATCGTCGACAGATTTACAGATAGTATTGGTTATTCCATCTATAACTTTATTACAACATTACCGACGGTTATGTTTTTTTCCATTGGTGAATATACCGATGGTTATTTTGTGGTAAATCCTGTTGGTAAAGTTGGCAACGAAATTACCGATGGTTTGTTATTTTTCACCAGTAAATAGAATTAATTTTACCGACACACTTTTGTTTTCCATAGTTAGTTTTTTAATTTTTTTAAAATCTTGTCATTAAATTTTATTTAATGATCTTATGGTTGATGTATAATTTAAATAATTATGAATTATCTGTGCATAATATTTTGATTTGTTTATATATTGAACTTGTTTAAACAGAAAGTTGATTGATGATATAAAGTTAAAATTATCTTAATTGATAATAAAAACATTAAATTGTACATAATAAGTATTTGTAATTCAAATGAAATGACTACAAGTACACTATTGATTTGGTGACCGCGAATGCTCTGATTGGTGTGATGAGGTGCTACCCCTCCCTTTCTACTCATCCATCTCATTATGGAGCTGAGCTATATACTCCATCGTCTGTTGCAACTGAGTTGTCAATATCTACACTGTGCTCTGAAGCTTATAGACTTCATTGGTTGTCAACCACCCGCTAGATGTTGTTATACTGGACGTGGAGGATTGCAAATAACAAGTGTTCGCAAATGAACCTAAGTCAAATATCCTTCCACGATAGTCCCTACCACCCATAACATGAAGATAAGTTCGAGTCTCATCAACATCTTCAGACTGTTGAGATTATCGCTAAATGCTTTCTTTTATTTGGTTATATCGGAAGGCAATGTTTATATTAATAAGTGATAATTATTAAGCATAAATATTAAACCATAAATGTGACATACATTTAGTTCTCTACATTGGGTGTTGAGTAATGTCACACTATCATGCTTCTTAGTGTGATTGTGCAAAAGGAGCTGACGGGGTGTAGGCCTCATGCGCATAAACTTTTCCTACATAAGAATAAAATGTTATAAGTGAACTAGAATTTATAAAAATTTCAGTAGAGTTTTCTCTATTTTTATGGTGTTTACCCCTATTGAACAAAGAAAATAACTCAACAACACAGCCATATATGGCACTAGACATTTATAACATTATCATTCTCTACAATACACATATTTTCATTCCAAAATTCACAAATCAATTTAAATTGAAATATAAAAAAGTAAAAAAAATAGAATATAAATGTGAAGAGTAAATACTTACAAGTTTCTCTGCATGATTGTGGTGGCTAATAGATCCTCCCGTATGTATGTGAAGACTCTCTCCCCCCGGCCCTCCACATATGTTGGTAGAATTATGCTTTGAAATGGACATTGCCTCAGGTGATGTCTAATACTGCTGCCAACGACTCCATATTTATTCAGAAATATTAGGTGGTTGTAGACCAGCCTTGCGTATTGCACCAATAAAGTCGCATTAATTTGTATATGCTTGTCTCTCCCATACTTTATTAATGACTGTGTCAAATTCAGAATCCTCAAAAAAATTCTTTCTGAAAAAAAAAACGTCCAACAAATACTTATAATGTAATAATATTTATCTAATTAATGTATTAAAATTAATTAAAAAATAAAATAATAGTTTTTTGTACCTCAAACACCTGATAGTAAAATTCTTTTGTGGCTTGAGAGATATTCTTATATACATAACCCTTAAGATCAATCTTCTCCTTGAATTTAGATGTCATGTTTCTTGAGCACGGTCCAGACGGAACCAAACTAATATAAAAACAAATAATTTTATACCATTTTTAAAAATTAAACCTATAACTTAATTATAAACATATACTGTTTCATGTATTTTTACTTACAAATTATTGACAATTGTGATGTAAGTTCTTCCATCAGGTCTCTCAACTTTAAGCTGGCGGTTGCCTCCTTCATCCTCATCGTTTACCCCTAATATCTTTGTCGCTATAGGGGTAGTGGATGATGTAGGGGTGGTGGATGGTGTAGCGGCAGGTACAGAAGGCAATGCCTCATCTGCAAGTGTAGTAGTTGGAGGAGGAGGAGGTGATTCAATTCTAGCTGCAGAATGTGATGCTTCACCTGGACAGTAAGTACCTCTGAATTGTTGTCTGAACCTTGATCGCATTATATTCTATTTTCTCTTTAGTGGTATATTTCAACTTGAAATTCAAATTTGACTGAATTTTCTAAAAATATAAGAAATTGAATTAAATATTTTACACAATATATTGAAAAGGAAATAATTAATTTGTTGAATATAATATTCAATTATAAACAAAAAATAATCGATATCATCACTTAATTGTAAATCAAAATTACCTTCTTTTTCTGAAGAATTAGAATCAAAGTCATGCTTCTCTTCAAATCTTTAGCCCTCGTCATCCTCTCCAGATAGAATTTCAATATGTTCATTAGATGGATCGTTCAAAGGTTCATTGTTTTCATATTTGATAGATGCATTTATTTCATAAAAATCTTCCTAAAATGCTTCACTTTCAATTCTCTGTTCTCCTTTTCCATGTGATTCAAAATCACCTCTAGGTTTAACTTTGCAAACAATCAACCAATCTAACTTATTTCATCGTAAGTTGGGAAAAGGGACATAATACATTTGGATCACTTGCATTGCCAACATGAAAGGTTCAAATTGTCTAAATCTTCTTCACTTGTTGATTTCAACTAGATTGTATCGGGTATATGCTTTTGTACCAACAATTGGAGTTGGATCGAACCAGTTACACTTAAATATCACACTTAGCTTTATTGACAATGCAGGGTATTGAATTTCAGGTATCTCAATAATTTTACCATAGTAATCCATCAATTCTCCCTATATGCGAACTCTACTAGTTATTATTGCCATGCTATGACCATGATATTCTATATAATATTTGTATCCATTAACAAAATACACTTGATACAATTTAATAGTTCGCAAAGTTCCCTTCATAGGATCACATATGAACTTGTTCTCTATTGGATTTTCTAAGGCTTTCTTAAAAGAAATTATCATATTAAATAGTATAATGTCATTTTAACACTTAAATCTTATAATTCAATCATTTCAATATTTGTAAGTGAAAGCTTATGTATTTCTCAAACTATTAAGGAAAGTGTCTTCCAACTTCTTTATTGATATCATTCTGTGTTTTGTTAGGCATTAGCTCATGTAACAATTCCTCGAATAATCTAAAAACATTATTATGTATTTCAGTTATGAATAACACTAAATTTCAAAACCTAAATACTCAATTTCAACTTACTACATGAAAGGTTGAACTGTTTGACAGTTCAATAAAATGTAACCATGGGTAGCCTCAATTTCTTCCTCTGTTAACATTCTTCTTATTGAACGTATATATGTTCATCCAGGATACATGAAAATGGATAAGTTACCATCAACATCACTCATTCCTCCCCCATCGTCATTACGAGGAACTTTTCTTTCTCTTGTAAAAACATGCGACTCAAAATAATGTAAACAAAATATACTAACTTCCTCCACTAAATAAGCATTACACATCGAATCTTCAACTCTAGCCTTCTTTTTGAAATTTTTCTTCAAGTGATGCAAATACCTATCTGGCGAATAAGGTTATTACAATTAAGTTGTTAAAACATGTTATTACTTCAATTACAATCATTTTTGTTGAATTACCTCTCAAACGGATACATCCATCAATATTGAACTAGACTGGCTAGTTTTACCTCATGTCTAAATTTACAGGTAGATGCTCTATACGGTTAAAGAAACTTGGAGGAAAAATCCCTTCTAACTTGCACAAAATTAGGAGAATTTCCCTTTCTAGTTTTTCCATTTTAGTTAACTTTGTCCCAAAAGGTGGAATCAGCCACCCCAGCTGCCCTCACACCCGGGCCCAACCAGGTTATGAGGGGGAAAATTCCAGTTTAGTGCAGTAAAAAATAACTTGATTTCAAATGATGTTAAACTTTTGAAAAAAAAACTTAATAATGTTATTATTTCCCAAACCTTATTCAATAGCAATTCCCGAAATGCATTTGTAATTAGCCTTTACATAAACATATGACAATCATGACTTTTCATCCCAATAATTTGTACTTCCTCATGTCCACACATCTTCCTAAGTTTGAAACATAACCATCAGGAAACATTAGACTTTTTAACCATTCACACTATATTTCCTTTTGTTTATTTTTTTAAAGTGTATCTTGATTTCAGATATTTACTAGTGCAAAGATATTTATGTAACTCATTCTTTTTACAAAAAAGTTTTAAATTAGCTTGTGATTTTGCATTGTCTTTTGTCCTCCCTTTAATTTTCATTATGGTATTGAACAAATTTTCAATTTTTCAATATGCATCACATCTAGATTATGATGTATCAAATTAATTTTCCAATATGGAAAATCCCAAAAGGTGCTTCGTTTTCTCCAACTAAAGTTTTTACTAATGTTTGTATTAACTTTAATAGCTTCAATTTATGTAACTTTCAACAAGTCTAATTCTCCAATCTCCTACAATATATCTTCATTAGCTTTGTGAGGGGGAGGAGGTTTTTTTACTACCCTATTCTTAATGAACTTTGGTTTATTGTGTCGAAATGGATGATTGAGAGGAAAAAATTTCCTGTGGTTGTCAAACCAATATGTTTTGCCTTCGTTTAGAAGATAAAACGCATTAGAATCATTGCCACAATAAGGACAAGCCAATTTCCTTATTGTGCTCCATCCAGACAACATGGCATATGTTGAAAAATCACTAATGGTCCACATTAAAGCTGCTCTCAACACAAAATTTTGTTTCAGAGATACATCATATGTTTCAACACCATATTCCCATAGATTTTGCAATTCAAATATCAATGGTTATAAGAATACGTTTTAGGCTTTGGCATAATCACTATCAATAAAATATATGCCTCTTTGATACACATCCATGGAGGTAACTTATAAGGAGTAATTATGATTGCCTATGATGAATATTGCTGGCCAGATTGACCAAAAGGTTGGAATCCATCCGTCAACAATCCCAACCTAACATTTCAACTACAAACTCATGATGGGTGTCATTGAAATGTTTCCATGTTAGTGCAGCGAATGGATGACTCATTATTCCATCTTCCTATTCGTGTTCATTATACCACCTTATGTGAGATGCAGTAAAATCAGAAGCATATAGTCTTTGAAGTCTCGGAGTTAGCAGGAAATAATACATCCGCTTCCAAGGTACTAATTTCTGTTTCATAGAATGCTTTCTATGTTTAAACCTAGATTGACCAAAAAATTTGTAGTCTTGTAATTCCACATCATCTCTCTAATACAACATACATCTTAATTTGCAACAATCAGTCTTTTCAACAAGCAAACCAAGACTTCTAATAAGTTTCTTCATATTGTAAAAACTATCAACCCTTGTATGATCAGGAGGTAATGATTTATTATATCATTTAAGAATTTTATCAAAACTATGATCAGAAATATTCCCTTCAGACTTCATGTTCAATATTCGAGCAATTGAAGACAATTGAGTCATTGTTTCACAATTCGGTCATAATTCTTGGTCAGTTGAGTGTAATAAATCAAAAAATTGTTTTGTATATGGGTTTGGTTCTTCTTCAAGATTTTCTATATTTTCCTAAAAGGTATAACTAGCTACATCATAAACCATTTGCATATAAGGATTTTCATTTGCATCCATATTATTTTTTCTAAATCCAATTCCCCCTTCAAACTCATTTAAGTTCATTGATGATTATACTTCTTTACCCCTTGAGGTGTTATAAATCAATGGTTCCCCATGTCGTGTCCACTCAAAATAATTTGGGACAAACCCTTTCTCAACAAATGACCATTCACTTCAACAATAGGAAGGAAACGAATGTGTTTGCATTTTTTACATGGACATCTGATCTTTCAAAAAACTCAGGATTAATGCAACCATCAGCTGTTAATAGTCTATACATCTAAGATCTATCAACATTACTCATTTCTACAAAACTATCAATTTCAAAAAGTGATTATATAATTAGTATCCTTCATGTTCCCTAATGTTTACATAACATCTACACTTTGCATTGTAAGTGATAAGTCGACTTGTACCATGTGTAAGTCGACTTACACATGTTCGGTACCGATAAGTCGACTTGTTCATTCGATAAGTCGACTTGTTCAAGGTCGGTACTGTTTATTTGTGCCCTAAAGGCAATCCCCTTTAGCGCGTTTTATTCAAAGTCGTGTGCAGACTTTATGAATAAATAAATAAAAGGCATTATTCATTAATTTGATATTCATAAACATTGTTTATGAATTGATTGGATCTTTAATCGAATTAATGAAGTCCATGATATATGACATAGCATGAAGGAAATTATGATGTGATCATACTACTGAGGTTCCTATCATGTGCAATTATGTCGATGTCGAATTCTCCTAGTCATAGGATTAATGAGATGGACATCATTAATCCGGATAGACTAGCACATGTCATATTCCTTGATTGGATCAAGCAGTGGATCTCAGAAACTGTAAATATGAGATATTTAGAATTGACATGTGGATGCTTACTAGCGGTAGTAAGTTCATTGGATGACTGTGATGAGATCATCACATGGATATCTTATCTAAGTGTCGTTGATAATCTCATCATAGCAATGGTGCAAGTATCCTTAGACTTGAGGTACTCAAGGATATCTTGAATCTTGATCACGTGCTGACTCCATTCCTTGTTGCCTTTCGAGGTAACTCATAGGGTGGTGCTTGGGTACAGTTTGAGGTATTCGAAGATAATTGAGTAGCCAATAAAGGATTCACCACTTCTGGATTAGCAGAAGAGATACCCATGGCCTCTTGTCGGGATCATTACTAAGGTGGCCAAGATGTATGTCATGAAGAGTGTCTTCATTGACATATCGATAATGAGTCCCGTGATTAGAACCGATATCACTTGGGCTAGACTCAGTCTAGTGAGAGTTGACACTCTTACCATACTCATAACCAAGTGGGGTATAGGATGGTGAAAGGACGAATTGCACGGTAATTGTCTATGGAAGGGTTCGTGATCTGGTTCGTGATGAATACATCAAACCGATTACTTTTCGATCAATTGGGGATCATGATGTGTTGCTAGATACCGCTCATGACTTGCTCAGATTAATTGTTAATCTAAGTGGCCAACATAACCGGGAGCCTAAAGGGTCACACGCATAAGAGTGTTTCAGAGAATCTGTAAAATAGTAATTGGACAGAGTTTTAATTATGGAGAGCAAATGGATTAAATGGATCCCAATGAGATTGGGATATGTCCCGATGAGATCGCGACATCAATATTGCTAAGAAAGGTTTAGGAGTCATGTTTGACGATCGGGGCGAGTAGGCCAGTAAGAAGATCGACCCAGTTGGACTGGACCTTAGCAATTATTTATATCATTAATTAATTAAATAAATAATTAATTAATTATATAAATTAAACCCATGTGTGCGTTGGATGGAGGAAGGAAGAGATAAAAATGTTGAAAAGTCAAAGATGCCTTCATTTTATTCATTAAGAATAAATGGCCATTAAGCCATCCACTTGTCCATTTCTTATGGAAGCTTTTTTAAAAGGTTAAAAAAAATCAACATAAGAGAAAATGGAATGGTGTGGTCGATGGTGGCTTAATGGGAGAGGAGGTTTTGGAAGCTTAAGAGTTAAGCTTTCCTTTGAAAATGGTTTTCATGTCTTCCTCATCAAGCATCATCGATTTCTCTACTTCTCCAAGGCACAAGGTTCCAACGTTTCCTTCAGCTCTCCAGGACATAGGTAGGCTCTAGCAGACTTTAATCTGTTCTAGCTATTCTCGGGTCAAAGGGTTTGATCCGGTTAGATTTTCTGATCTCTGCGTGGATCACCTTTAGAGATAGTCTCTTTTGGCTATTTAGGTTGATGTCTTCATACGGATACCAAGATCCTGGGTTTCGGGAAAGTCCCGGGAACAAAAATTTTTGTTTTCCGCTGCCGGTACATGTGATGTACCTCTCGGGATTTTCCTACAGTGGTATCAGAGCGTCTGGTATCCCGTATGAAGCTAAAACCTAAGCGAGATCAGAAATTCTAATGGAATTTGCTGTTGATGCATGCTTGCTGTCCAAATTTCGTTTCTGTATAGAGATGCATTTTTCGAAATTTTTCTGCCCAGAAATGTTCATAACATGTTAGAGAATATTTCTATTAATTTTCAGAATTTATTGATTTGATTTGATATAGTTTTGCTAATTAATTCCCTAAGGTTACAGATGCTGTTTTGTGAAACGATTCTGGAACAGGCAGTAGTATAAAATCGAGAATAAATTCTAGAAATTTTTTTTTTCGGATTTTCCTTCACCTACATGTCTCTAAGATGTTGGTGAATGTCTGTGAGCATGAAAATTGGATTTCAAGGTGATTGGATATTTATTCACGAATTTATTCTATGCTGTTGGGAATTGCTGTGCTGATGAACACAGATTTTGAATCGGTTTTGTTATTTAGGTTGACTGCGTTTTTGATGGCCTAAAATCCTGAAAAAATTCATGTAGCATGTTCTGAACATGTAGTAACCTATATAATGTTCTCATGATTTATTGAAATTGTTTCATTGATCATTTCGAGCAATGTACAGAACTGGACAGTTTTGGTGAAAATTGTTGGGACTGTTTTGCTTGGCTTGATTGAGTGTGCTTTTTCAGTTCCAATGCCTTGAACCATTTTTAATGTGATTAAAAATGTGTTATCTTGATGTAGTATGATTGCCAAACTGAATTGCTTGAATTTGTTTATCCTAGAATTTTCGGATGCCTAATTGATCACAATAGCGTCTCGTTAGTATATTGCATTATCTTGTTTGTTTTGACCGTCATATTTTTTATGGCATGTGCTGAAGTAAATTTGATAATGTATGTGCTAGCTAGAGATGCTTAGGTTGATAATTAAGGTGTTCCTAAATTATTTGGAAATTAATGAGTTTTGACTCATTTCAAGCTTTTCATATGGTTTGACCATATAAGGCTTTCATGGTTCAATGAATTGTTCATTGATACATCAACTTACAGATATTACCCTAGGTATAATGGTATTGTGAATTGGAATTGTACTGATTGAGGAATTAGCCGATTAGAGATTTTAGCAAAATTCCCTGAATAAGTCGACTTGTAAATGAAATAAGTCGACTTGTTCAAGATTTTTGGATAAGTCGACTTGTGGATAGAATAAGTCGACTTGTTCAAGATCTCAGTATAAGTCGACTTGTAGTGCCTTGTAAGTCGACTTGTTCATGGGCAGATGACATAAGTCGACTTGTGTCACAAAGTCGACTTGTGTAATGAAGCAGAAGCATAAGTCGACTTGCATTTGATGAAAGTCGACTTGTGGCATGCATAGGTTGGATGATGGATGATTATAAGGATTGATTCAATTGGATTGATGAAACCTAAATCATTCCATATAGTCCTGGCGACTATAATCCTTCAGCTTGGAGTCGAGAACCCGAAATCCCTCCTCGGTATATGAAAACTAACGCCTTCCATTAATATGGTAAGAACCAGAGTTCTTATAGGGTTGGGTTGTTGGGCAAACTCAAGCTCACTCTATACGGATATGTTCGAACCATGAAAATAAGATTTTCTGATTAATGGGTCGGTTTTCACTGGAAGCGTTGGTTTGTTGAGCAAACTCAAGGTCAACGTGGACAGAGGCGAAGTTGGGTAGTGTACATCGGGATGTATGCGCATCAAAGAGTTGATACCCAATGAAGTGCACACATCAACAAGTTGATAGCACTGATCGATAGTTGTGTCTAAGATGTAATTGGTATATCTGATACCTCCCGAGACATAAGGTGGCTTGTTGGACAAATCCAAGGTCATTCTCAATGTCGGTTATCGATAATACAATTGGTATGACCGATACCTACCGATTGACCTAAGTTGTGGCTTGTTGGGCAAACTCAAGGTCACTCTTAGCAATATCGGATATCGACCCACTAGGACATTATGTCACATTGTTTCTCTGGATTTGTAAAGAGGGTTATGGATTCTAGAAAACTAGTGGGAGCCATATGCATATCATGCAAGTCCTTATGATCATGCAGGCATATCTATTCTATCATTCCTTCTCTCTATCGCGTTAGATTGATTAAAGAAGTTTTTCAGTGTGATTTTTCGCTCTCTATTCTGGACTGAATTTTCTTGATAGGCTAAGGAATCTGAGAATTGTTCTCAGATCTGAGGAACTGGGATACGTCCTAGATGTTCCACTTCCAGATGCACCTGCTGTCGATGCTACTGATGGGGATCAGAAAGCATATCGTAAGCATCTAATGGACAGGGACATGGCTACATGCCTCGATGTCACCAGAGCTGCAGCAGCAGCACGAGTCCATGGATGCTCACTCTATAGTATTTCATCTTAGGGAGCTGTTTGATGAGCAAGCTCGGTCTGAAAGGTTCGAGACCTCAAAGCTTCTCTTCACCATAAAGATGGCTCCAGGGACATCTGCTGTGCAGTATGCCCTGAAGATGAATGGCTATATTGAGAGATTGGTCGTCTTAGGATTTGTAATGGATTATGAGTTAAGTAGAGACTTAATTCTGGTTGGATTGTCTGATGGTTATTCACAGTTTGTGATAAACTATCGGATAAACCAAATATCCACAACAATTCCTGAGCTGATCAATCTGCTCATGACAGCTGAGCAGGCTATCAAGAAGGATAGCAAGCAAGTGCTAATGGTGGATGCTTCTTCTACTAGTTCAAAGAAGAAAAAGGCCAAGAAACCAAAGGGAAGTGCCATCAAGGAAAAACCAAAGATTCTGCCCCAAAAGGATTTTGCTTTCATTGTGGCAAGTCTAGCCACTAGAGGCGATACTGTAAAATTTATCTGGAGTCCCTGAAGCAGAAGAAGGCATCAGATGCCTCTACTTCTTCAAATATGTTTTTCATTGAGGTTAATACTATTCCTGATCCAAATATATCGGTATTTGATACCGGTTGTGGCTCACACATATGAAATGATATGCAGGGGCCTCGGGGACGATGAAAGCTCATTCAAGGAGAACTAGACCTTCGTGTAGGTAATGCAGCAAGAGTTGCTACATTAGCCGTAGGCACTTATGTCTTGTTACTCCCTAGTGGGCTTATATTCAAATTGGATGATTGTCATTTTGTACCTGTTTTAAACAAAGAACATATTGTATGTTTTATGTTTAATTAGAGCTGGTTTCCATTGGACTTTCGTAGCAATGGTTGTTATATTAGTTGCAATGGAATGCTCTATGGTACTCGTACATTATGCAATTGAATCGACATATGAGATATGTCATATCCAATTATGAATGTCAATGGCGAAAAGACATAATCGAGATAATTTAAAATCAACTTCGTATGGCATTGTCGACGGCCATATAAATGAGACACGCATCGCTAAGCTCCATAAGAGTGGATGTTTAGGGTCATTTGATTATGAATCATATGACACATGCGAATCTTGTTTATTAGGCAAGATGATTAAGTTATCCTTTAAAGGGAAGGGTAAACGAGTGAATGGAATATTAGACCTAATACATTCGGATGTATGTGGTCCGATGTCCATCCATGCCATAAGTGGTTGTTTTTACTTCATTACTTTTATCGGTGATTATTCACGATATAGGTATCTGTATCTGATGAGATACAAATCTGAAGCGTTTGAAAAGTTCAAACAATTCAGAAATGAAGTAGAAAACTAACTTGGTAAAAGTATGAATACATTACGATCTGATCGTGGTGGAAAATGCTTAGACCAATAGTTTTTGATTATCTCAAAGATAATGGGATTTTATCTCAGTATACTCCACCTTACACGCCGCAGCACAATGGTGTGGCTGAAAGGAGAAATCGAACCTTGTTAGACTTGGTGCGATTGATGATAGGTTTTACGATTTTGGGAATATCGCCGAGACAAATTGTTTACTTGCTAAACAGAGTTCCATTAAAGACAGTTGTGGTTACTCCATATGGAGATATGGACTAACTGAAAGCCCTATCTTCCTCATCTGAAAGTTTGGGGTTGTCCTGCTTACGTGAAGCGGACACAGTCAGATACATTTGATGTAAAAGCTGACAAGTGTTTGTTCGTGGAATATCAATTCTACCTTGCTGAGGAACAAAAGTTGTTTGTTTCCAAGCATGCTGTTTTCTTAAAGAAAGAGTTTCTTTTACAAGAGGACAGTGGGAGCAAAGTTGAACTTGAGGAAGTTCAAGATTCTCGAATAAACATAGATCAACTGCCTGAACCTGAAACTGTCACTCATCTAGATGAGGTAACAGTTCAACCTTCTACTACACAAGAATTCGTAGGTTAAGTAGGATACGCTCTATTCCCGAGAGATATGGATTTCTCGTGAGGAACAGAATGACGTATTGCTCATACGAGATGATGAGCTTACTACCTATGAAGAGGTTCTGAAAAGTTCAGAGTCTGGAACATGGCTTTGCGCCATGAAATCTGAAATGGATTCCATGTATGAAAACCAAGTATGGACTTTGGTTGTTACACCTGAAGGGATAAAACCCACAGGGTGCAAAGGAGTTTTCAGAAGAAAACCAACATGGATGGTAATTTGATTACCTATAAAGCAATGCTTCTGGTTAAAGGATTTTGTCACAGACAAAGAGTTGACTATGACAAAACCTTCAGCCCCGTAGCAATGCTTAAATCCATTAGGATACTCCTAGCCATTGCCACTCATTATGATTATGAGATATGGCAAATGGATGTGAAGACAGCTTTCCTGAGAGGAAATCTACCCGAGGATGTGTGTGACACAACCTGAGGGCTTCACTTCCATCGATGGCGAAATGGTATGCAAGCTTCAGAAATCCATGTTTGGATTGAAGAAAGCATCCAGGAGTTGGATTATCCGTTTTGATGAGTCAATCAAAGAGTTTGATTTCTCACAAAATCCGGATGATCATTGTGTGTATAAGAAAGTTAATGGGACTGCAATCGTATTCCTTGTGTTGTATGTAGATGACACACTGTTACTAGGAAACGATGTCTCTATGCTGCAATCAGTTAAAATTTGCTTGTCCAATCAATTTGTGATGAAAGACCTTGGTAAAGCAACTTATATCCTAGGGATATAGATTTATAGAGATAAATCAAAAAGGTTGCTTGGTCTTTCACAATCATCGTACATAGATGAGATGCTAAAGAGGTTTAACATGGAACAATGCTATGTACGAGGCCCGATGTATCGTATGCTCTAAGTTTGACGGATACCAATCGGATCTGGTGAGGGTCTTTGGGTGGTGTCAAGAATATCCTCAAGTACTTGCGAAGCACTAAGGATGTTTTCTTGAACTATGGAGATGGAAATCTCCAAGTGGCGGGCATTCAGATGCTAGTATTTAATCGATAAGGATGATTACGAATCACAATCAGGTTATATACATTCACACCGAAAAGCGGTCGATTAGAAAAGCTCCAAACAAGAGAGGATGGCGATTCATCAACCGAGGCAGAGTACATTGCCGCATGAGATGCATGAAGGAAGCGGTTTGGATCAACAAGTTCATTCTTGAACTTGATCGGTCCCTAGGCGTGATAGGCCCATAGGATTGTATTGTGATACAATGGGGCTAGTCTTGTGACAAAGGAACCAGGTCTTATCGACGATCCGAGCTCGTGCTTACCGATTCGGAGATCATTAGTCGAGATGATATCCTAATAGAGAATTCCCACGAGCAAAGTGTTGTTGTTCGTTGACAAAGCCATTGTCACGGAGAATTATGATTCTCATGGACTCGCTTATAGTATTAGATACTAAGGCGATTGGCTTTAGGTCAAGTGGGAGATTTGTAAGTGATAAGTCGACTTGTACCATGTGTAAGTCGACTTACACATGTTCGATATCGATAAGTCGACTTGTTCATTCGATAAGTCGACTTGTTCAAAATCGATCTTGTTTATTTGTGCCCTAAAGGCAATCCCTTTAGCGCTTTTATTCAAAGTCGTGTGCGACTTTATGAATAAATAAAGAAAAGGCATTATTCATTAATTTGATATTCATAAACATTGTTTATGAATTGATTGAATCTTTAATCGAATTAATGAAGTCCATGATATATGACATAGCATGAAGGAAATTATGATGTGATCATACTACCGAGGTTCCTATCATGTGCAATTATGTCAATGTCGAATTCTCCTAGTCATAGGATTAATGAGACCGGACATCATTAATCCGGATAGACTAGCACATGTCATATTCCTTGATTGGATCAAGCGGTGGATCTCGAAGCTGTAAATATGAGATATTTAGAATTGACATGTGGATGCTTACTAGCGGTAGTAAGTTCATTGGATGACTGTGATGAGATCATCACATGGATATCTTATCTAAGTGTCGATGATAATCTCATCATAGCAATGGTGCAAGTATCCTTAGACTTGAGGTACTCGAGGATATCTTGAATCTTGATCACGTGCTTGACTCCATTCCTTGTTTCCTTCGAGGTAACTCATAGGGTGGTGCTTGGGTATAGCTTGAGGTATTGAAGATAATTGAGTAGCCAATAAAGGATTCACCACTTACGGATTAGCGTAAGAGATACCCATAGCCTCTTGTCGGGATCATTACTAAGGTGACCAGCATGTATGTCATGAAGAGTGTCTTCATTGACATATCTGAGAATGAGTCCCGGATCGAAGCGATATCACTTAGGCTAGACTCGGTCTAGTGAGAGTTGACACTCTTACCATACTCATAACCAAGTGAGGTATAGGATGGTGAAAGGACGAATTGCGGTAATTGTACATGGAAGGGTTCGTGATGAATACATCAAACCGATTACTTTCCGATCAATTGGGGGTCATGATGTGTTGCTAGATACCGCTCATGACTTGCTCAGATTAATTGTTAATCTAAGTGGCCAACATAACCGGGAGCCTAAAGGGTCACACGCATAAGAGTGTTTCAGAGAATCTGTAAAATAGTAATTGGACAGAGTTTCAATTATGGAGAGCAAATGGATTAAATGGATCCCAATGGGATTGGGATATGTCCCGATGAGATCGCGACATCAATATTGCTAAGAAAGGTTTCCGGAGCTGTTTCAACATCGGGGCCAGGTAGGCCGGTAGGACCAACCCCAGTTGGACTGGACCTTAGCAATTATTTATATCATTAATTAATTAAATAAATAAATAATTAATTATATAAATTAAACCCATGTGTGCGTTGGATGGAGGAAGGAAGAGATAAAAATGTTGAAAAGTCAAAGATGCCTTCATTTTATTCATTAAGAATAAATGGCCATTAAGCCATCCACTTGTCCATTTCTTATGGAAGCTTTTTTAAAAGGTTAAAAAAAATCAACATAAGAGAAAATGGAATGGTGTGGTCGACGGTGGCTTAATGGGAGAGGAGGTTTTGGAAGCTTAAGAGTTAAGCTTTCCTTTGAAAAATGGTTTTCATGTCTTCCTCATCAAGCATCATCGATTTCTCTACTTCTCCAAGGCACAAGGTTCCAACGTTTCCTTGACTCTCCGGACGAGGTAGGCTCTAGCGAGCTTTAATCTGTTCTAGCTATTCCCGGGTCAAAGGGTTTGATCCGGTTAGATTTTCTGATCTCTGCGTGGATCACCTTTAGAGATAGTCTCTTTTGGCTATTTAGGTTGATGTCTTCATACGGATACCAAGATCCTGGGTTTCGGGAAAGTCCCGGGAACAAAAATTTTTGTTTTCCGCTGCCGGTACATGTGATGTACCTCCCGGGATTTTCCTACATGCATAACTTCCCCTAAGTATTAACCCATTGAATTAATCACCTACAATTGATTCTAAAACTATGGTACGTGGTATTGTTTACACCTATGAACTAAGAAAACAAGTTCTCGTTATGATTCCTAGGCTCGTGGAATTTTTTGAATTCTAGGCTCATGGAATATTTAGAATTCGATCAATATGCAGACTTTGTGTACATTCAACATAAGTCAAATGTTAAAGAGTCTTCTTTGTTTACAAATGAATACATGAACTTCCCATTCCACCAACTCTCCTATTTGATATGAGTGGAATTCCCAGTTTCTAATATAATAGAGTTTCTCTTAACAATCCAGAGGAGCACAAACCCATTGAAAATGCACATATACCACATATTTAAAATACAATATCTTGTCTTAATTGCTATTCATTTTACTATAGTTAAACTTAAAAGTGTTAGTATACAATAGCTTGTCTTAGCAAGTTAAACTATCAGAGTTTTCTTTTTAGTAGTGAAACTATGACCAATAACATTTAAGCCACAAGATCTCAAGTCCCAATTAGCAATTCCAATAATAATTTTACCAATTCCAGCATAAATCAATAAAATCCTATGAACAATACTAGCAAACTAAGCAATGTAAATTTCCAGAATTATGGTAAGGTTGCTCAACTACTTAAAATATGAAGAAGTAAAATAAATTACTAGAGCACAAGAGACTAATGATTCAACCATCTCCAAAGTCCTAGAATTATGTTCATTAATATTCTGTAATATTTACTTGATTTGTTTTTCAGTTAAATTCACTTAGAGTATATAAACAGGTAGATATACATCACACTATATACACACAAAGATAACACTTCTACATTTCTTCTTCTTTCTTTATTTCGGTAGCAACTCAACCAATATCCTATATTTAAGTTCCTCAAAACCCATAAAATCATTCATTTATCAATCCCATCACAAAACAAATATACATTCATCGCACAAACTTAAATTTACATTAACAATGGTTAAAATTTAAAGCCATAAATTGAAGTTCATACCATAAATCAGTTTCGGTTGGCACAGGCCTTTTGCATTAAAAAGGTAGCAAGTTAAATGGGAGGTTCAAACCATAAATAACTACCCAAATTAAACCAAGTATACAAAAGCTAGTAAATCACAAAACCCACTTACCTCAACTGACACACAGAAGAAGTCTCTGAAGCACGTGAAGGAAGAAGATGATGGAGCTAGAGGGAGTTGACAGCCAAAGAAAATAATCAAAACAAAGAAAAGAAGACAATGACAATCAAAGCAGTACACAAAACATAGTAATGAACAGAACTCAATGAAATTGTTAAAAACAATCAAAGAATAAATGTTACCTTAACTGATGATTAAAGGAAGATGACAATGATGACACGTGATGGGTGAGCGATGGTGATGAGCGACAATAAGGAGAAAAGATGGTTAACTATACATGAAAACAAAAGATCATCCTTAAATGATATATTGTACATCTTCAATTTCTTACATTTTATAAAAAACAAATAGATAGTAAATCCTAAAGTAAGCTAGATAGGAAATCCTTAAAGCCAGAATGAAGTTCCAATTGATAGAATCAAAAGCTTTGAAATTAATAATCTTCATATTGTAACTTTAGTTACTTATAGTAGTTTATGGACTTAGATCATCTCATCATGATTTAAAACCTAAAAATTTAACAAATTAACTCATAATCATTCTATATATTCTCATATTAGCATAAATGAGTGATGCAACACCTAATATTAAGTATATGTAAAATGGAAATTTAGCAACTAAAAAAATGTTTAAATGTATGGATTTGGCATAAAAGGCTTGGACAACAAGCATGGACCTTATCTCTAACCTTGACACTAAACAACTTTTCAATATTCTAAGGGTAAAATTTAATAGATTTATGGAGCTTTCTAAATAGGAAAACAAACCAAAAGCTTTCAAGAATGAAAGGCTAGGATTGACCATAGTAGGAAATTCGAGATTTATATTTGTGTTTATCTTTACATAGACGAGTCGATACTTAGGGAATTGAAGTCTTATTTTTGATTAAATGAGGTCTTAATTCATAGTTTTAATAATAACAAAACATATTACTATTAATGAATTTATTTTTGTTACTATAAATATCTTTATTATAACTGAATCAAGTAGCATATGAAAGATAAAGATCGATGGAATGACAAAGTGAACAAACTAAACAAATAGATCAAATGAAAAATTAAGTGACGAAGAAAATGAATAAAATAAAGCACTTGTATAATTTAAGTAAAGAACCGATAATAAATAAGAATCAAGCATATCAAGACTTAACATAATATTGTACTTGTTCCTATAACCTTATTTTTGTTATGTCAATTAATTAAGAGATCAATCATTGCATAATTATTTGTATATATATGAATTTTTGAAACAAAGTACATCTATTTTGAATAACAAATGAATGACTGGGAGAAATTGGCTTCCACCTATATAAAGTGGGATATTGGAATTGTAATGCTGGACTTTCTGAGCCTTTTTGTGTTGTTCTGTATTTGGAGATACTACTATATATTGATACATACGTGGTTGTTTATGAGTTCAAAGATATATTTGAATCCTTTTGGTATATATTCCAGTGATACATAATGTTATATGCCCTTACATGAACTTCGAGTTCATCGGTATGCGAAATCTTGGAGATTTCTAACATGTAAGCTTCTAAGTGTGTAAAACTGAGTCTATTGGATGGATATGACCATAGTGGTCGAATTAAATGTGTTCTAATGCCTTAGAGGTGATTAGATATGATTTATAGATTTATTGGACACTTAGAAAGCTTAATTAAAAAAGTTGATGCACATAAGGGCTTATTTGCAGATTGTTAAAAGTTAAAGGACTTAATTGTAAACTTTCAATTCTTGGAGGTTCAATATGTAATTTTATAAATTTAAGGGGCTTAATTATTATTCTCAAAAGTTTGAGGACCAAAATAAAAATAAATTTTTGGAGATTCCCAAATTTTGGGCTTAATTGTAAATTTAGGAAAAGTTTGGAGGGTATAATTGTAATTTCATATAACCTAAGAGTAAAAAGGTTATTTCACCATATTTTGGAAAAAGTGTCAAAATTCTCGACTCTTCTTATGTGTGACCATGCACTTCATTTTTAAGACTTAAACCATATTGTTTTAAATTAGAAGTTCTTTGAGCCAAAACCGAAATGCCCTCTCATTTGTGAAAGTTTGTGAATTTTTAGATAACTTTTGGAATGGATAATTAAATAAATTATATGGTGTTAATTATACATGTATAATGTGAATTGATGATGAATAATGAAGAAGATGTATGTTGGAAAAGGTTGGGTCGAAATGATGGCAGAAGAAGTGGATTAATGTAATGACTTGTGTAATTGATAAATGTAGCTAAAATGAAGGGAATTGGTTTGAATGGATTGGTGGAATGTGTCATTGATTGGAAGTGTTACTATATGACATGATAAGAGCATGAATTGTTATGATAAAGTCTTGAAAATGTGACTTGAAAGTTATGCACATTAGGTGTTTGATAAAATGTCTAAGTGAACTTGGCGTAGGATTTAAGGCTTTGTAATGGTATGCATTGAAAAACACTTTCATGTTTACTTAGAGTGAACTTGATTTGTTGTTTAGATTGATGAGTAATAGCCTAATGTGTTTAGATAAAAATGTGCTTAATTATGTATCGAAATGAGTAAGTATTGGATTAAAGGCATTAAATGCCTTAAAAAACGCAAAAGAAAGCTAATGTGAATAGTAAGGAAGTAACCATGTGAGAAGTTTAATGGTCGAATTCCATAGCTTAAAGGGAGTGGTATGACATTTTATATGAAGTGAATCACACGTTAATACAATGATTAGAAAACGATATAAGAATGCACGAGAAGGGGGGGGGGGGGGGGGTTAAATTGTGTATTCCCCTTTTTTATGAATTCTTTCAAAAATGTTTGTTAGAAATAAAATTCTTTTACAGAACTTCCGATAGATTCTAATTAATCAAACTTTAATAAGAAACTTTGTTTTGAACTAAGTAATGATAAAACTTGAATTTAAAAGAGATAGAGTAAGAGTAGTTGACACAGTGATTTATCCTGGTTCACCCCAAACCGTGGGTTACGTCCAGTCCTCAGAGTTCTTTCTGAGATTTCACGATCACTTCAACTTTCACAAGTATTCTTTGCGAGTCTCTTCAGGTCTCTACAATCAGTATTCTTTCACACTTAGCCTCTGCATGCTATCTGTACTTCTTCCTTACAGAAAAGTGTTTTAAACTTGGTACAGTAAAATAGCTCTCGACTAATTTGCACAATATGCTTTTTACGATCACGTAGATGTAATTCAGCTAATTTTTTAACTTAGCAACTAACTTTGCAATCTTCGACTTCGACTTGTATTTATAGCCTTCGTCTCCAACTGCTTCTTGATTCTTGTTTTTGGATTCTTGCTTCTTGAATCTTGTTTCTTGAATCTTTAAAAGAAACGGTTAATCAGTTGAGTTCTGTAACTAACCCGAACTGACTCTTGCGTCTACTTTTCAATTCCTCTTCTGTGTCTGTTTTTCTTACTTCGCGTCTGTATTTTTGCGTCTGCATCTGCATCTGCGTCTATTTTTAACTTCTACATCTGCGTCTGTTCTTAACTTCTGTGTCTTCTTACAGATTTAACCTCGTCTGCGTCATTTTTAACTTCGTGTCTACGTCGTATTTAACTTCATTCATCCGAGTTGCTTAAATCAGTATTGCTTCGCAGATTTGTTTCTCTTTAATTTTTCTCTTTGTTATACATCAAAATTATATCTAAGTAAAGTCATTTTGACTTAACAATCTCCTCCTTTTTAATGATAACAAATTATATACAAGAAAGGAAACAAAATACAATGTTCGTAAAAAAACACTTATCTTCAGAACTTTTCTTTAACTTCTTCCTTCCTTTTCTTCGTCTGCTTCAGTCACACCTTTTGAGATTCTTTTCTGAACATTCTCTTCTCCTCCTCTGCTCATTCCCTTCTCCCCTATTTGTTATAATAAAAAATGATTAACGACGATGGCTCTTCAACAGTTTTGTCATCATCTTTTTTAAATCATTCATTGTCTCCTTTATCTCGCTGACTTCTCCGCGTAATTTGCTGATTTTAGCTTGTGAGTCCAACGGTGGAGAGGATTGATCATTCTCTGCTGAGGGTGAAGTGAACGCAATTGTTGTAGCATATGCGTCCGAGGAAGGAATGTAATCTTCATTAATCTCAATAGTTGGTGGACGAATGAATGTATTAGATTCAGGAAGATCTAAATCATATAGGGCAAGTAGCATGAGCAACTGTCTTCCTTGCAGGGGTATGGCTTCATCTTGTAAAGACAGTGTATCAGAGAGTGGTCTAATACGTAAAATTGTCTGAACAAGGAATTCAATAAACGTTTCTATTATTAATCTTCCCCCTACTGGACAGTCTTCATACTTATCCGTGAAACTGCAACTAACTCTGTCTTTATTCTCTGTCGAAGTGAATGCTGCATCAATATTTCGCACTTCTTCTGCAATCTGATCTGCGGACAGATCATCACTGATTCCTTCTGGATATAGTTTCTTTTTCCCTTTATTCATATCCAAAGGATATCTTGGCTGAATGTCTGGTATAACCTTTATTATCGACTGTTCTGTGACTGGATAAATAGTGTATGGACGAGAAGACATTTTCGTAGGGTATGGCTTTGTAGTAGCATACCTTAAGGTATCATAGAAGTTCCTTTCGTCTTCATTCAATATATGTCATGCCTCACTATTTATCAGAATAGGTTGTAAGATAGCCTTTATTTGCCTTCTTGGTTGACTGCAGATAGAAATTGAAGTACTCCTCCTTATCACCACTTCAACCAGTCTGACTTCAAACTTATCCTTTCTTAAAAATTCAGAATAGTTGTGAATGACTAGACTAGGTTCAACATATTTCTTCAATGGTACCTGCACTGAGCTCAAATCTGCTGTGACCTCTTGTTGATTACCGTCAGGAGTAGGCTGAACCAGGCTAGGCTCCACTGGTTCCTCCGGTTGTTCAACAATGGGAGTATTCTTCTCTTGATTAAATTTAGGAGTAGACAAACTCCTCCTTCGATTAACTACTTTAGTATTTATTCTCGGAGTTTTCTTGACTTAAGACTTCTGTATCTCAGACTCCAATTTTCGCTTCTTCTCAGACTCCTTGCTCTGTTTGGCTGATTCTTCCTCCAAAATTGAGACGAGAGATCTTGTCACCTTTGGTGCGCTGGATCCAGAGGCTTCTTCTTGATCCTTCTCTCTGGCTCTTCTTTCTTCTTGTTGCCTTAAAGTTCGAATCCTAGGTGATCTCTTTGCTTTCTTAGTGATTTCACCTAAAAGATTCTCTCCTTTCCTTTTTGTCACACCGTCGTCTTTCCTCCGAGCTAGATTATACTCTTCTCTAGGACATGCCTATTTTATCATAGGCCTTCCATATAATCTTCTCCTTTCTTCTATTGACATATTCACTCTTCCATGGGATCTAGAACTTGTTGTTGGAGAATTCTTCAATAATCGCTCCCCCTCAGTTCTAGTTCTCCTTGAAGAGTTTGCTTCTTCTATAATCACTGTCCTCAGACCCATTTTCCATATAGTGATTGAATCAATAGTACTCTTCACAGGTACAATCCTTCTATTTCCTTTGTGTAGAAGGACTCTGGATTCCTTAAAGATTCTTGTAAGAAGCATACCGTAAGGATAGCTGTTTGTATCCTTCATCCCTTTAATCATATAATGGAAGATTAAGAAGGGTAAGTCAATAGGATTGCGATTCAGCAAGTAGAACAAACATTGTTCATCCAGGGTGGTCACCAAATGCCTTGAACCTGTTCTTTGTAAGATGCAATTAAACAAAATTGCATGAAGAACCCAGCTTTCGGGACCAGACTTGAAGTCTTCCTCTTTGAAGGGTCATTCACTCCATACAACTGTTTGCTAACATCTTCTTCCTTCATGTTCACCATTTTCATCCACTTAGCCTTGGTTGACAGAGTCTCACCAACTGATGGACAATCGGTCACCATCCTTATCAGCTCCTTTGTCATGACAACAGATATACCATCTACTGAGGATACAATAGTGTTGTCTACAAGTTGAGCATTTTTCCAAAAGTCAAATACCTCATTGGTGTAGACTGGTTCTCAAACCTGGAAGAAATTCCTCCAACCAGCTCTTTCAATCTCAGGTTCTACGTCCATACCATCCTTCCTTAGTGACTCGAAATCCACATGCCTTTTGAATATCATAGCTGCCTCCATTGCTTCAGAACGAAAACTGATTCTAACAAGCTTTTCTTCTAGGGTAGGATGATTGAGAGAATTTGGAAAGCAAGATGAACCATCAATAGATGAGAGTAACTGCAATGATATCAACTTCAGGCTACTTGAAGTGTCTTATCACGCGTGCCCTAGAATCGTTGGGATTCTAAAGATCGTGAAACGTTTCCCTCCAAAACTTCCTTGTTAGAGAAGTTACCAGCTGTAACTCACTGTTTCTAACGCCATTAATTTTGACGTCCCTTTAGCCTGACTGTTCACTTAACATTACCATGTTAAGGTTGCGTCTAATCTTCTGGAATTGTTCTTCACTCAATGGTTTAGTGAAGATGTCTGCCCACTGATACTCTATTTCAATGAACTGTAGTTTAACCACCTTCCTCTGAACATAATCTCTCAAGAAGTGATGTCTGACTTCGATGTGTTTCAGTCTCGAATGTTGAATCGGATTCTTTGACATATTGATTGCACTGGTGTTGTCGTAATAAATTGGAGTTTCCTCTTCTTGAACTGAATAGTCTTCAAGTTGATATTTGATCCACAACGTTTGTGAACAACAGCTTGCGACATACATATACTCTGCTTCGACAGTTGATAGAGCGATTGAGCTTTGTCTCTTGCTTGACCATGAAACTAAGTTTGAGCCAAGAAAGTGACATCCTCCACTTGTGCTCTTCCTTTCGATTCTATCTCCGGCATAGTCTGCGTCGCAGTATCCGATTAACCTGAAATCTTTACCTTTCTCAAACATTAAGCAAAGATCGGTAGTACTGCTAGATATCTCATAATCCTCTTAACAAAGAATATAATGAGACTCTCTAGGATTAGCACGAAACCTTACACACAAGCATACACCGAACAATATATCAGTCTACTTGTCAGAAGATAGAGTAAAGAACCGATCATCCCTCTATACAGGGTTTGATCCACCTTCTTACCATTTTCATCTTTTGACAAAAGGTTTGAAGGATGCATTGGAGTAGTCATTGACTTCACATTTTGCATATCAAATTTATTCAACAATTCTTTCACATATTTTTGTTGATGGATAAAGATTTTCTCTTCGGTTTGCTTAACTTGCAACCCAAAAAAGAACTTCAGTTCACCCATCATGCTCATTTCAAATTCTTTTTTCATTAGACTCTCAAACTTCATGCATAATTTCTTTGAAGTAGCACTAAAAGTAATATCATCAACATAGATCTGTACTAGCATAAATTCATTTTCAAAATTCTTCCTAAAGAGCTTCTTATCAACTTGACCTCTATTAAAACCATTCTCTAAGAGAAAAGTACTCAGACGATTATACCAAGATCTAGGAGGTTGCTTCAGTTCGTATAAGGCTTTATGAAATATATAGACATGGTCTGGATTCTTAACATCCTCGAAACCAGGTGGTTGCTTGACATACACCTCTTCGTCTATAAAACCATTCAGAAAGGCACTCTTCACATCCATATGAAATAGCTTCATATTATGACAGACCATATATGCCAGCAATATCCTAATGGCTTCAAGTCTTGCTACTGGAGCATATGTCTCATTGTAGTCTATTCTTTCTTGCTGATTATAGATTTGTGCTACTAATCTAGCCTTATTTCGACTTACTCTTCCTGATTCGTCTAACTTATTCTTAAAGACCCATCTGGTTCCTATAATGGATTTCTTAGGGGGTTTCGGAACTAAGGACCAAACATTATTCTTAGTAAATTGATTCAGCTCCTCTTGCATGGCTAACACCCAAGCTTCGTCTCGAAGAGCTTCCTCAACCTTCTTAGGCTCTATTTCAAAGATAAAAGCTATATTAGCTTCTCTTCTGAATTTGGACCTTGTCCTAACTCCTTCTGAGGTCTCTCCGATAATTAACTCTTCTAGATGAGAACTTTTATATTTCCAGTCTCTTTTCAGTCTAACAGTTTCTGGAATATCTTCAACTTTGTCTACTTGAGTACCTGGTGTTGGAGTTTCTGTTGTGTCTTCTAAGTTCTTTGAAGGACTTTTACTCTTCATGTCATCTTCCTTATAGGGTTGGGAACTATCATCAAACTTGACATGGATGGTCTCCTCAACTATCTTTGAAATAAGGTTGTACACCCGGAATGCCTTAGACGATGATGAGTAGCCTAGGAAGATTCCTAGATAAGTCTATGAATCAAATTTATCCAACAGCTCCTTTGTATTCAGAATAGAGCATTTGCACCCAAATGGATGAAAGTAAGATATGTTTGGTCTTCTTCCATTCCATAACTCATAAGGAGTCTTCTTCAACATGGGTCGCAACAGAATTCTATTCTGAATATAGCATGCTGTATTCACAACTTCTGCCCAGAAGTACTTAGGAAGATTCATCTCACAAAGTATAGTCCTAGCCATTTCTTGAATCGTCCTGTTCTTCCTTTCAACAACTCCATTATGTTGTGGAGTCCTAGGAGCAGAGAAATTGTGGAAAATTCCATTCTCCTCACAGAATAATCTAAACTTCTCATTCTCAAACTCTCCACCATGGTCACTCCTGATACTAGTTATAGACATTCCTTTTTCATTCTGTAACTTTCTGGATAAGGTCCTAAAACACTTAAAAGATTCATCTCTGTGTGATAAAAACAATATCCAACAAAATCGAGTAAAGTCATCAACAATAACAAGTCCATATTTCTTTCTTCCAAGACTTATTGTCCTTGTTGGACCAAATAAATCCATATGTAACAACTCTAAAGGTCTAGATGATGTTACAAAATTATTAGAAGAAAATGAAGTTTTAACTTGTTTTCCTTTCAAACAATTTTCACAGAAAAACTCTTTGTCAAAACTTATTTTTGGTAATCCTCTTACCAAATTATGTTTTGCCAACTTTGAAATGTGTTTAAAAAAGACATGACCTAGCTTTTTATTCCAGACTAGTCTTTCTTCTTCGGAAGATAGAAATCATGAAACATTTTGACTTTGAAAATCTTCTAAATCAATTTTGTAAAGATTATTTCTTCTCTTGGCAGAGAAAAGTATAGACCCATCTTTGTTTCTAACTTCACAAAGATTTTGATTGAATGTAACTGTGAAACCAGAATCCCACAATTGACTGACACTGATCAAGTTATGTTTCAGACCATCTACAAGCAGTACATTATTTATGCATGCAAAGGAATCTTTACCTATCTTACCGATTTCAATAATCTTGCCCTGCTGGTTGTCTCCGAAAGTTACCGATCCTCCCTTCTTATATTGAAGGTCTAGGAACATAGACCTTCTTCCTGTTATATGTCGCGAGCATCCACTGTCTAAATACCAATGGTGATTGCCACATTTTCCAAGGAAGGATATCTGCAGGAGAAACTATTTTATTTTTTAGTACCCATATTTTCTTGGGTCCTTTATGGTTAGTAGTATGCATATAATGAGTTCTTTGATGCATATTACTAAAACGTTGACTAACACAAGATTTATTATAGTTTCTCTTTTAAGAGAAAGGGTTCTTATGAGGATGATTCTTATTGCCTGTAAACCCTAATCCAGTTTTATCACTTGGATGTCCACATTTTCTAAGCATCTCATTCATTTTCTTTGTGCTCTCGGTGAAAGTAGCTAAATCAAATTGGTGATTCTTAATTCTCGCCAGCTAATTGATCTCTTCGATCATCTCACGACTTTCTTTTCTCCTCTAATTGCTTCTTTAGATGGATATTTTCTCTCTCTATACTTTCAGATGTCTAATATTTTCTACATACTTTTCTTTAACGATTTGTCTTGTTTGAATAGCATGAGAATCTTCTAACAATTCTGAGTAGGCATCGTGCAAGTTATCGTAATCAGATTGTACCTCCTCATCACTTTCTTCTTCAGCTACCAGGCAGATGTTTGCATGTTCAGACAACTCGGAACCTGTATCTGATTCTGATGAATCTAGGTCCTCTCACGTTGCCATCATGCTTTTTTTGCCTTCTCTACTCTTCTTGGGTTTCTTCTTTAGAGTAGGACATTCGGACTTGTAGTGTCTAGGCTGATTGCACTCATAGCAAATGACAGATGACTTCTCTAGTTTAGCTTCATCTTTTCCATTCTTCTTGAAAGTCTGATTTCCTTTAGACTTCTTCTTCCACATGCGTCTTATCTTTCTAGAGATGAAAGATAATTCGTCATCTTCATCACTTGACTCTTGTTTTGATTGGCTAGAGTCATCATATTTTGATTCTTCAATCTTTAACGCTTTCAATGACTTCCTCCTTCTTTGAGTCTTGCGATTCTTTTTTCCGGCCTTCAGCGCTATCGACTTGTCCCGTCTGGGCTTGTCTTCAGCATCGAGTTCAAATTCATGAATCTTCAAGGATCCAAGCAACTCGTCAACTTTAGCATGCTCAAATCTTTGGCTTCCTGCACCGCAGTAACTTTAGGTCTCCACCTCTTCGGAAGACTTCTTAAGATCTTTCGAACATGATCTTGATTTTTGTACATTCTTCCAAGAGCTTTCAATCCATTGACAATTGTTTGAAATCTTCCAAACATTTGATCAATCGATTCTTCATCTTTCATCCTGAAAAGCTCGTACTGGTGCACAAGAATACTTATCTTGGATTCTTTAACTTGGCTTGTGCCTTCGTGAGCAATGGACAATGTGTCCCACATCTCCTTCGCGATGTCGCATCCGTGGACTTTATCATACTCGCTCCTGCTTAGGGCACAGGTCAAGAAGAACTTCGCTTTTGAGTTCAGCTGTATCCTCGCCTTTTGATCGGCCATCCATCTGATTCGTGGAATAGAATTCCCATCTTCATCTACTGGTGTATAAGGTCCATTCTTTATCACGTCCCAAAGGTCGACATGAGTAGATTCAACGAATAGCCGCATCCTATCTTTCCAGTAATGATAATCTTCTCCGTTGAATGCTGGAGGTCTAGTGACTGAGGCTCCTTCTGTGATGTATATATATGATTACGCCACTATCTTTGATCCACACTTTGCTATAGTGATCCTTGGATACCAGGCTTTGATACCAATTGAAGTGAATCACATGTTAATACAATGATTAGAAAATGATATAAGAATGCACGAGAAGGGGGGTTGAATTGTGTATTCCCCTTTTTTATGAATTCTTTCAAAAATGTTTGTTAGAAATAAAATTCTTTTATAGAACTTCTGATAGATTCTAATTAATCAAACTTTAATAAGAAACTTTGTTTCGAACTAAGTAATGATAAAACTTGAATCTAAAAGAGATAAAGTAAGAGTAGTTGACACAGTGATTTATCCTGGTTCACCCCAAACCGTGGGTTACGTCCAATCCTCAGAGTTCTTTATGAGATTTCACTATCTCTTCAACTTTTATAAGTATTCTTTGCGAGCCTCTTCAGGTCTCTACAATCAGTATTCTTTCACACTTAGCCTCTGCAGGCTATCTGTACTTCTTCCTTACAGAAAAGTGTTTTAAACTTGTTACAGTAAAATAGCTCTCGGCTAATTTGCACAGTATGCTTTTTACGATCACGTAGATGAAATTCAGCTAATTTTTCAACTTAGCAACTAACTTTGCAATCTTCGACTTCGACTTGTATTTATAGCCTTCGTCTCCAACTGCTTATTGATTCTTGTTTCTGGATTCTTGCTTCTTGAATCTTTTTTCTTGAATCTTTAAAAGAAACGGTTAATCAGTTGAGTTCTGTAACTAACTTGAACTGACTCTTGAGTGTGCTTTTCAATTCATCTTCTGCGTCTGTTTTTCTTACTTAGCGTCTGTATTTTTTAGTCTATGTTTTTTTGTCTACATCTGCGTCTGCTTTGACTTCTGCGTTTGCGTCTATTTTTAACTTCTGCGCTTGCGTCTGTTCTTAACTTCTACGTCTGCGTCTGTATTTAACTTCTGCGTCTGCGTCTGTTTTTAACTTCTGCGTCTGCGTCTGTATTTAACTTCTGTTCATCTGAGTTGCTTCGTTTGTATTTGTTTCTCTTTAATTTTTCTCTTTGTTATACATCAAAATTATATCTAAGTAAAGTCATTTTGACTTAACATTATACACTTATATGATGGTGTATAAATATGAAATTTATGTTTAAGTAGTAATTTCATCGTATGTCTTTTTATGTATAAAGGCTCGAGAGTTATGAATCAAGGAACTCGTACTGAGGATTGTTGAAGTTAAGAGAGTGTATACCTTCTTTTGAGGTGAGTTAGGAAAGCCATATTTCTCAAATAGGATTAGAACATCCTAAGACAAGCATGATGACTTGAATGTGAATTTTAAACCTAAGCAACATATGGTAGAATTGAATTTCAAATGGATGCTAATATGCTTAGGTATTTAATAAATGACATTGTTTTGAACAACTCTTTGCACTTGGAGTGCAACTGATGTTTTCATTATGTATTTTAAGAAATGATATTGCTTTTAACAAACATGCAATTAAAATGTAATGGACAATGTCTTAATTTTTTGAAACTACACTTTTGAGCAACTTTGCACTTGGAGTACAAAAGATGACTTTTATTTCATGAAATCATGTTTTGGAATTTTCATATGCATAATCGAGTGATATATGCTATGTGTATGTCTTTTCTTTTGGATTAGAGCCATGGCAAGGTTTCATTTTATCGGTTGGACCGATAAATAAAGACATGGTGCCTTGATTTTTTACCTTAATTGTTGTATATGATTTTTGTGATTGCTGAGGAAACGATTAGCCAATCGTGTGCTAAGCACAACTAATTAAGCAACGCTCATACCCTTAACGCTCGTAAATACAAGTAGAGTCCCCGTATCGACACCTTTTTATGGGATTTGCAGATGATTCCACACCTAGGGTCTAGACACCAACGAGGTCATCACCTAGGGTCATGACGCTTTAGACACCAACGAGGTCATCACCTAGGGTCATGACGCTTTTTTCGACTGTAGTCTGGACTCACCACGGATGAAAGTCGAGCTAATACTAAAAATTGGTGGGTGTGCACATTAGTTTGGCCGACTAATGGTGACACATATGATTGTTTTGGTTTATTTTAAGATTTATTTTTTAAAGAGATTTGATTTATACATGTGATATGTTTTCACTTTTGTGTACTGGAACTGGACCCTATATTCACCAGATGAGTGATTAATATACTAGGCCTATGTGGTTTCTAACTAGTATACGATGAGGCATAGGATAGGCCTATGTGTTTTTATGTGATGTATGTTTGCTTTTTATGTTATCTACACTATCTTAGTGTGTATCGAGTTTTGTTTGTGATATATTTTTTTCCTGCTCGCTGAGTACATAGTTTACTCACCCCCTCCACCTTCCAACCATAGAGGTTAATTTAGTGAGCTTAAAGCTCTAAGTAGATCATGTGGTCTTTTGACAATTTCGGGATATTACCGCATGTGGGTAGTTTTTGTTTTGTACTTATAGCTACATAGTGGCTCATAAACTGTTTTACTGTTTTTGTTAAATTAATTATGTTGATATACTTTATGATTGTATAAATTTAACTCTTGATTGTTTTGTTGTCGTAAAAGATTTTATGTATGAACTTTTGATACTGATATTGAGATTGCTTTGAGTGGACTTTAAAGTCCTGAAGTTATGTTTGGATGTGAATATAGAAGTGTGATTAAAAAAATTGTTTGCAAATATTTGAGTGAGTTTTTGAGATTTTTAAAATAATGTCGTTGTGCTGCCCAAATTTTTCAAAAAGAGAGAGAGAGAGATATTTCGTTAGCCTAGCATAGTCAAATTAAGGATACCGTAAGTGTCCTTAGCCCGGGTATGCGACAATTGTCATAAACCCGATGTGGTACTGGGTCGTGATAGGAATTCATTGTCAATATGTATGTATGTAATATTAGACATGATAGAGGCAATTTTAAGAATTGAGTGGATAAAATCTATAGTAAGGAGAATTTCTTATAAGCACATGTTTGCCAACTTAATATTCCAAATAAGCTTCATTGGGCATAATAATTTGCATTTGCATTTATCAATTTTATTTCAATATTATTACTTGATCTATATTTTTTTTCTAATGTTGGATGAATATTATTGGTTAAAAAGAATTGTGGTGTTGAATTGGAGCCTCCAAACTTCATAGTGAAGGTTAGAAGATCTAATGGTGAGAGAATATATAAAAGAACTAAGTCAATAAAAGGCATCTAGGAAGGGACTTCAAGTAGCATATGCATGATTTGTAGCAATTTGGCCACAACAAGATAACTTGATTAAGTAGAGTCCAACAAAGTTATAGTCAACAAATTGCACCAATAATACCAAATTAGAGTAGCTAACATAGTGTCTCAACCAATCATTGTCTCAAATGAAGAACCTTCAAATGTGAAAAAGGAAAAGGTTGAATATATACAAGAATGAATTTTCCTCTAAACTAAGAGCAAACATGAGAAATGAAGATTGAAAGGTATCTAACAAAGAAGTTTAATGCATTCACAGAACCAACTCATTCACATAACCAACTCCATAATTACAAAACCAAATGACGTCGTAATGAACCTATACATTTACAGGACCATGACGACGATGAGGTGTGGTGCACGAGATATGATTATATAATACTTGAAGTAGATGCGACGACAACGGCGAGGAAAAGTGACAAGCGGTGGCATCTAGTAACTATAGAGATGATGAAATTGGCTTGAGGACAGTGGCACACTGAGGATGCACAGTAACATGATGATGACATGCGGTGGAAAGATGAGGAGGCACAGTGGGATGACGAAGGGCACAGTTAGACAGTAATGACATAAGATAGAAAAAATGGGGCTGCGATGGATGAGGAGAAATTAAGGTGGAGGGGAGGAAGCTGTAGGCGATTTAAACACCAAACGATGTCATTTTTTTTGTTTTTTTTAAATGTTGAACCAAAAATCAAATGATGTCATTTTCATTTTTTTTAAATGTTGAACCAAAAGCAAATGATGACGTTTACGACTAAAATTTGCTGACAAACTACCATCAGTAAACTTAAAATTTATTTACTCCGCTAAACATTCCTACTTTTACTAACAGACATTTATTGCCATCGTTACATTCCGTCAAAAATTTACTGAGTTGATTTCCCTTCATATTTATCGACATATATTTTTGCGTTACAAGTTGAAAATTTTCCTAACAATTTTACCAATCAAACATTATTTTTTATCGGTAATTTTCAACGATTTTGTTTTCGTTGGTAATTGTCCATTGCTAATAACTAATTTTTCTGTAGTGAATGTCCAAACTTTTTTTAGCTAACTTCACATATTTGATTTTTGGAAGCACGATCTGACATTGACTCCTTATTTTCTTAAAATGAGTGATGAACATGTTAGCATTCTCACCACTCTTTTGAGTGACTCTTGATATCTCAACTATGCTAACTTTGGGCTCAGTCTTAAAAAATTGAGTATGAAACGATCTTCCCATTTCAACCTAGGAAAGGATATAATTCATGAGCAACAAAACATACTAAGACAAAGCAATTATTGCTGCTAAATTCAGGAATAGTCTGAGCTTAAAGTGGGTGAAGTTGTTGTAATTGGCTAATTCTTCATATTATATGGTGAATCTAAAGATGTGTTTAATATTGGATTGGTCATCTTCATTAAAAAAAAGAGTCAAATTTAGGATTTCTATAACTATGAGGATAAGGATTTTCATGATCAATATGTTCTGAATAAGGCATGTAGAATTTTGGGTAGCTAAATTGACTGAAACTAGACACATTTAATTCCTAATAAATTTTATGATGTCTTTCATATCTATTTGTAATCTCATTTATAGTGGGGAATAATAAGGTTGTGGTTTTTAGCTATAATGTTATCCCCCAAATTGTATGATGCTCTATTAACTTTAACCTCCTCATTAAATCCTTGTATGTTGAGAATTTGTCGCTTGTTACATGTTGGTCAATCCCAAGATTACACAAAGAGATGCCATTAGAACATCTTATTTTTATGAGGAGGAATGTATCTTTCATTTATAAGGGAAGTAGTTGGAAGGCAACTACCCTCTCTAACTTCCATTGCATTAGGAGTAGGATGCCCCCTGAATCCTTCACAGATTAATTTGTTGAAGTAGGATAATTTTATCCAACAAAATGTATCAGGGTGGCAAATAATTTGTCAACCTTCTTTGTTAATACCTTGATTGCATTGACCATAGAGGCCATGTTAAACTTTAATTTTGGAATTTTATTTATGAAAACAATGTTGTTTCATTATGACAATTTTAGATTCTCGTTAGTAGGAAAGTTAATTGAAGGTGATGATGTCTTTTCAAGAATATCTACCATTTGGAATGCAAAGCCTTCATTCCCTATTGCTATAGGGACTTCTTCCTCCAAGGTTAGAGACAAAGTGATTTCTTTTCCATTCTTTGTTTATAGCATGGGGTCCTATCAAGCATGTCAAGTTGTTATTGTTAATTTGGAATTCTAGTGAGTTGGGGAGGAGTTCTCTCAAAATTTAAACTTGACTTCTTAACAATGATATAAGTGGGCTTTGAAAAACTTAGAGAAAATAGTTCTAAGCTACCAAAAACGCTATGCTGAAATAAAATTGGAAGTGAAGAAAGTAATTATCATTACAAAAGGAATCACAAACACCAAAAGGAAATTTGATATAACAAAGATGAATTCACATTGTAAAGAAAGCTGAAAAGTAACAAAGTTTTTTTAAAATAGGTTGATTGTTTTCTCTAAAGATTGATTTTTATGGTAATGTGGTTTTATTTGTGTCCTTTTTCCTCGTGGTGCTTCAGAATCTATAGTCTTCTCATTCTTAAGCGATTTTTGCTATAAGTGCCCACTTTCTTATATTTTAACTAACTATAAGTTGTTATCTACTTAACTTCCATATTTTGAACTTTTGCTTCAAGTAACTTCCTAACCTCCAACCCACTCAACCATATTTTTGTTAACTACCTTTCACGATTCTATCAACTTCCATATTCTGGACTTGCACAAATTCAACATATTTCTTCCTGCTTCATTAGTTTTTCATTGCTGGTAACTTCTTTAGCTAAACATTTATTGAGCTTTCATTTTTAAGTTAACTCCATTTAACTAGATGAATTTTTTGGCTAAATAAGCTGAATTACTTTTAGGCTATCAACAATATGTAATAAAATTTCAAATATTTTAAAGTCATTTAATACATATAAAAGAATAAATTCATCTTTAACAAATATGTGTGTGTGTGTGTGTGAAAAGAGAGAGAGAGAGAGAGAGAGAGAGAGAGTTGAACAAAGATAAAATTACTATTTTATCTTATTACATAAAATTTAATTTAAAACTTCATATTGTAACAAATCAAATATTAAATAAAGTTGACACCTTTTTTCAATAAATAAACAAATAATTATACTAACTCCTAGAATTCTTCCATTCTAATCCTTTTATCATTTTACTCTTCAACTAAATTTAATTAATAAACTAGTAATTATTAAATGCTTATTCAATAAAGTTATATATTATAACTTCTTAAAAAGAGAAAATTTACTTTTTTATCATTTTGTCATATATGACTAATTTTTATATTATATCCTAACCAAAAATTTTAACTAACCAAAGATATTGTAAATGCTTAAATTGAGTTATAGTAAAAGAATTAATTCATTATTAAGTATTTAAACCAAAATTTTAAATTTCTTTATTCTTATATTTTTCCTTTAATATTCTTTTGTCAATCTTTTCATTAATTTTTATTAAGTTTTTAGTCATTAACATTAGAAAACCTTATATATATGGTTAGAAAGTGGTTACATATTTTTGAAGGATTGCTTTCATGAGTTTACATTATCCTCTTCTATTCTAGTTATAATTATTCCTTTATTATTAAGAATTAATTCATTATTAATTATTTAAGACAAGATTTTAATCTTATTTATTCTTATATTTTGTTCCTTTAATATTCTACTTTTCAATCATTTCATTAATTTTTATTATGTTTTTAGTCATTAACATTAGGTAACCTTATATATGTACTTGTGTGTGTGTGTGATTAGAAAGTGGTTATATATAATTTTAAGTATTTCTTTCAAGATTTTACATTCTCCTTTTCTATTCTAGTTATATTTTTTACTAGTTTTATACATGCTTACCTTCTTATTTTTCTATTTGGTAAATTTTTATGTTTTAATTATATTATATATAATAGATTATATAATATAACTTTGGTATGTTCAATAACATTATTCATTAGTGTTCTATTTTTATAGCAATTTGGAAAATATTTCTCTTTATATTTATATTTATTTCATATTCATGTATTATTCATCATAAAATATTTACTTTTGTTCGATATCTTTTTATAGTAAAGTTTAGTTGGTTGTAATTTTATTATTGTTTTAAATTAACAAATCTTTATAACATTAGTATTTTTATCTTTAAACAAACTTATATTATTTTAATTTATAATAATATTTTATATTCAATATTATTTTTAGTCTAATTGGTAATTTGATAAATTATATGTACTTACAAGTAAGGTCATGATTCAATAATCTTTTTGTTTTTAACGATTGACCAAAATCATTAGACTAAGTTCCAATTTCAAAGTTATAATTTGATAGTTTTGAATGAAATACTATTATCCATATCAAAATATTTTTAGCCTGCACAAGGGCTACCTAACATTTAAGAAGTGCTTAAGACACGCACACTCTCTTGAACATGCTCCCACAAGAAATAAGAAATGGTAATCCACATAACACCTTTTCAGAGATGGATAAACAAATTTATATATCTATTTAGTAGTTAAACAAATGCTTTAAAGCTTTTACTGGCATTATGTTTTTATGGAAAGTGGAATCCTTTTAGTTAATTAATACTAACACATGATTTTGGTTTCTACAAAAATAGTAAAACAATAGTCTCCATATTACCAAAATGCAATTGATAATAAGATCTTAAGTATATTTGCTCCATATAATACTTGGTCATCCAGATATTATTATTTTGTCCATAAGCTTCAAAGTAATAACATATCAAAATAAGGAAGATATTGTCTTTTTGTAATCTAATATAAAAAAAGTGATTGGGGTCCCCAAAAGAATATCCATATTTATAAACTCGTCTATAATTTTATGAGCTTCAGTGTTTTCCCAATCCTTTGTTACAAGTATAGTGCCCCTACTTTCCCATGTCTTAAAAATTATGTCTGGATCAGGCTACTAAATAATCTCACTTGTTTCTTGTTTGATAATAAACATTAATTGCAAAGTCAAATCAATAAGCACATTCTAGCCAGTGCAAAATATGTATCAGATATTGGTTACTACCTATACAACATTCAATATGCCATAAAATATCCTTCTTACTTGCTCAAACACTACATATATGCTCATCTAGTCAATTCAATGATATGGCATCCCTTTAAAACATCTTATAGGCATCAAACTAAGTAGACACTACACTAGGCTTCATTTATGCAATTTAATACTATTTTGTTATAGGAGAGTCTTGTTGGACCCCGTCTCCGAGGCTCAACATTCAGAAACACACAAGCATAGTAGACCCAAAACCGACAACATACTGGCCACAAATTGGAAATCCTCCAAAAGAAAGGTTCAGATCGGCTTTAAGAAAATTTGTTCCTCATGATCTAACGATTCTAACGTCACTGAAATCGCTCAATTCGGATTAGGAATGAAAAAGTTATGCTCAAAATACTATCTAAAGAAAACAGTCAAAACTGACACTCTATCGACTTCATGTCAGAATCTGAAAACTTTAGAGGCTAAATTGTCGATAAGTTCCTTCATAAAACTTGTAGGTTTATGTCTCTAGTTTAATTTAAAACAAAAACAGCCTCGATCCGAGCCCTATAGCTCAAGATATTTTAAAATTAGTAAAGTATATTCAGACTTTGTCAACCGATCGTCATATTTTGTTTCAAACCACCTTTTTCAATTTATAAGCAATACTGATAAATCAGGTGTAAAAATATAGAAAATTTTCTTAGAAATCAATCGCTTTGAAAATCATCTTAATCGGAGGTCTATGCAAAAAGTTATTGCCAAAAGAAGGAAGAGGGGTCGGTCGGCCAGGAACCGACCCCAACGCTCGCAGACGCTCGGCATGGGCGACGCTCGCTCGCCCGCGAGCGCCTGGGCGACCTGTCCTGCAGCCCGACCTACCTGACTTCTAACCCTCATAACTTTTGACTCCAAGCTCCAAATCAGACACGGTTTGTTTCGTTGGAAAGATAGGAGAAAAATCTTCATTTTTCAAGAAGGACTCAAAGATAAGCTCGGACTCTAAAGAAAACAAAAATTTACTCTAAGACCGATCGACTAGCTCTCCACAAACAGTACCAAAACTTACAACTATCATAACTTTTAACCCACGAATTTAGCAAACTTAGTGTCTATGGAAAGGTAAAAGAATTATCTACAATTTTCATGAAGATCACCGACCTAAACTCCAACTCTATAAGGGTCCAAAGTAGGCTCAAACCTTCCGCCTGAAATCTGCCATTTAGACAACACCTGCATCTGATTCTAACAACTCGTATCTACCAATTGACACACCATAAAATAGCTCATAAAATATCTTGGAAAAGCTCTATGGCTCGACTAACACCCTCCAAAAGTCTAAAGGATCCCATTCTACCTATATCAACCCAGAAATTCTAGCACAACACAACATACTCAAAATTGACCAGATAAGCACATCAGCCCAGAATTTGTAGCACTACTCTCAACGTCCACAACACATAAACCATAGCAGGTTTGCCAGCGAGCTCTCCCAAGGCGAAGCCCAACAGCAACTCATTAATAAATATTGCACATACACATTCCTTCTCAAGGTCATACATATATCACAAATCAATACAAACACATGGAAGATGAGAGTACTGGAGCTCTCAGACTCTTTTCCAATCATATAGGTTTATGCATAGCTTTAGTTACATATCATCATATTCATCAAGAGTCAAATACAAAATACAAAATATGAGATGCTCAATGATCGATATGCTTATAAAGCCATCCAAAAGCTAGTTACTAACTTAATACAAAAGTGCCTAAGGTTCTTAGAGTTATGCCCGAAGTCTTGCAAGGTTCAGCGTTCAACTTGACTTTACACATGAGGAGGGAGAATGGGATGAGCTAACACGGCTCAGTGGCCAACATGCTTATAGCCATTGAGTAATGAGCCACACAACACACAATTAAGAATCCAAAACAATAGCAATTTATCATATGAAACACTAATAACCCAAAATCATCACATAAGGCATAACATGAGAATTTATATCAATTAAGCACATATTATGTATCATAAACACAATTAAAGGATGGAATGCACACAAGTGGGTCGACAGTTCCTTAAACACAACAAATAAACCGAAGTTTATAGTAAACACAATGAGTCCATTTTCGAATCTCGTGGGCCACAAGCGAGCTCCCGGGAGAAGGCTAGGGGGTCAACGTGCACGTGACTTAACGAAATAGGTTCTCACTAGCCCAATCACAACCAATTTATGCTCACATATTCAAACACAAGAATAGCATTTTATGCTTCTTTCATTGCATCGAATAATCATAGTTTCATTCTTTTCTTTCAAATCAAAGGAATACAATTTCAATATACACACAATTTAACAAAGATAGCACAGATAGGGCATTTGCCCATTACACAACAACTATAAAAATGTTACCCACCTATTGTCGGAATCCGAATTCAAGATTGCCCTTCCTCCTTGTCTTGAATGGGGTTCTCTTGATTTCCTTCAATCAAACCATACTCTATTCAATAAATATATTCTAGAGGAAAGTCATAGCATTCATAAAATCAAGCAAAGGTAAAATAAATTTTAAACCTAACCTACCTATAAGCCATCTATGCTAGAATAACCAAAATCTTAACTTAGAAATCCCAAAATCCCTTTGATTTCACCTTCTCTTCTTTCTTTCTTCAAACCCTACACAAACCCTATCTTCTATTTCATCCCATACTTGAACCTAACACAAGCAAGGATGGAACTTACCTCTCACAAGTAGCTTTCTCTTCTTTTTCCTCTTCTTTCTTCCTCCCTTTGAGCTTCCTACGACTCTCCCTTTTTCTTCTTGGCCGAAACCCTCCTTTCTCTTGGCTCACGATTTTCTTCTCTTCTTTTTGTCTACGACATTTGCTTCTCCCTTCCTTAACAACTTAACTCTTTTAATTCTCTACTTAAAGCCCTCTTCAAAACTACATAGTTTTGAACTCTCTTCTTACAATGCCTTTTTGGGCTCTCCTCTCCACAAGCCCACTACACACTAAAGCCCATTCGTCCAACATAAATTCTAACCCTTCATTTTAACTTCAAAATTTACAATTCCCAATCATTCTAACTAATCAAGATTCGACAAATACATATATATATATACACACAAACATAATTAAAACAATTAAAGCAAAGTTAAAGAATAAGTCAAGTAAATCAATAAATAAATAAATCAATAAAAAATAAAAAAATTTTGGGGCCCAACAATTCTCCCCTCCTAAAAGAATTTCGTCCTCGAAATCCTTACCTGAGTCCATGAAGAGGTATGGGTACTTCTCCTTCATGGGTTCTAAAGGCTCCCAAGTTGCCTCCTCAGTCGAATGGTTCCTCCACAAGACCTTTACCAGCTTTACAATCTTATTCCTTAACACCTTTTCCTTTAAATCTAAGATCTCCACTGGTTGCTCCTCATAAGTCAAATCCCCCCTTAACTGAACCTCTGAAAGTTGAACTATATGTGAAGGATCTGATCGGTACTTCCTCAGCATCGACACGTGGAACACATTGTGAATCTTAGATAACTGCAATGGCAAATCTAACTTATAAGCCAAAGGCCCAATCCTCTCAATGATCTCATATGGGCCTATGTACCTCGGGCTAAGCTTGCCCTTCTTACCAAACCTCAGAACACCTTTCCATGGAGAAGCTCTAAGAAACACCCTTTCTCCCACTTCAAATTCCATCTCTTTCCTATGGGCATCCGTGTAACTTTTCATCCTATCTTGAGCTGCTTTAAGCCTCTGCTTTACTAACTTAATTTTATCAACTGTAATCTGTACCAATTCGGGCCCTAGAAGCTTCCTTTCACCTTCATCATCCCAACATATAGGATTTTTGCATCTCCTACCATACAAAGCTTCATATGGTGCCATCTGAATTCCCGAGTGATAGGAATTATTGTAAGCAAATTCAATCAAAGGTAGGTGATCATCCCACGAACCTTTGAAATCCAATGCACAAGCTCTCAACATTGCCTCCAAATTCCGTATCGTCCTCTCCGATTGTCCATCGGTCTACGGATGGAAAGCCGTACTGAAATGCAATCTAGTCCTATTGGATCGGAAAAAGAAAGCATGCTTAGTATGGAAAAACGATAGATTTCAAAACTTTTTAAGAAATCATCTTGTAGCGGAAGCAATATATCCAAATCAACATGCTAATCCATACATGATATGGTATAAGGATAATAAAACCAAGAACAAGATAAAAGGAATTACCGACTCCTTCGCCATGACTTTAAATCCTCGCTGCGCTATCCTCTCCTTCTTATATCCAAATCCTTTGCCTTTGAGTCTTTTCCTTTAGCAATCTATCTTCTTCCTTGTTGTAGTATCCTCAACCAATTAGATTTACCACTTGTTCTTCAAGGACAACTAGGTTAACAAAATCCTTTGGTGGGAAAGGAGAAGAAATATTTGGAGGAGATTTTCTTAGAAGAAGAAGAACCAAAATTGAAACTCTTTCAATTCTTTCACTTAGAAATTTGGTTCTACCTTGCATGAAAGGAGAGAATGTCTAAAACCATACAAGAACCCTTTCTTACATCTCAATTTCGAAATATGCATGAATGGAAAAAGTGAGAGGCATCCAATGCATCACTTCTTACATTAATCACTCATCAAATAGCCAATAAATGAGACTTACTTCATTTATCTTTAAAATGGCTATTTGAAAAGACCATAACCTATAATTGAATACCCATTTGGTTTTGGCAAGAAGAAAGAAGGAAGATGGTCCATCTAATGCACATCTTTCATCTTTAATCTAATGAATGCAAATAGGTTACATGCCAACATTAAAAGCCAACCATTAAACCATTTAATGGTAAGTTCATAACTCTATTTAATAATGATGAACCATAATAAAGACCATCTTTATTTAGTATTTTAATGTCAAATGTGTGGTTACACATCTAACCTAACACAATTTCGAAATTGTTTCTTCTCCATTAAAAAAAAATTGTTTTAATATAATTAATCTAATCAATTACATTAAACCAAAACAAGCCCATTTCTAAATGAACATATGGGCTTCCAATTAACCATTAATTAGTATAAGCCCATCATTCAATTATGGACTTCTAAAGCCTCCAAACTACTTCTTACTTAGCTTGATAACCTTCCTTAAAGCCAAGTGGGGAATCTTGTTAGACTTTGATAATTCAAGCTCCAATAAGCCCAGAAATAATTCAATCTCATTGGAATTAATTCTAGCTTATTAACTAAATGTCATCTACTAAAGACAATTAGTTGAACTCTTGAATTATTAAATATTATGAGAATATGTCCAATTGCAAACCCTATTTAGAACCTTATTATAGCCATCCGCACAACAAAGGGTAAAATTACCGTTTTGCCCTTATGTTGGTTTTTCCTTCTAGATCTCTCATTTTACTTTATATGGTGATTAACATATAAGATCTCATCTTAGTGTTAAGACTTGATGGGTAGCTAGTCCATCAAACTCATCGGCGCCATTTAATCACCAAATCTCCTTAAAACATCTAGAAGAGATGATAACACTATAAACTCTTTATTTGAGTGAATGTTCCCTGATACATGTTTCAATTAATAATTTCAACATGCAGACACTAGATTAATACCCTGTAAAAATCCATTCCGATCATATCAAGAATTATAATGAAACACATATGAGTTCACCACTCATCAAGATTGTGGTTCATAATAGCGAATCTTAAGTTGTATGTTTTAAGATTAAAGTAACGACCCACTTTATTCTTAAAACATACTTGATTCAATTCATTTAATAGTGCCATTATCGATAGTCTACTACTATCATGATATGAAACTCATCATTCCCTTTAAGTAAACTCCTTTACTTATATGGAGATAAATCGCAACACTACTGCCTAAACCATAATCAAACGACCAACTTGATTATTCAACTGTGAATCAATTAATTGATTCTAATAATATACATGTTTCCCATACATCTCTATGTATATGTATATTACTTACAAATGAATCTTGGTACCTTATGACCAGATATATAATGCTCATACAGATAAGACCAAACTCTTTTATTTTATTAATAATAAATATTTTCATTACAAAACTGTAACTGAAGAAGATAAAGTTACATGTAAATACACTTGCTTTCCAGGGCACTATATTTAGATAACTCCAACAGTCCCCAGAGCCTCCTGCAAACTTTCCCAAAATCTGGAGGTAAACCTAGGATCCCTATCAAAAACTATCGAGCTTGGAATCCTATGAAGTCTGATTATCTCATCCACATACTTCTTAGCCAAAATATTCAAAGAATTAGTCTGTTTAATTGGCAAGAAGTGTGCTGACTTGGTCAGCCTATCCACAATCACCCATATAGCGTCATGCTTCTTGCTAGTCCTCGGTAATCCCATCAAAAAATCCATGGTAATCTTCTCCCATTTCCATTCCGGAATCGACAATGGATTAAGCTTGCCCGAAGGTGCTTGGTGTTCAGCTTTTACTTGCTGACACACTAAACATCTTTTAGCATATTCTGCCACATCTTTTCTCATTACCTTCCACCAAAAATACTCTTTCAAATCCCGATACATCTTAGAACTCCCTGGATGCATTGCATAAGGAGCATTATGCGCCTCATCAAGAATCTCATCCTTCAACTCTAACCTGTCTGGAACACACAATCTGTTGCCCATAACCATCAATCCATCTTCCTTCACCTCTACTTCAGAAGGTTTTCCATTCTTTACCTCTTCTCTAAGCTTACTCAAGTACTCATCCTGTTCATGCAATTCTTTAATCTTCCCCTTCAATACTGGTCTCACTCTAAAATGTGCCAAGATACAATCAGGTTCAACTTGTCTCAACGTCACATCAAGTCTGGCTAATTCCTTCAACAAGGGAAGGTACACCGTTTCCACATGTGCCATAGTGGACTTCCTACTCAAAACATCTGCTACCACATTAGCTTTCCCCGGATGGTAGTCTATCATTAAGTCATAATCCTTCAACAATTCTAACCATCGCCTCTGCCTCAAATTCAGCTCTTTCTGGGTCAACAGGTACTTAAGACTCTTATAGTCTGTAAATACCTTAGTAGTAACTCCATAAAAGTAATGTCTCCAAATCTTCAATGCGAATATTATAGCAGCCAATTCCAAGTCGTGGATAGGATAGTTCATCTCATAAGGCTTTAATTGCCTAGAAGCATAGGCAATCACTTTCTCTCCTTGCATCAATACACATCCTAAACCCTTCCTAGAGGTGTCACTGTATACAATGTACCCATCATCACCATCACTGTATACAATGTACCCATCATCACCATAGGGTAACGTCAAGATTGGTGCAGTAGTAAGCCTATTCTTCAATTCCTCAAAACTGCTCTGGCATTCCTCAGTCCACTCAAATTTCTGATTCTTTCTCATCAATTTGGAAAGTGGAGTAGCTATCAAAGAAAAGCCCTCCACAAACCTCCTGTAATATCCAGCTAATCCCAAGAAACTTCTCACTTCAGCTACATTCTTAGGTGCTTCCCATTTAACCACAACTTCTATCTTTTGTGGATCCATATGCACTCCACGCTCTGAAATCACATGCCCAAGAAATACTACTTCTCTTAACCAAAATTCGCATTTATCGAATTTGGCATACAATTCATTCTTTCTCAAGGTCTCCAAGGAAACTCTCAAATGATCCTCATGTTCCTTATCGCTCTTAGAATAGACCAATATATCATCGATATAGACAATGATAAATTGGTCCAGGAAAGACTTGAAGACTCTATTCATCAAATCCATAAAGAATGCAGGAGCATTTGTTAACCCGAAAGGCATAACCAAAAAATTAAAGTGGCCATACCGTGTTCTAAAAGCAGTCTTGGACACATCAGTCTCCTTAATCCTCAACTGATGGTAACTCGATCTCAAATCTATCTTGGAAAAGACTCTTGCCCCTTGCAATTGGTCAAATAAATCATCTATGCGAGGGAGCAGATATCTGTTCTTAATGGTGGCATGATTCAGCTTCCTATAATCCACACACATCCGTAACGACCCATCTTTCTTCTTCACAAAGAGAACTGGAGCTCCCCAAGGCGAAGAGCTCGGCCTAATGTAACCCTTCTTTAAAAGATCCTCCAATTACTCCTTAAGCTCCTTCAATTCCGCCGGAGCCATTCGGTAAGGCGGAATTGAAATCGGCGTAGTACCTGGAAGAAGCTCAACGGGAAACTCAATTTCCCTAAAAGGAGGTAGTCCTGACAATTCCTCGGGAAAGATGTCTGGGAATTCCCTGACTACAGGAATGTCTTCCAACCTCCCTTTATCTGCCTTCATGTCTAACACATAGGCCAGGAATGCTTCACACCCCTTACTCATCATTCTCTCCGCTATCATAGCCGAAACAATCTGAGGCGGGTTGACTTTCCTATCTCCCATGAATACCACTTTTCTGCCATCCTCTAGCTCGAATTCCACAGTCTTCTTCTTGTAGTCTAAATTGGCATGATACTTTTCTAATGTATCCATACCTAGGATCACATCCAATCCTCCCATCTTCAAGGGCATCAAGTTCACCAAAAAATTTCCTCCACTAATTCCTATCTCACAATCTTTATACACTTGACTGATAATAATATACTGGTCGATTGGAGTACTCACCATCATCGGAGTATCCAATGGGCTCAGAATCCTATTAGGCACAGTCCTACTCGAAGAAATAAAAGAATGGGTAGAACCCGGATCAATCAAAGCAAGAACATCATCATCAAACAGTTTAATCATACCCGTTATCACTTCTAGAGTTGTCTCTGCCTCCTCTCGAGTCATTACAAACACTTTAGCTAGTGCTTGCCCCCTGGATCTGTCTGGAGGATGAGCTCTCTTAGGCACTCCAGAGCTACCCACTTCAGTCACAGCCTTCTTTCCCACTGTCTCTGTTCTCCTAGAAGCTTGCATCTGTGACCCCTCTCTTCTGTCCAGCTTAGGACACTCTTTGGCCAAGTGTCCCTTCTGTCCACAATTGAAGCATGCTCTTGTTACTCTGTAACACTCTCCTCTATGATGCCTCCTACAGTGCTCACACTTTGGAAGAGGTGGCCTCTCCCCATCTCTTCTTCTATTGCCGCCCACCGTTAAGGCTTGGTGACAAACAGTAGAAGTCCTCATCGGTCTAGGTCAGCTCCCACCGGTGCTTCTCTCCTCAGACTGCACAGGAAAGGTTCTGGCACTTCTCTCAGGTATAGAAGTATCACCTCCCCTCTTGAACTACTCTCTTCCCTTCCTTTTCTTGTTAACTGCGCTCTTGATGTTTTCAATGTTCTCAACTCTCAACGCTGCTTCAACCAGCTGTTGAAAGTCGCCAAAGTTCTGCACTACCACCTTCTCTCTGATAGCTAGGTGCAGGCCCGACTCAAACCTGCGGCACTTGGCAGCCTCACTGAACATCAGCTCTGAAGCATACCTCGACAACTGAGTAAACTGACGCTCATATTTAGCAATTGTCATCTCCCTCTAGGTGAGACTCAGAAACTCCCTCTGCTTCTGCTGAATATACACCTCAGACAGATACTTCTTCCTGTAAACAGCTAGGAAGTTTTCCCATGTCAACCTTATCGGCTTCAGCTGACTCTCCGGTACACATTCCCACCAATGCAAGGCATCACCCTGAAGTAAACTGGCAGCATAGACCACCCTCTCGTCATCCTCACACTCCATCTGATCTAAGACCCTCTCGATCTTCCTCAACCAGATCTTGGCTTCCTCAGGATCTGTGGTCCCGTAGAAGTCTACCGCTCCGTACTTCCTTAACTTGTCAAATTGTCTCCCCTTCTTAACTGGGGCCGAACCAGAAGCCTGGGGCATTTGTCCCATAGCCTGAACAAAGGCTTGGGTAAATGCCTGAAACAATCTCGGGTCCAAAGCAGGCACTTGCTCAGATTGATTAGGCCACATCTGAGTCTGAGATCGAAGGGGCTCACTACTCTGCCCTCGAGAAGCCTCAGGCACTCTCGGGGCTACCGACTCATCAGTACTCTCCTCTCTTGGTGGAGAGTCAGGTGCAATAGAACCTGGCAGAACTCCTCGTGTCCTTCTACGAGGTGGCATCTTACTCCTTCAATGAAAACATTTATAACTAGCTACAATTCGTTTTAATCTTATGTTTCTATTTGTATTCATGATATGCATGTCACTTAATACAAACAATCAATTCATAATGCAAGATTTAATTACATAACAAAACAATTTCCCTACTATGCATCCTAAGCCTAGGAGTGAACCTAATCTCTGATACCAAACAATGTTGGACCCCGTCTCCGAGACCCAACATTCAGAAACACACAAGCATAGTAGACCCAAAACCGACAACATACTGGCCACAAATTGGAAATCCTCCAAAAGAAGGGTTCGGATAACCTTTAAGAAAATTTTTTCCTCATGATCTAACGATTCTAACGCCACTGAAATTGCTCAATTCGGATTAGGAATGAAAAAGTTATGCTCAAAATACTATCTAAAGAAAACAGTCAAAACTGACACTCTACCGAATTCATGTCAGAATCTAAAAACTATAGAGGCTAAATTGCCGATCGGTTCCTTCATAAAACTTGTAGGTTTATATCTCTAGTTTAATTTAAAACAAAAATCGCCTCGATTCGAGCCCTATAGCCCAAGATATTTTAAAATTAGTAAAGTATATTCAGACTTTGTCAACCGATAGTCATACTTTGTTTCAAACCACCTTTTTCAATTTATAAGCAATACTGATAAATCAGGTGTAAAAAGATAAAAAAAATTTCTTAAAAATCTATCGCATCGAAAATCAGCTTAATCGGAGGTCTATGAAAGAAGTTATGGCCAAAAGAAGGAAGAGGGGTCGGCCGGCCAGGAACCGACTCCAACGCTCGCAGACGCTCGGCATGGGCGAGCGCCTGGGCGACCTGTCCTGCAGCCCGACCTACCTGACTTCTAACCCTCATAACTTTTGAATCCGAGCTCCAAATCAGACACGGTTTATTTCGTTGGAAATATAGGAGAAAAATCTACATTTTTCAAGAAGGACTCAAAGACAAGCTCGGACTCTAAAGAAAACAAAAATTTACTCTAAGACCGATCGACTAGCTCTCCACAAACAATACCAAAACTTACAACTACCATAACTTTTAACCCAGGACTCCGAATTTAGCAAACTTAGTGTCTATGGAAAGGTAAAAGAATTATCTACAATTTTCATGAAGATCAATGACCTAAACTCCAACTCTATAAGGGTCAAAAGTGGGCTCAAAGCTTCCGCCTGAAATCTGCCATTTAGACAGCACCTGCATCTAATTCTAACAACTCGTATCTACCAATTGTCACACCTTAAAATAGCTCATAAAATATCCTGGAAAAGCTCTATGGCTCGACTAACACCCTCCAAAAGTCTAAAGGATCCCATTCTACCTATATCAACCCAGAAATTCCAGCACAACACAACATACTCAAAATTGACCACATAAGCACATCAGCCCAGAATTTGTAGCACTACTCTCAACTTCCACAACACATAAACCATAGCAGGTTTGCCAGCGAGCTCTCCCAAGGCGAAGCCCAACAGCAACTTTTTAATAAATAATGCACATACACATTCCTTCTCAAGGTCATACATATATCACAAATCAATACAAACATATGGAAGATGAGAGTACTGGAGCTCTCAGACTCTTTTCCAATCATATAGGTTCATGCATAGCTTTAGTTACATATCATCATATTCATCAAGAGTCAAATACAAAATACAAAATATGAGATGCTCAATGATCGATATGCTTATAAAACCATCCAAAAGCTAGTTACTAACTTAATACAAAAGTGCCTAAGGTTCTTGGAGTTATGCCCGAAGCCTTGCAAGGTTCAGCGTTCAACTTGACTTTGCACCTGAGGAGGGAGAATGGGGTGAGCTAACACGGCTCAGTGGCTAACATGCTTATAGTCATTGAGTAATGAGTCACACAACACACAATTAAGAATCCGAAACAATAGCAATTTATCATATGAAACACTAATAACCCAAAATCATCACATAAGGCATAACATGATAATTTATATCAATTAAGCACATATTCTGTATCATAAACACAATTAAAGGATGGAATGCACACAAGTGGCTCGAGAGTTCCTTAAACACAACGAATAAACCGAAGTTTATCGTAAACACAATGAGTCCATTTTCGGATCTCGTGGGCCACAAGCGGGCTGTCGGGAGAAGGCTAGGGGGTCAACGTGCACGTGACTTAACAAAATAGGTTCTCTCTCGCCCAATCACAAACAATTTATGCTCACATATTCAAATACAAGAATAGCATTTTATGCTTCGTTCATTGCATCGAATAATCATAGTTTCATTCTTTTCTTTCAAATCAAAGGAATACACTTTCAATATACACACAATTTAACAAAGATAGCACAGATAGGGCATTTGCCCATTACACAACAACTATAAAAATGTTACCCACCTATTGTCGGAATTCGAATTCAAGATTGCCCTTCCTCCTTGTCTTGAGTGGGGTTCTCTTGATTTCCTTCAATCAAACCATACTCTATTTAATAAATATATTCTAGAGGAAAGTCATAGCATTCATAAAATCAAGCAAAGGTAAAATAAACTTTAAACCTAACCTACCCATAAGCCATCTATGCTAGAATAACCAAAATCTTAACTTAGAAATCCCAAAATCCCTTTGATTTCACCTTCTCTTCTTTCTTTCTTCAAACCCTACACAAACCCTAACTTCCATTTCATCCCATACTTGAATCTAACGCAAGCAAGGATGGAACTTACCTCTCACAAGTAGATTTCTCTTCTTTTTCCTCTTTTTTCTTCCTCCCTTCGAGCTTCCTACGACTTTCCCTTTTTCTTCTTGGCCTAAACCCTCCTTTCTCTTGGCGCACGATTTTCTTCTCTTCTTTTTGTCTATGAAATTTGCTTCTTCCTTCCTTAACAACTTAACTCTTTTAATTCTCAACTTAAAGCCCTCTTCAAAACTACATAGTTTTGAGCTCTCTTCTTATAATGCCTTTTTGGGCTCTCCTCCCCACAAGCCCACTACACACTAAAGCCCATTCGTCCAACATAAATTCTAATCCTTCATTTTAACTTCAAAATTTATAATTCCCAATCATTCTAACTAATCAAGATTCAACAAATACACACACACAGATATATATATATATACACACACACAAACATATTTAAAACAATTAAAGCAAAGTTAATGAATAAGTCAAGTAAATCAATAAAAAAATAAAAATAATTCGGGGCCCAACAAGTCTATTCTCAAGTTGAGAAGGAGGAGGAGGACAAGACTCTAAGAAAATAACATTGGTGTTTTAGGGGAGGTTTGGAATAGTTGGAACATAAAGAGGGTGATGATTTATAGTGAAGAGTGTTCAAGTTCTTATTTGAGGAAGAAGAGAGAATTAATGGTAAGGAAGATGTAGGTAAGGGGGAATATCAAATTTGGGAAGGATGAATGAAAGGTAGAAAAATCAAAAAGAGGGGCAACATTGTTGGGGAAAAGGAAGAAGAGGCTCTAAAGGAGCTCAACTAGACTAGATGGTCTATACCCAAAAAGGTCTCCCACCAAAGTAAATTATCCACAAAAGACAATAAATTAAAAAAAAAGTCAAACTAAAAGGAAGCATGCTTTAAAGAAAGAGGTAAAAGAATCTCTATCTAAAACATTTGCAGATTTTCATAAGTAGTAGATGAGAACTATTTCTAACAAAAAATTCCTAAACGATGTTAGTAATCTTGGTTGAGCTACAACTATATTCTCTTTTCAGTCCCCCATCCTTTGTTAGTTTATTCCTTTTCCTTGCAATTTGATACATGACGATATTCTTTAATTAATAAAAATGAACTCTTTATTGTTATGATGAAATGATAAAACTAACATACATTATGTTTCTCTGTTATGATGAAAGTAATTGATCTCATAAATTGAAGTATGAAGATAGTTAAACTACTGTGTGAGTTCTTATTAGAGGATAAGTTACTAAACTGACCTAACTATAAGAATCCCAAACAAAATACTATTTATGTGTCTGTGTATTTCCTCGTAATGATAGTTATATAATTGATCCTTAGCTTTGAGATTACCAAGGTATCTCATATGGGAATTACTGTGTTTTGATATTACTTATGATCTATCCCAGGATAATTCAGTTAGTAGTACTTATATGTAGTATGAACCATATGGAAATAGTTGAGTAAGTCAACAAAAGATTTGTTACTCTAAAGTAATTAGAGAGAATGTTCTACTGTTTTTAATTAGTAGTAATTTATGGAATTCTATGGCTAGAGTGAATTAATATTTGAAAATGTGTTTTCAAATATCAATTATAAATCAATTACTAATTAGCACGAACAAGCATGATTGGATAAAAAAGAGTAGATTCTATATCAATACTATGTTCAATTGGAATATTGGATGACGAAAGGAGTAAATTATATAACATAACCATGCATGGACAGATTAACTCAAACTACTTTGATATTCTTAATATTTGGGTGGTCATGATATGTTGCTAGATGTCAATCTTAATCTAAGATTACAAATTGTTTATTTAGAGAATTAAAGATAAATTAAAAGGAGATTTAATTTATCTAATTCTAATATGAATTAGAATTTATAATCATTGCCAATATATAAGGAATCGATGGATCATACATTAAAGAGTAGTTTGTGAAGGAAAATTAATTTTAATTAAGTTGGACTTATTTATAAAGTTTAAGAAACTTTAGGAATCAAATATGAGATATTTGATTTTATTAAAATTAAATTTATTATAATTAGAGTTTGATTTTATTTATAATTAAGGTATTTAATTTTATTTTAAAAATTTTAAAAACCTAAAGCATTTTCTATAAATATGATTAAATACAAGAAACTGGCGCTCCTGGTTAACTCCTTTCAAGAGTTGAGAAGCTGCTTTGTGAATACTATTAGAGGCTGGACAAGTAAACAGCTCGTGGTTGACACATCAAAAAACTTTCAAAGGATTTCAACAAGAAAATTGAATAAGGTTCGATTTCTTATTTTATGATTCATGTTTTAATATTCAAGTTATTCAATTATTAGGATTCGATCGAAAATCGTAATTTTTTTTCATTGCACTCACAATTCGATCATGTTTTCAACATTGGTATCACAACCTTCTTTAATTTTTTAACTTGAATTAAAAGATTGATTGATATTGATTTGATAAAAATTAAGGTATGATGTTTTAAAAACTAGAATTTGTTCAAAAATAAAAACTTTATGCCGCTCCTTTTTGTCTGTTATGGATTTTTTTATGCATGAACATCACCTTTGTGCTTTGTTCTTGCATTCTAGAGAATCTTCGGATTAACTATACTTTTGCTTGCATTTATTCTTGTGGAATTGTGTATCCTATATACATAAATAGTTTTTTTTTCTTCTGTCTATGTGTCTTCTATATTTCTGTTTGTTTCCTTGTTTTTACGCACTACAACAAAAAGACACATTTCGCGTCGTCTTCGTTTAAGACGTCGCGAATTGTAGGGGGCTTTGACGACGTCTTCGTAGACGTCAGGAGAGGTTGCAAAATTCGGCGTCGTTGGATACAAACGTCGTTGAAAACCTTTGTTTTTTACGTCGTTTAAAATGTAGGACGTGGCGAAGTACTATCCACGACGTCTTGGAGAGTTAGACGTCGGGAAAGGAGAGAGAAAGATGACAACGTTTTCTAATTTTAATCTCCCGCCTCCCAAGCAGATGAGACGACGTCTTATTCTGGCCCTAGTAACGACGTCGTCTCATAATCTGCGTAAAATCAAGAAAATTTTAAGCCGCCGCCCTGCTTTCCTCTCCCTCCCTGCCGATACATCGCACTCTGCTTCCCTCTCCCTCCCTGCCGATATCACCGTCCCTTCCCTCTCCCTGGTGCCGTCGTATTCTGCGTAAGTTAGGATCTCCGTCGAGCCACCGTCCCTTCCCTCTCCCTGGAGCCACCTTTCTCATCTTCTGTCGCGCCCTTGGAATCGTTGGAGCCACTCTTCAGCCGTTGACGTCCTTCTGTCGTCGTTGAGGTAAGTAATTGAAGTTAATTGACGTCCTTCTGATGGTGATGCTATCTGGCATTTCAATTGTTCAAGTAATCTTTTAGTTTCTTCCTCTTTTATGTTTTAAGATTTTCGATGTTAGCATTTGTGGCATTGTGTAGACAACAAACCCAGAATGCTGGAGATATCTGAACTAGATATCGATAACAGTAGTGATAGAGTTAGATATAGATATACATTATCAGGTTGTTAGCAGGAGATAGATACTTGTTAGAAGTTGGTTAGGATAAGGAGATATAAAAGTATAGTTTATGAGAGAAGAGATCTGAGGCATTAGTTTGGAAATATCTCTCAGGAAGTTTTCTTGAGATTGTAAGGGAGTTGTCCCTTGGAAATATCTCAAGTCCACAAAATTTTCAACTTGCGTTTAGGTCTACTGCTACCCACTGGCTTGCAATATTAATTGGCCCTATGCACCTGTTCTATTTCATCCATAGTTGAACATATACCGTCTCATACTAGGCAACATTAAATTACTTAAATTACTCTATGTTCTATTGATTAGTGCTTCAAATATTCCAAAATTCTTCTTATTTAAATGGAATGACATGCAATCGATATTGTTGCTACATTCAGCTTCTATAATTGTCAAGGTTGTACAATTCTACTTCTTTGAAGTTTATAGGATAGCTTTAGGCCTAAGGCTACATATGAATCCTATAGTGCTCTTTAGTTGATTTGCATAAATTGCCTAATCACTATCTGTGACAGAAACAAGATTATTCGCTTCTCCCTTGTTGTAGATAATGTCAGAAATCTGATGTTGCTTAAATGTATATAAGAATTCTCTTGGCTACTCCAAAGTGATGTTTATTTGGATTGTGTATAAGCCTAGATATTAGATTAACTTACAAAATAATGCCAAGTTTGGTGTGAGTTAAATATAACATACCTCCTACTAAACTTTTGAATTTTTCTCAAAGAACTTTCTCTACTCCATAATCCAAAGATAACTTCTTATTTACATTCAATGACATCTTTGCTGGCTTATAACCCATCATACCATTATTTTTTAATAAATCTACTGCATACTTATGTTGACAAATAAAATATCATTCTTATCTTGCACAACTTCTAAACACAAAAATAATGTAAAGTGAATTCTAACTTTTCAAAAGTAGGCATCATGGATTTCTTAAATTCCTTTAACAATACAATAAAATTTCCAACATAAGTAATATCATCAACATTTAAACACATAATAGTGAAATCAACTCCTTCAAATTTAACATATAAAGTAGGCTCAAAAAGTGCAATATGCATCAATTTTACCATGCTAAACTCGTGAAGCTTGTTTAAGCTTAAAGAGTGTCTTATACAATTTGTATACCTTTTTTTTCTTGTCCTTCCACCACAAAACCTTTAGGCTGCAAAACACAACCAACTTTCACAATTTCTCCATTAAGAAAACTTAATTTACATTTAGTTGATATACTAACCAATTATTATGAGCAATTAAAGCCAATATTATCTGTACTATGCAAATTGAGCAATAAGAGCATAAATTTTGTTTAAATCAATATAACTGACTCCTGTTCATAACCTTTATATAATCAGTAATCGAAGGTTTAGGATCTATTACTTAATGGTTGATTAGAAAATGTAATTGAGAAGGGACCTTTTATATGATTAGTCAATAGCCCACTAAAATAATATTAGGTTATCGAAAGTGAGTAGTCAATTAATTGATTCTGTCCAAAAATTAGTCATTGTAGTGATTAATTTATATATCTAATAACAATATATAATAATTTATAACATAAAAACTATATTTATTTAAATAAGACATAACTTAGACACACATGATCCTCCCCTCTTCTTATATTCCCTGTGTAGAAAATCAATCTCTCTTACACTTTATACATGATCATTTTGTTTTTACACATAAGTTAGAATCAATTATTTTTATTACATATTTAGTCTCCATATTGCATTAGAAGATAGCCTACTCTGTAACTGAAAAAATAACTTCCAACTTCAAAACTACTTCCTCAACTAACACTATTACTCTGTTTCATCTATTTTGGCTTCGCTTCATATGTGGAAATATTTTGTCAATATCTTCAATAGCTATAACAACCCTACTCATAATTGTTATGTTTGCATTCACAATGAAACGTATTTCTCACAAATTGAAAATGAAATAATAATCATAGGCCCAATCGGATCAAGTACACCTAAACTCTTATCTTCTAAACAGTCCTACTCATAATTGTTATGTTTGCATTCATACTTTAGCTATGAGGTTTGCTATATGAGATGCCACATGGTGTTTTCTTGTATTTATGCTAAAGTAAGGATCCTGCATTCATACATAAATAGAGAAATGAAATGTCATATTTTGCTTAATTTGTTTTATGACTTTTTTTTATTGCTCTCTCCCTAGTTCTCCGTATAGTTTATGAAATAATAGTACAAATTATACATATATGTATGAATAGAGCAACGGCCTAATTCTTAGATACGTAAGTTAACAAAAACTTAGTTTTGCCACGTTAACAGTTAGTTGTTCTACAACTTAATTTAGGTACGTATTTAACCTTTCCTCATCCTTCGCTTACTAACATAACATAATGTTTTCATTCGTAGATTGAATTGATAGCTGTTTGTTGCTCTATGGACAAGAGTTGGATGAACAGTGTTAGGGTTTCTCGTGAATACATTGATGGAGTAAGGATGTTTATGAATTTTATCGCTGGAAAAAAGGGCAAAGAGTGTGACATTGCATGCCCTTGTGCACGGTGTATGAATTGTTATAAGAGATCTCAGACAAATGTGTTTGAACATTTAATGCAATTCGGCATTGACCAATCATACACCCGCTGGGTTTTACATGGTGAAGTGCCAACATATAGATTTATGCCTAGGGAAGAAAGGCTTGACACTGCAAATGTTGACATAGATGGGACGAACATTGATATTAATGAAGGTGATAGCGATGAGGAGGATGATGGGATGCAAGTTTTGTTTGATGATGTGGGTACTTTCGTAAATGATCATCCAATTAATGAAGGAAGAAGGAGTCATCCTATAGGCATTGAACATTCTACTATGGGTGGCTTTCATGAATTGTTGAGTAAAGCTGCTGAAGAGTTGTACCCGAGATGTTTTTTGTTATTTGTGTTCTGAATATGACATGTTATTTGTGTGCTGAATGAATAAGCAAACTTCTCATTGTTTTTATTGTGTGTAACAGGGAGGACCAACTCCTTTGGACAACGTTTATACATCATTTTAACAAGTTTAATTGGTGCTTTTCATACAGGATACTGAACAAGCTCACACCTGAGAAGTTTGATCTTCTTAAGGGTCAACTGATAGATTCTGGCATAACATCTGCTGATATCTTAAAGGTTAATATTCTGCTTAGGTAAGGGGTTATTGAAATGATAGAGAACATTTAACAGAACAATAGGTAATGAGCTTGAACATTTAGAATATGCTTAGGTACAAAGGTAAGTTCTTATTCAGATATAAAAACTTTTTTGTTTTTGAATTTCAGTATCATTTCAATCTGCATTGTATTTGAATTCAATCTGTTACTGAAATGTATCTTTAGGCATTGTATTGGTGAAAAAAAGTTCTATTACTGAAATGATACAGAACAGTTAACAGAATAATAGGTAATGATACAGAACATTTGACTGAACTTTAAAGTTTGAGCAAGTTAGGTATTTGACAACATTTGACTGAACTTTAAAGACAAGCAAGTTATGCTTGTCTTTAGGCTTTCGAAATAGGTTACTGCTGATCATTTTTTCAATGATCTCACTGCATAACACGATAACTATTGCAAGTAAAAGAAAAATTAATTATGCATGTGCATGGAAACAGAGGATACATTAAATGAGAGGCCAATGAATGCTGAATAATGCTCTACTGAAATTGCAACATTAGAAACATGATTACACCTTCTGGAACATTAGAAACATGATTACACCTGAACCATCTCCTTCTGGAACATTAGAAACATGATTACACCTTGTGTAGTTCATTCCACCTTATCTGTATTACAGATGTGCATTAGAAACATGAATAACAGATGTGCATTACACCTTGTGTAGTTCAAATTACACCTTGTTTAGTTCATTCCACCTTGTCTGTATTATATTCCTTATCTCCATCATCATCATTTCACTAATTCATATAAATTTTCTACATTCTCTATGTTTTCATTCTCTATGTTTTCATTCTCTATGTTTTCATCAGTATTATCTACATTCTCTATGTTTTCATCAGTATTATCTACATTCTCTATGTTTTGGCCCTCATCTTTAACTACATTACCTTGATTAACATTATCCTGATTAAGTTCATCATTTTCATCCATAATCATTGCAATAAGGACATACTAGCATCATCTTCTACAAATTCAAACCATTAGACAATTGAAAACATACTAGCATCATCTTCTATAAATCAGTTCCTTGTTTTCTTGTGTTCTTGTTTTCAACTATTATTTTTGCAGATTGTATTCAAATGACACCTGGTCTACCCAAGAAGAAGAATAAGGCTGCACCAAGTACCTTAGTACCTACACAATTGCAGTCATGGTATCGTCGACTAATTGGAAGTGCGATAATGAGCAATGTCCTCGTACACAACCACAAGATAAGACACACACTGCACCTATACCTATACCTACACAGCACAAGTTCACACTAGTGCACTGCTGATCGTCTCGCAACACCAAGAGAAGTCAATTCTATGCCTAGTATTCTTCCTAGAGATAAGTATGAACAAATTTTGAATATGCGACGCAATATTAGCACTCCGTCAACTTCTACAGAGATGCCTCCAGCTTCAAATACTCGGGGCCAAGAAATCCTCCATTGCTAATTATCAGACACCAGTTAATCACATTATTCCTTCCGGTGTGGGCTCCTCTTCTGCAAACACTGCAGGTATGATCTTAACATTAATTAGATTCATCAACATTGTTATATGCCCTTGATTATAAATTATTCTTTTGCTCGTTTAGGATCCAAAAATGTTCCAAAAAAGATAAGGGGTGTCACGAAAGGACACGGATTAGCAAAAATTAACAAGGCGATAGGTAAAAGATTAGAGATAGAGATCTCCCCTGCTAAAGGACAACCAACCAACTCCGTACAGTCTGCCAAATTATCGAGTGAGATTGGTGTGATATCCCGAACTTCTTTGCTTGTAAGAACAAAAATTACTAATGAGGAATTGAACATTGCATTGGATAAGTTAGACGTAAGTATTCTAAACCAATCCAATTTGTATGTGTTTTCCATTTGGTTAAAGCGTTGACCAATAACTTATAATTTTTTGCAACAAAAGTTGGAAGTCAAGGGAATGAGGACTGACAACGAAATCCATGCTGCTGTGAAGAGATTTCTTTCATTAAGGTCTAAAGATCAAAGGTATAATTTAAAAAGGCATTTTACCAAGCACGGAAAGGATGTGAGTTTGATAGTGTCACATTGGCGGAGTGGATGGATTTATGTGAGTATTGGGAGCAATCAGGTACAAAGGTAAGTTCTTATTCAGATATAAAGACTTTTTTTCACAATTTCTTTCATAACTAATTATATTTAAGTATTTATGATTTGTGATTTATAGATGTTATAATAGATTTTCCTACGTGTATGATTAGGAAAAAAGTCGGAAAGCCAAACTAGCTAGGATTCCGGTCAAATGTCCACCAAACTCTGGCTCCAAGGCCTTTGTAGCGATACGACATGAGATTGTGAGTTACCATCTTTTAAATTATATTTTACTTCAATTGACATTTAAAATTTTATGAAAAGCATTTCTTGTAATATTTGTTTTAACAACAGAGTGACAGGGATGGAGAAGAGTGTGACCGAATGAAGCTATGGTATCACACTCATTATAATGAAAGCAAAGATCAATGGACAACTGCCGAAAGCAAAGCAAAATGGGTGAGTACATAGTTCATTTACAGATATTTGTTAAATGAGAATGTGTATGTAATTAATTCTTACTTTTCCAGGATTTAATGTGTCATGAAATGACACATTCAATAGAACAAGGTCACCCGATGACAGTAGATGAAGTGTGCGATAAAGTCCTGGGCACTAGAACAGATTACATTATTGGCATGGGAATTGGGCCTCGACCACAAGGGAATAGTTCGACCAGAAAGAGACTTCGAGACGAATTAGAAGAGTCAAAGAGGGCTAATCAGGATTTGCAGTCCCAAGTCGATCAATTGACTAAACAATTTAAAGAAATGCAGGATCGATTGGAACTTTTATGCTCTACACATAATGTTCGTTCAGACTAAACATGTACTCATTTTCATATATTAAACACTTATGAAATTTTGTTTATTTTAATTTTCGTTTTATGACATATTTGGGAATTGCAATTTAAATAATAAATTGTTTGCATATATTCAAGTCTTGTTATACATGAATAATTATTGATTATATATTCAAAATATTGTTGCATTATCAAACAAATTTAATTCATTAATAATATTTAATAATTATTAAATAAATAATATTTTAATATTTAATTAAATTTAAAATTAGCAAATAATTAAATAAAAATATTTTCGAAATTTAAAACATATTTGAATAAAACCTAAAAAACAAATTTCTTCAATTCAATTTTTCCCAAAATTAAAAATTTTAATTTTAATAATTAAATTTGACTAAATTATAAAATATTCCAAAATTCATATGAATTAAAACAAATCATGAATTTCTAATTTTTATTCAAACATTATTAACAAAATTAACCTAAATTATTATAAACTAATTATAATTTAATAAATACTTGACAATCCACGACGTCTACTGAATTAGACGTCGCTGAATGTCTTTTTTCCAAGACGTCTAAACAACGTTGTTAAAACTAACACAATCCTGACGTTTAACCAAACGTCGATAATTATATGCTACTTCTCCGACGTCCTAATAAACGTCGGAGAATGTCCATTTTCTTCGACGTCCACACTACGTCGTTAAAACTCCGCAATCCCTGACGTTTTAACAAAACGTCAGCGATTATAACCCACTTTTCTGACGTTCTCTTCGACGTCGCAAAATCTCTAATCTATCTACGACGTCTTCATTCAGACGTCGGTGAAACCCATTACCTACCCACTTTCTACGACGTCTATTGTGACGTCTTGTTAGACGTCGTAGATGGTATACTGCGACGTCTTTATTGAATCTACGACGTCTATTAGACGATGCAAAATGTAAGCTTCTGTTGTAGTGACGGTCTATTTCTGTTGCATACTATTGACTTTGTGCTATTGTGTGCGTTGATGGGTTAAAACTAGCAACCAATTTTCGATGGTTCAATCACCTTTGGTTCAGCTATAAACCAGTGACGTCGCCATTGTTGGAACCAATTGAGATGCCAGGGGCAGTTAACGCCTTTAACTGGAGCAAGCGTGGTGATTGGGAGGCAGTGTAGAGGGAGGTTGCAGCAGCATAGGCAATGGAGAAACAAAGCAGGTGGGAGGTGGCAGCTGGAGAAAGAAAAAACCTAGGGCTATGTTTAGTTGAGGGTTTTATAATGTATTGAACTGGAATGTAATATATTCCATCGTTTAGGAGGAGGTTTTATAATGAAATAAAATGAAATGGGATGGAAGAGGAGGATTTCATATTACATCTCATTCCATTCTAAACAGTAAAAATAAAAAACCTCCGATTTGGGGGGAGGGGGGTTAGGATGGAATGTAAAATGATAAATAACTTTACACTTTATTATATTATTAAACCCTTCATCCAAACAACATTTTATTATATTACATTATGAACCCTTTCATCTCTTCCAAATAATAATTTTTTATATTACGTCCATTTACGTTCCATTCCATTATAAATTATTTCTTTCTATTCTATTTCATTTCATTCTATTAAAAACTTTACATCTAACCAAACATAGCCTAAGGTCTGTGAAAAAACAATGGGTGCATGTCTAGAAACATCTAGGTTGCACGCACCAATCAATGTCACGTGCCCATAGGCAGCATCCGGTGCGCCAGAAAGATTTTCCATACTTTTTTATTTGATTTTTGATGTTTTTAAAATCTTAAATTAAATTAAATTAAATTAAATTAATACATATTAAATTAGTTTATATTCCTAATAAAATTAAATAAGTGTTTTTCCAATTTTTGAAAATTGTTTTCAAGGGTAATTATTATTAAGAATATTTTAGAATTTATTTTAATTTTTCAACAAGTTGAATTATTAAATTAAATTAATTATCAAATTAATAATTAGAATCAAGCAAAATTTTCTAAATGATTTTTTAATAATTAGATTATGTTAGAAATTATAAATATAATAAGATTATATTAATTAAGATAAGATTTTAATTTTAAAATTAAAGTAATTATTTTCTTAATATGATTAAGATTAATAATTATATTGATTCCTAAGTAATTTTAGAAAATGTTTTTAAAATTAGAATTAATTAGTTTCAATTAGATTGAAATTAGTTAAATTAATTCTTTAAAATTAAGAAAATGTTTTCTTCAAGTTATTAAGAAAGTTGTTTCTTAATCAAATTTATTTATTTCAATTTGATTGAGATAAATTCAATTTATGATTTTATTTGTTTGGAAAATTATTATTCAATTTATTAGAAATTGCTTCTTTATTTACTGAGTAATAAGTTTCTTGATCTGTTAAAAAGTATTTTCTTCATTAAAATTTGAAAAGTGTTTTCATTTATTAATTAAGAAAATGAGATTTCTTTAATATTTTGAAAATAGTTTTCTAATTTATTAAGGAAAGATTTTCTAATTAATTAAAAATCAAACTCTAAAAAAATATAATGACTTTGTTAATTATATTTTAAAATGTTATATTTAATTTTGATACTAGTTTCCTTTTAATGTTAGAAATAGTTTTCTAATTGGATTAGATTATGTTATTTATATAATTTTGAAAAGGAGTTTTTCTAAGTTATAATAACTAAGAACTACAATTTATTGTAAATTGTTTTCAATTAGATTTTGTTAACGAGTCAAGATAATTGGAAATAGTTTCTAATTGGATTTGAAAATTTGTTTTCAAATCAAATTGAATTTTGATTTGAAAAATCATCTTCAAATTATATTCAATTTTATTTGGAATAAGAATTTAATTCAATTAGGAATCAATCATTTTAATATAATTTAATTTTTCCAAGTAGTTTGAAATATTATTTTAGATTATATGAAGATCAAAGCTTGATGCTTGATGCTTTATGCATATAATTTAATTATGAGTGCACAGTTAAATATGCTTTATCTAATATATATATATATATATATATATTGTACACATTTTAAATTGAAAGTTTCAAATGTGTGATATTTTACATGTATTTTATGATTGATGAGATGAACAAAATTTAAATCCCTTGTTAAAATATTAATTACACGTTGAGAAGGTGATTGTTACCTTCCAATGTAATAAGAATAAACCAAAGTTCTATTTATTATAGGCTTATTGAGCAAACACAAGACCACTTTAACCTGAACATGTTTAGTCTTATAATCGTAGATTCTACTTAACTAAATTTGTGTAATTTAGATGAGTAAACTCAAAATCAAGTGAATTTAGAGGCAAAGTTAGAAATAACATATAAGATAAGTTTTGGCAAGAGTTGTCACCTAACAGATATAGGAGTCATATGAGATGTAATTGATAAAGTTATTATCTACCTAATTTAAGTTTAGTTAGTTTTTTAAGTAAACTTAAGATTAATTAATTTTGAATGGGATCATAGGCCATTAGAAAGATTAACTTAATCTTTCTGAATAGTAGTGAGGGTTATTATTTCGAATAAAATAGTGGGAGTAACAAAATACATTATTAAAGTCCTATTCTCATTTAGTAGTAATGACATATAATTAATTTTTTTCCGTTTATATTATGTTTTGAGTGGAATTTACCTTGTTTAGTATAGGTGATACTAAGTGAACTAAATTTCTTGGACATAGGAAATGTTTGATACCTCGTCTTTTAAATTGTTGAAGGATATAAAGTGTTAGACTATTGAGTCACATAAGTGACATCAGATAGAATGAATTTGGTACATTTGTGATATAATTTTATGATTGTATTCATATGCGTAATATTAGCATACACACATGAATTGTGATTTAGACAAATTGCACTCAATTGACATATTCCGAGGTATGAAATTAAAATGAATGTAATATGAATGTGTATTTTCAATGTCTTGTACTTTGGATTACCAATGACAAGAATTGATAGACTATAAATGGTAACTTGGAATTTAATGTTACAATTGATAAATTCATGAATTAAAATGTAAATTTAGTCTAGGTAAAATGCCAAGTGGCAAGACAAGTGGATACATGGAAAATTAGGACAACAAAGCCTATAAAATGAGTGATATTTGGCGTACATAATTGAGTGACATTTGGTATAGAGATTAATTAAAAATGGCATTAATCATTAAGTGACAAATGGACTAGCAACTAGGTGACATTTGGCAGCTTATGAAGTGGATAAATGGCTTACATGCTTAGGGACATATGTAATGGTAATAAGGTGACACCTAGCACCTAATGTGTCAAGTTTCTGTAGGAGTAGTTCAACTTTGTTCATTTTTTCTCTTTTCTACTACTCTTACCAACAAAACCCTCATAGCTTCTACATCTTGCTTCCATTTCATTCATAGTCACTCAAAATCCACATAAAAATATGCTCAAATATAGACATAATATGTTCAAAGATAGCTATCATCATTTTGCCTTATTGAAGACCAACCTATTGATACCTTGAATTGGTGATGATTTTGCATGCATAGAGAGCTAGGTTAACTTGATGAATTGAGCTGGAATTTGAGTTAGACAAGTAAGTAAAAGATTGTTCTTTATGGCATGTTATAATAGAGAGTTTATGATGATTGAGTTGCGATGGATTGTATATGATATTAATGATGAAGTGTGTTGGAAATTGATACATGAGCTTGGATACTTTTTTGTTTTGTTCTTGATGTATGAAAAACGTGGGTTATATAGGTTATTTTATGTATGAATTAGATTGAATTTTGAAGTACAGTAAAGGTGAATTTATGATAAAGAAAAAGTGCTAGTGTAGTGTTTTTGAAATGGGAAAGAACTAGGACTACATGAATGATAGTGAATGAAAGTTGTTGTTTTGATTTTTGATACATTAAAGACAATAGTTTATAAGCTATCAATTGAATGATTTTAAGTTGGAATTAGAGATGAATTTGATAAGGAAATTGAAGTGTAATTAAGGTATAAATGATGTATAATTAATGGACTTTGAAGAAGATGTATGAATTTGGTATAAAGATGTGAAAAGATGGAAAAATTTTGAAGGAAAATGAAGGAGTACCTTCGGTTTACCTATCCCACGATCATAGGAGCTATAGTCCCACGATCACGGGAGCTATAGTTCGACGATCGTGGGCAATGCTTTGAAGTGAAAAAAATGTGTTTTGTGTGATGGTTAAATGTAGCACCCCACTTTGCAAGACATGTGCCTGACATCCTGAGTGATGTCTGAGTGTGAATCCCACAAAAGTGGCGTGCTAGAATAGTCAAAACTCATTGAAACTTCGTACAATTTTTTTTTCACATTTATCATACTCGTATATGCAAAGCAGTAATCAAATCAGACTCATACTTTTATTTGATAAAATTAGAAATCACAATTGTCGTTACACTTTGATCAATCTCTTCTACAAAGCATTTCCAATTTTCACTAGTTATTACACACATAAATATTTGAATACACATTATACAAAAATCACATAATACAAAATTTACTCAAAAATAAGAAAATTCAAATGTAGACGTAAACTAATCTCGACCTCTACCTCTCACTTGAATGCAGTAGCTATACTCCCATTTGCCTAACGGGGTAACTCTTTTGAGCTTAAAAATATTGCAAAAGTTGGGGGAGTTTTGCGAACTCAGTAAGTGACCATCCTCGATGGCTTACTTATCACATAACACATACAATTCATATAATTCACATCATTACTTTAATAATCATGTTGAATCACATACACTTGGTCAATCATTTCACATTTTACATTCAAAAGTCATTCAAACCATTATAATCATTCGTATCATGCATATGCAGTGCATATGAGACTCACTTTCAATTTGTTACTTTGTTGTGACTGAGTTCCTTTTTCACTGGCCCATGTCCCTTAGTGGATACCAGACTAACCCATATCTCTTGTGGACACTGAGCTATATTGGATAATGTCCTATATCCCTTAGTGGATACTGGGTACATTCACAACTAAGCCTGAGGATCTTATCACATATCGAGCTTTAAGCTCTGGTGACTCTGATCACAACTGTCTTTATCCTTCATTGCATTCATGTAATTAAATGCATCAATCACATTTGTATATCCTCATTCAATCACATGTGCATATCATCGGACTTTAGTCCAACATTCAAAATTAAAGCTAAGAATCACTTTTCATTCATATGCAAATACACATTCAGAACACACTTATCATCTGGCCATGGTCCGACATTTAACAATCAAATTGTGTACACTTATGTGAATCAAATTCATATACAAGGACTACTTCAATGTTCTCACATTTATCAAACTTGTCGAACATATATTGTCCGGAACCAACACTTTCACATTTCATAATCATTCAATTCATAATATAAATAAAACAAACAGTAAAGTAAGACCATCTAGGTCTACTCACAATATGCTCCAGATTAGCATTTGCTTCCATGATCTGTAAACATGTAAATGTGAATGTTTATCTTACACATCATCAACATGCAATTCACACATTGCACACACGTTACAACTTTGCACAATTATAAAAACTCATTAATGCACAACTGTGTATATGGACTATGTACAAAGCATGCTCAATGACAATCCTGGGTATATTATCAAACTTCATATATTATGCTTATTTTCATTTCTTAATTCAATCACTCATCATTTCTTTTCTAACATTACTTGCTCCTATTATCAAATTCTCATTCACTTAAACTTGATACACTTTACTCCTTTTCTTTGAATCAAAACCGCAATCATATGAACCCCTTCATCTCCATTATACACATGTATTTGTCACTTTAATACTAGCAATTCATTCACTATTGTTATTCTAACATTATATGATCATACAATATCCAAACTCTCATTCTTTCTTATAAATTCTCCAAAATTCCAAACATTCGAGTCTATTTTCCATGATCAATTGGACAATTCAAATGAAGTAATTTTGCAAAGATTTCTTCTAGGACAATGTTCTACATTGTCGTAAGTTTTTAATGACACCAAAATCATTCAATTTGGTTCAGTATTTTGAAAGTTATTCTCTAAATATTTTTGGATTATTCTCATCTTGAAATAGTACACCATACTCAACTTCCATCCAAAACTTGAAAGTCTTAAAGACTGAATTATAATTCTATTTCTTCATACAATCTGTATCCAAATGTCTCTAGTTTACTCCAAATCAAAAATCATGTCATTTGGAAATCAAGAGATCAATATATAACTGAAATACCCAAGCATGTTCAGTGGAATCGTACCAGTTCATACTATTCCAACATATTCCCTCACTTTCATTTAATCAATCTTTTTAAAATCAATTCATAATGCTACCAATATTTATGGAACATTAGAATAATGTCTTAAGAACCTATTGGTCAGGTGCATAAACTATTAGAGAGCACAGTGTCATTTAAAACCAATAAACACTCACAGGCATGAGGGAGAGAAGTCATGGGTGTGAGTGACTCATGGGCATGAAAAAAATTCATGGGTGTGAGTGACTCACGGGTGTGAGGAAGAAAAGTTACGGGTGTGAGTAACTCACGCTTGTGCACACTCAGTCATACCCGTCCCACATTTTTCATTAGATCTCTCCCAAATGATTTCATATGGCTAAGATATTTTTTGGAGATGAAGGTCAATGTGTTACAAGTCCAATGGTTCAAGTCCCATGTCAATTGGATGTCTAGGGAAGAAGTTATAGGCAAAAGAAGGAGCGATGTTCAACTTTGTCCCTCCCTCGTTAAATATAGAAGTCACGATCGTGCGACTTTACATTTGGATTTTGAATGTCACAATCGTGTGACTTTGCATTCGAATTTCAAATGTCACGATCGTTATCCTTCTTCTTCCTTCTTTCAACTATAGTTTTCTCTTCTTCTCTTCTTCTTCTTTTACTTATACCATTTCTAACTTATTTCAACCTCCATTTTTGACTTCATTTAACTCAAACCATTCACAAACAAATTCAAAATCCATTAATAAACATAAACACCAAATATCATAATATCATCCACACATCTTCTTCATTTTTTTGTTTCTTCTCTTTGATTTTTCTGCACTTTCATCTTACGTACATTTTCCATTTTTATTCTCAAACTTTCATTTTTAATTCACTTTCCCACATCAGAACATCATCTTACAACTATCCCTCAACTCTAAATTCATTTTCGGATCATCTTTAAAACACCAAAATACTCAAGTATGCACAGTGAAGAAAACAGAGTATACACAAATATTTATCAACCCTTCTCCAATTTTCTACACTTATTTTATGCACTTTTTCATTGATCTTTCAACTCCAACAATTATTTTAAAACACTCTTATGACATAGTAATCATCAAATACATAAAAACCACAAATCTATGTTTTCATCTTAAACCCACGGTGTTCATGAAATAACCATTTTCTCATAATCATATAATGACAAATATATCGCCAAATTTGATTCATATATCTACCACTCATAAGGATTTACATAATACTTACTTGATAAAACTCCAAGTTCTTCAAGATCTAAAAAAGCCTTAACTCTCATGCACCTACGTACATCATTTAGAAGATAGGGGGTTCGATTTTTCTTAGGGCAGAAGAAAAAAATAACAAAGTGGGAGTAGTAGTGGATAAAAGAAAACAAGATTTTACTCTGGTGGAGTTTTGATGAAAAACTCTATATAAAGTAACAAGCTTGAAGAAGACATACACGAAGAAGATATTTTTAAGACAAGACAAACAGTGTCTTTGTCTTTCAAAGTTAAAAGAATAGTAGTAAACTTTTTAAGATCAACCTTACAAGTGACACTTGTCACTCATCCATCCTTTAAGGCTTTAAATTAGTTCTTCTTTAACTAGTCCAACCTTCTCTACTTTTTACTTAAATTGCCTCTAACTTTTCAATATCATTTTCTCATAATTTCTAAAGTTATCTCCAAAATTCTTCACTATTATTTGACTTTTATTTCTATTTCCAATTATAATTGACTTGCCATTTAGCATTTTTCCTAGTTTAAAAATACTTATAATTTTTGAAATTTTTTCCTAAAATTCACCAAACTTCTAAATCAACAAGCATTATTACCAAATATTCTAATTTTGCTATTCATACTTCTCCAAATCAATTGTTAATACAATTAATTCAAAATTCTCAATATAAGCACATTTACAATCAATTATACCCGGAATGTCAATGAATGCATGTACAATCATTTTAATGTGTGCAAAATTTAAATTTACATGTGTGTATGCTAATAATATGCATGGGATGGGCATGAGATGTATTTTTCTTAGTCTCTCATTGATCTCACATATACCATATCTTAGGGTTCTAACCCTTAGTATGGGAAACAGGATGTTACATTAAACCATATAAGGGTAAATTGCTTTACTTTGGTGCATTAGGACATGATTGGGGCTTGAAATGAACTTAAAAAGTTATTTGATTAAGTGACTAAGTGTTTGATAAGTTTAAGTTGTTAATTGAGGTTATAAATTAAGGAATGAATTTTTTGGTATCACTGTATATGAATTTGGGAAGTATGAGTTGTTAATAGTATAAAGATGTTCTTATGAATGTAAATGTAACCCAAAGGATATAAGTAATGAAATAGATATGGTTGAATGAGAATTAGGAAATTGTGTGAATATGTAATGCTAGGAAAGGATTGATGAATGTATGATTGATGAATTGAGAGTAACCAAACTTAGTTAAGGTATAAACCTAATTGCAAACTATATATATACAAGCTATGATGAATGAATGATTAAGACTTGTGAATAAGGCTATATACCTGAGATAGTCAATTGAGTATGCATTGAACATAACACATATAAACATGTGTATGATTGATCAACTTAGTAATGTGTGAACTATATGTGTGTATTGTATGATTAAAGAAGCACAAGTAGATCATCAACATCCAAACATTGCCAGGTCACCAAGACAATAGCTTATCTAGAGCGTATTGTGAGTTAACTTATATGCTTTCTCACTATGATTGAATTGTTTTTATTAATGTCAATTACTAAATTGTTTTTTATATGATTGTGATAATTCTGGACATTGTTGGTCCGAGGAGTTTGATATTCGAGATTGTATTGGAAGGGCTTTCTAAATGTGTGTGAATATGGAAAGGGTGTTCTCAACTATATGTTGAATGCCAGACTCAAATCCGATGAATATGTTAAATAATTGTACACACGGAATGAAAGTTATTGATAGCATATTATGTGAAATGATGCATTCCATCACTTGAATATGCATAATCAGATAAAGAAGTTGTGACCTAAGTGAGCAATATGAAAATGAGCTTAAAGCGCAAGAATGTGCACAAAGAGCTACAGGCTCAACGATTAATGAGCCTAGTATTTACAATGGGTACAGGACAATATCTGAAATGAGCCTGGTATCGACAAGGGATACAGGACTGCTAAACAGGTGCTTGGTCACAACAAAATAAAAATGAAACTAGAGACTATTGTGCATTTGGATATTTATATCATTTCATGTATCATATGAATGATTGAAAAGAATGACTAAATTGAGTTGATATAATGATATGCATGTGTATGTTGATGATATGAATGATTGGATTATTATGAAATGATTATATGAAATGTTTGTATTCATAATGGACTTGTTAAAATATGATGTATATTATGATCAGGTACTAAATTCTGAATGATGTGATATATGGGATTTGATTATGAATGATGTGAGATACTGATTGAATAGTGTTATATACTTGTGATGTTTATGTTTTGTTTTGAGTGAGCACATCGATGATGGTTCACTCACTGAGTTTGCAAAACTCATCAAAATTACAACGTTGATTTTCAAGTTCAGAGGAGATCTAGCTAGTTTAGTTAAAGTAGCTTTTGCATTTGTACATGGGTTAGTGTTAGGATCAGTTGTACATGCAAATGTCCTAGTTATGTTGCATCAAGAATTGTATATCTCAACTATTGTATAATGTACATGTGAATTTTAGAAATGAAATGAAATTCAAGACTATATATGTTGGTAAATGAAATGGGACAAAATGATTGTGATTGAATATGATTGTGAAAGAAATGATTTAAAATGAAGATTTGAAATGATTAAATTATGTAATAAGTTGATATGTGACGCCTTAAAAAATTGGAAATGCGAAACTTGCCCTTTTATAGAGTATATTCCTAAATATCCTTCGGTATGTTAGGTATATACTTTATGAGCATGATATGTTTCATTTTGTTATTAGAGCCTAAGCTTAATGTCTTATATAGGCATTTTTCATAATTTATGTCAAGTTGCATGCATCTCAAACATGACATACATTGTCATTTTCGAGTAATGTTTAATTAGGCATATAGTGGCAACTAATCCCCAGCCTTATTTGCATTTAAATGAGTCACAAATATGAACATTTGTTAAGAGTTTGCACTATTAGAAACAATGAGAAAAAATGATGATCTGTCATAATGTGAGAAAATGGAAATTTATAAATATTATGATATAGGAGATACTACATGGTTCGGTATGCTAGACATCGATTCATTGTATTTATATTTGTATTTGTGGTTATATCATTATATATGACATTGGTGTTGTGTTATGGTTGTATATCTTTCAATTGATGTGGGAGTAAATATATTTTGTGGAATTGATAGAGAAAAGAATAGATATGTAAGTAGAAGTGATGGGATTTAAAGTGTGTAGACAAAATTGAAAGGAAATCAAAATTTATATTACCTTGAGAGGTTGAACTTGGAATTGGAATGGTTGTTTAATTATCATGTTAAGAGTTTATGAATTAGTATAAAGTCATATTATTGGATTTGATATCATAATTTCATGATGGTTACGTATCTTATATTTTTGAATTGATTGAGAACACATTTTAAGTAAGATGAAATAAATGATAGCGATATATATGGAAGTCCTCAAGGTTAAGTTAATCAGTTATTGTGAGTACATATTTGATAGTGTGGTTACTTTGGCGAATGATGTTACTAAGAACATATGTAGTACATGTTTGGATATGTTACAGGGAGTAATCTGTGACATATTGAAAGCTCTTAAGTCCTATAACCCATAGCTAAAATTCTAAGATGAATCAGAGTAGCATAGTGGAAGCATGGATTTATGTGAATATATTGAAATGGTGACTACTAAGGATAGGTAACTGTTGTATGGTCATAGAATATTTAAATGTTATGTAGAATTTGTAGGAAAATCCCGGGGTGTTCATCACATGAACATAGTGCGGAATTTAAAATTTTGAGTCCCGGGACATTCCCGAAAGCCAGGATCCATGTGTAAGTATAATCAGTCAAACCATAACGACCAAAGGAGACCGTCTCTAACGGTATCCACGCAGAGGTCGGAAACCTAACCGGGACAAACCCTTTGACCCGGGAATAGCTAGACTAAAGAAAAGACTGCTAGATCTCACCTTAGTCTAGGAGAGCTTAGGATTCAACCTTGGAGGAAGATGAAAATGAAGCTTGGAGATGAAGAAGAGATCGTTGGAGAAGAGAGAAGAACCTTTGAAAACACTTTTCTATCTTCTTTCTCAACCCACGATAATCCTCATTTCAAAAGCCTTAGGTTTTTATTCAAAATCTAACTTATATACATCATCCACGAGCCTCTCATCTTTCATTAACTTAGTTTTGTCTTTTAGCAATTAAATGCTTAATGACTAAGCATATAAATGGAAACTTCTTCCATCCTCTCCTCCATCTTCCACGTACATACATATATATATATATATATATATATTAATTTCTTAATTAATTAATCTTATATATATATATATTAATCTTGAAGTGGTCCATCCTGCTGAGTCGGTCTACCGGCTTTGCCGAGCCCGTCGTGAAAAATCACCAGCGGTTTTCAGCAATATCGATGTCGCGATCTCATCGGGACATATCCCAATCTCATCAGGATCCATTTAATCCTATTGCTCTCCAGATATCGGATCTCTGTCCGAAACTATTTTACGATTTCGAGCCACTTTTATCGTGTGACCCATTAGGTTCCCGATTATATTGGCCACTTAGATTAACACTTAATCGAGCAAGTCATGGCGGTATCTAGCAACACATCATGACCCCCAATTGACCGGAAAGTAATTGGTTTGACTAATGAAACCATATCACGAACCCTTCCATAGACAATTCTTGTGCAATTCGTCCTTTCACCATGCTATACCCCACTTGGTTTGAGTATGGGCAATGTGTCAACTCTTACGGTCGATCGATCAAATCTAGTCCAAGTGTAATCAGTTCTCGTCCTAGGACTCATTACTTTATATGTCCATGAAGACCCTCTTCATGACACATGTATGCTCCGACGCCAGAGACTTCAAAGTAATGATCCTGATAAGAGGCCATGGGTATCTCTTCTGCTATCACAGAAGTGGTGAATCCTCTATTGGCTACTCAATTACCTTCGAATACCTCAAACTGTACCCAAGCACCACCCTATGAGCGACCTCTGGAAGGTAACAAGGAATGGAGTCAAAGCACAGAATCAGTACCCAAGATATCCTTGAGTACCTCAAGTCTAAGGATACTTGCACCATTGCTATGATGAGATTATCACTGACATTTGTATAGGACATCCATGTGATGATCTCATGGCAGGTCATCCAATGTACTTACTACCACTAGTAAGCATCCACATGTCAAATCTAAATATCTCAATATTTACAGTTTTACGAGATCCTTTGCTGATCCAATCAAGGAGTTTGACATATGCTAGTCTATCCGGATTAACGAAGTCGGTCTCATTAATCCTATGACTAGGGATAATTTAGATACTGACATAATTGCACATGATAGGAATCTCAGTAGTATGATCGCATCACAATTTCCTTCATGCTATGTCATATATCATGGACTTCATTAATTTGATTAAAGATCACTATCAATTCATAATAAAATGAACATCAAATAAATGAAATATGCCTTGCTTTATTTATTCATAAAGTCTGTACATGACTATGAACAAAATGCGCTAAAGGGGATTGCCTTTAGGGCACTACTCTAACAATCTCCCACTTGACCTAATGCCAATCGCCTTGGTATCTAATACCATAAGCGAGTACATGAGAATCAAAATACTTTTGTGATAATGGCTTTGTCAACGGATCAGCAATATTCTGCTCTGTGGGAATTCTCTCTATCAGGACATCACCTCGAGCAATGATCTCCCGAATCAAATGGTATCGGCGGAGTACGTGTTTGGATCGCTGATGAGACCTTGGCTCCTTTGCCTGCGCAATAGCCCCAGTGTTGTCACAATACAACTGTATGGGTCCATCACAGCTAAGAACCACACCAAGTTCAGAAATGAACTTCTTGATCCAAACTGCTTCCTTTGCTGCGTCTGATGCGGCAATGTACTCTGCCTCGGTCGTTGAATCGTGATCGTCTCTGTTTGGAACTCTTCCAACCGATCGCTCCGCTTTAGTGTGAAAACATAACTGATTGGGACCTGGAGTCGTCCTTATCAGATTGAAAACTGGCATCTGTATGCCCACTCACTTGGAGACTTCCATCTCCATATATCAAGAAAACATCTTTAGTTCTTCGTAAGTACTTTAGGATATTCTTGAAAGCCACCCAGTGACCCTCACCAGGATCTGATTGGTATCTGCTCGTAACACTTAGAGCATATGATACATCGGGTCTCGTACATAGCATTGCGTACATGATAGATCCTACTGCAGATGCATACGGGATCATATTCATACGCATCCTCTCATCCTGTGTCTTAGGACACATGGACTTCGAGAGTGTTATCCCATGAACAATGGGAAGAAACCCTCTCTTGGATTGCTCCATGCTAAACCTCTTTAGCACCTTGTCTATGTCGTTGATTGTGAAAGACCAAGCAACCTCTTGATCTATCTCTATAAATCTTTATCCCAAGGATATAAGTTGCTTCTCAAGGTCTTTCATGGCAAATTGTTTGGACAACCAAATTTTCTTGATTGCGGCATTGAGACATCGTTTCCTAGTAATAATATGTCATCTACATATAACACAAGGAATACGATTGCGGTTCCATTAACCTTCTTGTACACACGGTGTTCATCCGGATTTTGTGAGAAACCAAACTCTTTGATTGTCTCATCAAAACGGATATTCCAACTCTGGATGCTTGCTTCAATCCATAAATGAATTTACGAAGCTTGCATACCTTTTCGCCATCGTGAAATGAAGCCCTCGAGTTGTGTCATGTACATCCTCGGCGATTTCCATTCGGAAAGTTGTCTTCACATCCATTTGCCATATCTCATAATCATAATGAGTGGCAATGGCTAGGAGTATCTAATGGATTTAAACATTGCTCTCGGGTCAAGGTCTCGTCATAGTCAATTCTTTGTCTTTGACGAAAACCTTTAACCACAAGCCTTGCTTTATAGGTAATCACATTACCATCCATGTCGATTTTCTTCTTGAAAACCCATTTGCACCTATAGGTTTTATCCTTCAGTGCATCAACCAAAGTCCATACTTGGTTTTCATACATGGAATCCATTTGATTTCATGGCACGAAGCCATTTTTCGACTCGAACTCTTGAAACCTCTTCATAGGTGGTAGGCTCATCATCTTCTATGAGCAATACGTCATTCTGTTCACTTACGAGAAATCCATATCTCTCGGGAACAGAGCGTATCCTACTTGACCTACGAATTTCGTGTGTAGTAGAAGGTTGAACTGTTACCTCATCTGTATGAGTTACAGTTTCAGGTTTAGGCAGTTGATCTGCGTCTGTCCGAGCATCTTGAACTTCTTCAAGTTCAATTTTGCTCCCACTGTCCTCTTTTAAAAGAAACTCTTTCTCTAAAAAGACAGCATGCCTTGAAACAAACACCTTTTGTTCCTCGTGAGTAGAATTGATATCCCTTGTTTCGTTAGGATATCCTACGAACAAACACTTGTCGATTTTGCTTGAAGCTTATCATTGCGTCCGCTTTACATAAGCGGACAACCCCATACTTTCAAATGAGAAAGATAAGGTTTCTTGTTAGTCCACATCTCATATGGAGTAACATCAATGACTTTGATGGAACTCGTTTAACAAGTAAACAATTTGTCTCGAGGCATACCCCAAAAGGATTTTGGCAATTGTGCAAAGCCCATCATAGATCGAACCATGTCCAAGAAGGTTCGATTTCTCCTTCTGCCACACCATTATCTTTGTGGTGTGTAAGGAGGAGTCCACCGAGATAAAATCCCATTATCTCTGAGATAATCCAAAAACTCTTGGTCTAAGTATTCACCACCACGATCGGATCGTAATGTTTTAATACTTTTCCCAAGTTAGTTTTCTACTTCATTTCTGAATTGTTTGAACTTTTCAAACACTTCAGATTTGTATCTCATTAGATACAGATACCCATATCGAGAATAATCATCGATAAAGGTAATGAAGTAACGACAACCACTTCTGGCATGGATGAACATCGGACCACATACATCTGAATGTATTAGATCTAATAATCCAGTCGCTCGTTCACCCTTTCCCTTAAAAGGTAACTTAGTCATTTTGCCTAACAAACAAGATTCACATGTGTCATATGATTCATAATCAAATGACCCTAAATTTCCACTCTTGTGGAGTTTAGCGATGCGTCTCTCATTTATATGGCCAAGGCGACAATGCCATAAGTAAGTTGATTTTAAATTTTCTCTTTTATGTCTTTTAGCGTCATTGAAATTCATAACCGGATGTGACATATCTAATATGTAAATGCCATTGCATAATGTACCAGTACCATAAAGCATTCCATTTGAGCTAATAGAACAACCATTGTTACCAAAAGACAAATGGAAACCAAATCTATTTAAACAAGAAGCAGATAATATGTTCTTTGTTAACACGGTACAAAATAACAATCATCCAAGTTAAGTACAAGCCCACTGGGAGTGTCAAAACATAAGTCCCTACGGCTAATGCAAACTCTTGCTCCATTGCCAACACGCAGTCCATTTCTCCCTTTATGAGTCGCCATCGTCCTCGAGGCCCTCGTGATATCATTGCATATGTGTGAGCCACAACCGGTATCTAATACCCATATGTTATGATCGAAGCAGTATTAACCTCAATGACAAACATACACGAAGAAGTCGAGGCATCGATGCCTTCTTCGCTTCGATTCTTCCAGATAGACTTTGCAATTCGCCTCCGATGACCGGTCTTACCACAATGAAAGCGGTACCTTTTGGTGCAGTCTCTTTGGTCTTCTTCTTGCCTTTCGTTGCACTTCCTTTCGACTTTTGAGCCTTTTTCTTCTTCTGTTTCCTTTTCTTGGAACCAGAGGAAGAAGAATCCACCAATAGCAACGCCTTGCTATCTTGCTTCACAGCTTGTTCTGCTGTCTTGAGCAGATTGATCAGCTCGGGAATTGTGGTGGATATTTGGTTCATTCGATAGTTCAACACAAACTGTGAGTAACTATCTGACAAACCAACAAGAATTAAGTCTATACTTAACTCAGAATCCATCACAAAACCTAAGACGGCCAACGTCTCAATATAGTCATTCATCTTCAATGCATATTGCACTGTAGATGAACCAGGAGTCATCTTCGTTGTAAAGAGCAACCTTGAGGTCTCGAACTGTTCGGACCAAGCTTGCTCATCAAACAACTCTCGTAGATGAAACACTATCGTGTGAGCATCCATAGACTCGTGCTGCTTCTGCAGCTCAGGTGACATCGATGCAAGCATAATGCAGGTGGCTATGTCACTGTCTTTTAGATGCTTACGATATGCCTTCTGATCATCATCAGAAGCTCCTTTAGCAAGTGGATCCGGAAGCGGAAAATCAAGGATATATCCTAGATCCTCAGATCTGAGAACAATTCTCAGATTTCGTAGCCAATCAAGAAAATTTGGTCCAGTTAATTTGTTTGAGTCCATTAGAGCGCGAAGATTCACACTAGTCGACATCTTCAACCAACCTAAAAGTAGAGAGAGAAAGAAAGTTAGAATAGAATTGAATGTATGATCATAAGGACTTAAATGATATACATATGGCTCCCACTAGTTTCAATAGAATCCATAACCCTCATCATGAATCCAAGAAACAAAATGGCACATTGACCTAGTGGGTCGATATCCGACATTACTAAGAATGACCTTGGGTTTGCCCAACAAGCCACCTTAGGTCAATCGGTAGGTATCGGACATACCAATTGCATCTCAAATGCAACTATCGCCCAGTGCTATCAACAGTTGATGTATGCACATACATTGGGTTATCAACACGATGCGTGTACATCGATGTACACTACCCAATTTCCCTCATCCACGTTGACCTTGAGTTTGCCCAACAAATCAACGCTTCAGGAAAACCGACCCATTAATCCGAAAATCTCATTTCCATGGTTCGAACATATCCAGTATAGAAGCGAGCTTGAGTTTGCCCAACAACTCAACCTATAAGAACTCGGTTCTTACCATATTAATGGAAGGCGTTAGTTTTCATATTTAAATTGAGAGATTTAGGTCTAATCTTTCTAATCTCATCCAAGGATCATAGTCACCATGACTATATGGTGCGATTTAGGGCATTGCATCAATCGCATTGAATTTATACCAAAATCACCCATCATCCCACTCGGCAAGTTTCGATCGACTAGCACTTGTGTCGGTCGACTAGTCTTCTTCTGCTCTTATTCGATGGTCAAGTCTGACCCGGTTATTTGAAACAACGAGCACCAGTCGGTGGCTCGTGTTCCAATCATTGGTGACAAGACAAGAATATAAGTCGGTCGACTAGCCTCGGTGCCGGTCATTGGTGACATGGAATTGCTCTTAAATCGGCTAATTCTCAATCCGCGTAGTTCCAATTCACAATACCAATATACCAAGTATATTATCCTTTATATTGATGCGCTAATGAATCATATTCATTAAAACGTGCTTGCCAATTAGTCATACTAGATGAGAAAAACTTGAAACTGATTAATCACCATTAACCACTAGATTTCCACATAATTTAAGAATATCAAATTATCATGCTAAGTATCTCTAGGTAGGTTACACGTTATCAAGATTGCTCCGGCACTTGTCACACAAATTGCGACGGCCAAAATAACCAAGATAACGGAATAAGCTAACGAGACGCTAAAGTGACCTATTCGACATCCAAAAATTATTGGAAACCCAAATTCAAGAATCTCATCTTGGGATGCATGCCACATCAATATAACACATTTTTAATCACTATAAAAATGATTCAAGGCATTGGAAATGAGAAATACACAACCAATCATTCCAAACAAAATAGACCCAGCAACTTTCTCAAAACTGCTACGCTCAACATTTTGCTCAAAATGATCATTGAAACACTTTCAATAAATACTGAGAAAATTACAGAGGTGAAAACATGTTCCCAACATGCTCCATGAATTTTTCCAGGATTTATTTCCCACAAAAACTCATTGAACCTCAGAAATCTAGCCGAACCAGAATCTGTGTTCTCCAACACAGACATTTCCATCAGCACACAAGAAATTCGGAAATAAATGGTAAATCACCTTGAAAACATTTTTCCATCCACAGAGACATTCACAAACATCTTAGGGACATGTCGGTGAAAACCAATCTGAAAAAACAATTTTTCTAGAAATTATTCTCGAATTTACAAGTATACCTGTTTCAGAAACGTTCAACAAGACAGCATCCGAAACTTAGGGAATTAAATTAGCAAAACCATATCAATCGACATCGATAAATTTTTTCCTTTCATAGACACATTCAGAAACATCTTATGAGCAAGTATATGGCAGAAAATTTGGAAAACCCTAAGTCTATACTGATTTCGAAATTCACAGAAGCAGCATGCTACACAGCTCAATTCACAATGGAATTCCGACCTAGTTATCATTTCGACTGTTTATACAACACAAGCGGCTCTGATACCACTGTAGGAAAATCCCGGGGTGTTCATCACATGAACACAGTGCGGAATTTAAAATTTTGAGTCCCGGGACATTCCTGAAAGCCAGGATCCATGTGTAAGTATAATCAGTCAAACCATAACGACCAAAGGAGACCGTCTCTAACGGTATCCACGCAGAGGTCGGAAACCTAACCGGGACAAACCCTTTGACCCGGGAATAGCTAGACTAAAGAAAAGACTGCTAAATCTCACCTTAGTCTGGGAGAGCTTAGGATTCAACCTTGGAGGAAGATGAAAAATGAAGCTTGGAGATGAAGAAGAGATCGTTGGAGAAGAGAGGAAGAACCTTTGAAAAACACTTTTTCTATCTTCTTTTCTCAACCCACGATAATCCTCATTTCAAAAGCCTTAGGTTTTTATTCAAAACCTAACTTATATACATCATCCACGAGCCTCTCATCTTTCATTAACTTAGTTTTGTCTTTTAGCAATTAAATGCTTAATGACTAAGCATATAAATGGAAACTTCTTCCATCCTCTCCTCCATCTTCCACGTACATACATATATATATATATATATTAATTTCTTAATTAATTAATCTTATATATATATATATTAATGCTGAAGTGGTCTAGTCACACTGGAGTCGGTCCTACCGGCCTGCCGGGCCCCGCCGGCGAAAAATCACCGGAAACGATTTTCAGCAATGTTGATGTCGCGATCTCATCGGGACATATCCCAATCTCATCGGGATCCATTTAATCCTATTGCTCTCCAGATATCGGATCTCTGTCCGAAACTATTTTACAAATTTCCGAGCCACTCTTATGCGTGTGACCCATTAGGTTCCCGGTTATATTGGCCACTTAGATTAACACTTAATCTGAGCAAGTCATGAGCGGTATCTAGCAACACATCATGACCCCCAATTGACCGGAAAGTAATTGGTTTGACTAATGAAACCATATCACGAACCCTTCCATAGACAATTACTGTGCAATTCGTCCTTTCACCATGCTATACCCCACTTGGTTTGAGTATGGGTAATGTGTCAACTCTTACTAGACTGATTAGATCAAATCTAGTCCAAGTGTAATCAGTTCTCGTCCTAGGACTCATTACTTTATATGTCCATGAAGACCCTCTTCATGACACATGTATGCTCCGGCGCCAGAGACTTCAAAGTAATGATCCTGATAAGAGGCCATGGGTATCTCTTCTGCTATCACAGAAGTGGTGAATCCTCTATTGGCTACTCAATTACCTTCGAATACCTCAAACTGTACCCAAGCACCACCCTATGAGCGACCTCTGGAAGGTAACAAGGAATGGAGTCAAAGCACAGAATCAGTACCCAAGATATCCTTGAGTACCTCAAGTCTAAGGATACTTGCACCATTGCTATGATGAGATTATCACTGACATTTGTATAGGACATCCATGTGATGATCTCATGGCAGGTCATCCAATGTACTTACTACCACTAGTAAGCATCCACATGTCAAATCTAAATATCTCAATATTTACGGTTTTACGAGATCCTTTGCTTGATCCAATCAAGGAGTTTGACATGTCTAGTCTATCCGGATTAACGATGTCCAGTCTCATTAATCCTATGACTAGGGATAATTTAGATACTGACATAATTGCACATGATAGGAATCTCAGTAGTATGATCGCATCATAATTTCCTTCATGCTATGTCATATATCATGGACTTCATTAATTTGATTAAAGATCACTATCAATTCATAATAAAATGAACATCAAATAAATGAAATATGCCTTGCTTTATTTATTCATAAAGTCTGTACATGACTATGAACAAAATGCGCTAAAGGGGATTGCCTTTAGGTTACTACTCTAACAGAATTAATTAAGGTCAAGGTATCATTAGCTTAATATATTAATATGCAAATTTTCTAAAATAAATCTCTAGATAAGATGCAATGATCTTAATGGTACATACCAAGGCATAACAGTAAATGTACATGCCTATCATTTCACCAAACTTTAACGTACTCTGATTATGTGAAATATGATGGTAATTGATCTTATTGAGATATTATAAATATTCAAAAAGCATAAATGAACATAATTTATTGATAAGGATTTCGTGAACAGTACAGATCATTGAGCAAAAAAAATCCTTTTTATGAGAACTTTCACTAAATTGTATCATGTAGACCAAATGTTCCATTTTTAGGAATGGATAAATATTGAATGAATCAAAAGTAAATATTAGAGTTGGATAATTATGATACTTTGACACGAGAAGCTATGTGGAAAACTTAAGAGAACATAAGAGAACATAGCCCCTATCTGTTGAATGAGTCAGTTAAGAATTTCAAGGACGAAATGTCTTAAAGTGGGGCAGAATTGTGATATCCCGTCTCTTAAATTGTTGAAGTATGTAAAGTGTTAGACTATTGAGTCACATGAGTGACGTCATATAGAATAAATTTGGTACATTTGTGATATGATTTTATGATTGTATTCATAAGCATAATATTAGCATGCATACAAGAATTGTGATTTAGACAAATTGCACTCAATTGACATATTTCAGGGTATGAAATTAAAATGAATGTGTATTTCCAATGTCTTGTACATTGGATTACCAATGACAAGAATTGATGGACTATAATTGGTAACTTCGAATTTATTGTTGCAATTGAGAAGATGATTAATTAAAATGTACATTTAGTTTAGGTAAAATGCTAAGTGGCAGGAAAAATGGATATATGGAAAATTAGGATGACAATGCCTATTAAATGAGTGACATTTAACGTACATAATTGAGTGACATTTGGCATAGAGATTAATTGACAAATGGCATTGATCATTGAGTGACAAATGGACTAATGTCTAGGTGACATTTGGTAGCTTATGGAGTGGATAAATGGCTTACATGCTTGGGGACATATGTCATGGTAATAAGGTGACACCTAGCACCTAATGTGTTAAGTTTCTACAGGAGTAGTTCAGGTTTTTTCATTTTTCATTTTTTCATTGCTCTCACCACCGAAACCCTTATAGCTTCTACATCTTGCTTCTATTTTGTTCATAGTCGTTTAATATCAACACAAAAATATGCTCAAAGATAGTCATAATCTACTCAAAGATAGTTATCATCATTTTGCCTTGTTGCAAACCAACTTATTAATACCTTTAATTGGTGATGATTTTGCATGCATGGAGAGCTAGGTTAACTTGATGAATTGAGCTAGAAATTGATCTAGTCAAATAAGTAAAAAAATTTCTTTATGGCATGTTATAATAAAGATTTTATGATGATTGAATTGGATGGATTGTATATGATATTAATGATGAAGTGTGAAAACTGATACATGAACTCGGATACTTTTCTGGTTCTATTTTGTTCTTGATGTATGAAAAAAGTGAGTTATATAGGTTGTTTTATGGATGAATTATATTGAAATTTGAAGTACAATAAAGGTGGATTTATGCTAAAGAAAAAATGTTAGTGTAGTGTTTTTGAAATGGGAAAGAACTAGGACTATATGAATGATAGTGAATGAAAGTTTTTGTTTTGATTTTTGATGCATGAAAGGCAATAGTTTATAAGCTATCAATTGAATGATATTAAGTTATAATTAAAGATAAATTTGATAAGAAAATTGAATTATAATTAAGGTATAAATGAGGTATAATTAATGGACTATGATGAACATGTATGAATTTTGTATGAAGATGTTAAAAGCTAGAACATTTTTGAAGGAAAATGGAGTACCTTCAGTTTACCTATCCCACAATCATGGGAGCTATATTCCCATGATCATGGGCAATGCTTTGAAGTGAAAAAATGTGTTTTGTGTGATGGTTAAACCATAGAAGGGTAAGTTGCTTTAATTTGGTGCATTAGGACATGATTGGGGCTTGATATAAACCTAGAAAGTTGTTTGATTAAGTGATTAAGTGTTTGATAAGTTAAAGTTGTCAATTGAGGTTATAAATTAAGGAATGGATTGTTTGATATCAATTTATATAAATTTGGGAAGTATGTTTCTAATAGTATAAAGATGTTATTTATGAATGTAAATGTAATACAAAGGATATAAGTAATATAATAGATATGGTTGAATGAGAATTGGAAAATTATGTGAATATATACTTCTAGGAAAGGATTGATGAATGTATGATTGATGAATTAGGGTAACCAAACTTAGTTAAGGCATAAGCCTAATTGCAAACAGATATATACAAGCTATGATGAACGAATGATAAAGACTTGTGAATAAGGATACATACCTGAGATAGTTAACTGAGCATGCATTAAACATAAAACATATAAGCATGTGTATGATTGATCAACTTATTAATGTGTGAACTATATATGATCGAAATTGTTTAAAGCCTTGGAGACTTTAGATTCCTATAAGGATACACTGTGCTTATTTGAGGAAAGAGACAAGCATAAATACCGACAATGCTGAAATGAACGGACAATTTTGCCTACTTAACTTAAATAGTGAACAGATGCTACAATGAACAGACCAATTACAGACATTGGGATTTTCAAAGAATGTCAAGTAGATTATGGGTAATTATGAAGTGTTACTTAAAAAAAAAAGAAGTTGTAGATCTAGTGATACTGGATAGAAGTAAGAAAGGTTAAGAATGCAGAAGTTAAAGTGGTGAGTCTTATGAGGAGTTTGAATATGCGAATGACATTGGAAAGAAAACAATATAGAATGATTCAAAGAAAAAGTATTGGTACCCGACAAAAGTGCTAGAACAAGAAAGTGAACAGTCGAAGCTAGACATCCTAGTAAGTATATGCGAAAAGTGAATCGACTAACTATGGGTATAGAATGAAGTGATTATAGATTCAAGTGCTTATAGGTTTGAATGTTCAACAGGAAAAATGCTTAAGTGGTTTGGGTTTCACAGGATTTTGATCGTATTATAAAGTTCTGATTTACTATAAAGATACACTGCTACACTGGACAGTGCCTAACGGAAGTCAAAGACCACAATGAATTTGAGACTGTGTTGAGTGAAACAAAGGAAAGTGACATAGGAAAACAGCATGGGTTACCTAAAGTGGATCAGGATCGGATAAGTGAAACAGAGTTAAATGCATATCTGAATAGAATGCATGAATACTATAGAACAGTGAATTGTCTAAAGAGAGTTGAATTTGAAAAAAGAGTCAATGAACTATAAAGAATGACTGCATTAGATATAGTGAAATAGAGCTAAATGTCATTGTATTGGTACCAAAGGATTGTGAATCATCCCTGACGAGATAAAGGAGGTTAGGGTATGTATCACCTTGAAAAGATGTACTCAATGGAATACGAATTAGTCTGTATGTTACTGGAGAAAAAGGTATTGGATGGTAGTGAGAATAAGGTAATATTAGTAACCTAGACTGGATGAATAATACGTGATAAGTGAACAGGTTCGGCAATAAGGAATTGAACCATAGCATTGGAACCAAAGGTAATAGCTACTCTGAAAACAGCAAGTGAGATAGTATGATAGTAAGATCGCCAACTGATAGCCTTGTTAAATGCGTCTACTATGATGAGTGTTAATGAATTGGTCAAATAAGGGACTGGACAACTGACTGAATATGGTTACTGTGATATTTTGGAAAATGAATTATTGAGTGAAAAAGTGTATGGGACATATAGGAACATATGATTACAGTCATACTGAACTGTTGATTGAGAATTTCGAGGACGAAATTTTTATTAGGAGGGGGGAATTGTAACATCCCACCCTCAATTGGAAGGGTAAAATAGTAAATTTGACATATGATGGAATAGATTTGGAGTGCATAGGACTGTTCATGCATAATAGGATTGGTCCACAGTCACATTTGTGCACATGAAATTAATGTACATGCATACATGATATTCCCGGGTTGAGTGCCTAAGATGATTTTATTGGGATTAACGTGATTAATGGGTTTGAAAAATTATTCTGAGTGCGCCATAAATTGTTTTCTATTTTAAGGGATTTTTAGGAATTTTTCTGGATTTTTCCGGAGAAAATTCCCGAACTGAAAAAATCGTCAATTGGCGAACCGGTCGATTTTCGGTAGCGAAAGTTTCTACCCAATGGCACTGTAATATTGGGGATATTATTTTGGAATTGAAATTAGGGTCATTTGAGTTGATTGAGGTTAGTTTTTGATCTGGATTAAAGAATGAATAAGTTGACTTTTCTTAAAAAAGCTTTGACCAATCACATTTGGCCACCAAAAAGCTTCATTTAATGCTCTAACTTGTTCCTATCGTTTTGCCTAATAAATTACATGAAAAGAGTGAGTTTCTTGTTGTAAAAACTCATAACCGTAGCATCTCTCCATTTCTATACTCTCACCATCCAAATTTCGTTTCTTTCTTCACCTTCCTCCAAACTCAAAGGCTTTTCTTCATGCAATCAAAACCACTTTCTTTTCATGATAATAAACTCCTTGTGTGAGGTTTAGAAAGTGGGAAGTTGGAGTAGTAAGTAATGAGTTGAAGGTAGAAAAAGGCTTGATTAGGTAAGTTCTTAAGTTAAGCTTTACTTATGCTTTGATTATGAATTTAATGTCATGATAGTTAGAAACATTGAATGGGAGTTATGGTGTATTTATTATGATTATGGATGCTTGAATTTAATGAAACTTATAGGTGGAAATGATGGGTATAAGGTTAGGTTGAAGTAAGAATTGATGAAGTAGTATGAATGAGTGGTTTTAGCTTGATTTTAATTGAATATGTATGATTATTCTTGCATAATATTGATGAGGTAAGTGCTGCCAATTTTTGGTAGGTATGCCTAGTGAATGTATGAATGATGTAGGGATTGATTTTGTGTCTAATTGAGATGCTTATAGTAGTAGGAATTGAATTGGCATGATAGGAAGTGAAGTTGGGAAGTAAAACTGAAATTGTGAGTTTGACCGACCATACTGATTTGAGCATAACTCATTGTGTGGTTATGTAATTGAGGCAAGGTTTGTACCCACTGAAACTTTGGTTTGTTGGTTACATTTTTGTGTGAAATAGGTGTTGTCCAATTTCAGTTTTAAGAGGGTGAATTGGAGCATGGAAAGTTCTCTTTGGGGTTCTTGTGAGCGATGGCAGGACATAGAACCTAGAGTTTTGCTAATTTTTCTAAATTAATTGATATGGAATTAGGAAAAATGGTCTTCATGAAGTTGAAGCCTACATTGTTAGCTTTCCATTGCCACTGATCTTGTAATTTTTCGATCTGTATATTGGGAGATATACATTGTGAAATATTGGTGATTTTGAGCAATTGGTGTAACCTAGCCATCGATGTAGGTTTTGTGAACATCCTGATTAGAAGTAATTTTAGCAATTTATGTGAATTGAATTGGTTTGAGTGATCTTCTGAAAAATTGCATAAGAAGTGATTATCTTGAAAATGGTATATAGCATGCTATTTTTAGATAACAGAATTGGGACTTACGATTTTTCAAAGATTGGACTGAAGTTAGGTCAGGGACTGTTGAACAGGGCAGTAACTTGCAGGACTGTTTTGAATTGGTTAATGATAGAATTTGATTATGAGCCCTTCATGAGAAGTGTAGTACTGTGTTTCATCTTTTCAGGGATATAAGGTAGTGATTTTTTTTGACTTGTGTACAGGGAGTTATGTTTGATAGAAATTTACGGCTCAGATTGAGTGATTTCAGGGACAGCATCATTAATTGAATTATTTGACCTAGTTAACAATGGAATTGGACTTTGAGTTGTTATGAAAGTTATAGATAACATTGTGTTCTTGATGAGAATATTTATTGTGCAATTTTTGACTGAACAGAATGAGAGTTACTAAATTTACCATGTACTGTTCTGTTTTAAGAGGTATGGACTAGGCAGCATCTTTGATTGGATTTTTGACACCCTTAGGGGTGGAATTGATTTTTATGGTCTTCTTGAAACTTGTAGAGTTTTTCATGATCTTTCTAACGAGATATGGTTTGTAATGTTCTGAATTGTGTGCAAGGAGTTACAGGTGTTTGACTTTCGGTTTGACAATAGGAAAAAGAGAAGGAAATAAGGATATATATATTAATTGTTTTATTTGGATTTTGAATTTCTTTCGTGAATAACTTTTCCGTCCAACGTCCGATTGACCTGATTCTTGAGGCATCGGATTCATGGAATATTTAATTTCATTTTCTGAGAGATTGGGAATTTTTGGACGGAAAATTGACGTGAGTCCAGGTAAAGGTCTGTTTAATCACTGTTTTATTTAATTGGGGGCCTATAGAGGTCCAAATTGCGCTTCGTCAGCGCCATTAGCTTTCTAATTTTTAGACGGATTTTTATGGTGAAAAAAATGGAATAGGACCGGGAATTCATGAACATTCATTATACACCTACATGTGCATCATTAACTGATTCGGATTGGATCATTAGTGATCGTTTTATTCTCTGCTTCTTATAGAGGCCCAATTGGAGCGTTGTTCCACCGACGTGGCAGAGTCTTCTCGGCATTAGCTCGGAAGTAATAGGTGAGTAACCTAGTTGGTTCCTCAATCTACATGTGATGAAAATTATGTGGTTATGCCATATGGAGATAATGGAGGGATTATGTGTGTTTGCTTTTGATTAATTTCATACCATAGGTGTCCGAAGTATTGGGAACTTGTTATCGAAGTGCTACTTGTGTGTAATTGTTTGTGAATGATTACGTTTGAGATCTCGGACCAAAGATCCGAGGGAATGGGAAATTGATATTGAAGTGTTACTTGTTTGTTCGATAAATTGGTTTTTAACTTTCAATGTGATGTGGTAGAATTGTAATAAATGAATTACATACATGATTAATTGATAACGATTGTATTGGAGCTGCCACCGAGAGCTATATGCTCAACGTTTAATGAGCCCAAAAGGGACAGTTCAGAGCTTTATGCTCAATGCTTAATGAGCCCGAAAGGGACAGTTCAGAGCTTTATGCTCAATGCTTAATGAGCCCGAAAGGGACAGTTCAGAGCTTTATGCTCAATACTTAATGAGCCCGAAAGGGACAGTTCAGAGTTATAGGCTCACTGATTAATGTGCCCGGATTGGGACAGTACAGGTGCTCAGTCACAACACATAATCTAAATGGGAAGAAACAGAAAAATGTTATGCATGTATTTGATTGTACCGTGAATTGGGAAAAGCACTGAATCACTGAAATAAAATGGAAAATTTCATGTATTTGAGTAAGTATGCATTAAATTGACTTTTGTATTGGGAAAGAGGCAATATGCCTTGCATTTTTGTGATACCGCTTTGAATTCTTTCTGATTATGCTGTTGTGAAAATCTGTAAATTGTCATATGATATTCTGAATGTGCAATTGTGATAATTTGTACGCTATTCGCGTAATGCATGAATTGGGTGAACCATCGATGATGGTTTCTCACTGAGTTCGCAAAACTCACCCAAAATTTGCATCTATTTTTCAGGTCTTGAAGAATACCCCGTTTGACACGGGAGTACTGTAATCAAGTAAATGATAGAGGTCGGGATCGGTTTAAATGCGCATTAGTGTATTTTATTTTCGATATTACAGATTATTGAATAAGTCAGTTTGTAAAGTCAACAGACTGGAATTAATTGTATTTATGAAAAGGGCCCCAAGGCCATTGAATTGGTTATAATTTTCTTCCCCATATGTTATCATGTGTATATGTGGGTGTTACGTTAATAAAAAAATAGTTACAATGAGTTTTTGGACTGAGTGATGTAGCACGCCACCCTCGCGGGGCACGGACTCGGATATCACCATCGATGTCGGGTTCGAGTCACTCGAGAGTGGGGTGTTACACTACATCATTTTTTTATGCATCTAACCTACTACATTTTCTTTTTGATGCCTTGCTATTTAGCTCCTCTTGCTTTCAAATTTTTCATGTTGCGTCATTTTTACCCACATGTCCTTTTTATTCACGCATCTTTTATCTGTTTTTAATTCATGCTTCAACACTCCCCATACGTTTGCGTTTAACTTCATGTTGGATGTGTTTTAGACTCTTATTTTTGCATGCTTTTTCCTCCTGCGTCCACCCCTTGTCTTGCCATCTACCATGCATGCATTTTCTTCACACATGTTGATGTTTTGGATGTTGCTTGGACAGAAGTCATTGCTTATGCTTCCTCATTTGGTGTTGCATTTTGATTGGACTACTCCCACTTTCCAACGTCGTTTTGTTTTAGACTTCCAACCTGCTATGTTTCAAGCTTCTGATTATTGCACGACGCCATGTCTAATTAGTGTCAACGTCTAATTAAACTCTTTTTATCCCAAAATTGTCGTAGTTCTTTCTATTTAGTTCCAAAATATACCTTGACATAAAACAAGATTAATTCCCATTAAGTATAACTTCAAACCTCAAGAACAAAGACAATTAACACATAAAAAGATAGAAAATAAAGACACTAACAAACTCCCACACACTTTAACATCTTGCTCGCCCTCGAGCAAATTAAACATGACCATCAAATTCTATCAACTCATTTTCAAAGAAACCAAATGCATGCAATCATTCAAACTTTGGCCAATCGAATGTCAAGCTACTACACACATCATGTTTAGTTTTCATCGACGCACATAAACAAACTAAACTTATGAAACTATCATTCAAAGGTAAGCATAAACTCACAATAGAATTTCCTCACGGAATTTACTCATTTCACTCAAGTGTTTATAGGTTGTGTTTCGCTTAAAAATCCCTATAGGAAATTACACTACCATAGGCTTGCAAATACACCAATTCTCTTCTACAGTAATTACATGCTAAAATAGATCAAAAGGGCTTTATTTTGAGGTTGTAATGGGGTTAAGGTTAAGGTAAGACAAAAGGGTTTTGAAAGGTTCTTCACAAGCAGTCATAAAGCACTAAATATACAAAGGGACAACAAATGTATTTCTGAGAAAACTAACTAAACAAAAATTATCATTGCTACTATTTGTTTTTGTTTTTTTGAATACTAAGGAAACAATACAATGTGCTATATGAGTAAAAGTAATAGTAAACTCATCTCAGAAAAAAAAAATATAGCCAAAAGTCCCAAAACTAGCTAGCTTAGTACTTTATTAAACTTGTGAATAGGTAAGCGGGGTAAAGGCTCAAAGGGGTTTTGAAGGGTAAATAAGATAGGTGGGTCATTTCAGTCAAGGGTTAAAAGAAAAAGGGCCTTAATCATTTCTATCTAGCATGCATCTAATAGATTCAAATCAGTTCAGAGCAAGTTCTGAAGGTATCACCTAAGGGAGTATCACACATACAAAGAAATGAAATGATTTTTGAATGGAGTCACGTAGGCTTGATCCTTCACATGGGCTCAAATGAAAATCCATTATGTTTTTATGCATTACCTAATCACTAAAGCATCAATTTCTAAGTAAACTTATGTAACCAACTACTTTAATCAATCAACATGATTCACCTTCTATTCAATTGGCCTAATTTGACTTCAAGCATGCAATTCACTCTCATTCCAACTATTAAGATAGAATTTCATGGTTTAACACACATCACATGCAAATTAAAAGACAGAAAAAATTAAAATCAAAATCAAAATGAAAATAGAAACAATAAATTCAAAACACACAGTCACACAAACATTCACTGCCCCCCCCCCTCATTGTCCTCAATGTACTCTAAAAATGAAAAACACAAGAAAAAAAAGAAAATAAAGGTTAAAGAAGCTTCTTTGTTATTGCATCAAGGTGTTGGTAGAAGAGGCGGTTGAAATTTCTGATGTTCGAAGAAAGTGAGCTGGTTATGCTCTAATCTTCCCAATTCAGAGTAAACTGGCTCAACCAGTTCAATTTCTTCTGCAATTTCAACCTGTAAATTCTCATAATACGGTTTCAATCGGTGTCCATTAACTTTAAACACTTTAAAAGTGTCCAAACTCTGAATTTCAACTGCACCATATGAGAAAACATTAGTAACAACAAATGTATCTATCCAATGAGATCGTAATTTACTAGGAAAGAGCTTTAGTTTAAAGTGATAAAGAAGGACCTTTTGACCTATGGAAAACTCTTTTCTAATTAAGATTTTGTCGTGAAAGGTCTTAATCTTTTCTTTATAGATTTTTGCACTATCATAAGCTTCATTACGTATCTTTTTCAACTCTTGCAATTCTAATTTTTGATTAATTCCAACCTCAGTTAAATCCAAATTGCATTGTTTGACAGCCCAATCAGCCTTATGTTCCAATTATACAGGTAAATGACAAGGTTTTTCGAATACTAACCTGTACGACGACATACCAATAGGATTTTTATATGCTGTCCTGTATGCCCATAGCACATTGTCTAAATGCAAACTCCAACCCTTCCTGTTACGATTAACCACTTTCTCCAAAATTGATTTGATTTCCCTGTTAGAAACTTCAGCTTGTCCACTTGTCTGGGGATGGTATGTTGTTGAAGTTCGATGTGTAACATCATATTTCTTTAGTAAAACCTCAATAATTCGATTAAAAAATGAGTCCTATGGTCATTGATTATTGCTTTAGGCACTCCAAACTTGACAATAATATGAGATTTAACAAAATCAACAACAACTTTTGATACAACTCACCAAGGCAATGGAGACTTGAGGATGCCAATGGGTCCAATTACAAGGTCACGCTCTAACAAGCTTAAAGCACAATTTCAGATTTATGTACAAGCTATTGTTTCACAAGAACTTCAAGAAGTTTTGTTGATCAAGCTTGGGGAAAAGCTTAAGAAGACACCTAAGTGTGTGTGTGTTAGGACCCGACCCGGAGATCGAACCCCAACTGTTGGATCCGAGACCCAACTACATGGAACTTATACTTATCACACTTGCTTTGATACCATAGATGTCGGATCTCGTGACCCAACTGCTTAACTATCGTACTCCTGAAACCTTGCACTTACGACATTTCAGTGTTATAAGTTGTTGTTCCATAAAAGTGATGAGCGCACACTACCTATTCATCATAATCACTTATTTCCTTATTCATAAAAAATATAGCTTAAAGCCTCACGGTCGTATAGAGGCAAGAATCGCCTTAATCGGAGTCATATCACTCAAGATACCCTCCAAAAACCTAAAAGAGTTCATAGCTGAAACATGCTCTCTTAATTGACCTCTTGCTTGCTTTTATGCAAACATTCTCAATTTAACTCCAAATGACACAAAAATTTATGGAGTGGAAGGATATATGTCTTATGAATCCAATGGTTCAAGCCTCACCTCATTTGGAGGTCGTATGAGGGATTTATTCCCAAAACAATAGACCATGCTCACTTCCAAAATCACATTGAAACTCCTTTGGCGCGATTACCATAACTTTTAATATAGAGGTCAGATCATGTTCGTTCTTTCACCATGTGAAATTATACATCTAGATCTACAACTCTTATGAAGACCACAAAACCAAATTAGGCCTCTAACAAAGTCCAATTTACCCATTTTCCCGTAGCTGTCCGTTAAACGGACAGCTGTGTCAGTTTAACGGACACATTCGGGTGAATGTGTTCTAAACTCTTCGCAAATGTCCGTTAAACGGACATGCATGTCTGTATAACGGACACGGGTAGGGCAAGGGGTGTTTTGACACCCAAGGCTGTCCGTTTAACGGACATTCGTGTCCGTTTAACGGACACGCCATTTTACAAAACTTCTAACCCTCTCACTTCAAAACCACTTGGAGCCCTCATCTTTCAACACTCATAACTTCTTACCCCTAGCTCCAATAGGTGCATACTATACCTCCATGGAAAGATAACCAGGTGAACTACAATTATCATGAAGAGTGCAAAAGCTAGATCCATCATTCATCAAGGTAAAAACTCACTCAAAGGTCACTGCTCAATAAGACCAATGTAACAGTAACATTTGCAACATGAACAGTAACTGAATGTGTTCTAATCCTCATAACTTTTTAATCCTAAATCCAAATGAGACAAACGATATACCCTTAGAAATCTCTGAACTTCTACTACAATATTCATGAAGACTTCCCAATCTAATTCAACCCTTAAGAGGGTCTAAAATTGAGGCGAAGTTCTGTCAAATTTTAGGAAAATTTGACTGCACTTCCCTTGAAAATGCAACTAACCAATTTTTTTCAATCCTAATACTTCCACCTGCATAAAACTCAACATGCAACCTCATATAACATGTTTAAACTCTAAGGTATTTCCAAATACCATTTTAGGCAACAACCGCACTCTTAATCATCTAACCATGTTCATGCTATACTATGATGCAATTGCTTTGAAACATACTTGGATTTTACAAAATACATGATAACTGAACATTCTTACATTCATATGAAAATATAAGTTATTACAAGGCTTTAGAGGGCATTTCAAGCCCTTTTACAACATGATTCAAAATACATTTCTAAAATGCTACTGTTTTCTTGAAATGCATCTAAAGCATTGTTTACAACAAAATGACTTGAATTTCATCAAAAACAAAATCTTGGAGTATTCCCTTTATGCTCGTTCCTTGAAATCGCGCTCTTCACCTGGAGATGGGACGTGAAGGTGGGGGTGAGTTTTCGCTCGTGGGTAACACGTTTATATTTAGGCTAATAAGCTACATTGCTTCATTAATCATACTTTTAGCAATTTGTATAGAAATCATACAATCATGCATTTCATGAAATTTATCAATCTCAAAACACAATGTTCATGATCCATGAAATTTTCATTCTTGCAAACATATGCTTAACATGTAACACATAGCTGATGGTTCGAAAAGTCCACGGGTTACTGATGAGCTACACAAGTGTAGTCATATGCTGAGGAGTCCAAAAAGGAACATCCTATGCCACTATCGGGCAGCCGGGAGAAGGCTATACTGGTCAACGTGCACGTGACTTTGCTGGTGGACTTAACTAACCCACATAACACTGAATTTCATGCATAAAAACTGGACTTGTCTTGTCCGCTAGCTGATTTTCTGAAAATGGATTTTCATGCATCCATAAAGCTGATTCTTGAAAATGATATATTTCATGCTTAGCTCACATTTCATGATCTCATTCATGCTCATTCAATTCATGGCAATTTCAAGCAATATCATATACTAATCGATTTCTCACATAATGGCAATCACAATTCAATTTACACACAATTCAAAACTCAATCAATACTCATTCCAAGGTAGTTGGAAAACATTAATTTTCCTTAGTAGAGATAGTATTTAAAGCATTACTAACATAAAGATAAAAGTGAAACCCACCTTATACTTGCTAAATCCTTGCTAAATGGAGCTCTTCCTCTTGCTCTTCTCCTTTCTCTTGCTCTTCTTCAAGAGAAAATAAAAATCCATATCAACACAAATCCAATAGAAATTCTATAAAACCTCTTTCATAAAATTAGCTTAAGAATCACTAAACCCACTTGATTCTTAAACCTTCTACACCAAACCCAACTAAAAACCAACTCTTAAAAACATAACTTACCTTAGATCTTAACTCAACCCAAGAGTTTCTTGGCTCAAAAGGTAGCTTAGCTCCTCCTCTTCACTTTTTCTTCTTGAACTATCTTCAAAAACTCTCCAAATCTCATGGAAAAATCAACCCTAAACCAAAGCTCTTCTTTTCTCCTCCTTTCTTTCCTCTTGCCCGAAACTTCTCCTTCTCTCCCTTAAAATTTCGTGACTTCCTCTTCTTTTCCTACTAACACATTAAACTTCTCTCTTTTATACTTCTTCTTTACTTACTTAAGCCCATATACTTAAGCCCATTCATTCCTCTTCTTTCCTTTCTTCCTTCCTTAACCTACTCAAGCCCACTTGTCTTTTTAAGCCCATGTTACATATTTAATACATGTTATCTAACTCATTTAATCACATTCATTTATTACCTAACTCATTTAATTCATGCCAACTAATTTATTTATAACATCTTACTTACTTACAACTAAATTAATGCTAACTCAATTAGTTAATTAGTTTAATCATGTTTAACTTTTAAAAAAAATTTGGGGCTAACATTTCTCCCCCCCTTAAGAAATTTCGTCCTCGAAATTCTTACCTGGTTCATTGAAGAGGTGTGGATACTTCTCCTTCATTGCATCCAAAGGTTCCCACGTCGCCTCTTCAACTGCATGATTCCTCCAAAGGACTTTAACTAGCTTGATTATCTTGTTCCTGAGGATCTTATCCTTGCTGTCCAGAATTGCCATAGGCACTTCTTCATAGCTCAAATCATCACTCAGCTGAACCTCTGAGGTCTGAATAATGTGAGAAGGATCTGATCTGTACCTTCTCAGCATCGAAACATGGAATACATCATGAATCAGTGATAATTAAGCAAGAATGCCGACCAGAGGCCAACGGCCCAATCCTCTCCAATACTTCATACGGACCCACATAGCGAGGACTTAACTTCCCCTTCTTACCAAACCTCATAACTCCCTTCCATGGAGACGTCTTGAGGAACACCTTGTCACCCACTGCATATTCCATTTTTTTCCTGTTAGCATCGGCATAACTCTTCATTCTATCCTGGGCTTTTAAGCATTTGTTTGATTACATCCACTTTCTCAATCATCATCGGACCAACTCTGGTCCTACCAGTTTCCTTTCACCTTCCTCATCCCAGCATATCGGAGTCCTGCATCTTCTGCCATAAAGGGCTTCATAAGGAGCCATCTGTATGCTCGAATGGTACGAATTGTTATAGGCAAATTCGACTAACGGCAAATGATCATCCCATGCTCCTTTGAAGTCCATGACATATGCCCTAACCATCCCTTCTAGAGTCTGGATTGTCCTCTCAGACTGACCATCCGTCTGAGGATGAAACGCCGTACTGAAATTCAGTTTAGTTCCTAATGCTTCCTGCAAACTACTCCAGAATTTCGATGTGAATCGAGGGTCCCTGTCGGATACTATAGAATCTAGAACTCCATGTAATCTCACTATCTCATCAATGTATTTCCTGGCTAAGACTTGCAACGAATCTGTCTGCTTAATTGCCAGAAAATGGGCTGACTTGGTTAACCGATCTACAATAACCCAAATGGCATCATGCTTCTTAACAGTCTTGGGTAAACCCATCAGAAAATCCATCGTGATCCGTTGCCACTTCCATTCAGGAATGGACAATAGCCTTAGCATGCCTGAAGGTGCCTGGTGTTCAGCCTTGATTTGCTGACACACTAGACATCTGCTCATATATTCCGCCACATCTTTCTTCATACCTTTCCACCAGAAATGCTCTTTCAAGTCTCTCAGACATTACAGTGTTTGCTGGGTGCATGGAATAAGGCGCATTGTGTGCCTCATCCATGATCTCATCCTTAACTGCCTTATCATTCGGAATACATAACCGGTTTCTGACTACCATTAGCCCATCATCCCTTACTTGCAATTCTGACTGCTTACCATGTTGAATTTCATCTCTCAACTTACTTAATTCTGTATCCTGCTCCTGCAACTCCTTAACCTTCTCCCTAAGGATAGGTCTCACCCTGAATTGAGCAAAAACACCATCTGATTCATCCTGCTTTAAACTGATCTTCAACTTGGCCATCTGTTCCAACAGAGGCAAGTAAACTGCCTGAACATAAGTTATCGAAGATTTCCTGCTTAATGCATCTGCTACTACATTTGCCTTACCTGGATGGTACTCAATCATCAGGTCATAGTCCTTGAGCAACTCCAACCATCGTCTCTGCCTTAAATTCAACTCTTTCTGACTCATAATGTACTTAAGACTTTTGTGGTCCGTGAAGATCCTAGTATGAACCCCATATAGGTAGTGTCTCCAAATCTTTAGGGCGAAAATTACTGCTGCTAGCTCTAAGTCATGAGTAGGATAGTTTAATTCATATGGCTTCAACTGCCGTGAAGCATAAGCTATCACCCTGTCATCCTGCATCAATACACATCCTAAACCTCTTCTCGAAGCATCACTGTATACTGTATACCCCTGGTCTCCATTGGCCAAAACCAATACTGGAGCACTTGTCAATCTGTTCTTGAGCTCCTCAAAGCTCTTCTGACATTCCTCACTCCATATGAACTGCTGATTCTTTCTTAACAGCTTAGTCATAGGGGCAGCTATCATTGAGAATCCTTCCACGAATCTCCTATAATAACCTGCCAAACCTAGGAAGCTTCTTACCTCTTTCACATCTTAGGCTCTTGCCAATTCACTCATCGCTTCTACTTTCCTCGGATCAACATGGATCCCTTTGCTGGAAATCACATGTCCAGGAAAACTACTTCATGCACCAAAATTCACACTTCTGAATTTGGCATACGACTCCCCGCTCTCTCAATCTCGCAATACTATCCTGAGATGTTGTTCATGCTCTCCTTCATCCTTAGAATAAACCAGAATGTTATCAATGAACACAATAACAAACTGATCTAAGAATTCATTAAACACCCTATTCATCATATCCATGAAGGCAATTTGGAGCATTGGTCAATCCGAAGGGCATGACCACAATTCATAGTGCCTGTAACAGTCCCGAAAGTGTCTTGTTTACATCGACTCCCTGATTCGGAGTTGATGATAACCTGATCTTAGATCTATCTTCGAAAAGACCCTTGCTCCCTGCAGCTGATCAAACAGATCATCTATCCTAGGTAAAGGATATATGTTCTTAACTGTCACTTTGTTAAGTTTCCTGTAATCTATACACATGCGCCAGGTTCCATCCTTCTTCTTAACGAATAGGACTGGCGCTCCCCAAGGTGATGAACTTGGCCTGATAAACTGCTTCTCCAACAATTCCTGCAATTGCTCCTTGAGTTCTCTCAACTCAACTGGAGCCATCCTGTAGGGTGGTATAGAGATTGGCGCGGTTCCGGGAATCAAGTCAATTTCGAACTCAATTTCCCTCACCGGCGGCAACCCTAGTAATTCTTCTGGAAATACGTCTGGGAACTCCCTCACTATAGGGTAATCCTCCAACCTTCCTACTTTCACCTCTGGATCCACCACATATGCCAAAAAGAACTCAGCCCCCTGGCCCATCATCCTGTCAGCTAGCAGAGCTGAAATGACCCTCGGTGCTGGCATCTTCCTGTCCCCCTTGAAGACCACTTTCTCTCCATTTCCCAGATCAAATTCTACTTCCTTGAGACTACAGTCTAGCTTTGCCTTATACTTCTCCATGGCATCCATTCCTAGTATGACATCTAATCCTTGAAGGTCTAGAGGTAGTAGGTCTACTACCAGTCTAGCACCGTCGATACTGAGCTCACAATCCTTGTAAATCAAACTGATCACTACTTTACTCCCCAAAGGAGTACTAACAACCAGAAAGTTATCCATAATCTCAGGACTAACTGCATGCATATTCATACTTGAGGAAACAAATGAATGTGTGGAACCCGTATCAATCAAAACATAAACTGCAGAATTGAACAACTGAGCCATACTAGTCACAACTTCAGGAGCAGCTGCAGCTTTTTTCCTGGTCATGGCAAATACTCTAGCTGGTGCCTGACCCTGTGCTCTTGGCCTCCTGCAGATTAGCCTCCTAATCGCTCTAGAATCGCTTACTTACATGGATCGGCTGGTTCCCACTGCTCTCCGTCTGCCTCGAGCTTGAACTTGGGAACCCTCCTGTCTCGACCTCTGGGACAATCTCTCATCATATGCCCCTTCTCTCCACACTGGAAGCAACCACCAAACCCCTTGAGACACCTCCCTGGATGAAACTTTCCGCACTGATCACACTGGGGATTCTTGCCCTTCCATGACTTTCCTGGGCCTCCCACACTAGAGACTGTTCGTAAATTGCCTCGATCACGACTCTTGGCGGGACCACTTCTGCCCATGCCACTCTGAGTATAATGTGTCCTGGTGCTCCTCTCAAATGCTGGAGCACCCACTCCCTTCTTGGAGGACTGTTCTCTGTTCTTCCTTTTCCTGCTTACTTCAGCCTTAATATTCTCCAGCTTCTCGGCTGGGCCAGCAGCATCCACTAACTGTTGGTAATCCCGAAACTATGGATCACCACCTTCTCTTGATCCCTAAGTGCAATCCCCTTCAAACTTGCGGCACTTGTCCACTTCATTGGCCACAATGTTGGTCATATACTGAAAGTTGAGTGAACTTGATTCATACTCACTCACCGTCGATCCTCTGGTAAGGTTCAAATTCCACAGCTTTCTCTTGGATATAGACCATCAAGAAGTACTTCCTCCTGAAAGCTTCTAGAAATTCCCTCCATGTCAGCTCTGGAGGTATTGCTGATCATGCGAGGCACCGACTCAACCAAGGTCGGTGCATCCCCAGAAAGTGGATCGATCGCATAATCTAGCTTCTCTTCATCTGAGCACTTCATCTATTTCAGGACCCTCTCGGTCCTCTTCAACCATGCTTCTGCCTCTTCGGAATTTGCAGTCCCGCTGAAATCGACAGCCCCATACTTCCGAAACTTGTCATACTGCCCGCTCCGATCTGCTGGAGTTGGCATCTGAGCCTGCCTTCCCTGGCCCATAGCATATGCGAAAGCCTGGGCGAAGGCCTGAAAGAATTGTGGGTCTATTGGATTTGGCATAGGAGGAGGCTGGAGAGGCACTTCATGCTGCACACTTGGTGCCTCAGAATCTGTAACAGGGATGGTCCCTGCATCCTGGGGAATGTGGGATTCATCCGTACTTCCCCGCTAAGAGCCTGATCGAGATTGAGCTCCTCGAGTTCTTCTTCGAGGCGGCATTACTCCTTTAAATGAAAATCATTTCAAATCTTTAGCTCATGCTTTGTGAAACAAGTTCAAATCATGTAAAACAATTCAAAACCAATGATGCATGTACTGTATTTAAAACAATGCATAGGGTTCATGTAACATGATGCATGCTGACTCTACCCTTGAGGCTACCCACTAGGGTTCCTAGGAAATCATAAACCTAGAGTTGCTCTGATACCACAGATGTTAGGACCCGACCCGGAGATCGGACCCCAACTATTGGATCCGAGACCCAACTACATGTAACTTATACTTATCACACTTGCTTTGATACCATAGATGTCGGATCTCGTGACCCAACTGCTTAACTATCGTACTCCTGAAACCTTGCACTTACGAAATTTCAGTGTTATAAGCTGTTGTTCCATAAAAGTGATGAGCGCACACTACCTATTCATTATAATCACTTATTGCCTTATTCATAAAAAATATAACTTAAAGCCTCACGGTCGTATAGAGACAAGAATCGCCTTAATCGGAGTCATATCACTCAAGATACCCTCCAAAAACCTAAAAGAGTTCATAGCTGAAACATGCTCTCTTAACTGACCTCTTACTTGCTTTTATGCAAACATTCTCAATTTAACTCCAAATGAAACCAAAATTTATGGAGTGGAAGGATATATGTCTTATAAATCCAATGATTCAAGCCTCACCTCATTTGGAGGTCGTATGAGGGATTTATTCCCAAAACAATAGACCATGCTCACTCAAAGGTCACTGCTCAATAAGACCAATGTAACAGTAACATTTGCAACATGAACAGTAACTGAATGTGTTCTAATCCTCATAACTTTTTAACCCTAAATCCATATGAGACAAACGATATACCCTTAGAAAGCTCTGAACTTCTACTACAATATTCATGAAGACTTCCCGATCTAATTCAACCCTTAAGAGGGTCTAAAACTGAGGCGAAGTTCTGTCAAATTTTAGGAAAATTTGACAGCACTTCCCTTGAAAAAGCAACTAACCAATTTTTTTCGATCCTAATACTTCCACCTGCATAAAACTCAACATGCAACCTCATATAACATGTTTAAACTCTAAGGTATTTTCAAATACCATTTTAGGCAACAACCGTACTCTTAATCATCTAACCATGTTCATGCTATACTTTGATGCAATTTCTTTGAAACATACTTGGATTTTACAAAATACATGATAATTGAACATTCTTACATTCATATGAAAATATAAGTTATTACAAGGCTTTAGAGGGCATTTCAAGCCCTTTTACAACATGATTCAAAATACATTTCTAAAATGCTACTGTTTTCTTGAAATGCATCTAAAGCATTGTTTACAACAAAATGACTTGAATTTCATCAAAAACAAAATCTTGGAGTATGCCCTTTATGCTCGTTCCTCGAAATCGCGCTCTTCACCTGCAGATGGGACGAGAAGGTGGGGGTGAGCTTTCGCTCGTGGGTAACACGTTTATATTTAGGCTAATAAGCTACATTGCTTCATTAATCATACTTTTAGCAATTTGTATAGAAATCATACAATCATGCATTTCATGAAATTTATCAATCTCAAAACACAATGTTCATGATCCATGAAATTTTCATTCTTGCAAACATATGCTTAACATGTAACACATAGTGATGGTTCAAAAGTCCACGGAGTTCTTGATGAGCTACACAGTGTAGTCATATGTTTGAGGAGTCCAAAAGGAACATCCTATGCCACTATCGGGCAGCCGGGAAAAGGCTATACTGGTCAACGTGCACGTGACTTTGCTGGTGGACTTAACTAACCCACATAACACTGATTTCATGCATAAAAACTGGACTTGTCTTGTCCGCTAGCTGATTTTCTGAAAATGGATTTTCATGCATCCATAAAGCTGATTCTTGAAAATGATATATTTCATGCTTAGCTCACTCACATTTCATGATCTCATTCAATTCATGGCAATTTCAAGCAATATCATATACTAATCGATTTCTCACATAATGGCAATCACAATTCAATTTACACACAATTCAAAACTCAATCAATACTCATTCCAAGGTAGTTGGAAAACATTAATTTTCCTTAGTTGAGATAGTATTTAAAGCATTACTAACATAAAGATAAAAGTGAAACCCACCTTATACTTGCTAAATCCTTGCTAAATGGAGCTCTTCCTCTTGCTCTTCTCCTTTCTCTTGCTCTTCTTCAAGAGAAAATAAAAACCCATATCAACACAAATCCAATAGAAATTCTATAAAACCTCTTTCATAAAATTAGCTTAAGAATCACTAAACCCACTTGATTGTTAAACCTTCTACACCAAAACCCAACTAAAAACCAACTCTTAAAAACATAACTTACCTTAGATCTTAACTCAACCCAAGAGTTTCTTGGCTCAAAAGGTAGCTTAGCTCCTCCTCTTCACTTTTTCTTCTTGAACTATCTTCAAAAACTCTCTAAATCTCATGAAAAAATCAACCCTAAACCAAAGCTCTTCTTTTCTCCTCCTTTCTTTCCTCTTGCCCGAAACTTCTCCTTCTCTCCCTTAAAATTTCGTGACTTCCTCTTCTTTTCCTACTAACACATTAAACTTCTCTCTTTTATACTTCTTCTTTACTTACTTAAGCCCATATACTTAAGCCCATTCATTCCTCTTCTTTCCTTTCTTCCTTCCTTAACCTACTCAAGCCCACTTGTCTTTTTAAGCCCATGTTACATATTTAATACATGCTATCTAACTCATTTAATCACATTCATTTATTACCTAACTCATTTAATTCATGCCAACTAATTTATTTATAACATCTTACTTACTTACAACTAAATTAATGCTAACTCAATTACTTAATTAGTCTAATCATGCTTAACTTTTAAAAAAAAATTGGGGCTAACAGTGTGCACATTAGAGGCATCAAACCAAGAGGGCTAACACTTAACCAATTTTCACAAGCACAAGTATAATCAATGGGCTTGGGCTTATTTTATCTTATAAAGGGCATGTGGACTTCTTTTAGGTTTTTTCATGGGCTGATTTGCATTAAGTGTGCATGTGCTTCATTAAAAAAATCATGTGCATGTTTTATTTTAAGGAACCAAGCTTGTGGGCCTAGTTTAAAAGCCCAATTCGCCCCTCTTAAGTTAGTCTTCTATTTTGTGGTTTTCTTATCCTATTTGGACAAAGACTAGTCAATTTTAATTAGTTTTGAAGCCCAAATCCATGTGGGATTTATTCTTGGGCAGATTTGTTTCAAGAAGGCCTTTATGATATTTTGAGCTTTCTTTAGGGTTTTTAGGTTATCTTTGTTAGGGTTTACATTGCAAAGGGTATTTAAACCCTTTCTTTAGGCATGAACACGAGTTTTTAGAGAGATCAATAAAATTCGAAAGCATTCTTCAAGAGAGAATTGAGATTCTTGCTTGTTTTACCTTAAGGATTGATTCAACTTATCAAGTAAGTTCTAACTTGTGGTGTTAATTCAATTCCTACAATCTTATACTCTTTGTTACCAATTCCTTGCTGTTTTGGGGGTGAAGGGTCTTGTTAGATTGATTGAATTTAGGTTTGGGAACAATCATTGAAACGGAGGTGATCTAGACATTGATTCTAGGTTGTTGTCGTATCAACTTTAGCGTTATCAGTATGAGTAGCCTTAGATTTAACCCATTTTGAAATATAATCCACAACAACGAGAACATATTTCTTATCGAAAGATGAAGGAAAAAAAGGTTCATAAAATCGATTCCCCATACATCAAAAATTTCACATACCAGGATATTCGTGAGCGGCATTTAGTCTTTTGGTCCTAAATCACCTGTTCTTTGATATCGATCATAAGACTTGCAAAATATATAAGCATCATAAAATAGTTTAGGCCAAAACAACCCACATTCAAGCACCTTACGGGCTGTCCTTCTAGGACCAAAGTGTCCACCATATGCAAAAAAAATGGCAAAAATTCAATATAGAAGGGATCTTATGATCAAATACACATCGCCTAATAATTTGATCTGAACAATATTTCTACATATGTGGCTCATCCCATACATAATATTTGGCCTCACTTTTGATTTTATCTTTTTTAGCTCATGATAAAGTACTAGATAATGACTTGGTAATCAGAAAATTGACTATGTCTACATACCAAGGTGTTACCTGTTGTGTGGAGAATAAATGTTCATATGAAAATTCATCTTTCAAGTTGTCTGACATTGTGTCTAGATGGATACAACTAAGGTGATCTGCAATCATATTTTCAATTCCCTTTTTGTCCCGTATCTCCACATCAAATTCTTGTTGTAGTAGAATGCAACAAATAAGATGTGGCTTTGCTTCCTTTTTGGACAACAAATACTTCAACGCAGTATGATCTGAATAAACTATGACATGTGTGCCCAATAGATATAAACAGAGCTTTTTTAGCCTAAAACTAATTGCCAATAATTCTTTTTCTGTTATTGAATAGTTTTTCTAGGCATCGTTTAGCATCATCGAAGCATAGTAATTCACATGCAGTGCTTTATTCATCCTTTGCCCCAAAACAACGCCTAACATATAGTCGCTTACATCACACATTATCTCAAATGGAAGACTCCAATCTGGGGGGCGGATTATTGGAGCAGAAATTAGCTTCTCTTTTAATTAATCGAATGGTTTCCTACATGGTTCGTCAAATTTGATCTCCACATCTTTTTGCAGTAACTTGCATAAGGGTTTAATGGTCTTCGAAAAGTCTTTAAAAAAGCGTTGATAGAAACCTACATGTCTAAGAAAAGAACGAACTTCCTGTACACTTACGAGGGAAGCAAGAGATTTACTGATTTCTATCTTAGCCTTATCAACCTCAATTCCCTTATAATACACTACATGGCCTAAGATTATCCCTTGATCAACCATAAAATGACATTTTTCATAATTTAGAATCAAATTATTTTCAATATAAAGTTTCAAAAACAATTTCAAGGTTAATCAAGCAAGTATCAAAAGACTCACCATAAACTGTAAAGTCGTCCATAAAACTTCAATCCAGTCATCCACATAATCAGAGAAAATACTTACCATGCATCTTTGGAATGTGCCAAGTGCATTGCATAGTCCAAAAGGCATTCTTCGATACACAAAGGTGCCAAAAGAACATGTGAAAATTATTTTGTCTTGGTCCTCTGGTGTAATAGAAATTTGGTGATAACCTGAGTAACCATCTAAACAACAATAATGAGTTTTCCCTATAAGTTTTTCAAGCATTTGGTCAATAAAAGGAAGTGAAAAATGATCTTTACAAGTAACATAATTTAATTTTCAGTAATCGATACAAACATTCCACCCATTTTTCCCACGAGTGGGCACCAATTCACCTGATGTGTCTCCACTATGATTACTCTAGTTTTCTTAGAGACCACTTGTACTGGACTTACCTATTTATTTTCTGAAATTGGATAGATTATTCCAACATCGAGGAGCTTCAAAATCTCCTTCTTGACTACCTCCATCATTCGTGGGGTTCAATCTTCGTTGTGGTTGTCTTGTTTCCTTAGCTCCATCTTCCAATAGAATTCGGTGCATACAAATTGATGGGCTAATCCCTTTCAAATCTGCCATAGTCCATCCAAAAACATCTTTGTAATTTTTCAACATACCCAATAATTTTGTTTCCTGCAAAGATGTCAATGTGCTCGAAATAATAACAAGAAGAGTTTCATGCTCACCTAAATACACATATTTCAAGTTACCTGGAAGAGTTTTCAACTCCAATTTTGGTGGCTGTATAAGAGATGGCAACAACTTCGAATTATTTCTAGTTAGTTCCAGAAAATGTACTTGTTCCTCCAAGTACTTGCTCCGCTCTAAAATCTGGATAGTGATATCCAGCTCTTCAGGAATGGCAAGATAATTGGCTAGTATTTTTCCTTCCTGAATATCCAAGCTATTTTCTAATGCAGTCCATAATTTTTCTGGTCCATCTAAACAGAATGTTTCCTACATTAAAGTATCAAGAAAACTCACAGAAATAAAAGATTGATCATCATTAGGAAATTTCATGGCATCATAAATATTGAACTTAATCACATCACCATCAAACTCTATAGTCAAAGACCAATCATAGACATCAATTTTTGTTCTGGAAGTTTTCAAAAATGGTCTTCCTAATAAAATTGGGACTGAAGTGGATGAATCTTCATTACGCATCTGTAAGACATAAAATTTAGCAAGAAAAGTTATATTATCAACTTGAACTAGGACATACTCAAGAACACCCTTTGGATAGGCATTAGATCGATCAGCAAGTTGGATTATGACAACAGCTTCTTTCAGAGGCCCCATATTCAAAGATTCATAAATAGATTAAGGCATAACATTAACTGACACACCTAAATCCGCCAACGCTTTCTCAATTTTCAGATTACCTATTTTACAAGGGATTGTGAACATACCTAGATCTAGACACTTACGAGGTAACTTCTTTTGAAATACAACAGAAACATTCTCACTCAGTCGCACCTGTTCATTGCCACTTAACTTTCTCTTCGAGATATAGAGTTCCTTAAGAAATTCTACATAATGAGGAATTTGTTTAATAACATCAAGCAAAGGAATATTTCCCTATACTTTGCGAAAAGTTTCTAGAATTTCTTTTGTTGCTCCTCCTTCTTTTTTTTGGCAAAAAAACTAGGAAAAGGAGGTTGTACACTGACTTAGGCGTGACAATGCAAGAATCACCCTCCTGTTTCTCTTGTGACTGCTTTGGAACTTCTTTCTCTACTTCTTCTTCAACCTCTCACTTAAAAATCTTTGGGGTAGGTTCCTTTAACTCTTTACCGCTTCGAAGTATGATAGCACAAGCACTCTTCTTTGGATTCATCTCAGGTTGAGAAGGGAACTTTCTTGAATTTTGTGCCTCCAACCTATTGATGGCAATCACCATTTGGCTCATTTGAGTCTCAAGATTCTGTATGTTGGCCTACGTATCTTGCCGAATTTTCATGGTATTTTGTTGAAAGTTCACATTATTTATAGCCAATGTCTTGACTATGTCCTCTAAAGAATTATTTTCACAAAAACTTTGTCCCATTTGCTGTTGTTGTCTAGGCACATAAGGTTGTTTATATGGCTAAAAATTAGAACTTACTTGTTGTCCCTGATTGTTTCTATAACGGAGGTTCGGATGATCTTGCTAACCCAAATTATATGTGTTTGAAAATGGGTCATATTTCCTTTGAGGTTTTCCCAAATAACCACCCATTGCTTTCCTAGATATCGTAAGTTAGCACATCAAAAAAGTCAAATCATCTAATCTTCTTTCCAACGATAAAACTCCCATCTCATTAACATGTCTTGAACTATAATCATTTCGAGCTCCAAATTGTTGAGAGTTAGAAGCTATAATTGAGATCAAATCCCATGCAGCTGCTGGTGTTTTATCAACTAGCGCTCCTCCACTTGCAGCATCTATCATTCTCCTCTCAGTTGATAAAAGACCTTTATAAAAATATTGACTCATCAGTTTCTCGCTGATTTGATGATGGGGGCAACTTGCACACAAATTTTTAAATCTCTCCTAATATTCATATAATGACTTCCTGATGTTTTATCGGATGCCACAAATTTCTTTTCTGATATTGACGGCCCTGACAGCTGGGAAAAACTTCTTCATCTCTACCCATGTTCTAATACTTCCAGCAGGTAAATAATATAAACAATCTTCTGTATCATCCTTCAAAGAAAAGGGAAAAGCCCTCAGCTTTACCTACTCTTCAGTGACATTGGTAGGCTTCATCCCCATAAAAACAACATCAAACTCCTTCAAGTGCTTATAAGGATCTTCTCTCAATATACCTCGGAAAGTGGCTAATAAGTGAATCAATCCTAACCTCAGCTCAAAAGTATTATTATCACCCAAATTCAAAAAATTAATGTAGTGAGGTTGTCGGTCCTCAGCTGGAGCGACAAGTTGGTGTAATGTACGATTTGCATCCATGTTCCTTTCCCTCTGTTGTCCTTCTCTCAGTACTTGTTGTCTTTCTTTCGTTTGTTTTCTTAATGCCTTTGTTATTTTCTCAATTTCAGGATTGTACCGTAAATTTTTCAGACTGATTCAAATGCATAATGTACATAAACTGTCAAAAATTTTCTGACAACGATGCCAAAATTTGGTGAATGTTGTCGCCTGCAACCAAATATAAAAAGAAACCAACTTCTTACAACACAAATTAATGTAGTAGTGGAAAGTAGGGATCATTCACACGAGGAATTCAAACGTTTGTGAATTAAATAGAATTTAATTGGAATATGAAATTGAAAAATAACTAATAACAAAACAATGAAAATTTAACAATCAATAGAAACAAATCTTGGTTTCTGGTCTCCTTCATTATTGAACTTGCGTTGATCATTGACACTAAAAATAACCAATTTATTAGTTAAACATTTGTTGTGGTAAATTTCTTTACCTATTTTCTCTTATGTTTAGTTAACTAAAACATATATTTGAATTAACCCTTATTAATTAATAATCTGGATACGATCTCAGATTTAATTAATTAATAGCTTTACGAATTAAGAAAATTGATGAATTAGATAACATACATACGATGTATATTTAGCTAGACAATTATTTTTCCTAGAATCATGTCCCTAATGTAGTAGACAGAAATCCTAGTCACTACTTTTGATTAAAAGAGTTGAACATCAACATGTTTAATCTAACGATTGATTGAATAAAATCACAAACTACTTGTTCACCTAGCTATAAAATCAAACAATCAAATAATGACCCAGAAAATAATTAATATTTAACTAATAAATCGATTGAAATAAAGAACAAAAGTCTCATAACATGCAAAGTTCAATAACTAGGATTCCGTAAACTAAGAAATAAAAGTTTAGTTACCCAATATCATGATTTTTCTAACTATTTCGACTGTCACTAACATTGAAACAATCGTTGGTGTTGCTACTGTCTTGGGCATCCTTCTCTTCTTTTCACACTATCCTTCTTTTCTCTGTCGTAAACCCACTCTTCTCCTCTCCTTGTTCACTATTCATCAATGGGACAATTTAACTTTGATGGACCATGTTACTCACCACTCTCTCGCAGACTCTCCATTACCTTGCTTCTTTCGTTCTTTTCTTTTTATCTAACGCAACCTCCTCTCTCCTCTCTATTTGCTATCTGCCGCAACCCTCTTTCTATTCTAACGCAGCCTCCTTTCTATTGTATATAACCTCATGCTCCTTTTCTGCATAGCTACTGTCAGTCTTTGATTTTTCGAATAAAAAAATCCCAGGTTTATTATCCATGCCACTTTTTAAAAACCCTCAGCCTTTCCTATCTGAAATGCCACACTTGTCTGCTGCACTACGTCGCATATTTTCTACATCTAACCTGTTGCGTTTTCATCTTAGTTCCTCTTGCTTTCAACATTTTCATGCTGCGTCGTTTTTGCTCACACATCCTTTTTATTCACGCATCTTTTATCTGTTTTTAATTCATGCTTCAACACTCCCCATACGTTTGCGTTTAACTTCATGTTGGATGTGTTTTAGACACTTATTTCTGCATGCTTTTTCCTCTTGCGTCCACCGTTTGTCTTGGCGTCTATCATGCATGCATTTTCTTCACACATGTTTATGTTTTGGATTTTGCTTAGACAGATTTCATTGCTTATGCTTCCTCATTTGGTGTTGCATTTTGGCTGGACTACTCCCACTTTCCAACGTCTTTTTGCTTTAGACTTCCAACCTGCTATGTTTCAAGCTTCTGGTTGTTGCACGAGACCATGTTTAATTAGTGTCAACATCTAATTAAGCTCTTTTTATCCTAAAATTATCGCAGTTTTTTCTATTTAGTTTCAAAATATACCTTGACATAGAACAAGATTAATTCTCATTAAGTATAATTTCAAACCTCAGGAACAATGACAATTAACACATAAAAAGATAGAAAATAAAGACACTAATAGAACATTAAAGTCATTTTGCATATGAAACAAGTTAAGGTCTTGTCAAAGATATAAATAAGTATTTAGGCAACATTTTCTTAATTATAATGTTAATCAAGAAGAAACTTGTAAGAGTTAAGTAAGTGCTCACTATTAAGAATCTTGTAGAATTCTCTAATTAAACCACTATCCCAATAGCAGCATAATCATCATATGGTGATATGATATGAAATAGTTAAATGATTGACTTTAGTACAAGTGGGAGATTATTAGTTTATACCCTTATAGTTAATCGGTTGGTTTCAATTTGATGTATGTCGTTATTATTTAATTAATAAAAGGCGGTCTTTATCTTTATGTATTAAGGTAATTATATTTGATGTTTTTAACTAAAGGTAAAATCCTGAAATAATTAATGTGTAATTGAAATTATGATAAGATCATAATTATGAGATTTAATTTACATTTATGTATTATTCCTAAATATTTCTAATTATAGTTTCATCAAGTGGGACATTGTTCAAACAATGAATTAACACATATTATGTTTCTTTCTCATGAAGAAAGTAACTGATCTCATAAATTGAAGTATGAAGATAGTTAAATTAATATACGAATGCTTATAGAGAATAAGTTACTAAACTAACCTGACTATGAGAATCCCATATGGAATATTACATACGTGTCTGTAGATTTCCTCATAATGATGGTTATATAATTGATTCTTAGACTTTAGATTACCAAGGTATCTCATGTGGGAATTACTGTGTTTTGATGTTACTTATGAATTGTCCCAGGATAATTCAATCAGTAGTACTTGGATGCAGTATGAACCATATGGAAATAGTTGAGTAAGTTAATAAAGGATTGATCACTCTAAAGTAATTAGAGAGATATTCTACTATCTTTGATTAGTAATGATTTATGAAATTCTTTAGCTAGAGTGAATTAATATTTAAAAAACCATTTTCAAATAACAATTATAAATAAATTATTAATTAGCAAGAATAAACATGATTGGATACAAAAGAGTAAATAGTAAATCCATACTCTGTTGAATTGGAACATTAGATGACGAAATGATTAAAATATACATCATAAATATGCATAAATAAGTTAAGTAAAACCGTTGCAAATTAGAGACAAGAAAAGAAAGAATTAGCGACGGAAACTTGCCGACGGTAAATATACCGTTGTAAATTACAGACGGAAAATCTAATTCTGTTGGTAAAATTGGCGAGAAAATTTTTATTTAACGACGGTATTGATATCCGTCGTTAAATATAAAGAGAAATCATCTTGGCAAATTTTCTGATGGACTTTAGCAACGATATAAGATATCAGTCGGTAGAAAGGCGAAAATTATTGACGAAAAATTTATTTTCGTCGGTAAAATTGACGAGAAAATTTTTGTTTAGCGACGATACTAATATCCGTCGCTAAAGATGAAGGGAAATCATCCCGGAAAATTTTGCAATGGAGTTTAGCGACGGTGTAAGATTTTTGTTGGTAAATTTAGTGAAGATATAACATATCCGTCAGTAAAAAGGTAAAAAATGTTGATGAAATAATATTTTGTTAGTTTACCTACAAAAATTTTCGCCGGTAAATTCTTTTTAAATTTAAACTCACCCAATATCTCCCCCCCTCCCCCCCACTTGTATCTTCTTCTTCCTTCTTCCTGTATCTCCTCTTCAATTTCTCTATTGTGGACTCCTTTTTTGCTCGTCGGCGTTGTCTTCTCTAGCCATTGTCATCGTGTCCCACCTGTCGTTTCCTCCTTCCTCCTCTAGATCTACCGCTGAGTTGTTGGAGCTATTACATCATCAAGGTATTTTTGTCTTCTCCGTGCTCTTCGTGCTCTCTTGTAATCGATTAACTGTTGCATTTAGGGGTTTTTATTGAGAGGTTTTGTGATTTTAACTTTCTTTTTCTTTCTTGCTTTGATTCGGTGATGCGTTTAAGGAGAATCGGAGCTATAGAAACATTAAGCAAACAATGAAGAGACTAGAGGAGGCTGAGTTCTCTTGTAGAGGCTCTAAGAGAGAAATGTTGTTGAAAAGATGGTTAGTTGTGTACTCAAAGAGGTTGAGAAATTTGTAGCTAGTTCTGCTGAAAATAAAAAAAAAAGAATCTTGAAGAACACCTCGTCAATGATAATGGGGACTTTTAAAATTTTATTTACTGACGAAATTTTATGATTGATATTTACCGACAGAATATTTAAATTCGTAGGTAAATTTACCTACGACCGTTTTAACGATGTCATTGTCCGTCGGTAATTTCTGTCGTTATTTTATATTACCGACATAATGCAAACATTTTTCGTTGGTAATTTTCGTCGTTAAACGACCTTTTTTCTTGTAGTGTCATGACATTTCTAATATTTGGGTGGTCATGACATGTTAGATATCAATCTTAATATATGATTGTAAATTGTTTAATTGGACAATTAAAGATTAATTAAAAGGAAATTTAATTTATCGATTATAATTATGAATTAGAATTAGAATTTATAATCATTGCCAATATATTAAGAATCTAATGAGTCACACATTAAATAATAGGTTGTGAAGGAAAATCAATTTTAATTAAGTTGGATTTAATTATAAAGTTTGAAAACTTTATAATCATATATGATATATTTGATTTTATTAAAATTAAACTAATTATGATCGAGTTTGACTTTAATTATAATTAAGGTATTTAATTTTAATAAAATTAATAAAAACTAATGTTTTTTTATAAATATGATTAAGTATCATGGAGCTAGCACTCGCTTAATTCATCTCAAAAGTTGAGAAATTACTTTGTAGATATCGTTAGAGGTTAGATAAGTGAATAATTTGTGGTTGATACATTAAAAAGCTTTCAAAGAATTTCAATAGAAAAATCATATCAGGTATGATTTCTTACTATTCATGTTTTATTATTCAAGTTATTCAATTATTATAATTCGATCAGAAACCTAGCTTAAAATTTTATTTTTCCGTTATATCCGTGAATTCAAACAACTTTCCTATGTTGCAATAAACATTGACCAGATTCCCTATTTTACATTTGTTTTGAGAGAAGAACATGTATAACCTGCATGATTATGGCAGACGCCAATAATCATTCTAGTACTTGAAATATCTTTTTCCGACATACTCTAGTATCTTCAATATTTCCACCTTTCTGTACATGTTGAGCATACCATCATTACACGAAGTCAAATAACATCAACACGAACATCTTCCAAACTCTAAATTTATCTTCTTTGTACAAGCACGCATAAAAATCTGACCATTATCACGTTATAAAGCATCATATTTTCTATATTCAATTTTGTTGATACAAAGATTAGTCGAGTAAAGATTCTAATAAAGCATTTGGATACATATATAAAAGGCTTGAAATGCAGATCAAGTGTTCTAAGAGTAGAGATTTGAGTGTAAAATTTCGTCCAACAACTTTTAAACGTAGCCAAAGTTGGTACAAAGATTTAGATTTGAGGTTGGGCTTGGGCTGGGGCTTGGATTTGGGCTGTATAAAGAGAGAATTGTCATATGGTTATATGGGAACCAACGGCCCATGCTATGGTTTTGTGGGAGATTCTTAATTTGGTGCCTATTATTAATCTTATTTTTTTGTCTTGTTTGAGCAATCTAGAAATGCCTATAACACTGCTGGCTCCTGTCCAGGACCCATTATAAGAGCGGGCCTCCCCTCTAAACTTTAAGTGATGCAGTGTTTTAAATTTTAACCTTAATCGTTAACTAATGACTTTAAATATAACGACTGTAATACTATAACAACTATAACACTATAATGTTAAAGTAATTTTTAATTTTATAGTCATCTTTAATGTTATAGTTCTAATAATTTTTTTTAAGAAAAGGTAGTTTTGTGATCCTCATACTTAAAATAGTCTTGAAATATTTAAGTATACTTTTACTTTCTATTTTTTTATTTTCATTATATATATTTAAAATATTCCAACTCAAAATTAACAGTAAAATGTTTTACAATTACATTTCCTGAGTTACGAGTATAATTTAAAGGTAAAGTTTATAAAATTTTAATATATTTTAGTCTTAGTTTTTTTTATTTTAATATTAGATATTAAATTCTGTTATTTATTTTTTCTATATCACAGATATAATACCATTTATATAACTTTGTGATATTATTAATGATTTTGCACTTAAAATGTACAAAAAATTGTTTTTTATAAATAATGATCATACATGTATTTGTTAGTGTTATGATCATTTAATATTTAGTTGGTTATGTAAACTTATAAATTGAGTCATTTATGTTTCATATAAATATGTAAACTTAAATATATTTTTAATTTATCAGGCCTTTTTTTTAATTTTTATCCGAGGCCTATAAAATTATAAGAACGGCCTGCTATAACACATGTATCGCGCTAGGTTTTGTTTTTCGTAGTAGTAAGGTGGCTAAAGGCAGCAAATGGTTTAATAATTGTATTTACTACACCTTTTATTTGGGGAAGTTGACATCCACTTGATTTATTTTTTTTGACTTAAAATATCCACTTAATTAAATATTGAAAACGTCAGGGCTGTGATTATTAATAGAAAACCAACTGTCGAATGCCTTTACTACGAAACGTTCTTGATGGCTCTCGGTAATAACATATATAAATTGTAAAGTCGTAACATATTTGGTGCGACTAATTGGGAATATTGTTTAACATATATGTGAAGCAGGAAATTATTGAGACCGAGAGTAGGCTTAAATTAAAAAAAAAAATAGTGACGTAAGGAGCTGAATTGGTCATTGAATACTTAAAATATGCATTTTAAGAACTATTTTTAATCGTAACCGTTCATCTAGTCGTTACCTTTCCTCTTATAAATAAGGAACGAGGGCGACTTGTAAATAGCATGTCGGAAGACTTTGATCCAAATTGAGAACTAAAATATGTTGGATGCATAAATTGTCTACATTATTCAAACGAGGAAATAAATGTGACGGTCAATAATAAGGTTCAAAGATCCAAATCCCTTCTATAATTTCAATCATTTTCCGAAATATTACATTATTGAAAAGTACTTTATTATATTTAAAATATTTTTATGAAGTATTTTTAAATTATTTATAGTATTCTTAACCTCAGTTATAGCTACCCGCCTCTCTATATTTTAACTTACTACTTACCATTATTCACATTCTGGAATTTTTTTAACTACTTAATTGCTAACCCACTTAACCATGTTCTTATTAACTATCTTCAACTATTTTCGTAAATTACACATCATAGTGAAGTAACTCTCAGTCCACTCCCTTATGTTTTAGCTAACTGCTTGCCACTGTTAACTTCAGAATTTTGCCTCCTGTATGCATTCTAATTAACTGCCTCCCCAAACTATTTTTAGAACACATGTCAATTATGCATTAACTATCTGACATTCTTCAATCTTGGGCTTCTTAACTGATTCTCGTATGCATGAATTCTTTAGTTTCTTCACTGATTCTCATTTGTATGAAATCTTTTGCTAATACTATAAGAAAATTAGATATTACTAGCAAAACATTATCGATGGAAAAAATTTCGTAGTAAATCAGCGATAAAAATTGTTTTTTCGTTGGTAAATTTATCGTATTTTGCGATGAACACATCGGTAAAAATGAAGAAAAATTATTCCTGCAATTTTCCTAACAGAATATAGCGATGGAATAAAGAAGGTGCTCATAAAAATTGGTGGCAATGGATGGTGGCAAAATAAGCATTAGGGAGTACCGATAAAAAATTTCTTCCGTTGGTAAATTGCCATTGAAACCGAAGAAATAGTGGTTTTGTTGGTAAAATTTATAGTTAAACATCATCCTTAGGTCTTCAGCTTCAACATTTTTAATAAAAAGAAAATGGCATCGTTTGGTTTAACACCAAACAATATCGTTTTCCTTCACCTTTAACCTACTCGATGATCCCCTCTCTCTCTCCTGTGTTTTTGTTTTTTAATGTTTTCCTCTCTCCTGTGACCATTTGTTGTTGATTTCTCTTCTTCATGTTGGCGTTTGCGTTTGCATGCCTCTGTCTTCTTTAATCACTATCCTTGTGTCTTTCGGTGGAGGTAAGTAATTCAACATTTATTCTTTGAGATTTTTTGTATACACATTTGCGTGCCTTTGTCTTCTCCGATCACTGTCCTTGTGTCTTTCGATGGAGGCAAGTAATTTAGCATTTATTCTTTGGGATTTTTTGTATACACAGTGATGGTATTTTAAGAGAAAACATTGCACATGTTTAATGAATTTTTGGAGTGTTTTTGCGTTTGTTTTGATTATCTGTGATGCATTTGGCTTTGTAATATGTTACAATACATTGAGGAAGGAAGAAGACATGATTTTCTTAGATTATTTGGGATGCATTTGTTATGCCATCGAAGTGTTTGACGAAAGTTCAGACTGGTCTCTTTAATGATTTTCTCCTTGTTTTATATGTCTAAATATCCTTTTAGGTGTCTCTTCACCTTGGGTAAAACCTCAGACTTTTCTATTGAATGAAGATAGTAGTTTACCAAAGAAGTAAAAAACTAGTCATTATAATGTTTAATTTGAATGAATAATGACTATCTCAATATGCTTTTGAGAATTTAAATCCTTGGATCATGTTATTGAGTTGAAATTGAGGCTTTAATATCAAGTTTGCAGTCAATTGTAATGTGATTCACTATTGTGGATTTTAAATTGACCGTGGAAGGTGATTATATTCACATAAGATCTTTAATAAAGGAATAAATACTTTGGGATGGTCAACTAATTTATATGTTACTCATCAGTTACCTTATGTTTGACAAAAGAAATATTTTTTATATTAAGAGCCTTTTTTATAAAAATAAGATCTTAAGTTGTTGTAGTATTTAGTATCATATCACTAAGGAATATTTGTCGTATGTCCATTTTCTATAAATAACCCCTGCCTTTTTATATGTTTTCTTACCTTGTTATTTCTTTAATACATATTTTTTATTTCAAACAATCTAGTCAAATTAGTTATTATTCAGTTCAAGAATGTCATCTTCTTATGGTAAAGATCTCTTAGTTTCTTTCTTTTAAGATAATGCTTGAATATAGTGGTTTGTGAAATGAAGATAGCGCAAGCACTAAATCTAGGGGTGAATCTAGCATTGAGTCAAGGTTAGTAATATGCAGGCCTATAATTGTAAATTATAAGGAACTTGAAACTAGCGGTGGGTCAGTAGCTCTTAAGTCTATCCCTCACCATATGGAAGACTTTGAGACTGAAAAATACAAGTTTAGTTTTAGGTGGACCTAAACAATATGATATTAGGATATAACATCCTTGTGTTAAATAAGTATTATAAAATCACAAGGCCATGTGAGATTATGTTTTGGTATATTTGGGGGATAATTGTTTATCATGGCAATTTTAAATGTGACCTAAAGTTGCTAGTTAATAGTTTTTATATTTAATTGTTAAGGGAGACATCTATGAACTTAGGTCAATTGCATCCTTTTTTCTAATGTTTAATATTATGCGTTTTACTAATTGGTCAGTTTTGAAACGTAAATCTAGTCATAGACTTGTTTAGATTCATTCATCAATTGAGGCTTTTAAAAGATGGGTTTTAGGGTAGTATAGTCTAAATATCAAATCAAAAATTATTCTCTTTGGAAGATGGCTTAGAACACACACTTAGAATCTCGAAATGTTTTATATCTTAGGTTTAGAATCAAAAATTTTATATGTTTTTTATTATTCCTATTTAACTCAAGCTTAACATTATTATTTTATACTCAATGAGTTAACATATATTATATATCGTTATAGAATGGAGCTTGAGAAACTCAATATCTTTGAATTATGCAAAACAATTTCCGGGAAAAAAAAAAAGCTATGATTAAGTAAAAGATTGGTGAAATCAAAGGTTTACATGTTTAATTGGTATAGTGTAAATTTGGTAGGTCTAAGCACTTATTGTCTAGGTTTAGACTCAAATATTTGAGACTTGGCCTAAAGTGATAAAGATATTTATACTTTTTGATTTTTTCCTCAAACCTAGGTATAAATGTAATTTTCGTCATAAAAATCATGAATGAATCTAATGTTCATTTTATTTTATGTTCTTTTAATTTTATTTGTAAATTTATTATAATGTAATCAATTAACTTGTTATGTTTATAAGGTTCTAAGGAGTTCAAATGATAATTGTGATAAATTTATCGCTTATAAGTGCATGAGTTATAAATGGTTCCTCTTTTCTCCTAACAAAATATGTTACATCATGTTCCTCTCCAACTTTTAAAAGGAAAAGGATAATGAATTATACAATCGAGTTTCTGAAGTAAATATATGTTTAAGGATTGTTAAGATAAACTATTATAAATTGATTTTGTCTCTCATTTCCTTACTTTCTTTTATTGTTGTTGTTGTTGCTATATGATTATCTAAATTTGCTATTAAGATTAAGTTAGTACATGTAATTTGTTGATTAAGTTCTAAAGACATAAATGCATAATTCACTCTCCTTTTATGTGTCATCTGATGATTAACACTAAATAAGTTATGGTTAATTACATTGAATCCCTCTATGGTTTGGAATTTTTTCACTATAGTCCCAACTTTTAAAAAACTATCATATCATTTATAAGAGGGGGGAAAATGTTGGCCCTAAATTTTTTTCTTGATAAATAAGTATGATTTACATTAATTATAAGGTCTTTATGAAAGTTGGTAGAGTTAATTTTTATGTTGATGTTAGAAAGAATTTATGATACATGTTGATTGAATTAAAGTGTTAAGGCTATAAAAATGTTTAAGGGTAATTTTGACAAGGCACTAAAGGTTAAAGGAACATAAGGCATATAAGGAAGGGTAAAATGAACATTGCACACTCATTAAGGGTAGGATTGGAAGAGAAAAATGTGGTCTTACATTTAAGAGAAGGAAAAAACGTGAATTGGGACAGAAGAAGAGAAATAACAGATCAAAGAGAGATAGAAGAGATATTTTGGTGGTTGAGAGCAAAGAAAAGAGTTGAGCCAATTTTATTGGGCTTCAAGAGAGATTTTGAAGTGGTTCAAGAAGAGAAAAAGGTAGAGGAAGAGAAGAGCTTCTATTTAAGCTAAAGTTCTCTTCATTTGGTGAAGAACCAAGGTAAGATCACCTAAATGTTTTGGGATTTTAAAGATTTTAGTTAATGGAGTTTAGAAAATCCATGGGTTTAAGTATTCTAACAATAATTTTAGTGATTGTGCTTTGTGAGATTTTCAATTGAAAACCCTATTGAGTGAGATTTTTGTTATTATATCAAGAGGATCAAAAAGGCAAGAGGAACAAGAGAAGAGGCATTTTGAGCAAGTCTTTAAGAAAGGATATCAAGGTGGGTTACATGTTTATAATAGAGTTATGAGCCATTAACATTTTTACAAATCAAGAAAGTAAAATCATTTCAATTACTTCATAAATTTTGCTTTTAATGTTTTTAGTGATCTGAGAAATTGCTACACGTTGGTGCATGAATTTTGATTACAAAATGAAAAATGGATTTGAAATATTCATGTTATGCCTTGAAACATGTTATGGCATTTTGTATGAATGAAAAGATGTGAGAACATAAAAGTATGAACACATGAGAAAATGATTTGAACATGAATTTGTGTTTTTGTTTGGGCAAGAGAGGAACCTGTTTCATTAGTCACGTGTATGTTGACCCATAGCCTTTTCCTGGTTACCCGCTTGAGGCCACGAGATCTTGAGAAATCGGACTTGTTTTGTTCACGATGTAAATTTCAGTTTCTCCATTTTGTTCCACAGAATTCTCAAGCCATTTGTTTGTGCATTGCATCTTTGAATTATCAAGTTTGTTGCATAATTTGAGTGTTCTGCTATATTGATGTGATGATACTTTAACTATGAGTTTTAAACAAGAATTGTGAATTGATTGAAAATTTGAGAACGAAGCGTTTCATAAATTCACTATGATTTTTTTATAAGAAAAATGAACAATTCAATGATTTTGCTTGTTCTTTGTTATAAACTTGTTACCCAGGAGCTTTTAAGCTCACTCCCCTTTTATCCCATCCTCAAGTGATAGCTAAGAGACCAAGTGCTCAAGAGCCTAAGGACATTTCTCCAAATTTGCTTATTTTATAGTTTGAGTTGATTTTGGGAAAGCAAGAAGTTTGTTTGTTAACGGACCTTTTCTAATTTGAGATTTTGATACGATGATGTAATGTGACTTGGAATGCCATTAAAGATTAGTAAACTTTATTCTTTTAATGTTAATGAAATGTGAATGGTGTATGGATGATGCGAGTTGAAATTAGATATATGTGAAGAAGTTATCATCTTGAGTTAATGATTTTGGAACATAAATCATTGATATATATATATATGTACGCATAAGTGACATGTTACGAAAAAGAAGATAGGAATTATGACTGATCAGATATAGTTAAAGGTGATGAGACAAATGAATTGAGATTTGAGAGTTTAATGAAATCATTTTGATAGCTGAATGGTTATGCTCAGGACATTTCAAGTTTACACAGTGCAAAATTTCAAGTCTTCCATAAGGAAAAAAATTGTTTTATGACTTTAGGGCAAAATCTAGATTGATCTAGGATGAATTTGACAAATTGTCTTCATGGAAGTTGTAGCTTGTCTTTCTAGCTTTTCAACGCTATAAAGTACGAAATTTTTGGATATCGGAGTCAAAAGTTACGGTCCTTATAAGTGGAGATGTTCAGGAGTATAGGACGTATCGTCTAGTGATGATGTATCATTTGTTGATGATGTGTTGTCTGGTGAGGATGCATCGTCTGGTGAGGACGTATCGTCTGGTGAAGATGTATCGTTTGGTGAAGACTTGTCGTCTGGTGATGACTTGTCATCTGGTGAGGACGCATCGTCTTGTGAGAACCTATCATCTGGTGAAGACTCATCGTCTTGTGAGGAAGTATCATCTGGTGAGGACGCTTCATCTGGTAAAGAAACTTCGTCTAGTGAGGACGTATCGTCTAGTGATTACGTCATATCGACTAATGCATTGTTTATCTGATCCTATCGTCTGATCACATTTTTGACCCTATAGACGATCGATTTGTCTTCAAGGTCTGCATGAAAGTTGTAGATCTTGAAGTTCTCTTTCAAACCGTCTAATAAAGACCCCAATCCGAGGTTTGTAGAGAAGGTTAATCCAATTCTCCTAAGAGAGGTTTGATTCTTAAAGGAATAAACTCCTAATACGTTGTGCTATCTCTCCACAAAAATTGGCAACATTTCGAATTGATTGGAAAAAGTTTTTGATTGAAGGAAAGGGAAGGAATATGTTGGAATAGTATGAACTGGTGTTATTTTACTGAATATGTTTCGACATTTTGAATATATCTAGATCTGTAGGGTTCTAACTGAGATGATTTTCATTGTGGAGTAAACTAGAGACGTAGGTTTACAAATTATATGAGAGGTCGAATTCTAATTCAGCCTCTAAGATGTTCAATATTTGGGGGGAAGTTGAACATAGAGTATTTGCTTCAGTATAAGAATAATTTGAAAAATAAGGCCCGACACTTACAGTATCAGAGAATGAAGATGAACCGAGGATGACTAATGAGGGTTAATTGGGATAAGCATACATGGTAACAAGCACAAGCACACGTTTTATGACTCCAATGTTGGGCTCCGGAAGTAGTGCCCAACAGTTGTGATATCAAAGCAAGAGTTGGGTTCTAGAACTGGAGACCAACAACTTCCAAATGTATGGAGGTTTACATAATCAACTGGCTTGCCAGTTCAGATCTCCATCGGTGTCTTCAACTCAATTGCAGTTGATGGAGCCTAATTCACCAAATAATATGTGGTGTTAACTACTTCTGCTCAGAAAATTTTGTCTAAGCTTGCAGCTCCTAACATTGCCCTTCTTCTTTCTAACAGGGTTCTGTTCATCTGTTCTACCACTTTATTTTGTTAAGGAGTGTATGGCATAGTTAACTGTCGTTTGATGCCTTCTTTCTTGCAAAAGTCATCAGATTCATTGCTAGTATATTCATCTCCATTATTTGTTCTCAAACACTTGATTTTATTGTTAGAATCAAGTTCTATCGTGCCTTGAAAGTTTTGAAAATTGAAAACACATATTGACTTCCTCTTGATAGGATACACCCAACATCTCTTGGAGTAATCATCAACGAATGAGATGAAGTACTTTGCACCTCTTAGGGATTGAACTAATGCTTGCCATACATCATAATGAACTAATTCTAGAATAGCCTTGCTTCTAAAATTTGATGTGTTAAATTTGAGATGATGCTGCTTACTGGTAAAATAGTGTTCACACAAAGGCAATTGTACCTTTATAAGTCCTAGAAGTAGCTTCTGCTCAGTAAGAATTTTTATTCCTTGTTCTGACATGTGTCGAAGTTTCTGATGCCACAACATCATAGAATTTGAGCTATTTGAAGCAACAGATGCTTCTAAGTCATACAGAGTCTCTCCCTTCAGCATGTGTAAGTTTGCAACTATCTTTTTAGCTTTCATCACTATAAGCATTCCATGGAATATTGTCATTCTTCCTTTTATACTTTCGATTTTGGTAGCACGATCGTCCAATATTCCATAAGACAATAGATTCTTCTTTAGGCCCTTCAAATTCGTACTTCATCAATAGTATGAACTATACCATCATACATCTTCAGTTTGATGGATCCAATACAAACGATCTCCAAGGCATCATCGTTGCAACTATACACAGATCCTCTTGAGATAGGTTTATAGTAATGGAACCATTCTCTTCTAGAGATCATGTGATATGTGGCTCCTGAGTCAATGAGTCATACATCTGCAAATCTTTTTCTGCTTTCCATGCCCGTTGCTGCTTCACAATTTAGAGCGTGTCAATCATCTAAAGTACTCACAACATTCCCTTGAGGATTGGAATTCTTGGTCAAATTCCAACAATCCTTCTTCAAGTGACCTTTGTTGCCACTGTTGTAGCATTTGAAATTCTTCTTACTTTTTGACTTTGATCTACCATTGTTTTGACTCTCACTTGAGCCACGTTCTGTTGATCTTCCTCTCATCACCATTAAAACCTTTGCTTGTTGTAAGCTTGCGTGTCTGTCTTCCTTATTTTTTGTGTCGATTTTCAACTTCTAGAGTAGTAGCTGCAATGTCATCAAAGACTAGATAATCCACAAAGACATTGTTTGTCAAGCTGATAATGAGTTGAACATATGAATCAAGTAGACTTTGAAGTAGAAGTTCAGTACGTTCTTGTGACTTTATTTTATAGCTCAATGATGTAAGCTGAGAAAGTTTCCTCTTAAGGAAAAATTTGTTGTGTAGTAATTTGCCCTCATACAGCTTAGTAAGGTAATCCCAAATCTCCTTTTCTGTCTTTTTTTCCTCTATACTTGACAATACTCCATCTGCTAGTGCTAGATGAAGATTTGCAGTAGCATTCCTGTCCATCTCATTTCATTTGTTTTCATCTATGAAATTTATTGGCCTTTTGTTGATAGCCGCTAGATAATTATCTTTTCTCAAGATAACCTTTATCTTCAACTTTTACAGTGAGAAATTACTTCAATTGAATTTTTCAATATTAAATTTTGTTGTCATTGCTTCTATTATAAATTGCTCCTACTATTTCACTAGTTGATGTGAATAGTATGCAGGTCCCCAAATGAGTATGTAATAACTTAACTTATTTTCTGTTGCGGAGGATGCAATTTTTATTAGCAACCACATAGCATACTTTAAGTAGATATATATATACACACTCAGACAAGGTTCTAATACCACTTGTTGTAAAATGAGCAATGAATAGAGCATAACTGCAACTAATAAATTGAGAAATAAATAAAGAAAATAAGTAACATAGAGATTTTACGTGAAAATCTCCTTAAATATTTTAGGGTAAAAAATCACAGATAAGGATAAAAAATTTCACTATAATAAAAAATTAGAAATTACAAATACTCTGTTATTACCAAGAAGAAACAATGAAAATTCTCTCCCGATAAAAGGAGCAACAATTTTCTCTCAAGTTCTCTAATTTATCTCACTAGCTTTTAGTTTTTTGGAATGATTATTTTTCCTGCTGCTGCACGCCTGCACCCGGTGCATGTAGTGGCAAACACGTTGTCATTAGCTGAAAATAACAAATTCAAATTTACAAACGTGCAGCCTTACTTTTATTTCCTTCTTTTCTTTTTTTTAAATTTGATCATATGTGGGTCTCACATGAGACACAACTTATTTTGTCAACATCTTCTCGGGGCACGGGGGAACTCTGCAAATGGTACAGTACGTAAGCTTTGTGACAACTGAATTGGAAACATATATAGCCCTTGCTTTGTGTTTGCAAGTTAATTTGCAGGCAAAGCATACAATACATGTTGGCTTCTAAAGAAATGCATGGAAGTAGAAAGACAAAAAGTATTTGTTCTTTTCATGGTCCTACACATCAGACTTCACATGTTTTCTGTCATCACATCTTTAATAAATTGTATCGTAGCGATGAAGGAAGACCCACCTTCCATCACAGACTTTCTAGCAACCTGTTTTATTTCTTTTAACTTCTTCCTCTCGTCGTTCTCACTTTCAATCAACGATCTGACAGCTCTCTCAATCTCGACAGAGCTCACAAGATGACAATTTGTCCCGTAATCCAATTTCAGCTCTTCTGCTAATCCTAATTCCTTAACCATTTCAAAAGCATTAAGCTGTTGCTCAGCGTAGATGGGGAAAGTTGCAATTGGCACACCATGCCACAAGCTCTCCAATGTTGAGTTCCATCCACAATGAGACACGAACCCTCCTATCGCTTTGTGTGCTAAAACTTCCACTTGGTTTGACCATCCACAAATCATTCCCCTACCATCTACTTTCTCCAGGAACCCTTTTGGCAACATCTCCTCTGGGCTAGTGCACAAACTGTCAGGAGGCACGCGCATAGACCAAAGGAATCTGTGCCCACTTTGTTCCAGGCCTATTGCTATTTCCTTCACTTGCTCTGCTCCAAAGCCCACGTTGCTTCCGAAACATAGAAACACGACGGATGATTCTGGTTGTTCGTCAAGCCACTTCATGGTCTTGTCCCATTGAGCTTGGTCCAAACTTGGGTTAGGCTGACCCTTGAGGTTTATGACCGGGCCAACGGGGTAAACTGGAGGTGTTTGGTTGCCAAGAAAGGACTCAATCAGGCGAGGCTCGAGTTCCGCAAACGTGTTTACCATTATACCATTGGCTTCTTTAAACCTCGTGGCGAGCTTCACATAAGTAGGGTAGCCAAGTTCCTTCTCAAGTAAACCTGCAGGCAAAACCCAGTTAGGAATATGATTGAAGAAACCTGGAATCAGCATGTCGGGATCAGACTTGCTAAATCCAGAGTCGTCCTGCTCATCGCGAATGGATATGTAGCGCATGAGACTCAGAAACCCTGCACTGGAAGTTAAAAATATATAAGAATTTAGACCCAGTTCCTTTGCAACGTCGACAAGGGTGACACAAAAGAAATCAAGAACTAAGCCCGCGACTTGAACTGAGTTGGAGATACTAGTTGACAGGATATCTTGGAGAATAGTCTTGATTTGAGGTATGTGGTTATCAGTGGAGGTAGAGATGTAATATTCGGGGCATTTCTTTAGCAAATCCAACGGGGGAAACTTGGGCTGAGGGACAGAAACCAACTTGATTCTGGGTTGAGAAGCAGTGAGAGATTTGGCGTATGTATCGCTGAAAGGAGTGATTGGTAGTTTCATGACAAGCACAGTGACGGATAATTGATCATCATGGTCGAGCAAGCGCTCAGCCATTCCCAGACTCGATACTATGTGACCAATTCCAGGACCTGGAACAAAGATTAACTCTGTCTTCCTCTTCGCCATGCCTTAATCAACCTACCACTCTTTTTTTTTTTTTTTTCCTCCACTGAAAAAGGCTGTGTAGCTGTGTAAGTATAGGCACCAATGCATATAGGCCAGTTTTGATGAGAAATAGAGCAGAGGTCTATATGATGTACTTTGGAGGCTGACGAGGGAAAGGGCGTTGAATTTTCAATATCAGATATGAAAGGACTATAACATAATAAAACAAATGAAGAAAATCAAACCTATTATAATTTACTGTTTAAGAAGATTATTTGTCTTCCCAGTATCTTTTGACTTTTATTATATCAATCCATTTGACGTTGAAACGAGGCTCTATTATTTAACCTTGAGCAATTCAATATTCAATGTTCCACTTACAGTTGGACTGGCGTTGTGTTTCTTTACCCAAATTGCGCCGTATAAGACTGGGACGTGAATAGAAATAAGGAAGTGGCCCATTCAACTCAGATATCCTGTCAACTTCTAGCTCCAACTCGGTTATATTTCAGTGCATTAACTCGATTTCTTTCTCTCAAAAGGTAGAATCAGTCACCCCAGTCACTCCTAAATTTAGGTCCATCAGATTGTGAGGGAGGTAAATCACAGTTTTTCTTGATCGACCGTTTAGCAGAGCGGCCCTTGCACTTCCGTTGCCGAGAATCGAACCCAGGTCCTTGTCATAATTTTCTCTGCTAGATTGCCAACCGAGCTTTCTTGTTCTGTATTAACGTAATAAAAATAATAACAATTATAATATTCAAGAATTAACATAATAAAAATAAAATTTAAGAATTATATTATTTTATAAATCAAATTTAATCATTATGATTTATAGCCACCTTAACCGACTAAAAAGAAAGTAGTTTTGAACTCTAATTTTCGTCTAACTTTTAAATTGAAAGATAAACTAGTAAAAGTCAATCTTTCTAGAGACAATGGAAATGTTATCACTTAGCATTAATTTAAAGTGTGTGTTACACATTTATGTTTTTATATTGTCATGATTGATAGACATCTTATTGATTAGAAAATAGAATAAAGTAAGTTATATTGTTCTAGAAAATTATATTAAAAATATATCAAAAATTTTAATTGTAATAGTACAATAGAGATTATAAAACTAAATTAATAAAATTAAATTAAAATAAATTATATTGGAATATTTTTAACATGACTATTTTAGTTAATAGTTATATTTTTAAAATAAAATATTTCTACTTATTTTAATAAATTGGATATTGAGTCCAAACTTATGCATAATTAAATTTTTATTTATTATCCTTTTATTTTTCTTCGATAAATTAAATATATTTTATGTAAGTAACTAGTTTGAAATTTTAAATATAGTTAAATTGAATATATATTTTGAAAGTTTTCGTGCCACTCTTCATAATGATAAATCATATAATAAATAGTTTGTGTATGAACATTTCTTTTTAAACTTTTGTTATTTTGTAGGTGAAGAAAATGATTTAATTCACATTTTATTTAAAATTCAATATTTGAATCATAACTTTTCTTATTTAAAAATATTTATACTAAAATATTATAATCATATTTAAGTTAAAATTAATTTGTAAATTAGACTTTAATTCCTAATTTTACGTTAGAAATTTAATATTAAAGTCTCAATCCATAAGTGATATTACATATTTTCCTAAATCAAATATAATGCCTATTAGAGTTGACAAAATTTTGAATATCTTAAAAGAGTTTTACAAAATTGTACCTCCCAAAAGATAAAAATTTTAAATAGACTTAAATTTTAATATGTTTATTATGAAATAGAATAAAAATATATTTTAATTATATAAAAGCTTAGGAAATATTTTTACAATTTTTAAAATTATTTGAAATATAAAAGCTTAGGAAATATTTTTACAATTTTTTAAAATTATTTGAAATAGTACTAATACTATATAGTAATACTTGCCTAAAAAGTTTTCTCAAACTTGGCATCACTCGATTTGGATTGACTTGAAGTAAATGATTTTAGCTTCAATTGACCAAACTTTCAGTAAAACTTGGAGTTTTTAAAATAAAATTTTAAACCTTGGGCCTAGTTTGGGTTTAGTCCGCATGGCTTAACACCTAAGCTTTTTAAAAAAAAAGTAATCTTTTTTAATTTGAAATTGAAAAAAATATTAAATCAGGGTTTGACTCAGGTACATGAGCTCGAACGAAGAAGGTCATGCTCAGTCGAACTTTGGGCCTAGGCCTAAATCTTGCCTGACCTATTGCAACCCCTTATGATAGCATTGGTACCAAAATTGGTAACACCTTTCCTAAAATTTCCATAAGTATGTTATGTTTACTAATGTTACATCCTTAACTATTTTTAATTATAAAACAAGAAGTTTTAGTACTCTCTCAAAATGAATCGAAAATATTCCCTCTTTAAATAATCTTTTCATTTGTTTCATTCTCATCTATGTAGCCACTTACCAACAAAAGTTTACATCTTCTTGGACACCTTACTTGGTAAAAGTTCATGTCTTGATCAAAAGTTGCTCGCTTTTGATTAAAATCTAGTAGTAACAATCGCGTCTAAATTAAAATACTTTTTTTTTTAAATTTAGTTTACAACATTAACTACCATTTGGTGTTAACCTAGAATGCAAGCATGCTAAGGAGAAATTATCCTAGAATTTATTCCTAACTTCTATCAATAAGTGGGCTTTAAAAAACTTAGAAATTATAATTTTAAGCTACCAAAATGCTAAGATATGTTGAAATGAAATTTGAATGAAATAAAGTGGTTGGTTGTTGCGAAAGGGAATTACAAACTACAAAAGGGAATTTGATTTAACAAAAGAGAATTTAGGATGTAAAGAAAGTTGGAAAATAATGAAACATATTTGAAATAGGTTGAATAATCTATTTAGAGAGTGATTTCTTTTGTAATATTAATGTTTTGATCAAGAGTGTTGTTTGAATGGTCATGGTGCTGGTGAATTCAAAGTAATCTCAACCTTAAGCAATTTTGTGATATAACTACCCACTTCCCTATATTTTAGCTAATTATTTGTCATTATTCATGTTCTTGAATTCTAGCCTACTTAATTGTGTTCTTGTTAACTATCTTCCACTATTTTCTCAACTTCCACTTAATGCTTAAGTAACTTTTTAACTTCCAGTCTATTCCCTTATATTTTACCTATCTACTAGTCACTATCTCCTTAACTTTCACATTTTGGATTTTTTTTTCTTTTGTACACATTCTAATTAACCACCTTCTTGCATTGTTTTTGAAATACACGTAAATTATGTATTAATTATTTAAAATTCTTAAATCTTGGGCTTTTCATATGATTCCTATGTGTAAGAATTCTTTGGCTAAATAAATTCTAGGACTTATAGGATTTGTACCTTTTTCACTTATGGACCAAATGGGCTGAATTTATTTTGTTCTATCAACAATTGTCCCCGTATATATTTGGTTGAGCAAATAAAAATGTGATAAAATTAATTTCTTGATTGGACTTTGAGTCGTAAGCCAAGTAACATCATTTATAGGGAGTCTCTTAAATCCCAAATAATTTTTTACAAATAAGAAATGTTAGATCCAAATATTACATTGAGATCTTTCAAATTTGAAATCTTTACTTCCCTATTTGTTACAAAAGATAGCAAATCTCTTTAAAATTTCTCCTTTTGTTATTCCTTTAGTATTCAATCATTTTTGTACTATAAAAGCTCCTCGTTACTTCTTCAGTTTTCACCTTCGTTTTTAAATAGTCTTTTATCTTATTTTCTTAGACGCTCTCTTCTTGCGACCTTTTTGTGACTAGGCTTCTCCTCATCATGCTATTTTCTCCTCTTCAATAGATTCTGTTGAGTTGAATGCCACTAACATATGTTTCAAATTCCAACATTTTCCAAAAGTCCTAATAATTTTTCTAATTCCAATTCTTTTATAGACTGTTAAACTTGAAGTGGTCTCCATTCCATCTGAGCCCCTTTTTCCTATCATAAGAATCATGTAAAGAATTCTTACACTTTAATTTTCCTTTTAACCCATTAAATTTAACATTCAAGCTTATGTTTTTAGCATTATCGAAGTTTCTTCTTAATTTAATCATAAATATGGTCTGTCTCTTACTATTGATGGTTTTTATCTATTGCTCCCTTATTTGGGATAAACAAGTAAGTCAAGTTTTCCTTTGGAATTTGCTTTGTTTGAGGTTCTTGAATCCGTAAAGCCCTAATATAAGAATGTAGACTAATGGGGTAAATGGGTAAACAAGTTATACCTATCATAGCACTCGACTTAGAAGAGGCAAAGACTCCTTAACTGATAGCCCTTTCTAGGAATTCTATAGAGTATTAACCTAATCTTATATCTGTGATTTTGAAATTTTGGAGTCATTTATATAACTCCTTTATCTTCCCATTTGAACACACTTTTATTTCTTTGAAATACATTTTCTTTTTTACTGAATTACCTATTATTGGAGAGGATAATGTTTGCTTGATTAAAAAAACTCTTTCTTTAGATTATGGTCCCTTTAAGTGTTTTTATTTTCAAGAACTACTATATCTGAAGAAGAATATGTTTAATTTATTTGGGTTCTTCTCATTTATATTTTGCCATATTTGTAGCACCTCACCCTCTTGAGATATGTACCTGACATCCTAAGTGATGTCCAAGTGCGGATCCCATAAGGGTGATATGCTAGAACGATCAGACTCTCGAAAACTCAGTAAATTTTTTTCCCACATTTAACTTTTTCAAGTCGGGCATAAACTTTTTCAATCACATTTATAAATCACACTCAAGATCAATTTCACTTACAACCCTTTCCATATTGGAATACATCCTTTCACAAAAAAATTAATGAAAATAATTATGCAGATGTGAACTGATCCTAACCTCAATCCCTTGCTTGAATACAGTAGGTATACTCCCATTTGTCTAACGGGGTATTCTTCTGGGCCTGAAAAATATTTGCAAATTTTGGGCGAGTTTTGCAAACTCAATGAGTGACCATCCTTGATGGCTCACCCAGTCACATACCACATAATTCACATCACACATTGGATCACATACACTATTAATCATCCATATCATGCATATGCAGTGCACATAAGACTCACCTTCTATTTGTTACTTTGTTATGACCAAGTTCCTAAACTATTTCGTATCTATTATGGATACCGGACTCGTTGATAACTGTCCCGTATCCGTTAGGGATACTGGGCTCATTTTACATAGTAAGCCTTTGGCTCTTATACACTTTCTAAGCTCTAGGCTCTTTTTCACATTCTGGGCTTTAAGCTTTTTTCAGTGTCTCCTTTGATCGCAACTACCTTTGTCTTTCATGCATTCATGTAGTGAAATGCATCAATCATATATGATCACTTATTCACTTTCACATATCATCGGTGTTGGACCCCGATTCGCTTTAAGCTTGTTTTTTTTATTTTAAGGTTTAGATTGATAAATTCCTTTTAATTAGATTAATTTGGGATTTTTAGTACTTAGTTAATAGAAATCAATTGGAGGTATTTAGTTAAAATTGGAGTTTGATAAGTTTTTAGAAATTAAAAAGATTAAGATGGAATAAGGGCATGATAGGAAGATCATATATGTGTTTAAGGCTTAAGGTTAATAAAGTGGGCTTTAAGCCCTTTTAAATATCATTTAAATGAAGAAGAAAGGAAGCATTTGGGCTAGGGTCCATATAAGTGAAATCAAAGGAGAAAAGAAGGAAATGTTTGATGATGTAGTCTTAAAAATGAAGAAGGAAACGAAAATGGCAAGGAAAGGAAGAACTAAATGAAACTATGTAGTTTTTGGATGGGAGCTTAGGTTTTTTAAAGTGTAAGTAGCAAAGTTATCTTAGGTTATAATAGAAACACACGAAACTTACAAGAGAAAGGAGAAAAAGAGAAGGAGTTTTCGGTTGAAGAAGAAGAAGAAGAAGAAGAAGAAGAAGAGAAGTAAGAGCTTAGGCTTTTTATGCTTGAAAAAGGAGGGTTTAAGAGTTTTATTCAAGAAGAAAGTGGAAGGGAAGAGTTTAAGCTTTCCTTAGGAGCAAAAGCAATTTCGTGGGTCATCCTCCAAGGTAAGAGAATTTCGAAATTCTTGGGTATTTTAGGTAGGTTTTGGTTTAAATAGCTTAGTTTAGGTATGAGTTAAGTTAGGTAGGTGTTAATTCAAGTTTTCCTTTCCTTAAAAATGTTCGATTTTGATATCCTATGTTCTTATGGGATAATTATGCTTAATGAAGGTGAAGTGAGGCATTTAGAGGAAGAGTCAAGGCCATTTGACCATCCTACAAGCTAAAGGAAATTAAGGTGGGTGATTTTCTTAATAATTGAGTTAATAGGCTATTTAACGTTTTTATACTAAAGGTTAATTATGCTTTCCAATGACTTAATAATTTTAAATTAATTACTCTTTGTGTTGATTATAATTTGTATAAAGTGTCTTTTGTATGTAAGTTTATGTTGAAAGTGCTTATTAAATGATTTGTTAAGTGAAAAAGGTTCGGATATGTGAACTTGGCGATTATGTGCAAATTGTGTGAAAGTGACATTTTGTAAGGGCCATTGTGGCTAATGCTTATAAATTATGTGATTTGCATGTTTACTTTGGGTTAGTGTTGGTCCCATAAGAGTCAGGTGCACCTGTCTACCCATAGGCTTCTCCCGCCTGCCCGCTAGAGGCATTGGAGTTCCTCTCAGGGATTCCTATAAGTCACGGCAACATATGACCGCTTCGCGGGATTGTATAGTACGTTCTGTTTCAGATCCACCCGAACCACTTTTGATGTGTTTTCGTGATATGTGATTTGTAACTTGTTTGATATGATGAATTGGGTAAAGAGATTGAGAAATTGAACATGTTTGATCTATGTGACATTGATTTTGAAAGAAAATGAATGTATAATGTTTTGCTTATTCCTTAATTATTAAGTTATTACCCACGGAGCCGTCGAGCTCACCCCCTCATTTCCCCTCCATAGGTGTCGAGCGAGAAATCGAGTCACCGCATCGGGATTGAAGCAACTCCGATGCATTTTACTTTTGAAGTTGTATTTACGAAAACAAAGCTTTAGATAGCATTTTGGAACTAATGTTGTACTTTGTATTTTGTTCCTTAAGACTTTGATGTATTTAGGCTAAAATGCCCTCTAAGGCTTTGTATTTACCTATTTCCATGTAAATGTAAGAGTTTTGAAGTTTAAATGTATTTTATGTATGGTTTTTAAGAATGTATTGTTGTATGGTTGAGAGTGACCAAAAAGGAAATAATAAAATCATTTGACTTTATGGATTGGAAATGAGTAGATGCTTAGGAGTGAGATTGCCTTATGGTTGAGAAATATTTAGAAGCCTAGGAGTGTGTTGCTGCCATTGGATATTGAGTTTTTATGCAGGTACTTGAGTCGGGATGTATTAAATTGAAGAGTTTGGTTAGTGACTTAATAGGGGAGGTGCTGTCCAATTTTTCCTAAAATTGGGCAGCAACTTCACTTAGGTTTTGGACTACTTTAGAGCTTGAACTAGCTTAGGTGGTCTTCTTGAAGAATGTAGAACATGTTGAGATCTTTCCAATGACATAAAGTTTGTCACAATCGGACTTAAAATGAAAGAGTTATGAGAGGTGAAAGGTTTCAGCTGCTGTTGATAGAAGTAAAAATTTTGCAGTCCCTTTGAATGGGTTTTTCACCCTCTTGGAGATAGTTTTAAGTTTTTCTTTCTTCATAGAAAATGTAGATTGTCTTTATAAATTTAAAATGAGGTATGATTTGTAATTATTGGAGTTAGGAATAAAAAGTTATGAGGTTTGGAAGTCGACAGATACTATTCATTTGAATTGAGTTACTGTTTTATTGAATTTTTGCAGGCAGTAACTTTGAGAGTGGTTTTAGCTCTCTAAATGATTGAATTACTTTTTGCTCCCTTCACGAAACTTGTAGATAATCCATTATTCTTTCTATTGAGGTATTCTATACCTTATTTCGAGTTAGGATTAAAAAGTTATGGGGATTAGACCTAGTTCAGTTACTGTTCATTTGGCAATTTTGGACAGAACCTTTGGGAGTGTTTTTCACCCCTTTAGAGCTTTTTTTGGTTTTTCTGATAGGATTGAATTATTCTACATTTTCTTATGCATTTATATGTGATTTCAATCCTAATTTTATGATAAAATGCTCAATTTGTGTTGACAATGAGGTTGGATTGATTGCTATATTTTTTAGATCAAAAAGGCAAAATTTTCTAAAACAAATTGGAGCATAATTATTTTTAAAGTTTAATGCAAGTAAAATAATAATAATAATAATAAAATAATAACTCAAGAGTGGCTGTATGCATTACGTTTCACATATAACGCAAAGAACGCGTCTTTATGTTGTAGTTCTTGTCGTTCTTCACAACGCACAATGACGGAGAGCAAGGTTTTTTAACACACAATCTTAATTGTCTTGTCACGCTACAGGAGACGAAAGCAGAGAGTAGCGGCTTGTTGGCTGCGGACGCATAGAGAGGAGGAAAGACTGCGGCGCTTGATGAGTAGAGAGTGCGGGCTGAAGGAATAAAAGGCAGCTGCGTCTTGCATAAGGGTCTGCGTTCAACGCAGACGAGGAGAGTGAGCCAGCAGTAGGAAATTTTGGCTAGGGATTAAATGGGGGCTAAAGCTATTTGTCGGAAAATACCTATGAAGGGCTGAACATCCCGACGCCGGTTCGGAGGTAAAGTCGACGCCGACGACCCGGGTTAAGTGATTTTATTATTATTGTTGTTTCTTTCTCTCATTAGAAATTGTTTTTGTTATCCGATTTTAACTGATTTGGGTTTTATGTATAGATAATCGGATTTTCGTTATTATTCGGTTATCAGTGTATGAACCTATTGGGTATTGTGATTTGGTAATTTTAATGCGTTCATTGAATTGCTAATTGCGAACCCATTGCTAGAATTTCAATTTAATCCGTAATTGTTATGTTGAAATTCATTTGTAGCGACTAATGATTCTTAATCATTAGGGATAACATGACCTAGGTTAAATGACCCGAGCTTATGTGGTTGTTGCCTTGATTAATCGGTTTTCCTAATTCGTAATGCTACTGCCTAATTAAATCTAGAGATCGTATCCTAGGTTATTAGGTGGTTAGGTTTAATCAATGATCTTATCTTGATTAAATAAAACCTAAGGGAAAACTCGGGTTAATTTTTAATCCACGATTAATAATTTCTAGGAGAGGTTAAGGAACAACAAAGTAATAAAATATGCTTAATCAGGGTGTAGGCTGAGATTGAACCGAAGAACCGGATCCCTACCAAATTTCCCACTTTTATAATTTTTGCATGTTTTCTTTATTTTGTTTTTATTAGATAGTTTCATTTTATTTTTGTTCTTTTAAAAATCCAAAACCCCCCTTTTTCATAAACACTGATTAATTTCATTTCTTAAACTTTACACACACTCTCTGTGGGATCGACCTAGACTCGCCACTGCTACAGTAGTAGTCTAGTTAATTAATTTTGACTATTTTGTTTGTGTTTTAATTGGTGTTTTGTATATATTTGTTCGTGATTGATTTCTTTTCTGTTATTTTGTGATCTTTTCATTTTTGTTTCAAAAAAAAATTGTTATGGACGGAAGTAATTTCTTTTATAATTCATATTCTCATTCCTATAACAATGTTTGGACTGATCAACCTAACTCTTGTTATGGATGGGATAATCAGCAGAATTACTTCCATGATAGTTTGCAGGACACACAACAATTCTCGTACAGACCAGAAGCTTCCTATCATGACTCCGGTACATCTCTGGAAAAGTTGAGTAATATGGTGCAAAAATTTCAGGAGAATACTCTACAATTTCGGAGGGATGGAGGGCAATTTTTAGAAGACACATATTCTATCGCCCAAGTTTCGGAGAGTCATCATAATTCAGGTACATCTTTAGAAGAAATGTTTAACAAACTTTATGCTGACACTTTGCAATTTCATCAGGTTATGCGGCAGGAAATGCACGAATTTCGACAAGAAATGAAGGCAAGCCAGCAGGAAATGAAGGCAAACCAGCAGAGTACGGATTACCAACTGGGTCAGATGGCAGCAAGCCTCGATCGCCTAGAAGCCCAAAGAGAAGAGGCACAGCTGTATCAACCCGAGGTGTATCCAATCGAAGTCAGTGCGAAAAATTTGCAAAGTGATGAGGAGCTTGAGAATTTTGAGGTCCACCCTCAACGAATTGTTTGTGTCGAAGAAGTAGAGAAGGAGTTCGAAGCCACAAAGGACATATCTTTTAGCTCGGAGGTAAGTACTGAGTCCATAATTATTTTTGAAACTAACTCTTTACCTTTACATTCTGATTGGAGGAATTGAATGATGAAGAAAAGGTGAAGAGGCGTTGAAATATTTCAGTTGTATGGACACGATCAAAATTGAGAAGCTGAGGATAGGGAAGATACTGAAGGAGCATGATGATCGACTAAGGCCCTATCCGGCACTACCTCACGTGGAAGAGCCACATGTAATTCCTGAGGATCACAATTTTGTCACGTGAGGAGAAAAAGGAGTCGAGCCAGCGACCCTAAACAAAGGCGCTTCTTGGGAGGCAACCCAAGGGAAGTAAATTTCTTTTCTTTTACATTTTCGCATTACTTTTTATTTGCATGTGTGTTTTTGAATTTGTTTGTTTTACTTGTTTTAAAGTTTTCAATCAAAATGAGAGAAAGAATAAATCAAATGAAGCAAACATTTTCTCATTTTCTATTGCTTCTAGGATTATATAATCATGATTGGAGTGTGGATTGACTGGATAATTTCATAGCAACTTTAGCATGTACTTTTGCTCTTGTGATTGGTCGATATGCATTATCTTTGGAAGAGTAGTGACTAATGGTAGACAAAGCGGTGAGATTTTGAGCCATATTTGGTGACACATTCATATCGATCTCATTGCCTCTTGATAATGTGTGACCTTCATTACATGTACATCTTGATTTTGCGTTGAATTTCTATTCGAGACCACATTTTTATCACATGCATTAACATGGATATGATTAGGCATTCTTTGTTTTTCATAAGCTACATTGGCCAAATGACCTACCCTATTGACATGATTTATCCTTTGATAAACCCCTTTGAGCTTTAACCTTTCTTTTTGTATAAACCACATTTTATGCTTTTAAACTTAACCAAATGTCCTACCTAAGTCATAAAGCTAGTGGAACATTTGTGATTGTTGAGGTTGTGGATATACAAAATTCTTAGTGTGGGGGTGTATATATGTGAGGGTTGGTTATAATCTTGGGATGTTATTTTATGTCTTATCATTGAGATTCCCATGTTGATGTAGTTTATTTTAATTTTTACAAGGAAAAGAAAGAAAAACAAAAAGGAAAAGAAAGAAAAGAAAATGAAAAAAAGAAGCAAAGAAAAACAAAAAGAAAAGAAAAAAGAAAAAAAATATTGAAAATAATTATCAAGGAAGAATTGCATATGTGTTTAAAAGTTGTTTATAATTTATGCATCTTCCTAGAGTTGTAATGATTGAGTTATTTGAGAATGTTGAATATGAGGTTGAGGTTTGCTTGAACGGTTCACTCTTGTTATTTCATTGAGAAAAATTGTATGAGTAATTCCTTTGGATTGATTTGTGCTTTATGTGGTTTGTGTGTGAGAGCTGAATAAGATTGTGAAAGATAAATGTTGCATTTATTATAGCTGACGGTACCCAGTTGTTAATGAGTGTTACTTTTGTTTCACTAGTTTTTATGGCTTTTATGCTACTTGACCCAAATATACCTCACCTTACCCTTGCCCACATTACAACCTTGAAAAGTCCTTTGATTCATAATTTTGCATGTGAGCATTAGTGGTGGAGAAATGAAATGATATGCAAAGTTGTGGATTGTCATGTTCATGAATGGTATTGAGTGTACCAATTGACATATTTTAGTTAAACACATTTCCGAGTCTACCATTAGATTGCTCAGTTTTTGAAGATATTGAATGTTGATTGATCATGAGTAAAAGCTTAGAATGTTGATTTCTTGCTATGATGTTTGAAAGTTATTCATCTTTGCTTATGATTATATTATCTTGGAATATATGGAAATTGAGTAAATGTTTTGGATCTTTGAGCTTAATTTGGAAATTTTGCCCGAGGACGGTCAAAGGCCAAGTGTGGGGGTATTTGATAGGATTGAATTATTCTACATTTTCTTATGCATTTATATGTGATTTCAATCCTAATTTTATGATAAAATGCTCAATTTGTGTTTAATTTGTGTTGACAATGAGGTTGGATTGATTGCTATATTTTTTAGATAAAAAAGACAAAATTTTCTAAAACAAATTGGAGCATAATTATTTTTAAAGTTTAATGCAAGTAAAATAAAAAAAATAAAAAAATAATAACTCAATAGTCATGTCAAGCGTTTCCTAAAGCGAACGCTTGACGTCTTTGCTTTATTCTTTGTCGTTCACTACGCATGACAAACGGAAAGCAAGGTTTTTAACACACAATCTTAATTGTCTTGTCACGCTACTGAGACGAAAAGCAGTAGAGTAGCGGCTTGTTGGCTGAGACGACGCAGAGAGGAGGAAAGATGCGGCGCTTGATGAGTAGAGAGTGCGGGTGAAGGAATAAAAGGCATTGCGTCTTGCATAAGGTCTGCGTTCAGCTCAACGCAGACGAGGAGAGTGAGCCAGCAGTAGGAAATTTTGGCTAGGGATTAAATGGGGGCTAAAGCTATTTGTCGGAAAATACCTATGAAGGGCTGAACATCCCGACGCCGGTTCGGAGGTAAAGTCGACGCCGACGACCCGGGTTAAGTGGTTTTATTATTATTGTTGTTTCTTTCTCTCATTAGAAATTGTTTTTGTTATCCGATTTTAACTTATTTGAGTTTTATGTATAGATAATCGGATTTTCGTTATTATTCGGTTATTTGTGTATGAACCTATTGGGTATTGTGATTTGGTAATTTTAATGCGTTCATTGAATTGCTAATTGCGAACCCATTGCTAGAATTTCAATTTAATCCGTAATTGTTATGTTGAGAATCATTAGGGATAACATGACCTAGGTTAAATGACCCGAGCTTATGTGATTGTTGCCTTGATTAATCGGTTTTCCTAATTCGTAATGCTATTGCCTAATTAAATCTAGAGATCGTATCCTAGGTTATTAGGTGGTTAGGTTTAATCAACGATCTTATCTTGATTAAATAAAACCTAAGGGAAAACTCGGGTTAATTTTTATTCCACGATTAATAATTTCTAGGAGAGGTTAAGGAACAACAAAGTAATAAAATATGCTTAATCAGGGTGTAGGCTGAGATTGAACCGAAGAACCGGATCCCTACCAAATTTCCCACTTTTATCATTTTTGCATGTTTTCTTTATTTTGTTTTTATTAGATAGTTTCATTTTATTTTGTTCTTTTAAAATCCAAAACCCCCTTTTCATAAACACCGATTAATTTCATTTCTTAAACTTTACACACTCTACGTGGGATCGACCTAGACTAGCCTTCTTTCTGATAGTAGTCTAGTTAATTAATTTTGACTAGCGTTACGACGCGCGGTCATTTTCCAACCTTCATAGAACATGTATATTATCCTTTCCCCTTTCCAATGAGGTATCATTTGCAATTATTGGAGTTAAGAATAAAAAGTTATAAGGTTAGAAAGATTACAGTCTTTGCTCATTTGGTAAATTCTTGTTTCATTGTTCTTTTTATAGGCTAAAGTTTTGAGTGTGTTTTTACCCTTTTTAATGATTGAAATGACTTTTGCACTCTGCATGAAAATTGTATATTATCTCTTTATCTTTCCAACGAGGTAAAATGTGTCATTTTTCGACCTGTGTGCTAAAAGATATGAATGTTCAAATTCTTAGCATTGTGTAGGGAAATTAATTTTAGTGGCAGCAACTTTAAAGCAAATTTTGACCCTCTTAATGGCTAAATTAGTTTTTAAATCCTTATAGGAAGTTGTAGAGCTTCCTTTTATCTTATCTTTTTATTGACACTAAATTTACTAAATTTTGATTTCGGGGTGAAAAGTTATTAGAGTTTAAAGTTAGAGAAGTTTTCATTAGTTTTAAAAGTTGAATTTTCAATCTGGAAAAATTAAACCCCGTTTCCTATTTTATTCGTTTCTCTTCCGTTTGACCTCCGATTTTCATGATTTTCAAAGCGTTGGATTTCTAAATTTTTTTTACCCCTTTTTAGTAAAATGAGAGTGACGGGTTTTGGTCGGACTTTACGGATGGTATTAAAGAGAGTCAATGACGTGATGGTTTTGAATGCAATTATGTTTTCGGGCGATTTTGTGAGCTATAGAGATCTGATTGAGGCGATTTCTGATTCTAATTGATCGAGAGATATGAAATTTCATGTTAGCTTAGGATTAGGATTTAGTTATGGGCCCTAAGTAGATAAATTTTGTGGGGGGATAATTAGGGTGAACTTATCAAGTTTTGTTCGGATGACATTAAAATAAGTTAAATTTGAGGTTTCTTTCGTGGTGAGGAATTCTCCCTCGTGAGATGCGCGTCCAAATATCACTTACGACGTTCGGCATGCGACTCATCGGGGAGGGGTTCCAACACTTATGGTATCAAAGCTTTCGGTTTAGGTTCTGGTAGAAAGAAAAATTTAGGGTTTTTATGGACATTTTGAAATTGACTTATGTGCCTTGTGTGTATAAATTGTATTATTTTGAATTGTTTTAAATGATTTTAAATGTTGATTTTGCATGAATTAAAGCGTTCAAGATACTTTGAAAAATTGTTTTTGCATGAACTAAAGTTTTTCACTGGTTTTATTTTGAGGAGTAATATGCCACGTCGGGGTAGAACCCGAGGGACTCGGTCTCGCTCAAGCTCTCACCAGGGGAGCACAGATGGGTCTCACGTCCCACAAGCTACAGGGACACATTCTGCTCCTGGCTCTGAGGCACCTAGTGTGCAACCTGAGGAGCCTCCACCTCCTCCTCCTCCTCCTCCTACTGAATCTTGGCTGAAGAGGACAGAGAGGGTGCTTCTTCAGATGAAATGTTCTGATGAGGAGAAGTTGGAGTATGCTGTCAGTCTATTGCAGAGTGATGCTCTCCACTGGTGGGAGTCAGTCCCACAGAGTCAGGCTGTACCACCAGTGCTTTCATGAAGAGATTTTGGAGAATTATTCAGGAAGAAGTATCTTTCCCAGGTCTACATGCAGGACAAGGCCAGGGAGTTTCTCAATTTCACTCAGAGGGAGATGACTGTTAGCGAGTATGAGCTGAGATTCACCCAGTTGTCCCGATATGCAACTCTTATTGTGGCCAGTGAGGAAGACAAGTGCAGAAAGTTTGAGGGAGGCCTCCACCTGGGCATCAAAGAGAAGGTAATATTTTATAATTTTTGTGATTATCGGTGGTGGTGGATCTTGCCTCAGTGAAGCGGAGAACATCGGCGAGGAGGTGAGTAGGAAGAGAAAGAGCAGAGTAGTCATCCAGGAGAGGGGGTAGTGTACATTTAGGCGGCGGGGTGGAAAGAGTGCGGGACTCGAGTCGAGGCGATGGTGCCCTCAATGAGCCAGGCGATTCGAGGCAAGATCGATCTGAGCTTCCTCAGTGGGAGGAAACAGTAGAACTGAGAGAAGCAGGAATTAGTACCCTCGATGTGAGCACTGTGGGATGCTGCATCGGGGTGAGTGCTATAAGCTTTCGGGTGCCTGTTTCAATTTTGGGGAGAAGGGTCACAGAATCAGAGATTGTCCACAGATGTCTAGAAGAGAAGGATCTCAACCTTAGGCAATTGTGGGGAGAAGGGTCACAGAATCAGAGATTGTCCACAGATGTCTAGAAGGGAAGGATCTCAACCTTAGGCTCAGAGGAGAATAGAGATAGTAGGGTCTAGATCAGCTGCTGGGGCAGGCAGTTCTGGGTCAGTGAAGAAGCCCAATCCTACAGGGAGACCGAGAGGGCAAGCACAGGCCCGGGTGTTTGCTATGACTCGAGAGGAGGCTGCAGCCGCACCGGAGGTTGTTATTGGTATGGCTCAACCTTTTCATTCTGATGTATATGTACTCTTTAATTCTGGTTCCACGCATTCCTATGTCTCTGCAAGTATGATATTGCCTGGTATGCAATCAGTTCTGTTAGATGATTTTCTACTTGTTAGTACTCCGTTAGGGAGGAATGTCATTGTGAGCCGAATCTTTCGGGATTGTGAACTTGTGATCGATGGATCTAGTTTGGTAGTGGATCTGCTACCTTTTAGATCTGAAGGGGGTTAGATGTGATTGTCGGAATGGATGTGATGGAGAAATATAAGGTGAATCTGGATTGTGGTCGAAAGGAAGTGGAATTTGATATGGGAGAGGGTCAGAAAGTAGTTTTTAGAGGAGATAGGAAGTCGACACCGCCAAGGCTTGTTTCAGCTTTGTTAGCTGTTAAATTGATGGGAAGAGGCTGTGAGGCCTTCTTGGCGTGTGTAGTGGATACCAACGTGCAGGAGAGCAGGGTAGAGGATATTCCCATTGTGAGGGAATTTCCTGGGGAGTTGCCCGGTTTGCCACCGGAGAGGGAGATTGAATTTGCTATTGATTTGGCTCCCAGGACAGCTCCTATTTCTATTCCACCTTACAGGATGGCTCCAGTTGAGCTGAAAGAGCTTAAGGAGCAGTTGGAGGATCTTTTAGAGAAGGGGTTCATTAGGCCAAGTACTTCACCTTGGGGAGCGCCGGTCTTGTTTGTTAAGAAGGATGGAACTTGGCGAATGTGTATTGATTATAGGAGGATCAATAAGGTGACAGTGAAGAACAAGTATCCTCTGCCTCAGATAGATGATTTGTTTGATCACCGCGAGGGGCAACGGTTTCTCTAAAATTGATCTCGAGTCCGCTACCATCAACTCGAGATTAAGGAGTGCGATGTGAGCAAGACGACCTTTCGAGACACCAGTATGACCATTATGAATTTCTGGTTATGCCTTTTGGATTGACCAATGCTCCTGTTGCTTTTATGGATCTGATGAACAGGGTCTTTAAGGAGTTTTTGGATCAGTTTGTTATCGTGTTCATCGATGACATTCTGATATATTCCAGGAGTGAGGGAGTACATGAGGAGCACTTGAGAATTGTATTGCAGAGATTGAGGGAGAGAGAACTGTATGCCAAATTCACTAAATGTGAATTTTGGCTTCGTGAAGTAGTCTTCCTTGGCCACATTGTTTCTGAGAAGGGGGTGCATGTGGATCCCAAGAAGATTGAAGTCAGTAGTGAATGGCATGCTTCACTCTGATGGTGAGTGAGGAGTTTTCTGGGTTTAGCAGGCTATTACAGGAGATTTGTTGAGGGTTTCTCGATGATTGCTGCTCCATTGACCAAACTGTTGAGAAAGAACCAAAAGTTTATTTGGAGTGATGAGTGTCGTGAGTTTTGAGGAACCTGCAGTTACTAGTGCTCCGATTAAGCTTTGCCCACAAGAGAGGGGAGTTATACTGTGTATAGTGATGCTTCCAGAAAGGGGTTGGGATGTGTGCTTATGCAAGAAGATAAGGTGATAGCATATGCCTCATGGCAGCTAAAGCCTTATGAGGTGAACTATCCGACCCATGATCTGGAGTTAGCAGCTGTGATCTTTGCCTTGAAGATCTGGAGGCATTATTTGTATGGAGTGCAAATCAGGATCTTCACAGATCACAAGAGTCTCAAATATCTATTGAGTCAGAAGGAGCTGAATTTAAGACAGAGGAGATGGATTGAGCTGCTCAAGGATTATGACCTGTTGATTGAGTATCATCCAGGTAAGGCCAATGTGGTTGCAGATGCCTTGAGCAGGAAGTCTTCCCTAGCATATGTGCAGACAGTCTATCTGCCGCTATTGGAAGAGATGGCTAAGCTCAAGATCAGTTTGAAGTAGAAAGAGTCTGATTGCATGATTGCTACTTTCAGGGTAAGACCGATCCTCAGAGAGAAAGTGAGAGAATTGCAGGTTCAGGATCTTGAAATTAAGTAAGTTGCGGGAAGAGGTGCAGAGGGGGAAGGATTCTGGTATGGTGTTGAGTGATGATGGACTCCTGACAGTCAGGAATAGGCTATGTATTCCTGATGTCAAGGAGGTAAAAGATGAGATTCTGGATGAGGCGCACAACGCACCTTATGTTATGCACCCAGCACACCGGGATGTCTGAGGATCTCGGGAACATTTCTGGTGGAGAGGTATGAAGAAGGATGTGGCCGAGTATGTGAGTAAGTGTCTGGTGTGTCAGCAAGTCAAGGCTGAACATCAAGCACCTTCAGGCCAATTGAGGCCATTATCCATTCCTGAGTGGAAATGGCAGAGATTAACTATGGATTTTCTGAAGGGGTTACCCAGGACCAGTAGGAGGCATGATGTCATATGGGTGATTGTGGATTGATAGACGAAATCAGCCCATTTTCTGGCAATCAAACAGACAGATCCTCTGCATGTGCTAGCGGAGAAGTATATTGACGAGATTGTGAGATTGCATGGGATCCCGGATTCGATAGTGTCTGATTGGGACCCTCGCTTCACTTCGAGATTTTGGGGCAGTTTACAGGAGGCTTTGGGTACTAAGTTGAGTTTCAGCACTACTTTCCATCCTCAGACCGATGGTCAGTCTGAGAGGACCATTCGAACTCTTGAGGGAATGCTCAGGGCTTGTGTGATGGATTTTAGAGGAGCATGGGATGAGCACTTGCCTTTGATCGAATTTGCATATAATAATTCGTATCATTCGAGCATTCAGATGGCTCTTTATGAGGCTCTGTATGAGAGGAGATGTAGGACTCCAATGTGTTGGGATGCAGAGGGAGACAGGAAACTCTTGGGTCCAGAGTTGATACAGATGACAGTTGATAAGGTCAATTTGATAAAGCACAGGCTGAAAGTAGCTCAGGACAGGATGAAGAGTTATGAAGTATGAGGTCGGCGAGAAGGTGTTTCTTACGACTTCCACTTGGAAAGGGATTCTGAGATTTGGTAAGAAGGGTAAGCTGAGTCCGAGGTATATGGGGCCTTATGAGATTCTGGAGAGGATTGGTCCATTGGCTTACAGGTTAGCATTGTCTCCTGAATTATCCCAGATTCATGATGTTTTCCATGTTTCTATGTTGAGGAGATATCGGTCAGATTCCTCTCATGTCATTCAAGCTGATGAAGTTCAGTTGAGTGATGATTTGAGTTATGAAGAGCTTCCAGTGTAGATCTTGGATACTAAAGAAAAGGTTCTCAGGAACAACACTATGCGGTTGGTAAAAGTCTTGTGGAGGAACCACTTGGTGGAAGAGGCCACGTGGGAGCCATTGGAACCTATGAAGGAGAAGTATCCCTATCTCTTCAGTATGTCATATACGAATTTCGAGGACGAAATTTTTTTTAAGGGGGGAGAAATGTTGGACCCCGATTCGCTTTAAGCTTGTTTTCTTTATTTTAAGGTTTAGATTGATAAATTCCTTTTAATTAGATTAATTTGGGATTTTTAGTACTTAGTTAATAGAAATTAATTGGAGGTATTTAGTTAAAATTAGAGTTTGATAAGTTTTTAGAAATTAAAAAGATTAAGATGGAATAAGGGCATGATATGTAGCGCCCCCTCACCGTAGGGTACACATCGGGACGCCCGAAGGTCTCTCCGACATGTATCCCACGATAAAGGTGCACTACTAGAAAATTTCACTAAAAGTCCATATGGCATCGCAATCATTAAAACCATAATATATCAGAAATCAGTAACTTTTAAAATCCAAAAGAATCTTAATACAGTCATCCAGTAACAGAATAGACAAGTCTATCAGTTCCCTAAACAAAACCAAAAAAAGAAACTGATACAAGCATCTATCCTAAGTCATCCTCAAAAGTCCAACCCAGCTGACCGACCTGTGTGCCATCGCTTCTCTTGCCAAAGACGCCAGACGGCGAGAAAAGACTATCTCTCGAGCTAGGGGTCTACTCTATCGATCCTAAAAAATTAGATGTAATTTTGGGTGAGTTTGCGAACTCAGTGAGAAACCATCATCGATGGTTCACTCAAATCATGCATTACGCAGATTAAATGCATGACGCACACAGATAATATTCAATTAACTGTATTATATAACAATTTACAGTAGTCTATATCAGTTTACAATATCAAATAACAATTTACAATAACATATAACAATTTACAGTATCATATCACAATTCACAGTATTATGCAACAGTTTACAGTAGTATGTAACAATTTGCAATCTCTCATTTCATCACATAATTGATAAGTTTGCAATTCAATCATCATGTGTATACAATGCATATGAGACTCTTTTCCGATTATTCGATGTTGTGCCTAAGTGCTCGGTCGGTATTGATGGGGGCGCGTCGAGATTTCTCCCCTCGAGGCTCGAGGCGGCCAATCGATGTTGAGCTCGAGGCTCTTTTCGATGATAATAGCACTTGGGTCACATATCCATTATCGATCATGCATTTATGCATGCAATGCGATGTTCGATAATTGATGTATGGCTATAGAAGCCCGATTGCATTTCTCGGATCATCAATAGTCGATCAATACAGTAGAAGCATGCCATTCGATCATATATATTTCAGTAATCATGCAATTTCACATTGACAAGTAATTCACATTGAGCAATTAGACTATCAGGAATTTGAGAAACCAACTAGGTTACTCACTTGTTACTTCCGAGCTACTGCCTGGAAGTTCCAGCAATGTCTGTGGAATGACGATCCAACGGCGCCTCTATAATAGTAAAATACAGTCCCATTACTAGATGCTCAATAAGACGATTCAGTAATGCATATGTCTCAGTGGAATTATGCACAATGCATGTTCACGATTTTTTTCCGGTGCTAACACCCAATTTTGATATCCTATGCCCAATTCTAACTCGTCGTTTAATTGATATACAATAATTGATCCAATCCTAAAATTCAGTTCAATTTCCTCAATTCATACTCCCTATAGCAATTCCATCACCATTGGGTCAAAACCTCTATTGAAAATCCCAATCAAAATTTCAATTGTCTCAATTCAATACTTAGGTCACTATAGGAACCATAATTGACCTTAATCTCGATAAATCAATACCATGTAAATTAAATTCTAACTTCCATAATTATCCTCAATTGTAGACCTCTTTTCCTAGTTCATAATGAATCCAGAATCACCTCAATCGGAGGTCTATACCATAAGTTATGCCCTTTAAACTAAAATACAACCCATCAGAAAAGCCCCTTCGCCGCGATCTACGGCCGCTCGTCGCGACGTGAAGAAGTTCGTTCGCCGCGACGTCAAAGACGTTCGCCGTGGTGAACAATTCCTATGCGGCTCGTCACGACGTGAGCCAGAAGGCTCGTCGCGACGTGAGCCAGAAGGCTCGTCGCGACGTACATCCAGGCGCTCGCCGCGGCGTCTCGCTGAGCTCGTCGCGGCGTCTCGCTGAGCTCGTCGCGGCGTCTCGCTGAGCTCGTCGCGGCGAGCACTTAATTTACTCGTCGTGGCGAGGCTGCACCAGACGTCGCGACGTGCGAACGCGCCACCGTCTTCTCCGACCGATTTTCTGACTTTTCTCTCACTAAAACCAGTATTAAACACTCCCAACTACCCAATCTAACACAATAAATGTCATAAATGCATTAGAAACCATAAATAACAACATTAAAGCCATAAATACTTACCAAACGAAAATCAACTTCCACAAATCCCTCAAATCTCCGTAAACCCTAAAACTTTCAAACTCAACAATTAATCCACTCTCAATCCTTCTCAACCTTCATCAATCACAATAAACCAGTTAGCTTAGCACAATGAGAAGGAAACCATAAGAAAAATCGAGGAATCCTCACCTATGGAAGAAATCGAAGAACACCGTGGGAGGAGGAAGAGAAGAAACGTTTAAGCCTTAGGATAAAATCCCTAAATCTCAAAACCTAAGCTATTTATAGACATAGATCTCCAAATCAGTTCAAATTTCAGTCTCTAAATTTCAATGGCTCAACATTTTTATTTCCTAACAGTATAACTCTAATTTTTCCATTGCCATTGGACAATCCTTTCGATCTTATCTGATCAATCGATCGATCACTCCAAAATTTCCGGTCCGGGCATTTTCTCCCGAATTTTCCAAAAATTTCCTATAAGCCACTATCAATAGCCAATCACTCTTAGCATAATCTAAATCAGTCATTCAAGCCCACTTACTCCTAATTTTTCAATCAATCATAATCCAGTCAGTTCAGTCAGTTTCCAGTTCACAATCTAATCAATTCATACTCACAATTAAAATGCCGAAAAATCATTAATGTATGTACCTACGAATAAATGCATATGCAATAAACCTGTTCCTCTATAATTAGAGGCCAGTAACATGCTCAGTCAGTGAATGCAATGAAACCTATCAGTCTGATCCAATATTACCATAGTGCCCTTGCTAACAGTAACGGGATGTTACATGATAGGAAGATCATATATGTGTTTAAGGCTTAAGGTTAATAAAGTGAGCTTTAAGCCATTTTAAATATCATTTAAATGAAGAAGAAAGGAAGCATTTGGGCTAGGGTCCATATAAGTGAAATCAAAGGAGAAAAGAAGGAAATGTTTGATGATGTAGTCTTAAAACATGAAGAAGGAAACGAAAATGGCAAGGAAAGGAAGAGCTAAATGAAACTACATAGTTTTTGGATGGGAGCTTAGGTTTTTTAAAGTGTAAGTAGCAAAGTTATCTTAGGTTATAATAGAAACACACGAAACTTACAAGAGAAAGGAGAAAAAGAGAAGGAGTTTTCGATTGAAGAAGAAGAAGAAGAAGAAGAAGAAGAAGAAGAGAAGTAAGAGCTTAGGCTTTTATGCTTGAAAAAGGAGGGTTTAAGAGTTTTATTCAAGAAGAAAGTGGAAGGGAAGAGTTTAAGCTTTCCTTAGGAGCAAAAGCAATTTCGTGGGTCATCCTCCAAGGTAAGAGAATTTCGAAATTCTTGGGTATTTTAGGTAGGTTTTGGTTTAAATAGCTTAGTTTAGGTATGGGTTAAGTTAGGTAGGTGTTAATTCAAGTTTTCCTTTCCTTAGAAATGTTCGATTTTGATATCCTATGTTCTTATGGGATAATTATGCTTAATGAAGGTGAAGTGAGGCATTTAGAGGAAGAGCCAACGCCATTTGACCATCCTACAAGCTAAAGGAAATTAAGGTGGGTGATTTTCTTAATAATTGAGTTAATAGGCTATTTAACGTTTTTATACTAAAGGTTAATTATGCTTTCCAATGACTTAATAATTTTAAATTAATTACTCTTTGTGTTGATTATAATTTGTATAAAGTGTCTTTTGTATGTAAGTTTATGTTGGAAGTGCTTATTAAATGATTTGTTAAGTGAAAAAGGTTCGGATATGTGAACTTGGCGATTATGTGCAAATTGTGTGAAAGTGACATTTTGTAAGGGCCATTGTAGCTAATGCTTATAAATTATGTGATTTGCATGTTTACTTTGGGTTTGTGGTGGTCCCATAAGAGTCAGGTGCACCTGTCTACCCATAGGCTTCTCTCGCCTGCCCGCTAGAGGCATTGGAGTTCCTCTCAGGGATTCCTATAAATCACGGCTACACATGACCGCTTCGTGGGATTGTGTAGTACGTTCTGTTTCGGATCCACCCGAACCACTTTTGATGTGTTTTCGTGATATGTGATTTGTAACTTATTTGATATGATGAATTGGGTGAAGAGATTGAGAAATTGAACATGTTTGATCTATGTGACATTGATTTTGAAAGAAAATGAATGTATAATGTTTTGCTTATTCCTTAATTATTAAGTTATTACCCACGAAGCCGTCGAGCTCACCCCCCCATTTTCCCTCCACAGGTGTCGAGCGAGAAACCGAGTCACCGCATCGGGATTGAGGCAACTCCGATGCATTTTGCTTTTGAAGTTGTATTTACAAAAACAAAGCTTTAGATAGCATTTTGGAACTAATGTTGTACTTTGTATTTTGTTCCTTAAGACTTTGATGTATTAAAGCTAAAATGCCCTCTAAGGCTTTGTATTTACCTATTTCCATGTAAATGTAAGAGTTTTGAAGTTTAAATGTATTTTATGTATGGTTTTTAAGAATGTATTGTTGTATGGTTGAGAATGACCAAAAAGGAAATAATAAAATCATTTGACTTTATGGATTGGAAATGAGTAGATGCTTAGGAGTGAGATTGCCTTATGGTTGAGAAATATTTAGAAGCCTATGAGTGTGTTGCTGCCATTGGATATTGAGTTTTCATGCAGGTACTTGAGTCGGGATGAATTAAATTGAAGAGTTTGGTTAATGACTTAATAGGGGAGGTGTTGTCCAATTTTTTCTAAAATTGGGCAGCAACTTCACTTAGGTTTTGGACTACTTTAGAGATTGAACTAGTTTAGGTGGTCTTATTGAAGAATGTAGAACATGTTGAGATCTTTCCAATGACATAAAGTTTGTCACAATCGGACTTAAAATGAAAGAGTTATGAGAGGTGAAAGGTTTCAGCTGCTGTTGATAGAAGTAAAAATTTTGCAGTCCCTTTGAATGGGATTTTCACCCTCTTGAAGACAGTTTTAATTTTTTCTTTCTTCATAGAAAATGTAGATTGTCTTTATAGCTTTAAAATGAGGTATGATTTGTAATTATTGGAGTTAGGAATAAAAAGTTATGAGGTTTGGAAGTCGACAGATACTATTCATTTGAATTGAGTTACTGTTTTATTGAATTTTTGCAGGAAGTAACTTTGAGAGTGTTTTTACCTCTCTAAATGATTGAATTACTTTTTGTTCCCTTCATGAAACTTATTAAAAATCCTTTATTCTTTCTATTGAGGTATTCTATACCTTATTTCGAGTTAGGATTAAAAAGTTATGGGGATTAGACCTAGTTTAGTTACTGTTCATTTGACAATTTTGGACAGAACCTTTGGGAGGGTTTTTCACCCCTTTAGAGCTTGTTTTGGTTTTTCCATCCTTCATAGAACATGTATATTATCCTTTCCCCTTTCCAATGAGGTATCATTTGCAATTATTGGAGTTAAGAGTAAAAAGTTATAAGGTTAGAAAGATTACAGGTACTGTTCATTTGGTAAATTTACTGTTTCATTGATCTTTTTATAGGTTGAAGCTTTGAGTGTGTTTTTACCCTCTTTAATGATTGAAATGACTTTTGCACTCTGCATGAAAATTATAAATTATCTCTTTATCTTTCCAACGAGGTAAAATGTGTCATTTTTCGACCTGTGTGCTAAAAGATATGAATGTTCAAATTCTTGGCATTGTGTAGGGAAATTAATTTTAGTGGCAACAACTTTAAAGCAAATTTTGACCCTCTTAATGGCTAAATTAGTTTTTAAATCCTTATAGGAAGTTGTAGAGCTTCCTTTTATCCTTTTATTGACACTAAATTTACGAAATTTTGATTTCGGGGTGAAAAGTTATTAGAGTTTAAAGTTAGAGAAGTTTTCATTAGTTTTAAAAGTTGAATTTTCAATTTGGAAAAATTAAACCCCGTTTCCTATTTTATTCGTTTCTCTTCCGTTTGACCTCCGATTTTCATGATTTTCAAAACGTTGGATTTCTAAAAAATTTTAACCCCTTTTTAGTAAAATGAGAGTGACGGGTTTTGGTCAGACTTTACGGATGGTATTAAAGAGAGTCAATGACGTGACAGTTTTGAATGTAATTCTGTTTTCGGGCGATTTTGTGAGCTATAGAGATCCGATTGAGGCGATTTCTGATTCTAATTGATCGAGAGATATGAAATTTCATGTTAGCTTAG